>OV277863.1:74510901-75161680 GCA_922989275.2 Gari tellinella
GCTTCTGCTTCTCCTTCATACTGGCTCGTAGACATTTTCTACAAGCTTCCGTGCTATGGAAATTCAGACGCGGTGGTTTTGTCTGTCGTAGCATCTTTAGTTTGAACAATGTGGTTATAACTAAATGTAATAAGAAATTGAATAATATATATTATTTAAACACTGAACACTTACTAGTAGTATAAAAATGCCTTTCCCAACCAAAAAAAAAGAAAAAAGAAAGGAATCACTGGGTATCGAACTCATGACCATACCCAGTAAAACACTACTCTACTACCTCGACCACGATGACATATAGGTATCAAACTCTTATTTTACATATCAAGTTAAGGTTTGAACCCTAACTTACCATTAACATGGAATGGTTGCAACTTCTATAAATAGAAAAGCTCAGTCACGGTTCAGCGCACGAAATTTACCTATAGTTGTTGGTTAACCTTAACCTAATTGCGCCCATACTTATGGTGAACCTTAACCATCAAATTTTAAAAATGCGGTAACCTTAGCCATTCGAGCATCAACTCAGTACACGAAAATACTTGTTACTATCTTGATTTTGAACAAAGCAATATGAAATTCATAGGATGGACAGGAAAATACTTTGATTTACCTTCGACATCGTTGAATTTACGAGAGTTTGTCATATATCGGAGATATTCAGTCGCAAAGAAAGAAAATTGGTGTTTTGGCATATTGATTCACATTGATTCACTGATTTAATACACCATTCTGCATGCAGATGGGAAATTATTACACCAATATGTTCGGCAAACATTGCTTTTTACGGCTGCATACAAAGAAGTGTCGATATTGTGAAAGAAGGAGTGTTTTGGAGCAAAATCTAAACTCACCTTTTTAATCGACTCTCGCTGCGAGAGGTAACCATAACGTTATCGATGCGGCAACCATAACCGATTGGACGGTGTGATGATGATAACCCTTTACTTCGTAGCGTGTTGCATAACATGATTCCGTACAAAACGCTATTCTTCACATCAACCCATTACCCTATAAACACGCATTTGACGCCACTACTTTATTTCTCCACTGAAGAATATAGTTCAAATTTATACAGTTATGAAAATGTACCTTGAGATCCTATTCTAACACACTTTGCGCACACCCCTATATAAACAAAGAACGAACGTTTCAGTGTTTGAATGTTCAATAAAACACTCACGCGCTAAAACGTTCTAACGTGACGTCATATGGCTTCGAAAATGCGTACGCCAAGAAATGTAGCGCCGTAACTTCGGTGTAAATTAAGGTAAAATTATGCGTTAGAATCGAAATAATAAATTAATACCAGTGTTTTATCTAACAAACGAACACGGATAGTCGTTGAGATGCTTGTAATTAAACCACTCGGCCTGCGGCCTCGTGATTTACTACGCATCTCAACTCCTACCAGTGTTCGATTGCACGATAAAACACTGGTAGGAATTTCTTATTTCTTAAGTAGATGATGGCTTAAAGCAGTCTGGAAAATGCGCTTTAAGGCACATTCTGCTTTACTTTCAACCTGCTTTAAGTAATCACCTGTCTTCAGAAACTGCCGGCCATGGGGGTAATGGGTTATACTCGTATGCGCTTAAAGAACCATATGTATGGGTTATTGCAAACACTTTGGAACCAGATCGGCGTTTGATGATCAAGCTACAAATGTACATTGTGCTCGTCACTCATCTTTTATAAATCGTAAAAACTTTCAAGAAATTTTATTTTACTGTACAGTATCACAATAAATCGGCACACCACTAACTAGTATGCGGTATGTGACATGATGTGATCGTGAGAGATGGGGAGGTCAGTGATTGGTTAAGACATTTCCTGACCTGCTTTCGGTGATAACGCCTAGTCAGAAAGTTCCCTTGCAAAACTCATGCCTTTCGTGCATACCTGTATTTCTGTGAATCATTCAGTTTTGATGCAAAGCAGTGCATATGATTTGCCTCCCTTTTAGGTCTTGGCAGAGGGGATAATCTCTGTCAAATAAACACCCCCTATGACAATTAAGCCACAGAACCACAGTGAGGTAGGAAGATCTCTGGGGACAGGCTATGGAGTAAAGGCTAAATATTCATGAAATGGGGAAAAAGAAAAAACAAATTTCTTATTACCTTTAAGTTCTTTATTGCAATTATTCTATACTATTCGTTCATTTTCGAAACAGTATATGGTGTTAACCCTTTCACTGTCATAGTCGATTGCAGTTACGATGTAAACAGTTTGCATCCATGTCAGACATTTAGTAACTCGGCGTCTGATCAGAATCCAAACTGTTTGACACTCGTGTCGTTGTTTCTTCACTTGAACTGTCTAAAATCGAAATTTCAATCAGCTTTCACGCACGTATTCTGAAGCAGGGGGTATTGCAGCGGAGAAGACGTTATTCTTTCCCCGAATAAACGCGTTTTTGCTAAACATAAAATATGTCCATTGTAAAAAGTGAGGCGCCAGATCAGACACCGGGTTATCCCGTGTCTGATCAGGCTCCGTTCAGTTTGACCTCTCAGATTAAAATGAATGGTAAGAAATTTCAAAACCTTATAATTTTCTACATTTAAATGATTGTATATATTGAATTGCGTTTGCGTTTCGTTTATGTTTATACTGAAAATAATACTGTATTTCCCACTGTAAGGCATCGGAAGGGTTTTGATCAGGGCACAGCATGGCAATGAAAGAGTTAAAACATCTCATCATTTCGGCGGTGGAAGTAAAAAGGAGATTCTTGACTGAAACAAATGGTCAACACTGTCTTCAATGATGAATTAAGATAATCGGTACATTGCTTGTAGGCAATAATACTTTTATAGTATACCTTACTTATGTACGTTCCTTCTTAAATTTTGAACAAGCTAGCTGTCACTATTTTACCTTGATTCATGTAATAATATAAAGATCGACTTAAAGATGATAACTTGCCGAATAGCCTGGTAGTTTTATTTATAAAGCATCTTCCATGTCATTAGAGCACTTTTCTATACTGAACACATTGCTGAAACAGTGGAGAAGACGTTATCATTTTCCAAACAAACAGTTTGCGCAAAACAGTGTCTCCATTGAAACAATTTAGAACCAGTTTCAAACCAGACAAGACGCCGGGCAGCCCGGCGTCTGATCAGGCTCAACTCAGCTTTCGATAGTCAAAGTTAAAAGTCAAAAACTTTTATTCACATACTTAGGCCACCGGCCCATCATACACACAAGATACGTTTTCAATAAATCATAAATGTTTCCTAAATTTGTCATTTTCTTAAGGTAATAGTGCACGGCCATATTGAATTCTGGCTATTGTAGCCAACTTTGAGGTCAAATGCTACTCATGCTTTACAGAGATGAGTCTCAATCAAAACACACAGTCCAATTCAAAGCATGTGTTTATGTTCTAACACTGACCGAACTATGCCGACATAAGCTGCCTCGCTAATTATTTACAAGCATTAAAACAAAGGGATTTTTTGGGCACGTGCACCGCACTGTATAGCAAACAATTCAACAGAAAAACTATGACAAATTGCAACCCGGTTCTTAATTGAGATGACAGGAATGTTATTTTCAAGCATTTCTTTCTGAATAGGTGTTTTGAATATATTTACCACGTGTAGTGAAACAAATCCACCGCCATTTTGAAGCCAAAACACGACATGTATAGTGAAATGTGGTACGAGTATTTTGGATCTAAAGCTCTGTTTCTACGTTGATCATACACTTTTACTTGCTTTTCTACTAGGCGAGAAATGAGACTACAGCATGCACTTTTCTGATTCCCAGATCAATATTGTTTTTGATTAGATTTCTCTCCTGAAAATCTGTTCGCTTTTGTTTACATACAGGCTAAAAGATGACACCGAATCACTCGTTATGGAAGAAATATATTAATGCGCTCCAAAACTACTTTCGCGAAAAGATCGTATTTATTTTCATAAACATGAACGTCATTGTTTTAGATACAATTTTTCTAATTCAGAATCAACTGTTTTAAAGACGAAGTCGCAATTTATAGCGTTTTAGATAATTATGTCGTGATTTTTTTTCCATAGCCGAATAACCATTTAAAATACAAACGACAATACTGACCCCGGCTTTGCGCAAAAAATACACATTTATACCCTATAGATTATAACATATATGCGAATTAAACAATTAATTTCCAAGCATAAAATCAGAAACGTATGCTAACATTTCTATAATCGCACTATGATCTGTCTCAAAACCAATAATATAATACATGTAAGATCTAATTATATTGGCGTCAGTTAACGATCTTCGTTCGATAAGGGCGAACTCTCATTGTTGTTAACAAATGGGTTACCTTCGGAAATCTTGAAAATCCCGTGCAAATTGTTTGCAACCACCAGGTATAAATATCTTATCTACGGTGTGGTGTTTGCGTCCGAGTTAAGAATTTTCGCAAATTTCTCTGGAATATTCATTTGAAATATAATGATAAATCGATCTGCCTTCCAATGGGGAATATAATTTTTTCCCTGGGGAAAATAAAAGGGGTTATGGTCAAAGCGTACCATAGTCAAAACGTACCCTTTTTGGTTGAAGCGTACCACATAAAGGATATGTACGGGAAAAGTTCAATACGGTATTGAGTGACAGTTAATTGATTTTCGCATACTTTTTACCTGTAAAATGCGTAATTAGTGTATTTTTCATAAACCTTGGTCGGTTTCACCCATACACCTACTTATCTAGCACACGATGAACAGTTATGGCATGTGCATGCATGTATATCTTATTGTTACATTAAATATACATGCCAAACTGCCAACGCAAGACCTCCAAGTTCCCTTTAATTTTCATATAAGAGCGTTTATTTTAAATCGATGGAAAATATGACACAACATTATTTAATACTTTTATTTGTGTTTTTAAATTGATGTACTGTCCTCAAAGTTGTTAATATTGGCAACGAATTTTCATTGACACTTCTGACGAATAATAACTATCTATCCAAACGTATCGCTAATTTCTGGTTAACATTCCCCATTGTGTCGGAATTTGTCGGTTCCTCGTGATAATTACCAAAAAAGCGTCCGCTATAGAGAATCGTGAATTTCCGTAATCGACATTTATTTTTAGCTCCCTTCATGCCATTTAGATCTACATCAGTTTGGAGTGAATGACGAAAAATGCAACGCCTACATACGAGACAAAAGGTTTCTAATCGCTATAAGTCTAATGAAAAATAAATACCATGTTTAAATCAAACAGACGTCGCGCTGCCGCATATCCCCATTAGATATAATTTAAACAAAGAAGGAACGTATCTATACATGTAAGCGTAAATGTTTTTGTTGACAGTGCATCAATTGTTTCTATCAATCGTACACAAACATTTTGTCATCAGTTTTCGCGAATTAACGATAGCACTCAGCGTATTTCAATAGAATTGAAACATATCGCTAATCATTTAGAAAGAAAACATACAGTATAAGAATGACAATCCAACTCCATGACAAAATGCTATTTATTTAAGCATTTTGGTCATGTTTGTACGTCCGTGAATTGATAAGACCAAACATTTTATAAGATTTCTCGGAATTATGAAAGAATTAGCAGAAAGAAATGCCTTTGAAACAAGCCATGCTAAAAATTCAAAATATTATGGAGTAAATACAAATGACATTCTGATTTAGGATTATGATAGATTTACATCTACAAAACATGTCTGTATACAGGAACATGGGAAAACAGTTCAGACTACAGACCCAGATTTTAGAGATCTTATGATCTAGTACTGCACTGTTTGCAATTTTCTTTTTCAAATTATTATAATGCTTATTCATCATCATGATAATCCGAAAGCAAGTGATTGTAGTTTAACTGTTTCCTTTACCTCTCTGTCAAACCGTGCATTGAATTTGTTTCAGAGGTTGACTGAGATATTAGTCCTTTTTGTATCTACCATTTACATACAGATTCTAGCAAGGATTTCTTTATATATCATAGTCAATTTAGTCACACAGCAAGATTGATAAATTTAAAATCAAAGTTTTAGCAGGCTCTTTATCTTTATAACACCACTGAAGAAATGCTTTAAAGTCACACAGAGAACACCATTTATACATTAAAACTTTAAAAAAAATTCGACACGCGGAAGGGGGTAACACTCCCTCCCGCACCCTCCCCCTGCCCCAGCGCCTTCCAGTTTTTTCTGGGGAAAACCCTGGAAATATAGATCTATTACGGCGAAATCTCGAAAGGTATGGCTCAATTGCTTAAAAACTATATGCTAATACATACATATATGATCAGTATCGACAATGGAAAAGGACAGGTATATAGCTGTGTCATTAGCGAATAGGTGATTTACATTCCCGCGGAGATCATTAATGTAAATGTTGAATAGTAATGGGCCAAAAACATTGCCCTGGGGGACACCCGATGGAACTGGGATGGTGGAGGATATGGAAATATTTGCAGCTACTGGCAGAGACCTGAGAGACTTGTCCTCTTATGTCATAGTGCTGTAGCTTGATCAGTTATTTTTCGTGATTGACCATATTTAACCTTGTCCGCTTACTAACTCTTATACTTTTCATCCAAGTATCATTTCCCTTGAAAAACTATAATTTGTCAATTTTAGCCTTGTCCTATTTGGGACTCGAGAAGTTTTAAGCTGAATTGTAAAATCTTTCTGAACATGTTGATATGAATGTGTAAAACCTTGGCCAACTTTGAAAACCGGCTAAATTGGATAAGGCATACTCATTTATAACAAGAACAACACCATTTTAGCCCTGTTTTCTCTGTTACTGAAATAGTTTTCATGGGATTTAGCCAGATTTTCGGACAGTGTTTGCAATAGTTCAGTACTTGTAATGCTGGTAAGAAGGTCACGAATGACCACGTCATATCCTCTTTACCCATTGAATGATTTTCATTTAACTCTAACTTTTGGCTTAACTATGCGTTGAACTTAAGCAGTTTTCTCATTGTGTCTTACTCCTCCTTTTGTGGGATCTTTTCTGACTTGATCAGTGTACTAGTTACATTTGGAATCCACAATGGTTTATACAGGTACTATGTAGCATTCATTTGATGTTTTTAACTTTGACAATGTTTGACCACCATACTTTTGAAAGGACTTATTTCAATTACATGTGCTAGCCAATATGGAGAATTGAAATTCTTGGTGATAATGGGTATAATGTGAGACTATATAGTGTTCAAATGGACATTCTAAAGAGAAAATAAGGATTCCTTGCACCTCGGGAACAGTTTGAAAATTACTATGCCATAGATAGTTTTGGAATTAGTTAGCCGCAGATGTTGGTGGACGTGCCCAAAATTTGGTAAATTTGGAGGTAATTTCTTTTCACTATAAAAACGTTTTTATTAATTTCTATAAATGCAAATGAAAAGAGGGATATATTTATCAGTTGTATAGAGTGACATTTTTAGGGGTTGAGCAATATCTGTGCCGTTTTCACCATAAATGCACCGCCACTACTTGTTTTGGTGGCCATCTTGATTTGCACTGCAGTATTACCTTAATACCTTTTACACATTGCGTATGCGTTTAGCTTCGTTTAAACGGGAAACGATAACGTCTAATCCACTCTAAATATCACCATGCTTGTCAGTTTGTAGATTTTTATGAGGAGTGTGTTTGCTTTGATTGTTGTAAGATAATGTTGCATTTCGCTTTGCTGTAAATTTGGTATATTGTGAAAAGAAGTACGATGCTGGTAGATTATGATACGTGCTTAACATGTATAGTACAACATTTATATATATATAAAAAGTATGGTAAAATTAACACAAAAGACTGACTTGTATATGAATGTCATGCATTGCAACATATTTTGTATTTATCGGTTCTGTATCTTGCTGTTCATTTTGTATGCACATCACTACGGTCCTTTACATGTTGATGATTTCGCCACGCAAGCATCAGCATTGTCATCATATTTTGTGTTAAACGGACACTTCCGGGTTATAGGACCAAACGGGGCGCATGTCAGGTAGTAACCACATCCACTACATGACTGGTAGTCCGCCCAGGCTCTTCCGTTACAGTCCTTGACACATCCGGCTGTAATGAAAAAACGGCATGTGATTGATTTTTATGTTCTAACTTACAATATAACCTATATTAGCAATGCCAAAGGCCAGTAGTGGGCGGGGCCTCGGGGGATCTCATGAATATGTATATAGCAATGGCTCCCAACCCGACAATACGTGTATTTTTGTGGTCGCTTAAACACCCTTTATCCATAGCGTGATCGGGATCTAAACACCGGAAATAGCATTCCGAATGATTTAAATAACCGGAAATAACTTTAGCACAAGGCCATTCGAAAGATTCCTTGTTGAAATACAGACGTGAAAAATAAAAAATGTAAGCGCGTCTTAAATTAGATATTTGGCATTATTTAAATAGCATTTTATATTAAATTAAACATTTCTTTGCATGTCACAACCAAAAAAAAGTAAGATATCGACCGTGAACATACTCCAATTCTGTTTCAAAGTATGCAGGGGTTCGACAGCAAAGGGAAATAATTTGTCTCCCAAATTATCTCCCAAAATGGCCGCACCCACAGGTACTTGCCACATACATCTAGATCTATTACCAAAAAACCCCAAAAAAAACAAAAAAACAAACCTTTTTTTACTATACATCTACTATCCTATAGATACAAGGTATACCACAGGTACTTGACACATACAAATAGATCTATTACCAAAAAAAATATATAAAAAAATATTTTTTTTACTATACATCTACTATAGATACAAAGTATACCACAGGGACTTGACACATACAAATAGATCTATTGCCAAAAATAATAATATTTTTTTTTACTATACATCTACTATAGATAAAAGGTATACCACAGGTACTTGACACCTACAAATAGATCTATTACCAAAAAAAAAATTATATATATTTTTTTACTATACTTCTACTATAGATACAATAAGGTATACAACCACAGGTACTTGACACATACATATAGATCTATTACCAAAAAATAAATAAAAAATTGTACTATAGATCTAGATCTACCTCTATAGATACAAGATATACAACGCAATTCGACAGGTAGTCTTAACCATCGACTTTTAAACTGGTGCTAAAACAGACTAGATCGCCAATATTCTCTTGTGGTACCCTTGAATAATGATTAATTTATCAATATCTAGTTTTTATTTAATCAAATTCCGTCAAATAACGCCACAGTACATGAATTATGACGAAAAAAGTGCATCAAAAAGTTTTATGTTGTTTGGGACGTCCAGTTTTTTTATTTGCCAAAATAAGGGAAAATCTTGTCGGTTTGCACATTTAACGGTCTTTATTGGTGGCATTTTCACATTGATTCATTAGAGCAAACACGTTTATGTCAAAACATGACCCTCTTCGCTATCAGCTATATGAAAAATACATGTACATGTAATTTGGCACGAAATTGACAGTAAAAGACTAATTTCATTTTAAATGCCATTTTCAATACCGGAATGGGTCGAATGAACGGAGTGATTTCATTGGCCAAAATTAAACAGGTAAAGTTTCTTTTTAATTTTGCATTCTATGTCAATTATATAAAACTGAAAATATTTCATTTAAAGATGATTCATAACATTTGGTGCAAGTTCCAGTCGCATAGGCCGTTTACTTTGAACACCTAACAGATCACACCTACATACATGTTGGCCCGTTGCTAAGGAATGAGGACGTCCCAAACGACATAAAACTTTTTGATGCACATTTTCATTATAATGCACATACTGTGGCGTTATTTGACGGAATTTGATGAAACAAAAAGTAGATATTGAAAGTGGAATGTGACACGCCACCATCTTAAGATGTATGAACACACTAGGTTTGGTCAACATAGAAGATATGGTATATGAGTTATGCTTTTAACAAGATATTTCGTTAATCATTGTCAGAAGTCAAGGTCAAAATGGCCTGAACGTGGTATGTGATACGCCACCATCTTAAGTTAAAGATGTATGAACACACTAGGTTTGATCACCATAGAAGATATGGTATATGAGTTATGCTTTTAATAAGATATTTCGTTAATCATTGTCAGAGGTCAAGGTCAAAAGGGCCTGAAAGTGGTATGTGATACGCCACAATCTTAAGATGTGTGCACACACTAGGTTTTGTCAGTCTAAACGATATGGTATATGGGTTATCGGTTTTTTAACAGGATTTTTCCCTAATCAAGGTCAGAGGTCAAGGTCAATCATACCTGAAAGTGTTATATGTAACTCCACCATCTTAAGAGGTATGCACTCACTAGGTTTGGTCATTATAGAAGATATGCTATATGATGTATGCTTAACCTTTGAACCAGATTTTTCAATAATCAAGGTCAGAGGTCAAGAGGGCCTGAAAGTGGCTTGTTACACGTCACCATACTAAGATGTATACACACACAACATTTTGTCATCATAGAAAATATGGTATATGAGGTATGGTTCTAACATGATTTTTCAATAATTAAGGTCAGAGGTCAAGGTCAAGAGGGCCTGAAAGTGCCATATAACACGTCACCATCTTAAGATGTATGGACACACTAGGTTTTGTCATCATGGAAGATATGGAATATGAGTTATTCTTTTAACAAGATTTTTCAATAATCAAGTTCAGAGGTCAAGGTCAATGTCAAATTTGCCGGGAAACTGTTACACAACATTTAGTTATCCCAATATATATCCACACCACCAGGTTGTGTCATCTTACGTGACATATTAAAGAAATTTTGAAAAAATTATGCTCGGGACACTTTTGGGATGGACGGATGGCCGAACAGATAGCCGGACGGGTGCGATGGATAAGCAGAATGAAAATAAAAATTCCTATATAGTCCCCAATACCCAGTTGGGGTATATCAATATCTAAATTGTTAAAAAAAAACCATTAATTACTGTATTGCAGACTTGGGTTGCTTTTTGAAGAGAAATGAAAAAAAAAAATTCTGAGGCACAGATTGGGTCATTTCTTTTTTTCATTTTTTTTTTCAATCGTTGTACTTTAACATTATTTTTTGTTTCTTTTATACATGTTTAGGTCAAGATCTACCCATTAAGCACAAAATATCCCTGAAATTATTTTTTAAAAAAAATCCTTTGGCATTGCTACCTATATTTTGATTGGTCCAGGATAAGTTGTTCCCATGTTCTGGCAAACAAACCTTGTGCATTCTGGTTGTAAAATCACCAAAAATGGCAGTGTTTACGACTAGTTGCTAGGAAGCGGGACTATGATCTAGCGCTGTAGACATCACGCGACGTCACAAAAACAATACAATTCTAAATGATTAAATGCCCTACTGAATGGTGTGTAAAGGCTGTTTGGTTAAAAATGTATATTATATTCTAATTATAATAATCTAAAAGTATTACTTTATTATAGTGACATGTACATGTACAGCCGAGCTTTGGTAACTCGTGCACGTTTAATTATTTTTTTTCCCGCAAATACGGCTTTTACTCATTGAAACATTAAAAGATACTATGTGTGGTGAAATGGCTCTATAACACTAATATATGCAAACTGTTTGAAACTCGTATCAATGTTTCTTAATTCAAATTCTTAAAAGTCCACATTTTATAAGTAACAAGAGCCGTATACGGCCCTAAATCGCCCACCTGGAGCCATTGATGTAAATGTAACATATCTTGGAAAGCTGAAAAATTATGACAATATGATTGTGCCATTTGCTGATTGGATGATGCTGAGTGCCAAATAGCTAAGTTCAGGGTACTGTGGTTTCAGAGAAGATTTTTTAAGTTTTTATTGAAAAAATCTATATTTAGCTCCTGTGACCTAGTTATGCAACGGACCGGAAATATTTGAACAAAATATGTAAAGTACCTCTAGAAGTTACATCATGCCAATTATCAAAGCTCTAGCCATATTGGTTTCAGCGATGAAGAGGTTTGAAGATTTCACTATATAACTCTATGTTAATTTGTGACCCCAGGGATATAATTTGAATAATCTTGATAGAGGACCTGAAGATGATGATTTGTGCCAAATATCTAAGCTCAGGGTACTGTGGTTTCAGAGATGAAGATTTTTTAAGTTTTGTTTGGAAAAATCTATTTTTAGCTACTGTGACCTAGATATGCAACGGATCTAAACCATTTGAACAATATTGGTAAAGTACCTCTAAAAGTTACACCATGCCAAATATCAAAGCTTTAGCCACATTAGTTTCAGAGAAAAAGAGATTGAAAATATAACTATATAACTCTATGTAAATTTATGACCCCGGGGTGGGGTCATTTTTTACCTTATGGACATAATTTGAACAACCTAAATAGAGGACCTGTAGATGATGCTTTGTGCAAAATATCTAAGCTCTGCGTACTGTGGTTTCAGATGAGAAGGTTTTTTAAGTTTTAATTGAAAAAAATAAATATTTTTAGCTCATGCAAACGACCGAAACAATTTGAAGAATATTGGTAAAGTATCTCTAGAAGTTACACCATGCCAAATATCAAAGCTCTAGCTATATTAGTTTCAGAGACGAAGATGTTTGAAGATTTCACTTTATAACTCAATGTAAATTTGTGACCTCCGGGGCGGGACCATTTTTTACCCTAGGGACATAATTTGAACAATCTTCATAGAGGACCTATAGATGATGCTTTGTGCCAAATATCTAATCTCAGGGTACTGTGGTTTCAGAGAAGATGTTTTAAAATTTTATTGAAACGATCTATTTTAGCTCCTGTGACTTAGATATGCAACGGACCGAAACCGTTCGAACAATATTGGTAAAGTACCTCTAGAAGTTTCACCATGCCAAATATCAAAGCTCTAGCTATATTAGTTTCAGAGAAGAAGAGGTTTGAAGATTTCACTTTATAACTAAATGTAAATGTGTGACCCCCGGGGCGGGGCCATTTTTTACTCCAGGGTCATCATTTGAACAACTTGATAGATGACCTATAGATGATGCTTTGTTCCAAATATCTAAGCTCAGGGTACTGTGGTTTCAGAGAAGAAGATATTTTAAGTTTTTATTTAAACGATCTATTTTTAGCTCCTGTGACCTATATATGCAACGGATGACAAATATTTGAACAATTTTCAAAGAGGACCATATAAGGATTATTCCTGCCAAGTTTAGTTAAAATCCATCCAGTAGTTTATAGGAGGAGATGTCGTTTAAAGAAATTGTTGACGACGGACAACGAACGGACGGACGACGACGGACACAGCACGATCAAAATAGCTCACCTTGGTACTTTGTGCCAGGTGAGCTAAAAACAGGCGAACACTTTAGCAGACGATATGATGTCAACGACTGTGTTAGACGGATGTTTACGTCATAACGGCAGCGAATGGGTTATATAACTACACGATAGGGCTTTGTGATATCCGTTGCAAACAGTTTGAATCCTTTTAAGATGCTAAGAAACTAAGTACTCCATACTTCGAACTCGCGTTAGTTCGAGCATACCCATATTTCAATGTTAGCCACGATTTAAATTTGAAATGCGGGTATGTTCGACTTTAAGCGAGATCGATTTATCGAATTTAAACTTATGAAATACTGGTAAGGTCGATTTAAGTGAGTATGAAGTATCGAGTTTCCACTGTTTCTCATCTCGTCCCAAAGTGTTTGACACCATGAGCGACATTGCAAAAGACATAACAGGTAAATCAACTATATGAATTGCTGCAGTTGTTGCAGATGACAGTTTCAGACGACAACTGAACACCGTCCTAATGGTTTAGATAAAGATGAAAGTGAATGGGTAAATATTACTTACTCGCAAAGAAATTAGGTCCTGTTTTCACACCGTTTCCTCCTGACGGCACTGGCACTTTATTGACGACTGGAAGTTCACAAAAACATAAATAGTTAAAAACTATATTGACGACTGGAACTTCACATATACATAAATAGTTAAAACTGTATTGACGACTGGAAGTTCACATATACATAAATAGTTAAAACTGTATTGACGACTGGATGTTCACATATACATAAATATTTAAAAACTGTTTTGACGTCTGGAAGTTGACATATACATAAATAGTTAAAACTGTATTGACGACTGAAAGTTCACGTATACATAAATAGTTAAAATTTAAATGACGACTGGATGTTCACATATACATAAATATTAAAAAACTGTATTGACGACTGGAAGTTCACATATACATAAATAGTTAAAAACTTTATTGACGACTGGAACTTCACATATACATAAAAAGTTAAAAATTATTGGCGACTGGAAGTTCACATATACATAAATAGTTAAAAACAGTATTGACAACTTGAAGTTCACATATAAATGACAACTAGAAGTTCACATATACATAAATAGTTAAAAACTGTATTGACGACCGGAAGTTCACATATACATATATAATTAAACACTTTTATTGACGACTGGAAGTTCACATATACATAAACAATTAAAAAATTATTGACGACTTGAGATTGTCAAAGCCAAAACCAAACCTCAGTGTTATTATATTCTGTTACTTGATGTAAGCAAAGTCAAACATTTTATTGATAGCTGGAATTAGTATGGATGAAAACTTTATGGATTGCTAAAATACAACCTAGGCAAAATCAAATCTTTATAGAAGGCTAGAAATTGAATACACACAATCAAAACTGTATTTACGACTTACACTTGACACAGACAAGATTATTTCGAACACTAGATTAAAAGAATATTATACACGCATACAACAGATACGAATACGTAATTAAACGCAAACATGCAGGAAACGACATTTTCTAAAAGGTTGATATTTTGTTTTAATCTGAGTGTTGACCAATTGGGAAAACGATCAGTCCCGGGTCATTCGGCGACTAATCTGACTACAAAGTATTTACTATGCATATCCCGTTTTGGGGGAAAATCATGTTTGATTGAAAAGGATAGCTTTTCGATATTCCAACTCTTTTACACACTCTTGCTGCCACGTGTCACGTACCTGTAACAGGGACTTGTGAGGCAGGTAATGTCGGCTTTTGGGTAAAAAGTCCTGGAACATTCACAGGTTTCTTCCAGTCTGTGGAATTAAAAGGAAACAAGATACAGTCAGTAACCCCTCTCTTGTGTTATAATCAAAACATGTGCAGTGAAACTCGATTATTACGAATCGTAAAAGCCAGAGGATTAACTTTGCTCTAAGTATCATTCGCTATATTGATCCAACGAACTTCGTTATTAATTATGACCCTGATGCACGACTGCAACTTTTATTCAGGAGCATATGAAATACATTTTTATAACACACCTCATACTTTTTAAAGCACACTATCTAACAAATGCTTCTTTTAAAAGACAGCATTATTTAGTTTGCATTTTCATCAGAACGATTAGATCTAGATGCACGTCTAACTCCTGAACGACTTCCTTGTGTTCAATTGTACACGTTTCATGCAATGATAAACAGTATGTGTTTCCCCCATTTCTATTTCAATATATAGATTAGTTATTATTATTCAATGTCTGGACGAGGCCAGGGTCCATCCTTATAAAGCGTTTGAGGTGTGTGCAGTCGTTTACTTCTTTAAAGCAGGATGAAAATAAAGCAGAAAGTATTAATACATAAACTGCTCTTTTCTAATATATTGACCTCTAAGGGCCTTTTTCAAAGATAATCATGTCTTAACACACGTCACATTTTTGTTACATGCAAACAAATATGACGTGTGTTAGGACATGGTTTTCTTTGAAAAAGGCCCTTAGAGGTCGAAATATTAGAAAAGAGTAGTTTATATATAAATACTATTTTAATTCCCTATCTGGAATATTGTTATATGTATTGTGTAAAGCAGAAAGGGTTTATAGGAATTTCTGCTTTTCTGTCAGTTTACCTTAAGTCGCCACAAGTATTTATTATTTGGGCGTTTTGTTTAATAAGTTGTAGAGGCGTCTATTTGCGCTTATGCGGAGAAAAGCTTTAAGCAGCTATCTGCCAAGAACAATCAAAACAAGCACTTATTTCAAACAAGATTATTTTTTTGAGACTTCTGTTAAAACAAACAAACAAAAACAACAACATCAATAAAAAAACCAACAACACACGAATACAGCCAAACCTCGATAAAATCAACTGTAGTCGGACACGTATTTGTTTAGTTGTATAACAAAGCTCGAGATCATCGAGGTTCGACTATAGAAGTTCGTTCAGCCCAACATTTGATTTTTGTGTAATGAAAACCACATACGTAGTTCACACGTAGAATACTAAAATAGTTATACATACACATGGGCGCCTCACAGATGAAGGGCAGCTGTAGACCACAGTTCAGGTCGTCCAGGGAGTCGCTATTCAGCATGTATGTGGCACAGTGTTCCTTACCACCAGAGTTATTAGGTTGTCCCGGCGCCCATCGGCTGGTGAAATACACCCAGTAGAAAAACATTATTTGTCCCGTTTTAAGAAAACTAAATACAACGCAGTGCAATAAAATGTAGAAAATGCTAGTTGACGAGTTCGTGTAATCTGAGTGGCAAACAGTTTGGAGCCAGATCAGACGGCGGGTTAGCCGGCGTCTTATGTTGCTCCAATGTGTTTACAAAGGAAAACATGCGTTATCGTATGCTATTGGAACGTATAACGTCTTCTCTATTGTTTGTAACACAATAGTCTTACTTCTTTATAGTATTGATATGCTTCCGTTTACATGTCTGTAAAATATTGTTTGAGAAAAATAATGTTGTTTTCGTAATCAGAATCATCAACATCATCATCATCATCAATATCATAATCATTATTATCATGATCATAAACAGTTTTATCTTTAGTAATATCAACTTATCTTCTTCATTTTCTTCTCTTTTGTCTTCGACTTCTTTCTTTATCATTGTTATTATAACGTTAACAGGAGTATTGTTGTTTCTGTTGCCGCTGCTGCTGATGTATTTAATTACTAGAATAAGTAAAAACCTCTACTACGACCACTAAATCGAAGGCTAATAGATTGTACAAAAGTCAGGTGATAGTTTAAACAAGCGCTTTCTGTTTTAGTGTTACCATGCTTTAAACATTTACCTGCCGTTAACACTTAATAATCAAAATAATTTACTGGTCGTAATAAAGAGTTTGTTTTACTGTAGAATGTTACATTTGACATTAATTCAGATAATCATGACTTGACTTACAGAACATTAGTATTTAAGCCTGTACCGTCGTCCCATTTGTAGTAGTTGCTGTCAAATCTGGGTCGGTTGTTTAGCCCTACCCACCACTTGTCTAGTTTCTGTGATGTTTGGAGACGTCTCAGCTCACCCATGAGCCATGCCTGTAATGAATTAATGATTGAAACGTTAACCCGTTCACTGTCCTACCCCGAGTACAAATGTTATTTGCAGCCACTTTGGATCCTGATCAGACGCCGCGAAACGCGGCGTCTGACCAGGATCCAAACTGTTTGACATTCATTTCAATATTTCTTAAGTCAAAATACCTAAAATCTAAATTTGAGAAATAAAAGCAGACAACAATTGTTTAAAATTGATGACTTCGTGGTGAAGTTTTAATAGTACTGTAACGAACAACAACAACAATTACAGACAACTACAATAAAAAACTTGTTTGAAGTACGCTAAAGGTAGCCTACAACATGAAACTTCAATTTAAAGACATCCCTAGATGACATTTCGATCATAACACCTTGCCAGACAATTTCCTTGCAAAAATCATGGATCTTATGGCCATGTCGCTAGCAAAGAACCATTGAAGCTTCTCGTGTGAGACTCTACCTTTATATTTGATAGTTTGGTTAGAAATAACCATTGGAAAGCACTAGAGCGTGAGTATAATCTGGTTCTCACCAGGTAAACTGAGATTGGTACACCCACCGGCTGCACGTGCTGAACATGTTTTGACAGTTACATTGACACCTCAAATTAAATGGGGGGGGGGGACTCTTTCAAAGGACTGATGAAAAGTCTTTAAGCTCCTTTGACCAAATGCCTCACATGAGTTTAAATGAGTATGGCGCCAGACGGCAGTCGAAGTAGCGGACACTTTTATTTAACAAATACGTTTGAAATGAGTTATGAACAAGCTTTGTCATACTTGTACAAATCTAAATATATCACATTTGTTCATCGTTCCATAAAAGCTATATTATTTTTCGACGACTTGGTTTACATTGTTTACTGTTTCTTCCACAAAATGTAGTACCTAAATTACCGGTATTAACATCCGAGCTGATTTGCGGTAATCAGTAAGAACATCCCTGGATGTACAGTTTTACATGATGCAGAAACTAAGGAAACACAGAATGTGTTCCGATAGCAAACTTGCCTGGATGTACAGTTTACTTGATGCATAACTAAAGAAACACAGAATGTGTACCGATACTAAACTTGCCTGGTTGTACAGTTTACTTAATACATCAGAATTAGTTCCGATAGCAAACTTGCCTGGTTGTACAGTTTACTTAATACATAAACTAAGGAAACACAGAATTAGTTCCGATAGCAAACTTGCCTGGTTGTACAGTTTACTTGATGCATAAACTAAGGAAGCATAAAATGTGTCCCGATTGCAAACATGCTTGGTTTTACAGTTAACGTAAAGGATAAACTAGGGAAACTCAGAAAAGCGTGTTCAAAAGACAAATTAAAATTTTAACGAGTGGGAATAGCAAACATGATTAGACTTACGCATGTCTGCTTGTAAAACAACAATAAAACAGATCAACGAACAAATAATACTACGATACCTTTTCTGGCACGGAGTCAATTTTTAAAATGTCACCTTGGCGACGTTTACAGAGGAGGTAGGCGTTTTCCCAAGACTTTGTGTTTGACTTGTCAGATATAAAGTAGCATGTGCCGCTTCCCGGTCGTTCCTTCCAACCCTTAGGACATTTGCCCAAATCATCTGAAAACATGACGTAAAAGCGATAAATACAACAGTTATAGGTTTGTTTTCATTGAAAACAGATATTACACCCCCTCTACCACACAAAGACACTTATAAACAACTTGGAATGCCTATTTATATGAGAAAGGGGAATAACTCCAAAATATGCTATCTTCATTTAAAAGTAAGTTATACTGAACCTGAGTTAGTGGGACAGCCCATTAGCTCCAGTCTCATGGAGGCGCGCCCAACATGGTTGACAACATGCACACGGACAAACCGGGCGGTGATCGGACAGTCAAACATGTGTGAGATTGTAGTGTCGCTGTCAGAGTTGCCGATGAATACCTGAAGAAAACATACAGACATAAAGCCGATATACACAAGAGACTTTTAATGTCATTGTGTCATTTGCTTATATTTACATTCGCCCTATCTCTTTCCATTGTAAAATTCGGTGTTCATTTCTTATAGACACTCAAACCTTAGGAGGCGGAGCTTAGGGTTAAGTCGCTGCGCATTAATCTTCACTACTATAAAATTAGAAATCCACGTTGTATTTGACCTAGATTGAATCTAGTTTATTTCCCAATCTTTTTTTAAACACTAAATACCAATATATATAGATTTTATATTCATATTGATATAAATTATTTACACTCATTGTGAAAAAAAATGCAGTAGGAAGCGCTCCGAAACTGTCTGTCTGCTACGAATTTTTATACCCGCCGCAAACAATTTGTTGGCGCCCAATGTAACCGGGTGTTCTTTATAAAGAAACACCCGCGCCGACCCGGGTTTGAACCCGGGTCGCCAGGTTCGCAGTCATGCACTCTACCATGCCGCCATAAAAGCGCACTTGTACAGTAAGGCCGTTCAAGTCATGATAAACCTACACACTGTGACATACTACCCCCGACAACTTGAAACTTGTGCACAGTGCGTCGATGCTCCAGAGGGGGCCTGCACTTAATGGGAAGAAGAAGAAGAGAAACTTTACAGAATAATCACTGAAATTACTGGTAAATAGCGCTAATGATAGAAAAAAATCACAAAACACTAGTAATCCTCAGCTCCTGTCCGGTTCCAACTTAGGCTCCGAGTATTGGCTCCAAAACCATAAATACCCCATATGGTGCCTCTCAGCTTCGGATTTCTATATGGTCCGCGCCCGTTAAGAATACGGTATTAGCGTTCACACTTGACGATTGCTTGAACCGTTGCATGAATTAAAAACCCGATTGAGGATAAGAAAACGTATTTTGATGTACTTAAAAGTATTTTTCCCTAGTAAAAACCTGAAGTGAATTTGAGAACTATATTATCCGCGCAGTATAGATCTAGCTATGTTATTTGGTTACAGGGGGCGGAGTTATTTCAAGAGCTCATGTTTTACATCCCGTGTGTCATTCTTTATTTAATTATGATAAGTTCTGCTTTCTGTTCTCAAACCCAGATATGGTCCGTATTTGTGCCAAACCCTGTTTTGCCATTCTACAACACCGTCAGTTTTTACAGAGTAAATAACATTTTATATTGTAAATAATATCAAATTTGTGTTTTGCAAACTGTCAGGAAAAAATAACGACTACCTTTTTAACTAGTCTGTTATATCTTAACTAATTCGGTTCACTTAGACCTGGTAAGAGGAACGTATGCTTTCGTATAACCATTCTTAATGTAGTGCACAGTAGTGCCATTTTTTCTCTTTCAGTGTCTTAAAACTTTTGTTTAGAGCAGTGATTTTAGTTTCTGATTAGCATCGGTATAACAGTTTTATCTTTATTAAATATGTACAGTACATGTATATGTACAGACACTCTTAACTGATAAGTGTTACAATGTTTATTCATCTCTTATAATTCCAACTAGGAATAGCATTATACATGTTTACTGTTTTTGTGATTATATTTTACAAACATGTATGTTTAATGATGATATATATATAAAGATTACTACTACAGCGTTCCCTCTCTACAACGACATTCAATGAGAAACACAGATTGTGTGCGTTGTTCGGAGGAAGTCGTTACATGGAGGTGAAACTAAAGCTAGGCTTACATTTGCAAACAGTTTGAATCCAGATCAGACGCCGTGTTACACGGCGTCTGATCTGGATTTAAGCTGTTTGTTACTCGTCATTATATCCATTTCTATCAAAAAGCTCACTTATATGAAACTTTTTAGGCAGACGATATTGCAGCAGTAAAATCATTAGACATGATATTCCTGTTTGGGGGAACTGTGGCAAGGGTCGTTGTAAGGAGGGAATCGTTGTTCAGAGGGCCGTTGTAGGGAGGGAATCGTTGTTCAGAGGGCCGTTGTAGGGAGGGAATCGTTGTTCAGTGGGTCGTTGTAGGGAGGGAATCGTTGTTCAGAGGGCCGTTGTAGGGAGGGAATCGTTGTTCAGAGGGTCGTTGTAAGGAGGGAATCGTTGTTCAGAGGGGCGTTGTAGGGAGGGAATCGTTGTTCAGAGGGCCGTTGTAGGGAGGGAATCGTTGTTCAGAGGGCCGTTGTAAGGAGGGAATCGTTGTTCAGTGGGTCGTTGTAGGGAGGGAATCGTTGTTCAGAGGGCCGTTGTAAGGAGGGAATCGTTGTTCAGAGGGCCGTTGTAAGGAGGGAATCGTTGTTCAGAGGGCCGTTGTAGGGAGGGAATCGTTGTTCAGAGGGCCGTTGTAAGGAGGGAATCGTTGTTCAGAGGGCCGTTGTAAGGAGGGAATCGTTGTTCAGAGGGTCGTTGTAGGGAGGGAATCGTTGTTCAGAGGGCCGTTGTAAGGAGGGAATCGTTGTTCAGAGGGCCGTTGTAGAAGGGAATCGTTGTTAAGAGGGCCGTTGTAAGGAGGGAATCGTTGTTCAGAGGGTCGTTGTAGGGAGGGAATCGTTGTTCAGAGGGCCGTTGTAAGGAGGGAATCGTTGTTCAGAGGGCCGTTGTAGGGAGGGAATCGTTGTTAAGAGGGCCGTTGTAGGGAGGGAATCGTTGTTCAGAGGGCCGTTGTAAGGAGGGAATCGTTGTTCAGAGGGCCGTTGTAGGGAGGGAATCGTTGTTAAGAGGGCCGTTGTAGGGAGGGAATCGTTGTTCAGAGGGTCGTTGTAGGGAGGGAATCGTTGTTAAGAGGGCCGTTGTAGGAGGGAATCGTTGTTAAGAGGGCCGTTGTAAGGAGGGAATCGTTGTTCAGAGGGCCGTTGTAAGGAGGGAATCGTTGTTCAGAGGGCCGTTGTAAGGAGGGAATCGTTGTTCAGAGGGTCGTTGTAGGGAGGGAATCGTTGTTCAGAGGGCCGTTGTAAGGAGGGAATCGTTGTTCAGAGGGCCGTTGTAGGAGGGAATCGTTGTTAAGAGGGCCGTTGTAAGGAGGGAATCGTTGTTCAGAGGGTCGTTGTAGGGAGGGAATCGTTGTTCAGAGGGCCGTTGTAAGGAGGGAATCGTTGTTCAGAGGGCCGTTGTAGGGAGGGAATCGTTGTTAAGAGGGCCGTTGTAGGGAGGGAATCGTTGTTCAGAGGGTCGTTGTAGGGAGGGAATCGTTGTTCAGGGGGCCGTTGTAAGGAGGGAATCGTTGTTCAGAGGGCCGTTGTAGGGAGGGAATCGTTGTTAAGAGGGCCGTTGTAGGGAGGGAATCGTTGTTCAGAGGGCCGTTGTAGGGAGGGAATCGTTGTTCAGAGGGCCGTTGTAGGGAGGGAATCGTTGTTCAGAGGGCCGTTGTAGGGAGGGAATTGTTGTTCAGAGGGCCGTTGTAGGGAGGGAATCGTTGTTCAGAGGGCCGTTGTAGGGAGGGAACGCTGTACTACTAGTACGTTTGCTAATTGCTATGACATTAATATTTTGGAAGGGAAACAAGCTGTCTCCTATCACATTCAAGTATTTAGTAAAATATTTGATATTAGGACGATCGTGAACTGTTTAAACATTCAACAATATATATGCTGACCATGTTGTAAAGATAATAACATTGGCACCAATACTTATCAATTATAAACGTAGATCTACAAGATATCAGCCACTACTACTCGTCACCTCGTTTTGTCATAAACCAACATGAGGTAAAACTCGGAATTAGGTATACGTATAGGTTAGACCATGGTTGCAAGCGAATAAACGATATAGTTCGAGGGGGCGTAGCCCCCGAGAACTATGTCGTTTATTCGCTTGCAACCATGGTCTAACCTATTTAGCACTGGCTCGGGCTCGAGGAAAACAAGAAAACCATTCGTTTCTGATTTCTGTTTTAGACGAAAAAGTCATTTTGTTTGTAATATTTTACTAAAATTGAAAGGTTATTTCAAATGATAAGTTTGAGACATTAAGCATGCTTTAACACCAACATAAATAACGCTTATTGAAGCTCTATATGTAAGCAAAATTCATTAGTAATTGTCTTTAAAGTCTAGGTCTCACTGTACATAATAAAACGTCATGAAGCGTGTGCAGTTCACCTCTGACCTCAGCTGTTTTTAGAATTGTGACGTCAACTTGCCTTGAGATGACGGAAGCGAGGAATAAGTGAACAGTTTGTTAGTTATTCCATGGTTTGTTGAAATAAACGATATATTCACAGGTTTTTGAGGCATCTGATTGGCCGAGAGCTCCATGCCATGTGCTAATTTATATTATCTATTTATATTATTTATTGATTTATATTTATATATAAATTTTTATTCGGCCGTGTTGGACCGGGCCGAGTTGGACCAGGCCGAGTTGGAAAATGGCCGAGTTGACCCGCAATCCATTGGTTCTCTGTCTAGATTTGAAATAATGACCCCAGGTCGTGTTTGGTCATGTGATTGGGACCCCTAAAGTAACGGAACCATTTATCTTCCCCATCTTGCCTCTTGTATTGCATTGCGTTAATTCTTTCAGCACTAAGTTACTCCTACGGGTTACTAGGTTCCATTGTTACCCAAAACATTGTAAACCAGCATATACTTGGATTTTTGCCATGGTTAGTTTTAAAAATACTGCTCTAAATTAGCAAAGAGTGTATACCTTGATCAGAGGGCTACTATTGGGGCCCTCCGATCTGGGTCTACACTGTTTGCAAATATAATGAGTATATTTTAAACAGGTCCATGGTGTTGAAAGAGTTAAGCTGCGATGAAACCGGAAACGTTACTGTTCCTCCAGCTGTATCTTGTCATTAGTGACGTCATGCAGTGTAGAAGACGTTTTTCTATCCATTTAGGCTGCGATGAAACCGGAAAGGTTACTTTTCCTCCAGCTGTGTGCCTTGACAACACAGTTCTGGCGTCATTAGTGACGTCATGCAGTGTAGACGTTTTTCTATCCATTTAATTTGTTTATACTTAATTATTTCCATCACAAACAGTTTGGTGACTGGTCAGACGCCGGGTACCCGGTTAAGGTAAAGGTGTGGGTTTATAAAGTCTGAAATGTATGTCATATTCTGCCGACTTTAACAATTGCCTCCCTGATCATCGAGTCAGAAGTCGGCCATTTACATACGGCGCAAGTTGCAGCCATGGCACATTAACTTCTTTCCCTCTCAGGTACCCATTTAAAGCCGCATTGTGGTTTTGGGAAACCTGCATAAAACGGTTGTTTGGGATCCCATTAGAACTACGTGGGACGTGATTCTTTCATAAAAAGCGGCTTTATCTAAGAAATTCGCTTTTAATTTTTTTTTTATAATTTTTTTGTGCTAGCACAATTTAAAGAGCCTCCTTGTGAATGGAAAGAAGGACAACTCTGTAAATACAGGGCTCCAGATAACGGAAGTATTTCGATTACTAAACTCTTTATTTCTGCTTTTAAACCCAATGGTGTCATACTCATTAGAATCGTCTCGAAGAGACGGTTTAATCAGTAGTAACACCGTAGCATTCGATGCTGAAATGAGTGAGAACATGTTGGAATTGTTTAGTTTATTCCTCTTATCTGGAGCCGGCTGAAATGAAGAATTTAACCCTTATTCTGCTGCTAAGACGTCTGCTTTGACATTGTCGTGTGCAATATTTGTTTAGTTTAGATGTATGCATATTTTTGATTAAACAAACCTTAAGACGAGTGTCAAACAGTTTGGATCCAGATGAGACGCCGCGTTACGCGGTGTCTGTTTTAGAGTCAAACAGTTGCGACCAGTAGGCACAGGATTAAACTATGAGATAAGGTCACCACGTGTAAATAATTAATCACGGTGGTAAACGTGCACAATCCAATACGGGGGATCTTGCTGAAAATGACTGTTTCAGCCTTGTCTTCTCTCTAACTAAACCACCTATTTTTTGGATCTTCACCAAACTTACTATAAATGTTTATTAGTAGAGAATCTAGCTCAATTTTGATAACTATCAAAGTCGCATGAGGCATGCCTGAGTTATTGCCCTTGAATAATTAAAAAAAAATGACTGTTTCAGCCCTTTCTGCTCTCTAACACAAACACTTTTTATTGGATCTTCACCAAACTTGCTGGCATTGTGTATTTGTTTTAAATATAGATCAAGACAAAAATCGAATACAGCTGACTGAAAATCCTTCAAGAGGTAAAGGAGGTATGGAGTAGTCATTTATTACTTTACTTATTACCAACACGGCCAAGATGAAGCACATGCAACTATTGACCAAATAGTTGGCTTAAATAGAATAAAAACAGTTCCTATTACAGAGTTGACAGGGCTAAAATAAGTATGAAATAGCAAATTTTTAATAATTGAAGAACCGTAACTCCAACATGCCTTCGGCGATTTGGGTATTCATAGAGCTGGACTAAGTTTTTATCCAATATTATTTTCAGCAAATTTGAAGATCCAATTAAAACCGTTTGAGTCAGAAAGCTGACAAGCCTGAAGTATGCAATCTATAATCATTCAAGGGCAATAACTTCAACATGCCTTGTGCGATTTTGGTAGTTAAGATTATGAACTTGATTTTATATTAATAAACATTTTCAACAAGTTTGGTGAAAATCACAAAAAAGTTATTTGTGTTAGAGAGCAAAAAATGGTGAAACAGGTATTTTTAAATACATAAAGGACAATAACTCAGACATGCCTTATGCGATTTAAGTAATAATCAAACCGAACCTAGATTTTGTATAAATAAAGAATTTCAGCAAGGTTTTGTTAAGATCCGAAAAGAAATGTTTGTGATAGAGAGCAAAAAATGCTGAAACATTAATTTTTAATAACTAAAGGGCAAAAAACTCATGCCTTATGCGATATAAGTACTATTTGAACTGGAGATATATTTTATATTTATAAACATGTTCAGCAAGTTTGGTGAATATCCGATAAAAACTGTATGTGTTAGAGTGCAAAAAAACCCTGAAACAGTCATATTTTAATAATTAAAGGACAATAACTCATATATACATTATGCGATTTTAGTAATATTCAAACTTAACCTTGATTTTATATTAATAAACATCTTCAGCAAATTGGGTGAAAATCGATAAAAAAGCATTTGTGTTAGAGAGAAAAAAATGGTGAAACAGTCCTTTTTAATACATTAAGGGCAATAACTCAGATAATCATTTTGGGATTTTTAGTAATAATCAAACTGGACCTAGGTTTTATATAAATAAAGAATTTCAGCAAGTTTGTAGAAGATCCGATGAAAACTCTTTGTGTTAGAGAGCAAAAAAGGCTGAAACAGTCATTTCTAATAATTCAAGAGCAATTACTCCGACATTCCTTATGCGATTTTACTAGTATTCTAATTTAACCATGATTTAATATCAATGAAAATTTTCAGCAAGTTTGGTGAAAATTCAATAAAAAGAATTTGTGTTAGAGATAAAAAAAACTGGCTGAAAACTGTAATTTTAATACATAAAGGGCAAAAACTTAGATATGCCTCATACAATTTTAGTAGTTATCAAACTAAACCTAGATTTTATACTAATGAACCTTTTCAGCAAGTTTGGTGAAGATCAAATAAAAGTATTTGTGAAAGAGAGCAATAATTGCTGAATCACTCATTTTTAATACAAAAATGGCAAAAACGCAAACATGCCACATGCGATTTTAGTAGTAATTAAACTGGACCAAGATTTTATAATAATAAACAATTTCAGTAAGTTTGGTAAAGATCAACTAAAAAATGCTTGTTTTAGAGAGCAAAAATTACTGAGACAGTCAACTTTTAATACATAAAGGGCAAAAAGTCTTACATGCCTTATTCGATTTAAGTAGAAATTTAACTGTACCTAGATTTTATATAAAAGAACATTTAATGCAAGTTTGGTGAAGATCCGATAAAAACTCTTTGTGTTAGAGAGCAAAAAGGGCTGAAACACCGTTGTGACGAAATGTGACTCATTTTATAGCAATCGTTCGCACCCGGTGATATTGAACCCAGCTGTTCCACGTGCCACTAATCCGTGTGGTAATATTTATGTCAGACGATCTACTTTCGGTTTGTTATGGTTTTAAATCGCTTTTTTGGTGATTTAGGCCTGTCTTCAGCATTTCATAGATCAGTTTGGCCCATTAGAATGTTCAAGCATTATTATTAACCGTTATTGTATTTCGCACATTAAAAAAAGGTCTGAAAACACAATGGGACTTTAATTCACCTGGGTGAAGTGAAGCAATGTATGGTTAATTTTTTGCTCAGAAAAATTCCAGTGATCCTGACAGGGCTCGAACTAGGAACCTCTCGCTTCCTAAGCGAGCGTCCTACCACTGGACCAGCCTGCATCTGATCAGTCTCCAAATCATTTTCCACCCAGACGGAAACGAATAGTGAATATTTCCAACCAGCAGTCATTTTTATTTTATTTTTCTATGTCCAATACCTATAACACGCGGTGATCATACCTTGTCTGCTCCATTTTTATCCTGGATAGTTTTCCAGTGGAAACCATCAATGCTGTAAGAGACCTTGTAGTTTGTCACCCACTCCTTGCAGCAGCCCGTCCCCTGGTCCACGTGTCGCCCCTGGGTCACAATACCAGTCACCAGGGTCAGCCAGTTCATCTTTACCTAAAATCAAAATATAAGGGGCCGTTTCATAAAACTTCATACGACAAATGTTGTCGTAAGTCAGATTATAAAAGTCTCAATTATTATTTATTTCTCCATTTAATCCTGTCTTTTGACATCTCTTTGGAATCGTCTTGAAAAGACGATTCCAAAGAGATGTCACAAGACAGGATTAGATAGAGAAATCAGAAAAAGAAGTCTACGTTTTTGTCGTACGAAGTTTTATGAAACGGGCCCTTGTACTGTAAATCCTCTCTATTACGACAAAAAAAACGTGTGTGAATTGTTAAGTGTTTCTTTCTGGTGACTGCTTTAAGCAATGTGACAGTAAAACAGAAATCTCCTGTATGAGCTTTCTGTTTTACCTTGCTAAAATCTGTCGCCCGTCTTCCATAAACTTAATTAGCCTTCTTTTTAGTGGTCGTAATGGAGATGTTTTACTGTATTCATTATTTCACTGCCTTACCCCGAACACTATAGATACAGTATTTGTAACAATCAGGGCTCATATTAAATGTTTCTTTTGTAAAACTTTCATAAAATCTGTATTTCACAGATCACAGCAGATGCCATTTTGAAGCAGACGATGGCCTGGAGATGAGGGGATTAATAGGGCTTCCATAAGTTGCTCTTAACATTTAACTCTTTCGATGACAGGCTCTATAACACTAATATAAGTAGGCAAACAGTTTAGATCCAGATCAGATGGCGTCTGATCAGTATCTAAACTATTTGACACCCATATCATTGTTTCCTAAGTAAAACGCATAAAATTTCAAACTTAAAAGTAAGAGCAGAAATCGGAAGATAATATAATCCTCGGAAAATATCCATAGGTCCAGAGAAATTAAGAAAAATCCGAAGATTTCGGAAAAATCCCGAGAAATGGCAGCCCTGGATCACGGAATTATACAAAAAAAAACAACAACTCGGAATTATACAAAACGGAATAGCAACTAAGCGAAATTGAATAGGCGAGTACCTGAGCTCTCGCGGCGGTTGAATTTTGCGAGATTATGTGTCACGTGACAACATCTTCACTTCTTTGCCTCGTTGTCCGCGATTTCTGGCGTGAAATTTACCGACTCGAGTGTTTTTATTGACATTTTATAGGATTTAAACGACTATGTGGACATTCCTATCAATTCATGGGAATAAAAACCCGTGAACAATGCTTCGAAAACACACATTTATCATATTGACTACCGATAGACAGTCTCTTATCAAGTCTCGCGAGTCTCGTATCCGCCGCACGAGATTTACGATATAGCGCGAGGTTTCGATTCCGTCAGTGTATAATTATATGCCTGGATTAAGCAGACACTGTTATGGCGGATAAAAGATTGCTGAAACTAGTCACCTGTATCCAGGGTTTGGTGTCACTGGGGTCAGCCGTCCATCCACCCTCTAGAGTAAGCCCATTAGGTGAGTTGAAGATACCCGTATACAGCCTACCTCGGTGGACATTGTTGCTAAAGGCGAGTCGTGAGGAGGCGCTGAGCTGACTGTCGGGCACGCCCCGGGGACCGGACACCAGGTACTCATGACATAACAATGCATCTGGAAATACAGTACCTCCTCGCTACAACAACAACCAATTGTGTGCCTTGTTCAGAGGGAGTTGTTGTAGGGAGGGAAATTGACTTACATTTGCAAACAGCTTGAATCCAGATAAGTCACTGCTTAACGTGGCGTCTGCATCTGGATTCAAGCTGTTTATTTCTCGTCATTATGTTTTTTCCGTCAAAATGACCAAAGATGTAATTTTGAGAAATACAGGAGACGACCATTTTATGCAGACGATATTGCAGCCGTGAAAAGGTTTGACATATATATAAACTGCTCTTGTTTGGGGAACTGCAGCAAGCGTTGTTGTAAGGAGGAAATCGTTGTTCAGAGGGCCGTTTTGGGATGGGAGCACTGTAAAGGCAATTTTGTTTAGGAGTGCAAACTGATTCGAACTTTTATGGTTGAAGATTTGTAATACAATGTAAGTCAAATTTGCGTTAAGGTAAAACTTAAAAAAGTCCTGGGTGACAGTTGGTCCCAAGCTAAAACATAGAGGATAACTGTGTTTTTTCAGTGTAAGATCGAAATTTAATCCATTGAGTGAACATCAGACGTTATATTTTCACGAGTGGCGAAGCCACGAGTGAAAATATAACAGTCTGATGTTCACGAAATGGATTAAATTCGATCTTACACTGAAAAAACACAGTTATTCTATTTATTTATGCTTTAAAGCCACTTTTTAAACGAAATTGTTTCAAAATTGAAAGCGAACGTACATTATTTATCCCGTGTTGAGCCCCACGTTTTATGTCGAACACATGTGGCGTGACAGTTGGCGGTATAATGACGTCATCCGAATTACTTCGTTGCTCCCGAGTTTGGATTCGTGCTCTTCCGGTGAGTAGTTCGCGACAAATCGGACTGCCGGATTTTAACGATAAGACACGATTGACTACGTTTCTTGGGGAGCCCTACGGGGAAAATTCATAATAAAAGCGATTGGTGATAATCCACTGCAGTGGATTACCAAGTGATCATCCACTGCTTTTTCGTGGTAATCCACCGAAAAGCATAAATAAATATGCATAAAGCTCCACAAGTAAGCAACGAGATATCAGCTGTTTGCCGTGACACGCTTTATGTCTCGAGGACAAGGGACACCATGGTACATGGCTCGAACTGACGCTACACAGTCAGTCTCAGATTGAGTGACCTGCTAGTAGGGAGAAAAAACATATGGTTGGTTGTTGTGGAACATAACTATTACAGGGGTCCGTCTTACGAAATGTCGTACGGCAAAAACGGTCGTAAGTCAAAACTTAAAAATACATCTTATTTCTGATTTTTCCATCTAATCCTGTCTTGTGACCTCTCTTTGGAATCGTCTTGTATAGGAATAAACAACATCTTTTTGACGTCCATGACGGTATGACTACATTAGCTTCGCAGGGGGTAAGTTTTGTAAACGCCCGAATGGCGTTTTCAATAAACTTACCCCCCGAAGCTAGTGTAGTCATACCGTCATGAGCGGCAAAAAGATGTTGTTTATTCCTTATATTTATATTTTTATTTTCTGTCATCCATTTAATGTGTAGTTTGACCAGATTTGTTTTCATGTATATGAATATATTATATACCTATGGAATTCCATATACGACAGCCAACTTCTTACTGTCAACTGCCAACTGTCTACTCTTTACTGCTCACTGCCAACTGCTTACTGCCAACTACTTATTGCCAAACGCTTACTACCAACTGCTCACCGCCAAATGCTTACTGTATGCATACTTGATGACGGGTATAACCGAAGCCCCGAACCAGGAACCGTGGCCCCTATGAACTGTTACTGCAATAAGCTTGTCGTTTCCTAGGTTATTTATTTCTTCTATTTTCCAATTGATATACAGATCTATGCACTCGTAGTTCGAAATGGGGTGCCTAAAAACATTCAGGAACGTCATTGTTTCGTCATTACTATCCAAACGTTTGACAACAAATGCATGTGATATTTCGTTTTCCTCGCTATGGAGTTACATGTACAACAGCCAAATGCTTACTATCTACTATTTACTGCTTACTGCCAACTGCTTACTGCCGCCAACTGCTTACTGCCAACTGCTTACTGTACGTTTCATACCTGTACGATACTCCATGTTTTACTTCCAATACGGCAGCTATTTGGTCCAATGTGAAGTTTTGTTGCCGCAGCAGGCAGTATTTTACCAGAGGATCCTCCATTTATAATCCCTATATATGAATTTTGAATAATTGACAGGAAGCAGTTGGCAGTAAGCAGTTAGAAGTTGGCTGTCGTATATGGAATTCCATATATACCGGCCAAATGGGTTTGATAGATGTAATATCGATGTAATAGCCATTCCAGTTTCTAAATATGGTGTCAAAAGTAGTCCTTACTACATGTACTGTATTTGCATGATAATTTCAGGGTTTTACGCAGTAAACTTTCTCGCTGTGCTTTAAGAACGCTCGTAAGAAACTAAAACAAAAATTTCAATCTGAATATCCATTATCAAAGCATATCTTAAACAATTAGGTGGCGCAAGTTTTTATACACGCTTTACACATAGCAACGCGAATAGCAACGCTGAAATGCGACTACACAGTCAGCGTGTACACACACCCGCGGCTATCCGTGGCATATCCAATACACATAGGCTAGTTTCAATATGTCATAACGGAACATTACGTTACCAATTTAGTAAGTGTGAATGCATTATTTTGCTTTATGTTTGAGCGACTTTCCTATATGTAATTCTGGTGAACAAATTGTTTGAACTTGTCAATTTCAAACCGTAATTGGAAGACAACTTGTCTAATCTATAAATAGAACACCACTCACTCGGAGAAAGGAGAGAACGCGTATAGTTTTAATGACGGAGCGTAATATGATAACCTCCCTTAAAAACAGCATTTAATTTTTTTTCATCGCAATTTGAATTTAATTGAACTGTCTGCGACTTTAAATAGGGGTTTCGAGATACCCAAACGGTTAATCTAAAAGTAGATCCTAACTTGGTCGGTATCTCTCCGCCGTATGGAAGATTTTCTTCGCGGCGGAGACTCCGCCCTATTTCTAACTGGCTGGAACCGGATTCGATTCGTAGGTTCATCGAGAATTGACCTGCATATTTTTAAAACGATTACATAGAGACTTTACAGGGTGAATGTAAATATAAAAGATTAGATGGAGAAATATATAATAATTGAGAATTTTAGAATCTGACTTACGACCGTTTTTGACGTATGACGTTTCGTACTTGACGGGTCCCAGAAAGCTAATACAAAACGCATTCTGCATTGTATTTGTTCTACACAAAGCTACACCCATCTACCAGACTCAACTGGTCTATTTGGTTTGGATGGTCGCCGGATACAAGACTGACTATTCTTTTTATCATCACTACCATTATCTCATCTATGACCGTCAGAATCTGCTGATACTTTATAATTGACAATTTCTGTAAATCCAATTTTCATGTTTATAGTTGGTTATTCTGTGAGATATTATCATCATTAAATGACACTGATTCACGTAGATGCCATGTCTTGACGATATATTGTATGTTCTGTGTCACTGATGTACAACATGATAATTGTATTTGTTATTCATTGTACATTTGACGGAGATAAAATTAATTACAATAAAAAGACTGACTGCACTGTTCTGCTGAATCAGACAGGTCCAACCTTTCCACTCAAAATAAAGTATAATTAAGTTACCTATTTCGTAATGTTTTCCTCTGTTTTTCTCTCACTTGGCACTCACTTTGTCATCATTAAATAATATCATATGTTAAGAGCCATTGTACGCTCGTAAAACTATTCTTAGTGGGGAAGAATCTAGTACGTGTGGCACGACCCCATTCCACCTATGAAACTCAATTTCCATTATGAAACAAATTATATTTAAACTAAAACAGTTCCATCAAATGGACAACTAAAGCTCCAGTCAGTTTTCCAACAGCATAATAAAAGGTTAACCACCAAGCTCGACAACAATAACATAACAATTGCAAACAATTTGGATCCAGATCAGCGTCTGATCTGGATCCAAATTTGTTGACACTCATATTTATAAATGATGCTTAAATTAAACTACATGGTGTAAAAATAACTTCACACGGTATGTTGGCGAGCAGACGTTGTCATGTAGGCGAACTTAGTCGGGTTATTTACATGACGTCACAACGGGTTATTGGGGTGAATCATTGTAGTACTTACTGGACTGGTTTCCTGATGTCCTCGTGCCCACCGACGGCACACCAGGGACAGGGGTTCGAGCCGCGGTTGTCGGTGGCGTCTGTGCCGTCGACGACGTCGTTGAAGCTGTAGACTGCGTTGTTGTGGGTGGGGGATTGGTCACGGAACGGATACACTGATATCGAACCTGAGAGAGAATACAGTGGAGAAGATGATATTATTTACAAATAAACGCGTTCATGCTTAAAAATATTTTTATTGCAAACATTTGGAGCCAGATCAGACGCCGATTAATCCGAAATCTGACCAAGCTTCACACTGTTTGCCACTCAAAATGAAAAATTTGAAACAAGTTATAGGAGTTTTCTTCATTGTAAAGCAAGGAGGAAAACAGTGAAGATAACTATTACAATTTTTTCCAAATGATTTTGAAAAGCAGGGGGCTCCGTGACCTAGTAATATAGTCACTGTGCCTTACATCACTAAGCTATTCACCGCTGTGAGCTCGAATCCCAGTCAGGTCATTTGGATTTTTCATTTTTATGGGGGGAAACCTTCCCACTGGCTTGCGGAAGGTCGTTGGTTCTACCCAGTTGCCGATTTGTGCCTGAAACAGTGCATAAAGGGCTTCTGGGGTTTTCCTCCACCTATTATTAGCTGGACGTCGCGATATGACTGAAATAGTGTTAAAAGCGACATAAAATCATATCAAGTCAAAACAAATATTGTAAAGCAAATTGCGTTTGCGTTCCGTTCAAACGAGACTGAATATTGTCTTCTCCACTGAAACGGGATCCGAACTATTTAGGTTAATTTTTCCTTCTTCGATAGTCATTGATAAATTAACACACTGCGTTTGTCAAATTCTGTTATGAAAAAATCCCCTAACAAAACGGCATAGGTCCGTGGTTTTCTCGCCCGATAGTAAACAAACACTTCAACTCAATCTTAATCACTCAAACACGAGTGCTCCAATTAGACATGTGATGAGTTTGTTGTGGGTGACGCTGTAAAATTAGAACAGACTCAATAACAAATGATAACACACTCCATACGCGGATCCACAGCTAGGGACCGCAGTTCCGGGGCGCTCTGAATGTTTGGATTACTTTGGTCCGTTTCTGTCATTTAGGGGTTAATTTCCCTCCGTAAACAAGAGATACAGTGAAACCCCTGTAAACCGGACATGTGTGGGGACAACATGAATTTCCGGTTAAGAGGGATTTCCAGTCCAGTTCAGACCCATTATCACAAAGCTTGTTTCTAGCATAGGAAGATAGCTAACTACTGTTAACAGGTTGAAAGTAAAGCAGAATGCGACAAAAATGCGCATTCTGCTTTACTTTCAATCTGCTTTAAAGTCCCATTGTGTTTTCAGACCTTTTCTCAATGCCTGAAATACAATAACGGTTAATAATAATGTTTGAACATTCTTATGGGCCAAACTGATCTATGAAATGATGAAGACGGACCTAAATCACCAAAAAGGGTGATTTAAAATCATAACAAAACCGAAAATAGAACGTCTGACATAAACATTTCCACACGGCTTAGTTTCACGTGATACAGCCGAAATCAACTTCACTGGGTGCAAACCGTATCTACCTCCGCCCGTCCATCCATCAGTCAGTTAGACTATCACACTTTTTTGTCCGCTCTCTAACTTAACTAATTTTTATCCGATCTTCTACAAACTTGCTGAAAATGTTCATTGATATAAAATCAATGTTCAGTTTGATTACTACTAAAATCGCAGAAGGTATTTTTGAGTAATTGCCTGTTAATTAATAAAAAATGACCTTTTCAGTCATTTTTGCACTCTAAAACAAACAGCTTTTATCGGATATTCACCAAACATGCTAAAAATATTTATTCATATAAAATTTAGGTCTAGTTTGATTATTACTAAAATCGCATGTGGCATATATGAGTTTTTGCCCTTTATGTATTAAAAAATGACTGTTTTCAGCAAGTTTTGCTCTCTAACACAAATACGTTTTATTGGATCTTCACCAAACTTAGGTTTATTTTGATTACTACTAAAATCGCATAAGGTATATCTGAGTTATTGTCTGTTTATTAATAAAAAATGACTGTTTCAGTCACTTTTGCACTCTAACACATACAGTTTTTTTTATCGGATATTCACTAAACTTGCTAAAAATGTTTATTTATATAAAATCAAGGTTTGGTTTGAATACTACTAAAATCATAAAAGGCATGTCTGAGTTTCTGCCCTTTAAGTATTAAAAATTAATGTTTCAGCATTTTTTGCTGTCTTACACATACAGTTTTTATCAGATTTTTTTCTTGACCTAGATTTAATACCAATACACATTGTCAGCAAGTTTGTGTAAGAGAGCAGAAAATGCTGAAACAGTCATTTTTTAATTATTCAAGGGCAATAACTCAGACATGCCTCATGCGAGTTCGCTAGTTATTAAACCTGACCTAAATTTTATACTAATAAACATTTGTAGCAAGTTTGGTGAAGATCCAAAAAGAAGTGTTTGAGTTAGAGAGCGGACAAGGCTGAAACATCCATTTTCAGCAAGCCCAATGTAAAGATTCTCCGTATTTGTTTTTAATCGTTCACCCCCCGTGAATAATATTTACACATTTTGACTGGATATCATAGTTTAACCTTGTGCCTACTGCACCCAATTGTATAAACACTGGTTTAATTTTAACCCTGGGTTAAACATACCATTTGGTATAATTTCTGGTTAAAAACCTGGTATGCGATTGTATAAACAAGCCCGCACTTTAAACCGCGGTTAAAAATCCGGTTAAAGTTACCGTGGTATGTGAGCTGGGTTAGATTAACGCGCTCGTGGTTTTTACTGAATCTAACAACCAAAATGGCCGACATGCTGACTTCCGTAGAGGCTTTTAAGACAGTTTTACGAAATTATCGCGTCGTAGAGCCATATAAAGGCTTTTACACGACGGATGTGAAGATAAGCCGTTTTATTGGCGATGATTTGAACAAAAGGACCCAGATTCAGAACATTTCAACAGTGAATCAACTTGGAAAAGCCGACCAACCTTCCGACAAATCCAAGGTGCGTTTTGTTTTATTTATGCTGCTCAAGATCTTAGCCTCTTTCGAGTATTACAAGCAGGGACACTTATGAGGTGCATCAGGGACCGTACCTTTCGGTCACTTTATCCTGACACCGACGAACCGTGCAGTTTTTATGCTATTAAACCTTAATCATCATCATGGATACTGCACTCCTTCACTAAAATGGAAGTTTATGTACAACTGCCTTCCCGAGACGGCGACAACGCCTGTCGGTAATAATCGGAAAACGATTGAAGATAAGTGAAATGTGAAAAAAGTTTTAAGTGTCAAGGAGGGAAGCTATTATGTACTACCAATTTTAAGTATTTCCTCTATCCTCTATCCACGGACTGTTGTCACTATAATGACTCTATGTAGATTTTCACACCGGTATAGTTTGCTTCTTGGTAAGTTGCTCACTGACTGGTAAACTTGGTTTGAGTCAGACAGCTGAGAGCTAAGCCCCACTCAGGCTGCATATCCCCCACCCCCTCTGACATTATAAAGAGATATGGTACTGAACCTAACATAGTTGGTGAGTTTAATTTGTAGTCAGCCAATTAGCTCAGTCAGTAGAGCGTCTGAATGGTTTAAGCCCGGTCAAGCTGCATATTTTTCTCCCCCTGTGACACAATTCATAGCCAATGTAGTACAATATTTTTACTTTAGGCATTATCCAGGAACATTAATTTTGAGGTTACTCAAGTATATATTTCCCGGTAGTTTGTGTCTTCACAGCTACCAGGGTTATACTATTATAGATAAGGTTTTGCATTAATTGGGTATTTACTCCCTCTATTTTCTAAGAATTGGGTTTTCTGAATTTCAATTGAGTATCCAAAAAACCGTTACTCCATCAATTTGATATGAATTGCTTTTTTACTCTATTTTTTTTTTCATTTAATACAAAACACAAGCTGAATGTTTGATGTATTGTACTGTACCCCCGTTTGCCCACACTCGATAATTTCAGTTTCGATCTCATTTCAACACAAATGCAACAGCTCATGTTTGTGTAGGATTCATTAATTTTCAGCCACGGAAACTTAAAAAGCCATTCCAGGATTCCTTTACCGTAACTTTGCTAACTTTAGCACTGTCATAACAACCTCTTTTTTTGGCTGTTACACGCATCATTCAAAATTTCATTCACAACACCGTTACAAATTATTTCTGGTTCGTTCGTGGAAGGTTGAACGTAATTGAATAATGTTTTTTTTTTGTTGCGCTGTTCGCTTTTTCCGTCCGCGCATGCCATTTTGACAGAAGAAATTCTAGCAGACGATGTGACTGGTTTACTACTTAAACGAGGCTAACGAAAAGCGGCGCTGCATAAATCCTATAGGCTATTACTTGGAAATAAATAACCAGTCTAACCGGTGTATCAGTAAAATATTCACCCGGTGTCGTAGTAAACATCCCGTCATTACACTTGAGAAATGCGACTAATTGCGTACGATACGCGCCTGCTTGAATTCTTTTGCGTAAACCCTTTCAATAATTGATTTTCAGTACGCATGGATTTGAAAGCAATTGCTTTTCTACTATATTTAATTGCGTATTTACGCAAATACGCGCCTTATCTATAACCCTGAGCTACATTACAAATTATATATCTATTATATCTATATGTACTCCAATAGCTAGTGTGCTAGGAATTAGGGACGATGTGAACCACCGCCGATGTGAACCGATTTAGCAGACGATGTGAACCACCCAACAAGACGATGTGAACCTATTTATTTTTTTTAGTTTTATAAATGAAATATCAGATTTATTTGTAACAATTGGAAATTGTGTATACTTTTTAATGTTCATTACGGAATTCCGTTAGTGCCATTTGAAGTGTTGTATGTCGTGGTTTTGAGGTCGACGCAGGACACACGATACAATTCATCCGACGTACGACACGACGCACGACAATGCGATACGACGCACGACATTTGAACACTAACATTGTGTTTTGGTTTGGATAATATTGCAGAATCTCTAATACACCAGCTTTACGAAGCTTTTTCGGAGTTCTTCACACGTAAATGTTCAAGAAATCCGGTATCTGTCACAACTTTATCGAGTTAAACGTCTTAACTATATTGTAAAAAAAAAATACTTGTAAATATTTCTAATTGGAGCAATTATATTCACACCTTCTAAATCTTAATGAAATGAACAATCAGACTTATTCATGTAATTAATTCTTTCATAATAGTATATCAAATTGGAGTATGGTTATGCAATTTAAAACTCTATAATCATGTATGCATTTGATGGGTAGCCAATCTGTAATTTTTAGTCTGAGCATTTTTTTCATTTGTTTTTGTTAATTGTATTATTTTCGTTGTCTTAATAACACTAATGTATTACTATATAACGATAAAGGATCTCAAATGAGAAAGACACAAATGTGCTGTTGATCAATCTATTTCTACAAGCTAAGTGATGTATGTGAATGGTACAGCAGACCGAACTCTGACCTATATAAACTGAGCCTGCGCACTGGCTAGCTAAGCTATAGTCTATTTCATTAAATAGGAACTATGATAATACAACATTAATTTAAAATTTTCTTTTCAATATTTATATAAAATCTCCTGTATAAAAATACTATTATGCTTTGGGTGAATTTGTTCTGGGCCGTTTTGACCAGGGCGGTTGGGATCTAGGTCGTTTGGATGTGAACACTGTTCACTTTTGAAGGAGTATTTTTTAATACAAGGAAAAAAGAAAAAGACTTGGGTTGTTTTATTTTGGAAAAAAAATAGGTTCACATCGTCCAATAGGGAGGTTCACATCGTCCTGAAAATCGGTTCACATCGTCCAAAAAACCGGTTCACATCGGCGGTGGTTCACATCGGCGGTGGTTCACATCGTCCATATACCGTGTGCTAGCCTAAAAAGTCTTTTTTTGTGTGTTTCAGGTTTTATTCATTCTGGGTTGACAAATATAGACGGATGACTAGCTTGAAGTCAACCTTGGGAGTAAAAGGTCTACATCACACTGCTAATTCTAGAAATTAGAAAAGGAGACACATCTTCACATCCAAGCAAGCAAATAAGTCCTGCTCAAGCATTCTTGAGGAAGAAGCTGAGAGCCACAGGTGTGTATCTATTTTTATCACATAATTTGCAGTCTGAGAGTTGCATAAAAGTGACTTCAACCTGCAGCTTCAATTAACTAATAAGGCAGGGCTCTAGATAAGGCGAGAAAACTGAACAAATCCAAGGATTTCTCACTCATTTTTCCAGCATAAAATCCTATGGTGTTACTACTCATTAGAATCGTCTATTCGAGACAATTCTAACGAGTAGTGACACCATAGTGTTTAATCCAGGAATAAAGATTTTAGATTTTGCAATACTCCCCTTATCTGGAGTCCTGCAGCTTCAATTAACTAAAATGACAGGGCTCCGGGGCTCTATATTATGAAGGGCGAGAAAACTGAACAAATCCAAGGATTTCTCACTCATTAGAGCATAAAATCCTATGGTGTTACTACTCATTAGAATCAAGTAGTGACACCATAGGGTTTAATACCGGAATAAAGATTTTAGATTTTGCAATACTCCCCTTATCTGGAGTCCTGTAAAAAGGTTTTAAAATGTTTTATGGGATAAATTGAAACTGGCATTCATGCTCATTATTCATCACATGAACATGTTGTCTAAAATAAATATGACGCTCACAAAGGCTTGCATCAATCATATTATTTCACAGTAATTTTATTTAGATCCTCTGTATGACTGTCAAAATAACAACCTAAATTAGGAATGCGAGCTTAGAGTTAAAAATATACATTGATTTGATGCTACTTTTCCAGTAAAAAGTAAAACCAAAGTTAAAATGTATGATGGAGAAAATTTGAAATGGTTACGACAAAATAAAAGTCATGTACATGTCACCTATATACATCATAAAAAAAATGTATGTTTATATATCTACAGGGCTCCAGATAAGAGGGAATGAAGTGACAAATCAAACATTGTTTTCACTTATTATAGCACCTAATCCTATGGTGTAACCATTCATTCATTATGTAAATAACATTTTCTTATCTGGAGCTTTGCAATTATGAATATTCTATGTGGTTCATAAATAAGATGGTGCAATATATTTTCAGACCTACAGATGTAACCAGCAGCCGGTCCATTGATTCAGAATATGTCTTCAAGTTTGATGTCATGGGATGACAAAACCGAGGCAGCAGGCAATTGTATGGGCTTGTAGAATTGCAAAGGTCATGGAGCCAGATATCGCAATTAGCTTCAAAAAGACTGCTGAGGATCAAAGTGTGAAGGTCTCGAAGTTCTCTAATTATGGACAGTACAATTATGGCGAGTGTGAGACTAGAACTTGACCATTCAAAAGTGAAGTGGAGTGATGTTACTGATGTAAAACATACATCAAAACATTTAACAGTCTCTGCACTTTACAGGAAAAGCATAAATCTGTATACATATATAGTGCAGTCAGTTTGGAGTCAGATCAGACACCAAGTTACTCTGCCTCTCTTCTGGCTCAAAACAGTTTGCCATTCAGCCATTAACAATTGTCATATGCTTTTAATTTCAGTTTTAAATTTTAAGTATTTTGACCAAGGAAATAATGAAATGAGTGTCATACAGTTTGGATCCTGATCAAATGCATGTCACACTGCATCTGATCAGGAAAACTGGTTCGAAGTAACCATTTTATTCGGGGTAAGGCAATGAAGTTTAAGGGGTTTATAAGTTGTATGAAAATTTAAGAAAATTCTTTTTCTGATATGGTAGTTTCAGCTATTTACAGGAGGTATAATGGTTGATGATAACACAGGTGCTTATGTTGTATATTGAAAAAAATTGTTATAGATCTAGATTCTACATAATACAAGGTAGCATACCAAAAATATCAACTAATTTAGGATAACCAAAAAAAAATAATTAATGTAGGATAAAACTAATGTAGAAAATTCCTTTGGGACTTTCTGCATTTTTAGCTCACCTGAGCTAGCTCAGGGTGAGCTTTGCAACCCTAGAATGTCCCGCATCAATATTTTAGTGTTTACACTCTAGAGGCCACAATTTTTATCCAATATTTCTCAAACTTTATCAGATTGTATATTACCATAAGAGTTTGAATAGTGATGAAATCGGACCAATAGGTCAAGAGTTGTCTACCTTTGAACTGCTGAAAATGCTATATTGAACAGTGTTTACACTCTAGAGGCCACAATTGTAATCCATTCTTTTTCAAACTTTCTCAGATTGTATGTTATTGTAAGAGTTCGGTGAAATAAGACCAATAGGGCAATAGTTACCTACCTTTGAATTGCTGAAAATGCAATATTTAAAGGTGTTTATACTCTGGGGGCCATACTTTTGGTTTTATCTTTCCAAAACGTGCTCAGATTGTATATAACTAAAAGAATTTGGATGAGTTCGATTATTGTTGAAATCAGACGAGTAGGTCAAGAGTTATCTACCTTTGAATTGCTGAAATGCCATATTTAACAATAAGAGGCCACAATTTTTATCCAATCTATCTCAAACTTGCTCACATTGTATATAACCATAAAAGTTCAGATGAGATCAATTATGGTTGAAATCGGAATAATAGGTCAAGAGTTATATACCTTTGAATTGCTGAAAATGCCATATCTAACGGTGTTTACACTCTAGAGGCTTCAAATATTAGACAATCTTTCTCAAACTTACTCAGATTGTATATAACTATTAAAGAGTTATCTGTCCTTGATATACTTTGAAATGCTAGAAAAAGGCATTTTTAGGCTCTAGTTACCTGTCCTTGATGTACTCTACTATACTAGAGTAGGTCGTATTCAAATGTTGTTTACATGCTATCCTACAAATTTGAATGGCTTTAGAATAAAACAGGTGAATTTCAAAGGTAAAGCTATCTGATGATTTCATTTTGTAGCCTTTTAATATAATGATGATTGTTCTTACAATGATCAATCTTCTATTAAGTGACCAATGGATGCCTTTACTGATAGATACATGATAAAATTAATGCATTAAACAGTCACTTGAATTATGCATTATTTCTATGATGCATTAAACAGTCACACAGTTTGTCTCATTGATATCAGGGTCTGGTTTGAATGTGAGTCATGTCAGGTCAAAAACTAGCTCACTAAGTCAAATAATAAAAATACATGTACTAAATGTTAACACTCTGAAAGCTACAAATCTCATTTGATCTTGATGTAACAGCTGAGCGATGTATGACTATAGTGTCTTGTGTTTGATTTCCATTGAAATTTGGTTTGCACAAAATATGAGCCGTGCCATGATAAAACACTACATATGTATTTTATTGCACTCCAAACAGTGAAGAGCTATACCAGACCACACATCAGAGATGCAGTGTTTGGATGGTCTTCACTATTTGACATATCTCAACATCAAGAAAGATTTTTTTCTGAAATATGTATTACACTCAAAACAGTGTATACCCAGACCATAGGGCACATCAGTGATACAGTGTATTGGTTGTTCTTCACTATTTGACACTGATCAGTATTTAGAATGGTTTGGTACAGTTCAGGCATGTTTTCCCAAGGCATTGTCAATATATGTTCTGTATTTCAATATGGAGAAAAAATGTGAAGCTTCAAAAAAATAAATGAGTAGTAAACCAAATGACTGTTGTTTTATTTCTACTTTTCTTACATATCTTTCACTTTTATAGAAACAGAATGAAATGGGAAATTGTCATATACAGTGGAACAAACTTCAGTAACACAGCAAAATATAATCAATATACTTTATAACCATTTCAAAATCAAATTCATTACTTTAGCAGGATATATAAGAAATGGAAGCTCTTTGTTAGACAATTCCAGAACAACTCTTTAAAAAAGCTCAATTAGCTTTCTGCTTCATTGTTATTGTTACTGATGTTCTGTGTCTCTGATATATTAGGTGTACATCATATCCAACACCTCACAACCAAATCAAATGAATTTAAGTAATGCCCCAGGCATCCCTCTTATCATGGAGAAAGGACAAATGGAGAAGTATCCGGCCTGCTCGCGATTTATCGTGTCGTTCAATCAGCGGCGCTCGCTGGCGGCTAGAAAACAACGTTTTTCCGAAAGTTTGGTGTTAATAGAAATGCTTTTAATGTTATCTTTTCGTTATAAATTTTAATACAGATGTTTTATTAGACCATGATCTCACGACTAGTACAAAATTTGAGGCGATAGCTTATAATTTGTTTGTTTAGTGAGTTTATGAAAATGAGAGAGAAAACGTACAGTACTGTATTTTCCGTTTTTCCTACGAAAGTTTGGTGTTAATAGAAATGCTTTTAATGCTATCTTTTCGTTATAAATTTTAATACAGATGTTTTATTAAACCATGATCTCACGACTAGTACAAAATTTGAGGCGATAGCTTATAAATTGTTAGTTTAGTGAGGTTTTGAAAATGAGAGAAAAACGTATTTTTCGTTTACCTACGAAGTTTGGTGTTAATATAAATGCTTTTAATGTCATCTTATCGTTATAAATTTTAATACAGATGTTTTATTAGACCATTATCTTACGCGTAGTACAAAATTTGAGGCGATAGCTTATAAATTGATAGTTAAGTGAGGTTTTGAAAACGAGAGAAAAACGTATTTTTTCGTTTACCTACGAAGTTTGTGTGTGTCTATATTTCTCTGCCACTGTCTGTATTTATGTCTCTGTTTCTCTTTGTGACTGTCTCTCTGTCTGTCTGTCTGTTTTTCTCTTATCTCTGTCTGTCAGTCTTTCGCTTCTTCTTTTCTGTCTCCATCTTTCTGTATGAATGTCTGTCTGTCTCTCTGATGATCCTCATGCGGAGAAAAGGTAAAGTGTGTCATAAAGAGCTTAATTTGAAAAAGGGGTAAACTATATTTCAAGAGACATACTCTATGAATCCGACATTTTTGCAGCCTGGTCTGGATTACAACTGTTTGCAATGGCAATAGTCATCATGTTACTGATATTCAGTAATGAGAGGGTTAATCCAGTCATCAACCAAACCAGGTGCATTGATGTTGGGGTTTTTTTGGGGTTTTTTTGTTGTTTTTTTTAATTCAATTCTATTATCTTTATTTTTTGTGATTTGTATAATATATAAACATCATGCGGTTACAGAAGTCAAAAACACATGTTCAAGTTACACGCACGGGTAGCATTGATCTTTTTCATTAATGTGGCAACCCGCTGGTGTCCATCTTCATAGATAATCGGCATGTTCAAGAAGCATGGACTTCATGCTGGGACAGTTTTATGACGCTGATAGTTGTCCTGCTAATTTGGTGCGGGTTCTGTATACGGTTACGTAATGTGTCACATTCCTTTGTGATGTGTAATATGGTAGACATTTTGTAAGTAAATAAAGCTAAGGACGAGTGTCAAACATTCTGGATCAAGATCAGACGCCGTGTTACGCGGCATCTGATCTTGATCCAAGTTGTTTGCAAAAAAAAAGTAAAGTCGCGATCAGCAGGCAAAGAGTTAAGCAGTCAGTAAAATAGATTGCTTAAGGCATTGGCTGCTTTATAATTTACTCCGTTATATAAGACATAAGTAAAGCAGAAAGAAACGGAGATCTCATGTTATCATGTTTGCAATTAATTTCTGAAGATAATGCAAACTGTTACCTCTTTCATAGAAATGGGACGGATAATATGTATATTTTAGTCTGGATGTAAAACTAACCCTAAATTCATTTTTTTGAAGTAATATGTTAATAATTCTAATTTTCCTTTCAATAATAATAATGATCACATACGACATAATAATACAGTTACAACTTTGGCCGTTTTGGATTTTGGCCGTTTGACGCGCACTCTTTTCAAATGTCTCTTTACATACAAAATGGATTTTTATTTTTGCTTCCAAGGAAATATCTCCTCCATGTAGAACATTGTAACAATGCATGAACACATTTTTAGAAGTTTAGAAGTTTGCTTAAGTTTTTATACGGAAGGAATTCTTTTCTTACGCGAGTTGGTCTAGTCATTTCATTAGCCAGCAACCTTTGTAGGTCATCATTACTTTTTTCGCTTCAAGAAAAACCCTGGTATTTTAACAACCGAAAGATAAGTGTCACGACTTTATATCAAGACCTTTTTTTTTAAATATATAATATATATCGGACGAAAATTATGGATTAAATTCAAGTTTTTGAAACGGGACGTAGTATATATTTCGCGATCGCCTGCTCTCGTTTATCGACTATTTCATTTGGCCATCGCTCTTTAACTCGCCATAAAATTTGTCGATTTCGAAAATAAACACTTGCATTTTTACAACTGAAAGAAAAATATCTAAGCTTTCCTTTAAGACCATTTCTTTGAAAATCGGTGGAAAATTGAGGGTTTTATGAAAGGTTTTGTAACGGGGCGTGATATATTTATGCCCGAGTGCTTGCTCCCTTTTATCGGCAAATTCATTTGGAAACCACTCTTTAACTCGCCATAAAACTGATCAATTTTAAAAAATAAAATCTGTTATTTTTACAAGTGAAAGATAAATATCTTAGCCTTCTTTTAAGACCATTATAATGAAAATCGGGTGAAAATTAAGGATTTTATGTAACTTAAACTAACAGTAGGTAACCATTCAACACGATAAAAAAACGCGATAGCCCGCTATCGGCGTACCGGTGCAGTTGAATTATCGATCGATTAAGCGTTATCGCACATACAGGTAACGGACGACATCATTTTCGGGAAAATGCAGATTTGAGTATAAGTAACTTCTCCATTTGTCCTTTCTCCATGGTCTTATTGATGGGTGTTTTGTCCTGTAGACGAATTATGTCCTGGGACACCTGGATTATCTCCAGGATTGGAGGACCCCCATCAGTCTTCTGGCTGCTGATTCTTTCGACCGAAAACCCCGACGCAGCCGCCTTCACCTAAAAGTAAAAAATAATCAAAGTTGACAGATAAAGTTGAACACAGTACACATCAAAAATTTCTTAATAACCCTTTTGAAAGATACTTCTTTGAACAGATGATAGGCTTAAGGCAGTACACCCTAGTGAGATCAATGTAGATTGATTGAGTTGAGTTTTACAGCACCGCAACACATGAAATGGTCATATGGCGCCAAGTGAGACCAAAGTAGAGAGATCAATCATTTACTATTAACTAAGAGTCTAAGATTCCATATGGAGGCATGCTCAAGCAGTAATATTTACTTGATCTCATTAGAGGTGTACTATTTTAACCCATAAAACATTATACACCTTATACGCCTTTCATTTATTCCTCTTCTAAAGAAAATAGTTCCAATTTATACTGCTACAAATATGAATCATAAGAAATATTTTCTATATTCTAACAGACAATAGTTTAAAGCAGGCTGTAAGTAAAGTAGAATTAGCCTTAAGGCTCATTCTGCTTTACTTTCAACCTGCTTTAAGTGGTCACCTATCTTCAAAACTAGAAAAGAGGCTGGGAAATGGGTCAATATATTAAAATCCTAGCCATAAGCATATTCCTCATTTGCAAACAGTATTACTGAAGAGTTTGCTCTATGCACACAATATAGACCTAGATCAGAAAACTCCTGATCAGGATCTGTATTGATTTATATATTGTAAAACAGTCCTGCAGCAAAATATTACTATAAACTATTGGGACCTGGAATTGTCTATTAAAGGTTTCAGGGGTGAATCAGTTAATTATGGATTGTCACATTTGTCTGGATGCATGTCACATTGGATTAACCCTTTACTCCATAAATGTACCTGATTGTGCCTAGCCCTCTAATTTATTTCTCCACTAAAGAAATAGTTCCAATTCATATAGATCTAGTCATAAGCATGTTTCATAGCAGATGGTAGCTTATTTAAATTAAGTGACCTGTCACCTAGTGTCTTCAAAACTAGAAACAGGGTTATGGGGTAATGGGTTAAGCAAATGTGACACTCCAAGTTATATCAGAACAGTTTACAGAGTGAATTAGAGTCAAACTTGGATGAATTCAATACTAAAATTGTATTGGATGGATCTACGTGAATTCATTTTGACAGAAAAAGTAATAGTCCCACTGGATGATCAAAGCTAAATATGTTTCTATTTATAGACAGCGGCTTCCCCACAAAACAAAAATGAAACTGGTTATGGAGTATGCATGTAGTGTACAGTTATTAACAATTAACTCCAAAGTTCCATTGTACAGCATTAATTTTATCAATAAGTACGTATATATCTAGAACGGTCAATCATTTTCCTTTCACAAATGTATTGAAATGCGGTCAGTAAAAGATGTTCAAATTTGAATATTATATAAGTGATAAATTCAACAGCTTGGAGCTTAGTTTGCATTTATTTTTAGATTTCGCCTTTACACACGATTTCACTTTATGACGTCACAGCTAGTCAGTAGTGTGTAGTTTTCTAGTACACTATGCTTGAATTATACATCGATCAGTGCATGAATCACTTGATTTAAGAACGGTGCTTGTTCTGATGACAAGATCATTTACGTCTGTCCACAGACTCCATGTACAGGATCCATGCATAGTCTTCTTTTAAAGGCAGGAAAATAGATCTAGACCTACGCTTGTGGTTAAATTGACCTTGAAATGGATTCACACGAACGGGAGGATTCAGTCACCGCAGTGCCAATATTATGCTGAACATAAAGGGAAATTCTGGCTTATTTCTTGACACAAAGATAGGCCTAACACTGAGTATGTGGACAAGACGAAGATTCTAGCTCTAGATCTAATGTTGTAGTCTACAGCCGAAACAGTAAATTGTAAAAAAGGAAACGCCGATCTTCATAACAAACGTTTAGTTTAGTAGATCTAGATTTTATCGATCGTTTATATATGTTGTTGGTTTTTCATGTGTAAGAATGTCGGCAATTGACCGTTTACCAACGGTATATGTTTCACTAGATCTAAAATCAAACTGCATGTCAATTACACCGTGTTTACCTTGCGGCTATAAAGCCCTACGATGGGCTGTGTTTACGTTCTAGACGCTAGTCCAAAACCGCTCTCGGATTAAAACACTGTCTAAAGATTTTAAGATCGAACCTCATTTATATTCTTTTAGGCCTTCAATCACCCACTCGTCAACTATCAAAGCTATCGTCTTTCAAATTAATGATAAATCAACCCACTTACCAAATTTCTCCGATATTTTATTTGCTCCGCCATTTTGACAGATAGTACGAGCGTCAGATATTAGTACGGGAAATCGTTTCATACCACGCGCGCATTGTCGACGTCATGTTGGAAAACCCGAAATTTAACCCTGGTATGTTTAACCCTGGTTTGTTTAACCGTGGTTAATAAACCGCTTGGTTTAACTGTTTTATACAATCGAGTTACCAGCGCGGTTACCAAACCAGAATTTGAGAGTTTTAACCCAGGGTTAAACTAACCGGCGGTTAAAATTAAACCATTGTTTATACAATTGGGTGCTGGTCGTAACTTTGCGGAGTTTACAAACTGTTTGAATCTAGAAAGACGCCGCGTAACGCGGCGTCTCATCTGGATCCAAACTGTTTGACACTCGTCTTAAGGTTTGTTTAATTAAAACAATGCATAAATCTAAACTGAACAAATTTTGCAGACGACAATGTCAAAGCAGACGTCTGTGCAGCAGAATAAGGGTTAACCGGTTCATTAACAGCGCTCCAGGTAAACGGAAGTAATCTGAACTAATCCAACATTTTCTCACTCATTTCAGCACCGAATGCTATGGTGTTACTACTGATTAAACCGTCTCTTCGAGACAATTTTAATGAGTATGACATCATTGGGTTTAAAAGCAGAAATAAAGATTTTTAGTTTTCGAAATGCTTCCGTTATCTGGAGCCCTGTATTTACAGAGTTGTCTTTCTTTTCCATTCACAAGGGAGGCTTTTTAATTTGTGCTGCACAAAAAAAAAATTAAAATTAAAAAGCGAATTTCTTAGATAAAGCCGGTATTTGTGAAAGAATCACGTCCCATGTAATTCAAATGGGACTTCAAACAACCGTTTTATGCAGGTTCTCAAAAACACAATGCGGCTTTAAGCTATCATCTACTAGAATATAGAAATTATTTCTTAGAATACATTTTATGAATGTACATGCATTTCATCCAGTGTAGAAATAAATCTAAGGCGTAAAAAGACTTATTTATAGTGTAAAGGGTTTAAATATGCACGAGATAGGCGGCAAGACAATATTTACAACGTAAAGTTAGTCTAATTGTATTCTTACACCCTTTCTTCTTTGGCAATTAGGCACGTTGGGTATGCAGAAGATATGAGCATGAAGTACATGCTAGTATATTGTAGAACATGAAACGTTTCGTAATTTGCCGCCGTGAAAAACTTACCGCGTATACGAAATATAAGATCTTGTGACATATTACCGTAAATATTTTACAACATTGTCTCTGTACAACGTCCTTCCGAATACTGATTCCCTCCTTACAACTATGCTTTCCGCTGTTCTCCAAACAATATCTTTATGTCTAAAGCTTTCAGTAGTATTGCTGCTATATCGTTTATTTAAAATTGTCGTCTGCTGTTTTTCTCAAAGTTACATATTAGTGGACATTTTGACAAGAAATATAATGACGAGTAGCAAACAGCTTGAATCCAGACCAGACGCCGCGTAACTGATCTGAATTCAAGCTGATTAAAAAATCTAAACCACTACTTGATTTTCCCTCCCTATAACGATTCCCTCCGAACAACACACGTAATCTTGGTCTCCCATTGGATGTTGTTGTAGAGAGGGAGCACTGTTTCAGTGTTGTACATACCTGGAGATATTTCGGGGTAGACGGACACGGATCTTCACCGAGAGCATTGTTGTTGGCACTGAGGAGACACGTGGTCCTACCCTGACAGTTTCTTGTCACAGAGTCCGTACTCTTCTGGGTGGAGATACATTGTAGAGTCTGAAGAATTGAAACCAAATTAGTTATGTAAACAAATTAATATGCCAACAGCCGCTAATTTGTAGCTGAAGCATATTTTGGTATTTCCTCAATAAGACTTGATTTTCAAAATTTTATTATCGATGTCCAAACGAAATAACACATAATATGTAATGCGCATGAATTACATATAATGCTGAAAAACGAATGTCTACGATAAATTAAAATGCAATTTATAGTTAGTGATATATTATGTACACTATGCTAAACATGTACACACTGTTTGGTAATCATTGAGGAAATATTGTTAAGTTTTATTGTTCCTCTATAAATGAAAATGTTTTTCTCGCTGTGAACTATCATATATAAGTATTTACTGCTCAAGAACATAAGTGTAATGTTTAATGCTGAAAAGTAGTATCTGATTATATCATATAGACTGACAATGAAAACCATATAAAAATCGAGCTCTTACATTGGCTAAAACATTATTCTATACCGTAACGTAATAACAATTACAAACGTGCCTTATTGCATTGGAACATTGAAACTGACCAAGCACCGTTATCATCCCAGGCTATGCACCTGAGTTTGTCTACACTGCCAAATACCGTAGATAATACTGCTAATTACAATGCTTCAGATAACTGTGGGTGTCAAACAGTGTAGATCAAGGCCAGTCGCTGCGAAAAGACGCGGCGACTGGCATTGTCTACACTGTTTGCAATGCAATTAGGCAGATCACGAAAGAAATTCATCAGGATAGCTTATGTTAACTTCTAAAATTATTTTCTACTCGCATATAAACTTATTTGGATATGCGAGTAGAAAATAATTTTAGAAGCAATTAGGCAGGTTCTGTCATGGCACGGCTCAAATGTAATGCAATCAAATGGAGAAAATGGCTGTGTTTAAAAAAACATTGACGATTTACTTAAATCTGAGCGGTAAAGAGTTTTAAATCTGACCACTGTCTGACACTCATAGCAAAGTTTCTTTTAAGTAAATGCGTATATAATTCCAAATTTATCAATAAAATTAGACGAAAAGGTTAAGGAGACGGCAATATGGCAGTGACTGTGTTAGGCGTGTTATTACGTCATAATGTAAATGAAAAAGGTTAACATAATAATTATTCCCCTCATGCACATAATGTGAGACACTATATCAAGTTAATAAGTTCATATATGTTTACATGCTAAGGCAGTGTAAATATTACCTACATTCGCCCCTAAATCTTTATTAAAAACAATTCTATTTGCCACACAAGTCTATTCCATTTTTTTCTGTTTAGGGTTGTATTTTACAATATATTGCAAAATGACCAAACAATGTATAGACATTGATCAGAATGCTCATAGAAAAGCCTTATCAAATTTTTGGGTCAACACTATTTGCATACAGTGGAGAATGTGTTATTCTTTCCCAATAAACGCGTTTACGCTAAAACTATTATTTCCAATACAAACAGTTTGGAGCCAGATCAGACACCGGGTAACCCAGCGTCTGATCAGGCTCCAAACTGTTTGCCACAAAGATAAACATGAAATATCAGAATTGTCCCAAAGTTGTTCTTTTCTACGTTTTAGTGCTTTGCGTTTGCGTACGTTTGCGTTTAAACGGGAAAGAATAACAGATTCTCCACTGTAGGACAAGTGTATACTCATCACAGGTACACTGCTTGTAAAGGACGCGTTTACGCATTACTATGACTCAATGGGCTAACACACCCACCCGTAGAGACGAATATAACCGTCATTTACAAGCAGTGTACCTGTGCAGTGAACACTTTCCCTTTGCAAAAAGTGCATACCTTGACCAGAGATCCATCCAATCAGGGTCTGTACTATTTGTCATTTCACAATAGTATGTTAAAATCAGCCGCATATAGTCGAAATTGGATTAGACTTAATTGGAAATTGGAATCGTACATTAAAAGGCTCAAAGCTGAAACAATAACATATCTATTACCCCGAATGTTCTTCCAGATGGATTACACGCCAGCGTGGTCGTCCGTCCGTACAACACGTTGTCAATCTGTATATGGCCATTAGGACATGAAATTGTGTCAATTTTGCCTTCGCACACTGTCTTTTCCACTGAATAATAAATGGCAACACATTTAACAACTAAGTGATTTATAGCAGGTACATGTAGTTCTTCAAAATAAACAAAAATTGAGCATTAGATATCCTATCAAACTGAAATGCCTTTTAACTTCTTTATCTTTACCTCAATGAAAACTATTTTCATTATTCGACCATATTCTACATTAAAATCCCATTTTAATCAAACGCTTTGAAAATATTTGAAATAACAACCAAGGTAAATAATAATGTTTGAACATTCTTATGGGTCGTGTCGATCTTGGAAATATCGAAAAACAGACATAACCCGCAAAAACGGGTGGTATAAATAAAACCGTAACAAACTCAATGTCAAATGTCCTTTGTTACTGATTGTATGCGGCTTTTTAGCTCGGTCAAATGTTATATTCCGATGTTGCTGACTTGCCAGGTAATAAACTGACGAGCTATATAGCGGACACTGATTTTGACAAACAAAGACGAAAAATGACTTTACCTCTGCGGTATGCATGACTTATATGTCAATAAAATCGGACAATACATGTACATTGTAATTGTATAAAAAACAAAAATTGATGATTTTGACTCGAACACGGGGCCTTGGAATGCTAGGCACTCGCTCTACCTACTGAGGTACCAAGACAGACAATGAAGATTATCAACATTTCCATAATGTAGAGTGCATAAAATATAGTCAATATTTGAATGTGGTCCAAAACAACCGTTTTATGCAGGGTTTCCCCATTACGTTATGCGGCTATAGAATGTCCATGCATCCTGAAAGCTGGACGTTTAAAACAGACTGAAGGTAAAATAAAAAGCTTTATTTTGAAGATTTGTCTGCTAGATATACAGCCTGCTTTATACAATATCTTGTCATTGTGTAATATTTGTTTATATATTATGTATGTAACGAGAAACATTATATGTTTAAGTTACAATAAGACTTTTGAATCTTGAATCTCTTTATACATTAAGCAACATCTGTCATAAATATTGAAAACAGGCTATCAGAGGAAGGTTTAAAAAGTTTAAACCATCGAGTGGCATAATATTGTAACCTCACAGGCTAAAACACCTTTAATCATCACCATTATCATTACAGGTATTGTCAATTTTGAAGCTCAAACTATTACCCAATAAATATGCCTTTTTATGCTTTGGTTATTTTCTCCGCTGAAGAAAGTAGTTCCTCTCTATATAGCCATGGTTATTTACCATAAGAAATATACTCTATATTTTAGCACATGGTAACTTAAAGCATTAAGGATTAAGTGGTCACCTGTCTTCAAAACTAAAAATACAGCCTATGTGCTCATGGGTGAAAGGAGGAAACGGTTAAACCCCCATTCTTCTTTTACTATGGTCGCTTAAATCAGGTTTTACTGAAATTCTTATCAAGATCATTTAATTCTCAGAAAAAATGCGTTGGTTGTCTTGGCTTAAATGATTGAGACTGCAGCGGGACGTTGGCAGAATCTGCTAGAAGCTGAGTACAGATTTGGGAAAATAATGTTTCGAACTCGGGCCATTATGGTCTGTGAACCCGTAGTTTTAATAGTGGTTTACAGAGTTCTCCGCAGGATTTAAGGAAGGAGTAGGGACATTTATTTACAATATTTTGAAACATTACATTTTTACTAAAGAGCAAACCAATGTCTTCTTGTCTAAACAATAAGGAATATTAGCCCAGAATAAAAGGGGTAGAGACACCCTGCTTATGAAATGAAGGGACAGCTTTGCCACTATGCATTAACGTCATGCGGAGAACCCCTGGTTTAATTAGAGATTTTCGCAGGGTTTTCAATTGTAAATCAAATGTTTCTGATAGCATCTTAAAGCAGAGGAGGTCATTCTTTTCTAAACTAAACACAAATGCAAAACAAAAAAAAGATTATGAAAACGGTAGAGTAGAACCTCTCTATTACGACCGCAAAATTGTATTAATTATTAGGATAGATAGATAGATAGATATAGTTTATTCGTAACTTATACATTAAGTATCTCGTTACATATTCCATCATTTATACATCATATTCAACAGGTCTATCACGTGACATGCAAATATATATTAACATACCAAATCAGATCAATATGAATGCTTAACCCACTCACCCCTTGTGACGCATATATATGCGTCATTTACAATTTGGTATTGTGGAAAATACGATTGTTTTATGCAATCAGTGTAGACCCTGATCGGAATACTCCTTATAGGTGTATCCCGATCAGGATCTGCACTCTATGACTCTTTGATATACATTGTACATACTTAAAAACAACCTTTGCTGTTAACCATTTTAGTATCATGGGTGAATAAGTTAACCATTTTATCGAAAGTACCAACTTTCCTCGAATGAACTATTAGGTGACTGCGAAAGGTAACAGTAAAACAGAAAGCTCCTATAGAAGCCGCATTGAAGTCCATGAATCAAATTACATGTGTAATATGTTTTTAATGTGTTGTTGGAAAATAGATTTGAAGAATTTGAAGTTGGACAAATGCTATTCACCACACAATCGTAATTTCAACCTATTTATCCTCCAGTTTCCAAAACCTTGTACTCCATTTTGGACTATTTAAGGATTGTTTTTTTACATTTTAATACAAACTAACAAAGAGTGCAGACCATGATCATAGGTTTCGTGTTGGAAATCTCCCTCTGATCTGGGTCTACATTGGTTGCATAGGAAACAATGTACTCTGTACAGGTACACTGTTTGTAAATAACGAGTACACTCGATGGGTTGAAAATATTATCAGAAAATAATGAAATACACTCCACATAAATATTGACTTTACTTACGGTTATTTATGAACAAAGTCGCAGCTCTCGTAGCAACTGAAAAATAAATCCAAATGACATAATATCACTTTTAAATGTTGTCTCCGTGACATCATATATAATGTCTAAGCTTGACTTAGTTAGATTACACTTAATTTCATAAAACAAATAACTAATCAACGCCGTTACATGCGTTCGGAGATGACAAACTGTGTAGACCAAGATCAGCCGCGCTTTCGATTATGTCGTCTTCCATGCCAGTTAACAAACTTTTCAGACTGATCAGACGACGTATTTATAAAGCTATATCTGGTCTGGGTCTACACAGTACCTGCTGTCTCAGCACGCAACTAGCTTGATGGAGAAGCGGTTTCCGTAGTCGTTGATGAGCGCATAAGGTGTATGAATATCCAAGTAAAATGTATTTGCTTTATATGCAGAGTTGATCTACATTAAGGTTTTTATATTAAGTCTATCTTCTTCCAAACGGCCGTATGTAGTTCTTTTATAAATGTTTGTCATTTGGAATAAAATACAAACATGGAGTGAGTTTGAAACAGTTTGGATATTGATGAGACGCTGGGTTATTCTGCGTCTGATCTATATCAAGACTGTTTTCTAATACAATACAAGAGAAATCACCTTTGACGCTAAAATCCACAGTGATTACCTTGGTAAACAGTTTGGATCCAGACGAGACGCCGCGTTTTGCGGCGTCTCATCAGGGTCCAAACTGTTTGACACTCTTACCCTGCTTTGAAAAGAAATTTAGAAAAAAAAGTATTGAGATCAGTGGCAGACGACAATTGCTGCAGGCAGAAAAGTTACCCAGCATGTAAATAAATTAAAAGATCACGTGAAATACACCTACATATCAAAGTAAATAGTAAACGTAACATTTCGGCAGAATTAATGGCCACCGTCCGCTGGCTCTAGTCTCCCTGTGTATTATGTCATATGACAGTGGCTTTTTGTATCTACGAAGACATCGAAAGAAGAAACACCCACACATGTAACGGAAAAACTTTTTTTTGACATTTTTGTTACCACTTGGGGGTTTTCGGCTCTGATTTAAGGACCAAAAGTTCGTGCCGGCTCGATTGGTTTGTTGACCCGTTTCCTTGGTTACCGATAGGTTAATCTGTAAGTTTGCTCGCCACCCCCAGTGGGGTAGGGCTGAAGTGTTTAAAGTGGCGAACTGGCCGAAACCTTACCCACTGTTTTGGTGTGAAAGAATTGGTAAACTGAGCAAATCTCATTGCTAGGCTTAAAAACAACGTACATCTTAAAACATCCTACACTTTTACACCTTTACATATCAGAAAATCCCAAAGATAATAAATATTTTAGAAAGGATTAAATAGAAATATATGTGGTCAATACCGGTGGTGAATTTGGTTGTGATCTTTGACAAAATGAGTCCCAAGTTTTGAAAGTGTCACATTTTGACAGGCTAAATATTGATTGAGTAAGTCAGGTTAAACACCAGATAAAATGTCCTGCTTGAGGATACAAACTCATTTCTAATTGTACTTAAATTGGAAAGTATGTCGGAACCTGGTAGGTCGTTAAGGTTTCCAAGAAGATGTTTGCAGTAAGCCAAACTTGTATTAAGCAGCTACACCGATGGTGTTAAGGACACGTGGTAGCATAATACAGGACGAAACACTGCATAAAACTCCCTTAGTCAAGCTCCTTTTAGCATCGCAGTTCATTGTGACATGTCTTTTGAAAACAAAAAGAGTAGATAACTTAATTAAACATAAGTTTGGCTGTATAAGAAACCGGAAATGATATGGAAACGATGTCAAATCAGCTTCCCTTTTCCATACTCGTTCACCTTTGCCACGAAGGATGTTGTTGCAACAAGGATACTTTGTTATAGTATAAATTTCAAGCAGGTTTTTGTTTTTTGGTTTTATTGACAATGCGGCGTCTAAACAGTTATCGATTTTTCTTCAGATAAAACTTTAAATAGTGACCATTATTGCAGATGACAAATTTTAGAAGACGATATTTCGTATGCAAATGGATTAAATCAGGCGATTTAATTTGAGAGTGAAAGGGGAAAGCGGACTATGTTATGACAGTGCCTGTTTGGGCCTTATTATATATGAGATAATTTGTTGTTTCTTCGGTCAAAGTAATTAACATTAAAATCTTTGAAATATGCAGACGACACTTTATAATATTTATTATAGTTCTTGTAAGCCGAATCATATTAAATACAGTTTGTCATGACTCCCTCGTTATCATACGTGACTGTATTGGTCTGTGGTGATATGGATAATGCAGTGTTTCATAAACAATCCCACCCATATACCCAGTTGGTTCCACCCGTCGCCCAGTCGCTACATAAACAGTCCGCCCGTTATAAAACAAATAAGAAAACCTCACTATTACGACAACTAAAACCTAGGCTAATTGCTTGTATAAAATACAGATGCCAGCTTAAATCAAGGTGACAGTAAAATAGGAAGGAGCTTTCTGGGGGAGGGGGGGGGGGGGGTAACCTTGCTTTAAGCAGTAACATGTCTTAACACGTAATAGTTAACACAATTAAGTGGTCGTATTAGAGAGGTTTTACTGCACAGTAAAGCCTATAATGGGCGACAGATTCAACCCATTTATTCCCAAATATTTCAATGATCTCTCCCTGTGTGCTTGCTGGAATAGTTCATTATAGATAAACAACGGTAATATAAAACACTGCAGTTGTTTCCTTACACCAGATCGTTACATATGAAACAGTTAACTGTGAAGACAGTGATGAGACACAACTTAACCTGGCAGGGCTGCCATTTCTCCGGAATTTTTCTAAAGTCTTTTGGATTTTTATCCAAGAAGATGGAAGCTCAAAACAGGTTGAAAGTAAAGCAGAATGCGCCTTAAGGCGCATTCTGCTTTACTTTCAACCTGTTTTAAGCAGTCATGTGTCATGTGTCATTTGTCTTCAAAACAAGAAACAGACTATGGGGTAAAGGTACGATTAGTAAAATTGCATATGAAAAAATGAAAATTTGAAATCTTAGGATTTTTATCATCAACTTATGGCAGCCCTGACCTGGCCTCTCATCAGAGTCTACAGTGTTTGCTAATGTATACAGTTGAGGACGATAAGCATTTGATCAATGATATGATTGCGAAACAAAGTTGATCATGGCACAAAGTTAGTGGATTCAGATTGTTTGCTGATGGCAAGCGCTCAAGATAGGGGAAGTATTTCAAAAACTAAAACCTTTATTTCTTCATTAAACTCTATGGTTCGATGCGATTCTAATGAGGAGTCACACTACTCATTAGAATAGTCTCTTCGAGACGATTCTAATGAGCAGTCACACCATAGCATTAGGTGCTGAAACGAGAGAGAAATGTTGGATTTGTTTAGTTTACTGCCTCTTATCTGGAGTTCTGAGATGACACGTTAGTTTTGTTCGTCAGTGATTTGGGCTTGTAACTGTTAAAAAGCTCATTGAGGTCTTGTTAGTTAACGTCCCAACCTAAATGGATCATTGCTGACTATCGCCGCAAGGAATGAGATGGCGCATCGTTAAATATCGGGGGGAAACGTATAAGTAACAACAACAATAAACTCTCTATACATAGCATCAGCACATGCCAGCTTGCATCCAAATCATGAATTCACATCGTCACTTTTATGAAGGTCAACATACTCAACACATTGGCTACCGCAAACAGTTCAGACCCCGGTCCAACTTCTGTCTACGCTGTTTGAAGTAACAACCTGATCTCTTTTAGTGATGGTCTATTGCAATACAACGTGTCCTAGTATAAAAGTCATGCCAATACGTAGACATGAAGTCTAAGTATTTGAAAATCCCATGAGCAGTATAAACCCATGGTCACAGTATATGTAAAATCTTTCCTTTGCAAACAGTTTGGAGCCAGATAATACGTTGGGTAAACTTGGGCCGAGAGTATAGCGGTTTGTCTTAAATTAAAACTACCCTAATCATACATTTGATACATAAAGCAGACATGCGATATTCTAACGGTGAAGGGGTAAAGTTGAGTGTGAAAAGGCTCAACATTTTGTTTTCGTGGCAACAGTGTTTTTGTTTGTATCTTACATGTTCTCAACCACTTCACTGCCGTGACGTCATCTATTTTAACGAATTGTCGTCTGCTTTTATTTCTAAATCTTAATTTAATTTTTTTGACTGAAGAAATTTGAAAGTAGTGTCGAACAGTGTGTGTCCTAATCCGACTGCGCGTTACGCGGCGTCTGATCAGAACATAACAGAACAGAACTTTATTCTCTGTTCTGTTACGCGGCGTCTGATCAGGATCAACACTGTTTGTAAATAATAATTGTACTTGGGACAAGGCAGTGAACGGGTTAAGGGAGTAACAGAAGTTTGGGGATTAGTTTTTATCACTTAATAACTGTTCCACAATATTTGTAATATCAACAACATAGATAGAATCCTTGCCAAGATATATGTAAGACTTTTTAAGGGTATATGTTGGTAAAAAGGTAAAGTGGAGATGCCTCATTCTTTCCAATTTAAACAAAAGTTTGCAATGGATAGAATTGTTTTAGCATATTTTATTGGGAGAAGAATTACGTGTTCTCCAGTATATTTACATGTGCAAATGTAATAACTTACAGGTTATGCATCCAATCAGAATTTTGTATCAATAATATCAAGTCGTAATGCCATTTAGTCTACCATTAATTATGGAAACTTTTCTGTAAGAAAGAGTGCAGATACATCTCAGACGGATTAAAAAAAAAACGTTACAGACGCCGATCAGACAGTTCCTTTAGACACTGTCTGATTTAGTTATTTCAAGTTTAAAAAGCGTCAATATATATAAATTGCATAAGTAGAGTAAAGTTAGGTCGATATAACTACCAAGATGTCAGTCGCATGGCTACCATAAATTGCTCATAAAAAATCCTAAGATTTCCAAATTTTCAAGCGCTATTTTAGGAATCGTACCTTTAACCCTTTCGCTGCAAGACTGTATAACACTAACCTAATTATGCAAACAGTTTGGATCCAATTCAGACGCCGCGTGATGCGGCGTCTGATCTGGATCTAAACTGTTTCACACCATATATCAATGCTTCCTTAAAGTAAAAGAAAACTCATAAAATTCCAAATTTTAAAAGTAAGAGCAGAAATTCGAAGATTTCGGGAAAAAATCCGTATATGTTCGGAGAAATTAAGAAGCATCCGAAGATTTCGAAAAAATCCGGAGAAATGGCAGCCATGCAGTCGCTTAGTGTATGAAAACAGTGGAGTGTAAGTAAACCCCGATACATCGCAAACATATACAGTGTAGAACACGCAATTCTTTCCCCGTTCAAACAAAACTAAACGCAAATACACCTAACTAAAATGTAGAAACTGGTAGTTTCTTTAGAAACATCATTAACAATTAATTGTAGTCTTAAACGTTAATAATCTGGAACCTGGCCAGGTGTCTGATTTGGTTCTAAATTTCGTGCAATGGACAGAACGCTTTCAGCATCAGCACGCGTTTGGAAATTAATGACGCATTATCCACTGTTCATTGTAATAAGTGGTTTATGTTCAGTTTTAAGACAGTCGACAGCTTCAAGCAGAATTGAGTCAAGCAAACTCCATATGTTAGCTATTGACTTTATTTCCTGCAGAGAACAGTAAAAAAATGATATATCTTTATATAAAATTATTGAATTGCGCTTTTCATATTTTTGGACATCTGTGGTCCTTATCAAAGATAATCATGATTATCAATGATAAAGATCCGTAAAGACCATACTTGAAAAGAGCAATTAAATAATCGTATTTTATCTTGATTCTCTTTTTGGAATATGTTTACCTTCATATTCTTTATGAGTCGGTTGTTTGGCCTGTTGTGAACTATAGTGCTCCGTTGTGGGGGTATCGTACTTACTCCTTCACCGAAGCTGTTCACAACAGAGCGCAAAGATTTTTTCTTGGAGTTGAAAAATATACTCCAAATGATGGGTTGTCTGGTGAAATGGGCTGGAAACCACCGGTAGTCCGCCAGTGGAAAAGTATTGCTTTGTATTGGATAAGGCTAAGTCACATGGACATGTTAAGAATTGATAAAAGAGTAGCTCTTTGGTATTTTAACAAATTTTGTCGTTCGTGTAAGAATTGGTGTTACAATATTTCAGCTTTTCTTATTGCGAATGACTTGACTTGTTATAATTCACTAGAAGTCCAGATTGCTGGAATGTTTGCCAAAACGGTCGAAGAACAAGTACATAATAGATTTCTAAATAATTGACAAATAAAAATTAATTACAGTGTTGGTCCATCGGGACGTGGGCGAAATAAATTAAGATTATATAAAACATTCAAGGAAGAATTTGGTGTTGAGGCTTATTGTAAAAGAATTCTGCCACCGAGTCATCGTTCAGCTTTTACTAAATTTAGGTTAGGGATGGCACCCATACGTTTAGAACTGGAAGATATGAGGGTCTTGATGAAAAACTAAGAATTTGTCCTGTATGTGGTAAGAATGTTGTCGAGAATGAGGTACATGTTTTGTTACACTGTGAATTATATAACGACCTGAGAGAAGAATTATTTTTAAAGGCGATACATTTTAATCAAAGTTTCTGTAATATGTCAGACTGATAAATTGAAATATCTCTTTTCGAACACGGATATGATTAAAACGTGTGCCAAACCCTGTTTTAATATTTTACATAGACGGCAGCTTTTTGTAAGCAGATACACTTTAATACAGAACTTATCTATTTTTTATTGTAAGTAAAGTATTAATTGATGCTTTCAATTTAAAATGTATTTTATAATATATATACAAGTTCCATTAATCAGTTTATTTCAAATCTAATTTGAGGTAATACTCGTTGTTTTACAAGGTTTCTTAAGTTGACTTGTTTGGTCTTTTTTGTCTGTCAATATTTAAATCGTTCTTTTTATTGCAGATTTTAAAGACAACCATGACATTTTGTTAAAATGTTATGATTGCCTAGATTAATGGAAGTGGTATATATTTTAAGCTATCATGTTTATACAATAAACATTGTTGGTATCTTTATAGATGTATATACGCATGTGCAATAGTTCGAAGGACAGTGAATGTTGATTTCACTGAAAATAGTCTCTTATAATTCACTTATGAATGGTGTGGTTACTTTGTATATTATGATGTATTTCTTGTTGTTTATGTATTTGTTGTAACCATGATGAGACTCAAATAAAGAATGAACTGAACTGAACTATATATCTATTTGTTTAAGTATCGGGGATTAAAGTGTATATATTTGTTTGCATTGTGGTTGTTGTAATACTCATCGAAAATGTTTCGATCAATCCACTCAGGAAAAGTGTGGGTGACTATTTAAACATGTTTTCTTTGACCCAACAAATATGGAATTAGTGGTCACTGTTATAATATTCTATAATTCCTGATACCACGTGTAGGTGGATGTGTTTTGACGCCATTTCGGGTGTTACCGCCCAAACATTTTATAAAATGTTGATATGCACCCATGTCTGCGGTTGAAACATATACAGCGTATTAATCGTGAGATTGTTACCCCTTTACCGTTTCATTGTCGTCTGCTTCAAGTTTGTTGTTTGCACGATCTTTTCGAAGTAAGATTTAATGTAGTATGACTTAAAACATATCGATACGCGTGTCAAACAGTTTGGATAAGCTTTCTCTTGTTTCAAAAAGGAAATATTTAGGATTTAATGATCTTGTGAGAAAATGAGACAATACTATTCGCACGACGGTTGCGTTCGGGCCTCATTCTCGCGGTCCTTGGGTGCAATGTTAAGGTATGTCAATGACTTCTCGACCATCGAATACAGTACATTTCTCCTGACCGGATACCAAGTATGGAATAATCGAGACTTCTAACTAATACGGCAGCTTTATACGGAACGAAAATAAGTCACAAAAAGCTTGAGCGAGATTTCTGCTTTACTTTTCGTCCTACATTAAGCCGACATCTGACTTGAAGACCAACTTAGGGACTGATTTTGTGTGTAGCTTTTCTGTGTATTTGTTTATATACATTTCTCAAATGGTAATATCAGGCTGTTTTCAACTGATTCTTTAATTGAGCATAGCTTGACATTTATTGCGATATTGCTATAGTCAACTTACCTAATATTTAAATTTGATGAATAAAGGTAGATGCCACATGAATAAAGCCATATAAAAGTATCGTGAAATACATGCGACATGACGACTGATCAGAGGCGCAGTTCCTTACTAGGTCAAGCAATGCCTCTTCTTTTATCCCCTTACTGCATTACTCCGAGTACAGTGGTTATTTGAAAACACACTTTGGATCCTGATCAGACGCCGCGTAACGCGACGTCTGATCAGGAACCAAACTGTTTGGTTATCAATTTTATAATTCTTAAGTCAAAATAACTAAAATTTAAATTGTATATATTAAAAAACCCACTAAACAGACGACAATTGTTTAAAGTTGAAGATCTCATTGCAATGAGAGGGTTTAATAGGTCGTGATGCATGTAACTGTATTATATTTACATTCATTTTGCAAAAATGAAAATGTTGGTAGAATGTACTTCATTCTTGTATGAAAAACAATGACTACAACTAAACTGTTGTTAAATTTCATTGAGCGGAGGTTACCTCCAAACCTTACACTTCTAGCGGACTGCGCTTATGAATGAAACGGTGGTGAATACATTTAGCGGAATTATCAAATGTGCGAAAACTAAGTGGTTATGATGATAACAATAATAATAATAATAATGATAATAATGATAAAGACTTTGTTTAAAGTCGCATTGTGTTTTTGAGAAACCTGCATAAAACGGTTGTTTGGGGTCCCATTTGAACTACGTGGGACGTGATTCTTTCACAAAAACCGGCTTTATCTAAGAAATTCGCTTTTTAAATTTTATTTATAATATTTTGGTGCTGCACAAATTAAAAAGCCTCCCTTGTGAATGGAAAGAAGGACAACTCTATAAATGCAGGGCTCCAGATAACGGAAGTATTTCGAAAACTAAAATCTTTATTTCTGCTTTTAAACCCAATGGTATCATACTCATTAAAAGTGTCTCGAAGAGACCGTTTAATCAGTAGTAACACCATAGCATTCGGTGCTGAAATAAGTGAGAAAATGTTAGATAAGTTCAGATTATACATTGTTTGGTGAATATCCGATAAAAGCTGTTTGTTTTCGAGTGCAAAAATGACTGAAACAGTCATTTTTATTAATTAACAGGCAATAACTCAAAAATACCTTATGCGATTTTAGTAGTAATCAAACTAAACCTTGATTTATATCAATGAACATTTTCAGCAAGTTTGTGGAAGATCGGATAAAAAATAGTTGAGTTAGAGAGCGGACAAAAAAGTGTGATAGTCTAACTGACTGATGGATGGACGGGCGGAGGAAGATACGGTTGCCCCCCAGTGAATTTGATTTCGGCTGTATCACGTGATACTAAGCCGTGTGGTAATGTTTATGACAGACGTTCTATTTTAGGTTTGTTATGATTTTAAATCGCCCTTTTTGGTGATTAAGGTCCGTCTTCATCATTTCATAGATCAGTTTGGCCCATAAGAATGTTCAAACATTATTATTAACCGTTATTGTATTTCAGGCATTAAGAAAAGGTCTGAAAACACAATGGGACTTTAACGAGAGAGCTCATTTTGATAAAATCAATCTTCCATGTGACCCTCAAAATGTATACAGGTAGATCTACATAAAACTTTTTCATTCTGTTAGAAATTCTAATATTCATCTTTAATCATTTTTATCGATAACAAATATTTTCCAAGTAAAAACAAGACTTAGGAAACACATTTTTTCTGTTTTATATACATGTAGTAAATTATCAGTATGTTGTTATAACTATAGCAAATTTCGTCATATCATTATGACGCAAAATCTTCAATTTCGCGCGAAAGCGTCAATTTTGATGACAAAAATAGGTTTTAATTTTATGTATTTTATCGTTATAAAACAAATAAGAAAACCTCACTATTACGACAACTAAAACCTAGGCTAATTGCTTGTATAAAATACAGATGCCAGCTTAAATCAAGGTGACAGTAAAATAGGAAGGAGCTTTCTGGGGGAGGGGGGGGGGGTAACCTTGCTTTAAGCAGTAACATGTCTTAACACGTAATAGTTAACACAATTAAGTGGTCGTATTAGAGAGGTTTTACTGCACAGTAAAGCCTATAATGGGCGACAGATTCAACCCATTTATTCCCAAATATTTCAATGATCTCTCCCTGTGTGCTTGCTGGAATAGTTCATTATAGATAAACAACGGTAATATAAAACACTGCAGTTGTTTCCTTACACCAGATCGTTACATATGAAACAGTTAACTGTGAAGACAGTGATGAGACACAACTTAACCTGGCAGGGCTGCCATTTCTCCGGAATTTTTCTAAAGTCTTTTGGATTTTTATCCAAGAAGATGGAAGCTCAAAACAGGTTGAAAGTAAAGCAGAATGCGCCTTAAGGCGCATTCTGCTTTACTTTCAACCTGTTTTAAGCAGTCATGTGTCACGTGTCATGTGTCTTCAAAACAAGAAACAGACTATGGGGTAAAGGTACGATTAGTAAAATTGCATATGAAAAAATGAAAATTTGAAATCTTAGGATTTTTATCATCAACTTATGGCAGCCCTGACCTGGCCTCTCATCAGAGTCTACAGTGTTTGCTAATGTATACAGTTGAGGACGATAAGCATTTGATCAATGATATGATTGCGAAACAAAGTTGATCATGGCACAAAGTTAGTGGATTCAGATTGTTTGCTGATGGCAAGCGCTCAAGATAGGGGAAGTATTTCAAAAACTAAAACCTTTATTTCTTCATTAAACTCTATGGTTCGATGCGATTCTAATGAGGAGTCACACTACTCATTAGAATAGTCTCTTCGAGACGATTCTAATGAGCAGTCACACCATAGCATTAGGTGCTGAAACGAGAGAGAAATGTTGGATTTGTTTAGTTTACTGCCTCTTATCTGGAGTTCTGAGATGACACGTTAGTTTTGTTCGTCAGTGATTTGGGCTTGTAACTGTTAAAAAGCTCATTGAGGTCTTGTTAGTTAACGTCCCAACCTAAATGGATCATTGCTGACTATCGCCGCAAGGAATGAGATGGCGCATCGTTAAATATCGGGGGGAAACGTATAAGTAACAACAACAATAAACTCTCTATACATAGCATCAGCACATGCCAGCTTGCATCCAAATCATGAATTCACATCGTCACTTTTATGAAGGTCAACATACTCAACACATTGGCTACCGCAAACAGTTCAGACCCCGGTCCAACTTCTGTCTACGCTGTTTGAAGTAACAACCTGATCTCTTTTAGTGATGGTCTATTGCAATACAACGTGTCCTAGTATAAAAGTCATGCCAATACGTAGACATGAAGTCTAAGTATTTGAAAATCCCATGAGCAGTATAAACCCATGGTCACAGTATATGTAAAATCTTTCCTTTGCAAACAGTTTGGAGCCAGATAATACGTTGGGTAAACTTGGGCCGAGAGTATAGCGGTTTGTCTTAAATTAAAACTACCCTAATCATACATTTGATACATAAAGCAGACATGCGATATTCTAACGGTGAAGGGGTAAAGTTGAGTGTGAAAAGGCTCAACATTTTGTTTTCGTGGCAACAGTGTTTTTGTTTGTATCTTACATGTTCTCAACCACTTCACTGCCGTGACGTCATCTATTTTAACGAATTGTCGTCTGCTTTTATTTCTAAATCTTAATTTAATTTTTTTGACTGAAGAAATTTGAAAGTAGTGTCGAACAGTGTGTGTCCTAATCCGACTGCGCGTTACGCGGCGTCTGATCAGAACATAACAGAACAGAACTTTATTCTCTGTTCTGTTACGCGGCGTCTGATCAGGATCAACACTGTTTGTAAATAATAATTGTACTTGGGACAAGGCAGTGAACGGGTTAAGGGAGTAACAGAAGTTTGGGGATTAGTTTTTATCACTTAATAACTGTTCCACAATATTTGTAATATCAACAACATAGATAGAATCCTTGCCAAGATATATGTAAGACTTTTTAAGGGTATATGTTGGTAAAAAGGTAAAGTGGAGATGCCTCATTCTTTCCAATTTAAACAAAAGTTTGCAATGGATAGAATTGTTTTAGCATATTTTATTGGGAGAAGAATTACGTGTTCTCCAGTATATTTACATGTGCAAATGTAATAACTTACAGGTTATGCATCCAATCAGAATTTTGTATCAATAATATCAAGTCGTAATGCCATTTAGCCTACCATTAATTATGGAAACTTTTCTGTAAGAAAGAGTGCAGATACATCTCAGACGGATTAAAAAAAAAACGTTACAGACGCCGATCAGACAGTTCCTTTAGACACTGTCTGATTTAGTTATTTCAAGTTTAAAAAGCGTCAATATATATAAATTGCATAAGTAGAGTAAAGTTAGGTCGATATAACTACCAAGATGTCAGTCGCATGGCTACCATAAATTGCTCATAAAAAATCCTAAGATTTCCAAATTTTCAAGCGCTATTTTAGGAATCGTACCTTTAACCCTTTCGCTGCAAGACTGTATAACACTAACCTAATTATGCAAACAGTTTGGATCCAATTCAGACGCCGCGTGATGCGGCGTCTGATCTGGATCTAAACTGTTTCACACCATATATCAATGCTTCCTTAAAGTAAAAGAAAACTCATAAAATTCCAAATTTTAAAAGTAAGAGCAGAAATTCGAAGATTTCGGGAAAAAATCCGTATATGTTCGGAGAAATTAAGAAGCATCCGAAGATTTCGAAAAAATCCGGAGAAATGGCAGCCATGCAGTCGCTTAGTGTATGAAAACAGTGGAGTGTAAGTAAACCCCGATACATCGCAAACATATACAGTGTAGAACACGCAATTCTTTCCCCGTTCAAACAAAACTAAACGCAAATACACCTAACTAAAATGTAGAAACTGGTAGTTTCTTTAGAAACATCATTAACAATTAATTGTAGTCTTAAACGTTAATAATCTGGAACCTGGCCAGGTGTCTGATTTGGTTCTAAATTTCGTGCAATGGACAGAACGCTTTCAGCATCAGCACGCGTTTGGAAATTAATGACGCATTATCCACTGTTCATTGTAATAAGTGGTTTATGTTCAGTTTTAAGACAGTCGACAGCTTCAAGCAGAATTGAGTCAAGCAAACTCCATATGTTAGCTATTGACTTTATTTCCTGCAGAGAACAGTAAAAAAATGATATATCTTTATATAAAATTATTGAATTGCGCTTTTCATATTTTTGGACATCTGTGGTCCTTATCAAAGATAATCATGATTATCAATGATAAAGATCCGTAAAGACCATACTTGAAAAGAGCAATTAAATAATCGTATTTTATCTTGATTCTCTTTTTGGAATATGTTTACCTTCATATTCTTTATGAGTCGGTTGTTTGGCCTGTTGTGAACTATAGTGCTCCGTTGTGGGGGTATCGTACTTACTCCTTCACCGAAGCTGTTTACAACAGAGCGCAAAGATTTTTTCTTGGAGTTGAAAAATATACTCCAAATGATGGGTTGTCTGGTGAAATGGGCTGGAAACCACCGGTAGTCCGCCAGTGGAAAAGTATTGCTTTGTATTGGATAAGGCTAAGTCACATGGACATGTTAAGAATTGATAAAAGAGTAGCTCTTTGGTATTTTAACAAATTTTGTCGTTCGTGTAAGAATTGGTGTTACAATATTTCAGCTTTTCTTATTGCGAATGACTTGACTTGTTATAATTCACTAGAAGTCCAGATTGCTGGAATGTTTGCCAAAACGGTCGAAGAACAAGTACATAATAGATTTCTAAATAATTGACAAATAAAAATTAATTACAGTGTTGGTCCATCGGGACGTGGGCGAAATAAATTAAGATTATATAAAACATTCAAGGAAGAATTTGGTGTTGAGGCTTATTGTAAAAGAATTCTGCCACCGAGTCATCGTTCAGCTTTTACTAAATTTAGGTTAGGGATGGCACCCATACGTTTAGAACTGGAAGATATGAGGGTCTTGATGAAAAACTAAGAATTTGTCCTGTATGTGGTAAGAATGTTGTCGAGAATGAGGTACATGTTTTGTTACACTGTGAATTATATAACGACCTGAGAGAAGAATTATTTTTAAAGGCGATACATTTTAATCAAAGTTTCTGTAATATGTCAGACTGATAAATTGAAATATCTCTTTTCGAACACGGATATGATTAAAACGTGTGCCAAACCCTGTTTTAATATTTTACATAGACGGCAGCTTTTAATATTTTACATAGACGGCACATGTAAGCAGATACACTTTAATACAGAACTTATCTATTTTTTATTGTAAGTAAAGTATTAATTGATGCTTTCAATTTAAAATGTATTTTATAATATATATACAAGTTCCATTAATCAGTTTATTTCAAATCTAATTTGAGGTAATACTCGTTGTTTTACAAGGTTTCTTAAGTTGACTTGTTTGGTCTTTTTTGTCTGTCAATATTTAAATCGTTCTTTTTATTGCAGATTTTAAAGACAACCATGACATTTTGTTAAAATGTTATGATTGCCTAGATTAATGGAAGTGGTATATATTTTAAGCTATCATGTTTATACAATAAACATTGTTGGTATCTTTATAGATGTATATACGCATGTGCAATAGTTCGAAGGACAGTGAATGTTGATTTCACTGAAAATAGTCTCTTATAATTCACTTATGAATGGTGTGGTTACTTTGTATATTATGATGTATTTCTTGTTGTTTATGTATTTGTTGTAACCATGATGAGACTCAAATAAAGAATGAACTGAACTGAACTATATATCTATTTGTTTAAGTATCGGGGATTAAAGTGTATATATTTGTTTGCATTGTGGTTGTTGTAATACTCATCGAAAATGTTTCGATCAATCCACTCAGGAAAAGTGTGGGTGACTATTTAAACATGTTTTCTTTGACCCAACAAATATGGAATTAGTGGTCACTGTTATAATATTCTATAATTCCTGATACCACGTGTAGGTGGATGTGTTTTGACGCCATTTCGGGTGTTACCGCCCAAACATTTTATAAAATGTTGATATGCACCCATGTCTGCGGTTGAAACATATACAGCGTATTAATCGTGAGATTGTTACCCCTTTACCGTTTCATTGTCGTCTGCTTCAAGTTTGTTGTTTGCACGATCTTTTCGAAGTAAGATTTAATGTAGTATGACTTAAAACATATCGATACGCGTGTCAAACAGTTTGGATAAGCTTTCTCTTGTTTCAAAAAGGAAATATTTAGGATTTAATGATCTTGTGAGAAAATGAGACAATACTATTCGCACGACGGTTGCGTTCGGACCTCATTCTCGCGGTCCTTGGGTGCAATGTTAAGGTATGCCAATGACTTCTCGACCATCGAATACAGTACATTTCTCCTGACCGGATACCAAGTATGGAATAATCGAGACTTCTAACTAATACGGCAGCTTTATACGGAACGAAAATAAGTCACAAAAAGCTTGAGCGAGATTTCTGCTTTACTTTTCGTCCTACATTAAGCCGACATCTGACTTGAAGACCAACTTAGGGACTGATTTTGTGTGTAGCTTTTCTGTGTATTTGTTTATATACATTTCTCAAATGGTAATATCAGGCTGTTTTCAACTGATTCTTTAATTGAGCATAGCTTGACATTTATTGCGATATTGCTATAGTCAACTTACCTAATATTTAAATTTGATGAATAAAGGTAGATGCCACATGAATAAAGCCATATAAAAGTATCGTGAAATACATGCGACATGACGACTGATCAGAGGCGCAGTTCCTTACTAGGTCAGGCAATGCCTCTTCTTTTATCCCCTTACTGCATTACTCCGAGTACAGTGGTTATTTGAAAACACACTTTGGATCCTGATCAGACGCCGCGTAACGCGACGTCTGATCAGGAACCAAACTGTTTGGTTATCAATTTTATAATTCTTAAGTCAAAATAACTAAAATTTAAATTGTATATATTAAAAAACCCACTAAACAGACGACAATTGTTTAAAGTTGAAGATCTCATTGCAATGAGAGGGTTTAATAGGTCGTGATGCATGTAACTGTATTATATTTACATTCATTTTGCAAAAATGAAAATGTTGGTAGAATGTACTTCATTCTTGTATGAAAAACAATGACTACAACTAAACTGTTGTTAAATTTCATTGAGCGGAGGTTACCTCCAAACCTTACACTTCTAGCGGACTGCGCTTATGAATGAAACGGTGGTGAATACATTTAGCGGAATTATCAAATGTGCGAAAACTAAGTGGTTATGATGATAACAATAATAATAATAATAATGATAATAATGATAAAGACTTTGTTTAAAGTCGCATTGTGTTTTTGAGAAACCTGCATAAAACGGTTGTTTGGGGTCCCATTTGAACTACGTGGGACGTGATTCTTTCACAAAAACCGGCTTTATCTAAGAAATTCGCTTTTTAAATTTTATTTATAATATTTTGGTGCTGCACAAATTAAAAAGCCTCCCTTGTGAATGGAAAGAAGGACAACTCTATAAATGCAGGGCTCCAGATAACGGAAGTATTTCGAAAACTAAAATCTTTATTTCTGCTTTTAAACCCAATGGTATCATACTCATTAAAAGTGTCTCGAAGAGACCGTTTAATCAGTAGTAACACCATAGCATTCGGTGCTGAAATAAGTGAGAAAATGTTAGATAAGTTCAGATTATACATTGTTTGGTGAATATCCGATAAAAGCTGTTTGTTTTCGAGTGCAAAAATGACTGAAACAGTCATTTTTTATTAATTAACAGGCAATAACTCAAAAATACCTTATGCGATTTTAGTAGTAATCAAACTAAACCTTGATTTATATCAATGAACATTTTCAGCAAGTTTGTGGAAGATCGGATAAAAAATAGTTGAGTTAGAGAGCGGACAAAAAAGTGTGATAGTCTAACTGACTGATGGATGGACGGGCGGAGGAAGATACGGTTGCCCCCCAGTGAATTTGATTTCGGCTGTATCACGTGATACTAAGCCGTGTGGTAATGTTTATGACAGACGTTCTATTTTAGGTTTGTTATGATTTTAAATCGCCCTTTTTGGTGATTAAGGTCCGTCTTCATCATTTCATAGATCAGTTTGGCCCATAAGAATGTTCAAACATTATTATTAACCGTTATTGTATTTCAGGCATTAAGAAAAGGTCTGAAAACACAATGGGACTTTAACGAGAGAGCTCATTTTGATAAAATCAATCTTCCATGTGACCCTCAAAATGTATACAGGTAGATCTACATAAAACTTTTTCATTCTGTTAGAAATTCTAATATTCATCTTTAATCATTTTTATCGATAACAAATATTTTCCAAGTAAAAACAAGACTTAGGAAACACATTTTTTCTGTTTTATATACATGTAGTAAATTATCAGTATGTTGTTATAACTATAGCAAATTTCGTCATATCATTATGACGCAAAATCTTCAATTTCGCGCGAAAGCGTCAATTTTGATGACAAAAATAGGTTTTAATTTTATGTATTTATCGGGGCTTGAATAAAAAAAACGGTTTGAGGTAACCCTGCGTCTGATCAGGCTTCAACCTGTTTACCATTTTGATAACAACATTTTCTGGAAATTATCATTTTCTACATTTAAGTGCATTGTGCTTGCGTTTCGTTTCGTTTAAACGGGAAAGAATAACATCTTCTCTGCTTCAATAGCTTAGTCGGTAGAACACCGGGTATTGAATCTTGGATTCTATGGTTCAATCCTGTGCAATGTAATGTCAAAGACTTTAAAATGACACGGTCAGTATTGTATTGATGTTACTGAGAATACTAACCCCAATCCCCGCCCCAGAATACAAAAATGAAATTCTGACATTTTAATTCAATGGAAACAAACCTGGCGTTTCACCGAAATACCAGAGGTTAGTATGATTGTCTGTTATCGAAACCAGCGTTCGCCACAGAATTAAGTTCCTAAATTACACAATAACATATATCTCCGATCAACGTCATTAAAGTGTCATTAAACGTTTTGAAGTTAGGGATAATCTAATACTAGTTGTTAGTGTAAGAAGTAGGTCTTGATCGTAAGAACCATTTATCAATATTTGGGTCTCGAACGCTGGGAAAACTGTAACAGTAACCTTGATTTATTTTCTGTTTGGTTTAAACCCTTTGTATGCTGTCATCAGTTTTTCTAGACTGTTACCAACTGTTTGCATTATTATCAAACGCCACGTTACTCGGCGTCTGACCAGGGTCTAAATGTCTGTTTCTCCAATTGTTTCAACTGTAAGCAGAGAGAAGAAAAAGACAAAGGCAGAACTACAGCAGACGGCAACAGCAGTCGATATTTATCAGTTTCTAAAGGTTAATTGCAAAGCAAGTTGATAAATTATCTTCAACGGTTTTAAAGGAATTTTAAATACTTGTCTATCATGTTCAGTGTATTATTTCATTCACAATGTTCTACAGCATTACCTGCCCCATAAATTTAATCAAACAGGTTCTTAAATGTTACTCCATTAAATTCCGATTCGTATCAAAGTCCGCCCTCACCTAAAATACCCTTACAGAGCTATAAAAAAGCCAACCGCTTTCGAAAGAGTCAACATGCGCTTGTAAAACTAATTTGCATTTCCAGAAGTACGCATCACAATTACAGATTCAAAAGTTTCTACACCTGGAGGGATTCTGTACATGACACAAATCAAAACTGTATTATCAAAACAGTGTTTATAACAAATTTCGTTAAGTAATTAGATGAATTAATTGCAAGGGTATCTAGATAAATAGTTTTATAACTTGACTAAGCACCTACTTGGGGCCTGACTTCAAGGTCATCTAACTCCTTAATATGTACAGAAAACTCAACATATAACAGCAACTCAAAACAATAATAGCTTTTGAATGTTTACTACAGTTTGCTGATCAAACATAGACGAACATTAAGCATAGCTTTCCTGTTGTGACTTTCTGTTTTACGTTCATCCTGCTTTAAGATGAAACCGGTAGGTTTATTGCTGAATGAAACGTATATAGCGTATATTAACTGTAAACTGATAAAATAATAATGTAACAGGTTGTCTACAAATTCGTGTTTGATTGCTTAATTGGTCCATGCTTTCTCAAAATGATAAATGTTTTACTGTTACAGTGGATAAGACGTTATTCTTTCACCTTCAAACAAAATAAAACGCAAGCACAATACAATTAAACTGAGAAACTTTGAATCTGTTGAAAATTCTGACGCTTTATTTAATATGAGTGCCAAACAGTGTTTCGTCTGATCCAGCTCCAGAATATTTGCAATGTAAATAATTGTTTAACCCTTTCACTGCCAATGACGCCAAAAAAGCGCGTTTGCAAACAGTTTGGATCCTGAACAGACGCCGGGTAACGCGGTGTCTGTTCAGGATCCAAACTGTTTGACATTTTTTAGAAATTTGACATTTCTTCAGTCATACTGCCTAAAACTTAACTTTGAAACGATATTGCAAACAATAATATTGAAGCAGACGACAATGAAACGGTGATGGGGTAAAACGCCTTATCCACTGTATCCACACATAATACTAGCAACTGTTTAAGTGCCATAAAATCGTATGCGTCAATACTTGTCGTCTACAAAATTCAGTATTAGATACTTAGGGCATCTGGGCTAAAGGAATATTGTGAACAGTTTGACTCATATATAGACACTGAGTTTCTCGTCGTCTAATCTTGATCCGAACTATCTGTAAATACCCGGACATGTGCGATGGACAGTGCACAGTAGAGACGACGCTACTCTTTCCCGTTTAAATGCAACGCTTTGCAACAATGGCAAGTTTTTGACAATTTTGATTATTTATTTTGATTTGAGTGGCAAACAGTTTTGAGCCTGATCAGACGCCGGGTTATCTGGCGCCAAACTGTTAGCAATGAAATAATAGTTTTAGCGTAACCGCGTTTATTGGGAAATAATATCGTCTACTCCACTGTAAAAACAGCTTGAGTAGGCCTAATTTATCACATTTATTGCAATTGCTTGTCTTGCAAGTCTAAACGGTTTTAAAAAGCCCCTTTCCTACAAATTTTGCAAACATATATTGCTCCAGATCAGATGCTGAACAAATCGGTCATATTTTCCACTATCTGACAGTGATCTCAATGTCTCTCCACTAAACACATACATTTATAAATATACAGGTATATTATAATTGAAAACGTTTACAGACGATATTTATAAAGCAGACAATAACATGACAGGAGAAAGGGATCTAGAGTTTTATGCATTATTTAAGAAATAAATGCACCATTTCAATAAAATTCCAGGTATTTTCTGTTACTGACACGCATTCAAATAGTTCTTGTTCAGCTCTCAAATGCATTCCTTAATTTCTGTGACACGTTTTGTTAATTATCCTTGGTTGTTATGCTGCAAACATATTTATATTATTTTCCATTTTGCCTGTATATTTTCAACGAATTGATCTATTGTATAAGTTAGTTAATTATCGGTTAAAGATTGGCATTGCATTTGACCTTGAAAATCTAAAGTCACGAAACCGAAAATAAATTGATCCTCTCTTATTTCGTTTCTAAAAATAAATTATTCGCCAGAATGTTGGACATTTACTTCACAAAAAAAGTCTGATTGAATTTGACCCTTGTCCATGGGTAGTTGAGGTCCTTTAAACGGTCGAGCACTATCATAGTTACATGTTCCAATTTATATGAGCTAAATAACGACATAAATACGACGTTATGTTCGTATCAAAATGTTAAAGGTAAGGTTGTCCGGTGCAGAAAGCACTGTCAGTCTGAGATTATAAGAATCAACCATGAGTGTTGACGTAGGATAGGAATTTCTCCCCCGCGGGTAAAATAATCATGCAGGGACGAGGCTTGCCGAGTCTCTGCGTGCATTGTCTGACCCGATGGGGAGAAATTCCTATCCTACATCAACAAAACGAATAGTGGATTTTTTCTCCCATTTAAATCATTATTAAACATTATACAAACAACCTAATAATTGGTTAGAAAAACACAATAAGCTATTTTCCTTTCGTTTCAATCCTAAACTGTGTTGTATGTTTGTGAAATACATGTAAATTATTGAAAAAAATAGGTTTAAACCAAATAATTGCAAGTTGTGTGCTTGTTTTCGCCAAAACATGACGTTGTTTATAGTAACGCCATTACAAATGACGTCATTTAGTTACCCGTGTCATGAAACGCCTGTGGTTAAGCTGGGCAAAATGTGACGTCACAGCTATATAGGATATAGTGATTCCCCATGGGGCAAATCCCTATCCCATACAGGCGAATACGGAACACACTGGCCTGTGTTTCAGTGACAGTATGTCTAGCATGCATGTCAATAACCTAACTCCTTCACTGCCATGATGTCGTCTTCTTTATTTTCCGTTCGTCTGCTTTAATTTTCCAAATTTTAATTTTAGGTATTTTTGTTTAAAAATATTCAAATGAGAGGCAAATAGTATACAGTTATTTCGTGTGTGTTTGGGGAACACTCAAAACTATTGGCCCGAGATATCTGGGAAGATTTAGCATAACTTTAACATAATTCCCTTATCAAATGTGTGCCTCGATCTTTTAAGATGTTTATTATAGGATATTACAAATTGAAGCTGAACACTAAATACTTAACAGCAAGCAGCACACAGCCTTGGATGAAACATATCATTTTGCGACCTTCTACAATACATATTAGATCTAGCAAATCGTCTGTGGAGCATACAAAACATTTATTTTTCACTTGTTACAGATTATATTCTTCATTATAATCTCATCATGGTTTCAACATAATACATATATAAACATTTTTTATGACAATATTTTCAAACCATGCCATTCTTTACAGAATTATAAGAGACTAATCACATTGAATATCTTACTTATATGATTTACCACTGTATAATTTAAATACGGACTACATACAAAGTTCTATACATACTACATACTACTGTTATTGTAAATTTACTGCAGACACGCCATGCTTTACACTAGTTTTACTTATTTTCATACGTTTTGTCTTAATTTTGAAAATAAGCGTATTCTGGTCAAGGGCCAAACTGTTTGCATATGACGGTTAAATAAGTTGACTACATGTTTTTTTAATCAGAAAGAAGTAAGATATTTAAAAGACGTTTTTCGACTGTATTGTAGAAGCGACAGTGCCATTTATCACATTTAATTGTTTTTAGTTAAAATTAGAACATACAAAAACAGTATAACAGTGATCTTTCGCTATGTTCCTGATTATATCTATTCTTAAACCAATGCTGTACAATGTCACTATTAGTATACATCGTAACGTCGTAACAATGGTACTTTTATATTGCTATATCAAGAGTAACACCACATCCCCACCCGACCCAACCACATCTGTAATGTGTGTATTTGTAGTAACGCGTAAATCAGCGTATCAAACCTCTTTTGAATGACCGTTATAGCAGTACTGAACACTTATAGTTTTCATTTTCAGGCATTATCATGTTAGGGAACATGAGTTTATTTAAGACCCTAAATCGGTCCTCTATCAATACCCGGAGAGGGGAAGTTTTACGAAAATTCCTGGCCAATCAAACACATTATATCATATTCAGTAGAACCTATGTTAAGCGGTAAATCTATGAAGAAGTATCTTTTTTGCGAAAGACATGTTACTGCTTAATGCAGAACCAAAGTAAAGCAGAAAGCTGTTATATGAGCTTTATGCTTTACTTTTGTACTGCATAAAGCAAGCACCAAATTAATTCATACACATTGATATTGTTTGGAGTGACAGTTTCCCACAAGCTTCATTGTATGTCCACATTATTGCTATGATAATCTTTATTCATGTAAACACGATGTTTGTTTAGGGAAACGTTGCCGTTTAACGACCCCAGATACGGCTATACTATATAAACTCACCGGACATTGGAGCTACCAAACTATTCTACCAAGTCTTCTAAGAGTGACTTGTAAGTCTACGACACAATAACGTCTGGGGGATAAGACTGAAGTTATAGACATTGCATGTAAACATTAATTGCATGTTATATTTCAACATGGAATATTTGTTCAAGTTATTGCTGCTGGTGTTGGCACCAGCACTCTGTACTGCAAGTAAGTAGTTCTAGTGGGGTGCATTTTATTTGACTTTGTTTTTATACAGGGGTGAGGATAACAATTTTAAGGGAACTTAGAAAATTTCGTTTGCACTTAAAAAAAAGAAGAAACATGCAAAGTATTGTTCTAAAACAATCATCATATTTGAATACTTTTAATTGTTTTACTATAATTCCTTGATTCCTGAAACGCCAAATGGGCAATTCCAGTTTCCGATAAAGTTTTATTCCATTTTTTAATATTAAGGGTTGTTTTCACAAATTATTGCAAAATGACAATCAGTACTTATTATATTCAAATAGTTGCTTTGACAGCCCTCTGATCAAGGTATGCGCTGTTTGCGTTAAGTCAGCTGTACTCTTCGCGGATACATTGTTTGTAAAGGACGAGTATACTCGTCACTAGACCTCACTTGGTAAATCTTAACACTCTCTATAGTTTATATATATAATACTCTAAGAAAATTGTTTTGTATTTATCATTTAAAGCACCTTCGCAAATATGTAGCAATTTATACAGTTTTCATAAGGTACTTACATGTCTAAACAATTTCTCTTTGATCTTTTACATTTCAAATAAAATATTTTTCTAGTTAGCACTTTAAGTGGCTTTTGTTTAGTCATATTTTCTGGCACTCTATACATTTTATTTATTTTTTCTCATTTTAAGCAATTCTTCAATAGTACCAACTTTTAGCAATATATACAGTTGACTATTTTTTTTAATAAAGAACACTTTAATGAATATTACCAACTAACAATATCAGCAGTTTTATCTTTACATTGAATATTTTAAATATTCTAAATATGCCACACATTGTATACATTTTTCTTTTAATATGCAGCACTCAAGATATGGTTCTTTTAAAAAATATTAAGTTTGCCTTTATACAACGGATCTCTATGTCATATGAAGTTTAAATCTTCCTCATAAAATTATCTTAAAAATATCATAATACTGAAATAGAAAATATTGTACGCATTGCGTATTTAGTGACTTTTTACTAATATTACAGTGAAAAAAACGTTATTCTTTCCCAAATAAACGCGTTTACGCTATATCTATTATTTCCATTGTAAACAGTTTCGAGCCAGATCAGACGTCGGGTAACCCGGCGTCTGATCAGGCTCTTAACTGTTTGCCACTCATATTAAAATGAGTATGTGGAAACATAGTAAAGTTGCCATTTTCTACATTTGAGTGCATCGCGTTTGCGTTTTGTATGCGTGTATACGGGAAGGAATGGCGTGTTCTCCACTGTAACTAAAACAGTTTTTACCATTAGTAATTACTAGAATTTAATTGAATATGACATAATATGTGGTTTTGTTACTTATGTTTTAAGATGATGTACTTATGTACAAGTCTGCATAAAAGATGTTCTGTTCTGTTCTGTTCTGTTTAATGACAAGTATCCAAATAAGATTGCTCAAGGTAATATATAGTCCAGTAAGTCTCAAAGAATGTGTATGCCATTTCTTGTATCCCATTCACTGCTATGACGTCGATTCATTTAAAGCGACTCGCAACCAGATGGTGCATTAAAAATAGTAATTTGTAAATATGTGTCAAACGCTTATATAAATGGTAAAGAATTAGTTTAGGATAAGAAATTCTGTTTAAAAAAATGTATTTCAATAAAAAAAATACTGGTCTCTGGTGGGATTCGAACCCGGGGCCCGGCATTGGCGGACAGAAGGCAAAATAGGGGAAACCGCTTAGACCAATGGACCACGGAACTATCCGTTTATCTCGGATCGATTTAACGTATTTCAATGTGTAGCGATCGAAGGTGCATACAACTTCGTAATTCGGCTCGGGTTTATGTCTGAGCCCGTGTAGAGAAGCAACAACAACAACTATACCGTCTACTAGTCGGTATAGAAAAACGATGGAAAATATCTAAAAATCTAAGATTCGGTGACGTTTCTTGAAACTTTTTTTGGACTGATCATATTTTTTTAATGTCAGAAGCCAAATAATGCCACAAATTTGCTTTTATTTGAGTATTTTATTTTATTTTGACAAGTACACCATCCGGTTGCGAGTCCCTTTAAACAACTGTCGTCTACTTTTGTGTTTCAAATTTGAAATTTAGGTAGATTAACTAAATCAATGTCAAAATACTAAGGGTAAAGCAGTTCAGGTGCAAATGCAATAAAATGTAGAAAATGACAATGATTTGAAAATGTTGATATATTTTAATTTTAACATATTGCAGTTTGAGGCATATTGTTTACGTAATTATAAAAGGTAGTTGCAATCCAAATAAGGGCTCCGATACTGACCAGACGCTGCACGAGTCTGCATTTAATAGGGATGTCCTTTAAACACACACACTAGTTATCGAGGTAAACATGAGGTTTTCAAAATATTCATAGCTCATTGTATTAAACTCTTATTGTTCTTGCATGTTTATTCTCCAGAGACTGAGGAAATATGTGAGCAGAAAGGAGAATACATCCAGTGTCCAATCGGTAAAGTATTGGACATCACGGCAGTACAGTATGGCCGGACACGGCTTGGCAATTGTAACCCTTATCATGTGGCTAATCTACCCACAAACTGCAGGTCTACCCAGATATCATTCAACACTGTGGTGAAAATATGCAAGGGTCGAGGGTCATGCTTCTTGCAGGCAGATAATACACTTTTAGGTAAGTCATCACGCAATGTCGTCCGTTTTGGATGTGTTGTTTGCAATGTTAAGATGTTTTTAAGAATAAAAGCGTTCTTTAGGAAATAACAAATATTCCCCAAAGCATTTCAGGAAGTAGAGGCAGATTATGCCAGTATGAGATAATAGATATATGAAATTGCTTGTTTTTTCTTTCTTAGCCCAATCATAACAGATTAATAAATAGCCAAATTCAGCAGAGCTTCCGCATTTCTCGGAATATTCTGCGAAACTTGGTCACGCGGAGCAAAGTCACGTGACTTTGAACTATTTAAATAGATATCTTAAATTATATGGCGTCTCTCTGACCGTTGTCAAATAGGAGCTCAGCACTAGGTGCTATTATTTTGTCTATTTTAAGATATCTATGAGGTTTACAATCAGGACATGTGCAATTAAGCTTCAAGTGGGACAGGTGTCTTCCAAAACCGCCGAGTTTATGTCGGCCGAAAAAGAACGATCAAATGATATATAAAATGTATATTTTCAATCAATAGAGCTGGTATAAAACGCTACTATGTTGTTAAGATTATAAATTCATGGATGCAGCTATTAATATGTGACGTAATGTTTTCCTTCAAGTGCCACCAACTTTGAATCGTTTAAATACTCGCTCGGAATCGATCGATGGCGTTTGTCGGTGAAAATGGCTGATACCGAAAGACGAAATGCAATCATTGACCGATCGCTGCACATAATATAACAAGAGTTATAAATTCTATAGAATCTTTGCGCATTCATTTTTTTATCTTTTATTAAGCTACCGCATGTCCGATAGGCTTCCGATTTATATTAGTTTTATTGGTGGCCACCACTAAATTCAGGTTATATTATACAGCAAAGCGCTACAAACTATTTATAAAATACCAGTTTTACATGACCCAAAATGTCCTAAATCACAAAATTCTTGGACAAAAAATTACGGGTTTTTATGTTGTTTCTAAAACAATGATGCACTGGCAGGATAAAAATATTTAAGAAATTCACACGAAGTAAGACTTCCCTGACATCACGACTCGTTTAATTCATTTTAAAAAAATCTGTTTTTTTTTAAAATTATTTAGTAGTGAGCAGTTATATTAGTAAACCTTCAAATGGAGGCATATAATTTTCAAACTGAAAATCGCGCGATATAATGGAATTTCAGAAGAAAATGCAAACTTGGGTATTTACTTTCGAGTTAAACAGTGGCTTTTAAACAGTAAAGTGACGCTTTAACGACCATTGAGTTGAAAACAGTATGCACATATCAAATGCATGTGGCAGCTTAAACAAGAAACAGAAAATAACTGATATGGAAACCTATTGTTTAACTATTTCACTGCAACAATTACGTAATAACCTGAGGAATACATTCACTGCCATAATATGGTCTACTTGCCAAATTCTAGTCTGTTTTATTTCTACATTTAAAATGGTTGGGTATTTTGACTTACAATAAATTTTCAAATCGATGTAAAGGTAAAAAGGTAAAGGTGATAGGTTTATCAAGTCTGAAATTTATATGTCATATTCTGCCGACTTTTACAATTACCTCCCTGTTCATCGAGCCACAAGTCGGCCATTTACATTCGGCGCTACTAGCAGCCATGACACATTGACTTATTTCCCTCTCAGGTACCCATTTAAATCACCTGGGTGAAGTGGAGCAATGTAGGGTTAATTTTTTGCTCAGAAAAATGTCAGTGATCCTGACAGGGCTCGAACCAGGAACCTCTCGCTTCCTAGTCGAGCGTCCTACCACTGGACCACATACACCTATGTCAAACAGTTTGGCTCCTGATAAGACGATACATTACGTCTGATCTAGATCTAAACTGTTTTCAATTGTAAGTGGTGTCGAGTTTTGAATTGAAGGGGTGCCTTTCATACTGTTTGAAAATGTAATCTGTTCTTTATGATTCTTCCTTCGAGTGGTCTTATTTGTGGTGCTTTATTTTAAAGAATACCCCCAAATACTACACACTACCCCCTACAAGGCTTGTCAAGTATGTTTAATAATTCTGACCTTGAAAGTTCTTCCAAACAACAATCACACCTCGGACAAGAAATCACTGAAAATGCCTTGCAAGAACGATCTTTAACTGGCACGTGTCATCTTACCTAACTGACTTCTGACACTTCAAATAGACAAAAACAGTTTCCAAGGATACGCATCACAAATCCAGGACGCACAGGTGTGTTACTAGGGTTTGGCTAATGGAAACAAATATGATACAGAACACTGTATTGGAATCTTCGGAGCCCAAATGTTATCGGTTTTTAATATTAAAATTTTGTTTATTGCAGGTTTTACTGTATTGTTTCTGGGACAAATTTGGAAATTTATCAAGTGATTAAAAAGCTTTTAACATTGACCTATACTTTAAGAGTGAAAATCTGGGCTCTTTGCCCCACGGGCTTAAATTTACACGAAAGTTCACTTAAAATGTGCCAAACGCTTATAAACATAAGCTTAAATGGCGAGGTAGTAAACTGAGACCTAGATCTAGATGCGACCAATAATGGACATATTTATCAAGGTCAAGGTAATGTTTTCCAAATAAATATTCAGTGAATTATCTAACCCTTTAATCGATAACTCTTATCGACTGCCTTAACCCTTATCGTGCTAAGCGCGACTTGGCAAGCTTTTGCAAACATTTTGGATCCACATTAGACGCCGCGTAACGCGGCGTCTAATCTGGGTCCAAACTGTTTGTCACTCATATTAAACTTTTCTTCAGGTTCAATAGCTTGACAAATTTAATTTGAGTTTTTCAACAGATGATATATTTGAAGCAGACGACAATTCAGCATAATAAGGATTTACCCGTTTACCGTCGATATGACGTCTGCTTTTAAAATGTTGTCTGAACTAAAATTTTATTCCAAATTACGACTTTAAAAAAAGGTTGAACGAAGAAATATTTATACGATTGTCGAACAGTTTGGACCCTGGTCCGACGCATCGCGTCTTATTAGTATCTTCACTGTTTGTAAAGTCCACATTAGCCGCCCAGGACGATGAAAAGGTTAAGCTTAACCCTTCCAATCTCAATGACGTCAAAAAGCGCGTTTGCAAACAATTTGGATCATGATCAAAACTGCGTTACGCGGCGTCTGATCAGGATCCAAACTGTTTGACATTATTTTTGAAATTTCTTCAGCCATATTGCCGTAAATTTAACTTTGAAACGATATTGCAGACAACAATTTTGAAGCAGACAACAATATGACAGGGAAGGGGTAAAAATCTCACGATTAATTTAGTAGTGAAAGAGTTATGGCAGGATTGTGTTACAATGAAGAAAGCGTTATTCTTTCCCAATTAACGCATTTACACTAAAACCCCTATGTATATTGCACAGATAAGACGCCGAGAAATCCAGATAAAGATAAATCGTCGGAATTTTCAAAATATTGTTCTTTTCTACCTGTATTGCATTGCGTTTGTATTTAATTTCGTTAAAACGGGAAATAACAAAGTTGTATCCGCTGTATATGCGCCTGTTACACTTGAGCCGTGCCATGACAAAACCTGCCTTATTGCATTGTAACATTGTACAGACCAAGCAACATTGTTATCCCAGGCTCTGTATCTGAGTTTGGCCTACACTGCCAAAGACAGTACACACTACTGCTAATGCAATGCTTTAGATGCTTATGGGTGTCATACAGAGTAGATCAAGACCAGCCACCACTGTTTGCACTGCAATTAGGCGGGTTTTCTCAGGACACGGCTTATTTATATTTGAGTTGTTTCATGTTCGCAGGTGAAGACCCTTGTAAGAATATTCCCAAGTATTTAACGGTGACATTTGATTGTGTCTATCCGAACGGCAGCAAACCAACAACCTCCACAACCACCACATCAACTACGTCGACTACTACACGAACCACGCCCACAACCACGCCCACAACCACATCCACAACCACGCCCACAACCACGTCAACAACCACGCCCACAACCACTTCGACAACCACCACAAGGACCACGCCCACAACCACTTCGACATCCACAACTCGTACAACACCTACTACTACACCTACTACTACCACCAGGCCGACAACTACCAGATCTCCGGTTATACCGTTTGTACCGTTCAATGCTCCACCAGGTAAGATATTAACCCATTTACGCCCAGTCGATTCTTCCATGTTTATATATTGGATAAGTCCATTTTTTATCAAAGGTATGGCTGGTCAAAATTTTCATTTCATTTTGTTTAAATTGAAATTCCTATCAGCAAGCAGTGTAGAATGTGATCAGACGCCGCATAAAGCGGCGTCTGATCAGAGTCTACACTGTTTGTTTATGTCCCATATATGGAAATGTGGGCACAAATGGGTCAATTACATTACCTCTTTCCTCCCTGTATCTTCAAATTCCAGTTTGTTTTTATCAATATATTGCAATATTACAAGCAGTGCAGATCCTGGTCAGATTCTCCCTTAAGAGCCCTCTAGTCTTTGCATATATAGGACACGTATACTCTTCACAAATACACTGTTTGTATAGTATTTGTACACATATATGCTAAGCTAGGGTTCAGAGGGTTAAATTAATGAATTCGATTTGTTTTCAATTAGGATATGGTCGAAACATGAGGTTACGGTATGTGCTACATTTGTATGTTATGCAAAACCCTATCTAAACAGCCACACAACCTTAAACCGGTGGCATTATCGTTGTGTTTAGAAGAGTAGATCTGTAGGGTGTTCAAGTACCGTATCAGCGAACAGTAACGTTAACCGATGCAAACAACCCATATAGTACGACATCTAACGTTCCACGATACTCTTCAATAATAACCCATTGCGCCCCAATGTTTATTAACTTTTCAAGGGTACGAACGATTTATGTGCGGATCTAAATAACACATGCAAAAGTGCACTAATCAACTGAAATGCATCAATTTTACCGCATATAAAAATAAGATTTAGCTGCTCAGATGTAAGCTGCTTTGTTTGATATATTAAGTATCGGAAAATGTTGGTTTATTGATGAGAAATTAAGTCGGGACTGTTCGCTGGTTTTATAAAATTCATTTGGTAGCCATTTTGTTTTCCTCGTTGGGGATGGCGAACTACCTCAGAGGCCGTTCGTGTCGTTCGCAATCGGTAACACCCTAACGGTCGTTAAAGGTGAATTGTTACCGTTTTCTGTTGCAATCGATTGCATCGATACGGTACTTGAACGCGCTACTGCCTAAACCGTTTGGTATATCTACACATTGCCATCATTTGAACAGTTTTTTAGAACAAATCGTTTTAAGTATTGATAAAGGTCGAGAAAAGTAACTGTAATTTAGTGTGTGATTGTCGTAAGAGAGTGATTTTACCGTAACCACCTGTTGAACCCCCATGACTCGAACTCGTTTAAGTCCAGCATACTCGTACTTCCAAGTTAAAACGTAACTGCGTATGTGGATGTTCGACTTGGGCGAGTTCGAGTTGAAATGTCGATATGTTCTGTTTGCGCGTTCGGGTATTCAAAGTTCAACAGAAGACCAATTTCAACCATTGTTTGCGGTAAAATGGCTTACATTCGTTTTAACTTTGGAATACCAGTAAAAGGTCGACTTATCGGATTTCAAATGGAGTAAGTATTGACTAAGCATTTAGAGTTATCGGTGGTCGACTGCAGTTATATTTGCTAGATACGGTATGTCACTTATGTTTGCAATGTTGTTTTTTTTTTTTTTTTTTTGTTACAGTTTTCAAACATATTTTGCAAATAAAATTGATTTTTAAATGGTATATATATTGATTTTTATCGATTTACTTGCTAAACAGGTATTGTATTAGTTGTGTTCTTTGCGTTTATAAAAAGGATCCCAAACTTGCCACGATTATCTTGTGACGGGAAAGAATGGCGTCAAGAACGGTCAATTGTCGGCATCCACCACGTATCAAGGCGGGTTTGGAGAAAGTCACGGACCTGAACGAGGCCGGCTGTTCTCTGACGCCATACGGTACGCTAACGGCACATATAACACCGGAGCGTGGTCTGCTGCCATAGATAACCAGCAACAGTATTTACAGGTAGAGTTTCAGTTTGATTAACTTAAAGCCTGATATAAGCAAAAAACTTCGGACCAAGATAAGACTGTTACTTTTGGACAATCATTAATACAAATGCAAATGTTAAAAAATACTTGAACGACAGTTTCCATACCTTTTTTATATGTTAAAGGTATTCCAAAAGTAGCAACCACAGCATTTACCACAAGAATATACGTTACAACATTTGATATGCATAGACTTCACATCAAACAACAATTTTATCAATTGTTAGGTTGGCGAAGACAAAATAACACCGGACCACAAATATGCAATTCAGATTTATTTGTATCTGAGTGGCAAACAATTTTGAGTTTTATCAGACACCGGGTAACCGGCACCTGCTCTTACTCTACACTGTTGGCAATTGAAGACATTGTTTCTTCACAAAAGTGTTTATTGGGCAAGACTAGCATCTTCTTCACTATTACGTAGAAAACCATTGGTAAATGCATGTTCACACTGCATTATATACTTATTGCTAAAGTGCTGGATTTATTATTAATAAAATATACATTGGTAACTAAAATTGAACAGGGATAAGTCGGACTGGCTTCCGTCATACTTACCCGTAAGTAAAAAAACGTGTCTGAGCCATCTACCAGTCACCAGGCTTAACCCATTACCCCATAAATACGCCTTTTAAATTCATTCCTCTACTGAGGAAAATACTTCTAATTTATACAGTTATGAATATAATATTATACCATAAGAAATAATTTCTATTTTCTAGAAGATGTTAGCTTAAAGCATTTTGAAAGTAAAGCAGAATGTGCCTTAAGGCACATTCTGCTTTACTTTTAACCTTTTTTAAGTGGCCACCTATCTTCAATACTAGAAACAGGCTATAGGGTGATGAGTTAACCACGTTTTGACTTTGAAGTACGGGTATGTACAATTGAAGCGAGCTCGAGTTTTCGAATTTTAGCAGAAGAAATAAAGGTAATTTGGACTTAAGCACAAATGAATTATAGAGGTTCGGCTATATTTTTATAATTAGAATAATTGAAATGTACCAAATTAGATTTTTCTGTGACTTATTGTATAGGTGCAGCTGAACTCTCCCAGTCTAGTGAGGGGTGTAGCTACCCAGGGACGTCATATTAACCCTAATGACCTTTGCTGTGCCCAACACACCACCAAGTACAAGGTCACGTATAGCCTGGACTGCATGAACTTCGATACTGTCAAGAACGGCCAGGGACAGGACATGGTAAACACGGCTTACGTAGTACAGTGTTGGAAATGATATAAATGATATAACAGTGCTCCATCCCTACAAAGGCCCTCCGAATAACGATTCCCTCCATACAACAATGCTTGCCGCTATTCCCCAAACAAGACCATAATGTCAAACGCTTTCACGTCTGCAATATCGTCTGCTTAAAATTATTGTTTGCGGTTTTTCTTAATGTAACTAATTGATAATTTTGACAGAAGAAACATAAAGACGCCGCGTCTGATCTGGGTTCAAATTGTTTGCATATGCACTCCAAGGGTATTAAATTTCTCTCCCTGTAACAAAACTCCCTCGAACAACACACACGATCTTTGTCTTCCATTTGGTGTTGTTGTAGAGAGGGGCGCCTGTATTTCATTTTCCAACTAAACGAAAAGCAAACGCATTGCGATTAGATGTAGGAAATGTTGACATCATTTTCCATTTGAGTGTGAAACAGTTTGGAACCTGGTCAGACAAGGACTAACAAAGCGTCTTTTCTGGTTCTAAGTTGTTGCGATTGACATCTGATTAATAGGTTTTAGCACATATGTTTTTAAGGAGTATCGCCCATTGTACATACATCTACTATATACTGGTAATTGAACCATTTACCCCATGTGACCACTTTTAAAAAAAACCGATTGAAAGTAAAGCAGAATTTGCCTTAAGGTGAATTCTGCTTTACTTTCAGCCTGCTTTAAGCTATAATTCGATAGGATATAGAAAATTAGCAAACAGTTTAGTACATGTTGATGACTGAATCAAATGGAACTATTTTCTTCAGTTGATGAATATTGAATGCGCTATAAGGCGTTTGTATAGTTTGCTACTGAATTGCCGTCTGTTGCTACAAAAATCAATGACGTGAGTGTCAAATATTCTCGATTCTAAACATACGCTGAGTAACTCGGCATCTGTGCACAATGATGCCATTCTTGATGGCAGTGAATGTGCAAGACGGGCTATGAGGTCATTATGGCTGTAAAAGGGTTAACATTTGACTCATTTTAAAATTGATTTTAGACACTAATAATAACAATTCTTATGATACATGTTTTAGTAGATCTAATTATATTTAAAGAAATACAAGTAGAATGTCTTTACTTTATTGTTAAGTATTTATTTGTCTTTTCTCACTTTGTAAGTACATCAATAATTATGATTTCATGTGATGCGCTTTTGAATGCACAACTCCTGTGATAAAAAAAACGCTATAAAAATCTGGTATAATAATATTAATAATAATAATAATAATAATAGTATTATGTTTTATGACTTGATACCACTTCTTGTTCACTGTGTAACGTCGTGTGTATAAAGGTATCGGGTCACAGTATTCCCTCTCTACAACAACATCCAATGGGAAACAAATATTGTGTGAGTTGTTCAGATGCAGTTATTATAGGGAGGGAATATTGATACCATTATAGAGGGTTGAGCTTGTGTTACATTTACAAACAGTTTAAACCCAGATCAGACGCCGCATAACTCGGCGTCTGATCCGCGTTCAATCTGTTTGTCGCTCGTCTTTACGAACTGGTAAAATGTCGAGTACATAACTTTGAGAAAAAAAAGCAAGCAATTATTTTTAGCAGACGACATTGCAGCAGTGAGACAGTGAGAAGCGCTAGACATACTTGTCTTGTTTGGCGGAATTGCAATAGCTTTGTTAATAAGGAGGGAATGGTTGTTCGGAGGGCCGTTGTAGGGAGGAGTGACTGTACAGCAGCAAACATTGTTGTTAGGAGGGAATCGTTGTTCGGAGGATAGGGAGGGAGTTCTGTATACATACCTCACATAGATATCTCAAAACGATCGCTCACAAGAATGATAAAGTCAAGTAGCAGTTAAAATAAGTTTAAAAGTAAACAAAACACTGTTTTCGTGATCTTTCCGTTTTACCTTCATCCTTCATTAAGCAACACTTTGTCCTTAACGTCACAAAATACTATTTGTAAGTCATCTCTTCATTGGTCGTAAAAGCGGGAAATTACAATTTTTGCGAAATATCAACTTGTGATTAAATACTATTTGATATGATGTCTCTGATAAAAATGTATGAACCAATCACACACACTTGTCACTGCAGGTTTTCTCCGGCAATGTAGACCAAGACAGCGTGGTTACCAACATGTTGCCATGTCCTATACTGGCGCGGTGTGTAAGGATCAACCCAGTTAGCTGGAAGGACCACGTCTCCCTTAGATTTGACCTACTCGGCTGTCCGGCAAAAACACGTATGTAGACAACACAATACATCTGGGACCTCTTTTCATAAATCTTCGTATGTTTTCGTATGTCAGATTATAAAAGTCTTAACTATTATTTATTTCTCCATCTAATCCTGTCTTGTGACATCTCTTTGGAATCGCCATTTCAAGACGATTCCCAAGAGATGTCACAAGACAGGATTAGATAAAGAAAGAATAAATGTTTTTTAAAGTTTTGACTTACGACCGTTTTTGTCCGTAGCATCCAGGCTGCATGCAAAATTCATCCTTAATGTACAAAAGATTGAATAAAAAGCACAATCTTCTTTTTAAAAACGCGTAAATGTATATTGATCATTTTAGCAAACAGTTTAGATCAGGATGAAATGCCGAGTCACACGTGTCATCCTGACAAAAACTCTTCGCTTGTACATCCCAGGCAATATCGGGGGAAAAGGTCAAATAAGAAATGTTGAACACAGTATTTATAAACAAGGTTCCAATGGAACTTGAATTTAGATATAATTCAATAATTTGTATAGTAAAAGAAGTTTTAACGATTCTCAACAGCGCATTTAAAACGCCCGAAACAAATAGAATCGGTTGACTGAAGTGTCTACACAATATACAAACTTGTAATAACTGCATTCTTTACTCACCAGCTGATCTCGGCAAATGTCCTAATGGCTGGGAGCGACGACCCGGAAGTAATCAGTGTTACCTGATCACGGATGTGCATGACATGCGCACTAGAGACGACGCCAGCGCACAATGTCAGTTACAACAGGGACATCTGGTGAAGATTGACAGCATCCCAGAAAGGGTAGGTAAAACAAATATGGTCTATAACTTAAGTGTGAGCTTTTAGTCCCCTCCTACAACAACGAATTGTATAAACACGCGGTGTTTGTTTTACCTTTTCAGCGCTAAAGGCGCCTATAGATGACTTTGCAAATTATTTGCTTTCTGAAAAATGTTTGACACCTTTGTAGATGCTAAATCAATCTAACGCCCTAAAATTGCAGACCAAAATACCCTTGTATAGAATATTGTGGCGATTAAAGGGCTAAGCAAGTGATAATGTTAGGCACTGAACTTCTTCAAGTCGTATCTGACAGATGATACATGGTCCGTTTCGTTCCAAAATCATGGTCCGTTTTGTCCAAATGGTTTGTTGGTATGATGATTGGTTTTATCCATTGCCCACTTTGTCTAATCCCCACTAGAGGTGTCCAAGGCCGATCTATCGCAGTATTATGGGAATATTCAAACTTTGGAAAATTCAAAATTCAGATTATAGGAACATTCAAGATTTGGCTCACGTTTTAAAACTCGCAATGCTCTTTTTCAGATGGAATTTTTCTGCGTTTTGAAAAACATTTACAAAAACGTTGACTATTGCGCGATTTGTCCACGCAATAATTTAAACTAAGACAAGCGGTGCAGACGCTCAATGGCGGTGTTCTGGACACAGGTCGTAGAGAAAGATTTCAATATATCTGACCTTTTCTCCCGTCATGTTGGTCATGTTTTGTCACAGTACATGTATGTACGTTTATCCCATCACTTGTACGGCATAGCTGTACAAACGTGGTTTTATGGTGAAGTGGCATGGTGCATAGTTACGAACCTGGGGTCTGTCTTATTAAACGTCGTACGACAAAATTGATATCGTCGTAAGTATTATAAAATTCTCAATTATTATCTATTTCTCCATATAATCTTGTCTTTCAAGTTTACAGTTTTCAAGACGATTACAAAGATATGTCACAAGACAAGATTAGATACAAAAATCAGAGGTTATATGTATTTTAAAGTTTTTACTTTCAACAATATTTGTCGTACGACTTTTCGTAAGACGAACCTCTGGTGACCCAGGTTATATTCCGGGTCTCAGCGGACAGGTTTCTTTATAAGAACATCTCGGTTATATTTTGGTATACTCATGAATGTCTATTTCGCCTTCCTAGGACTGGTTGCGTCAGAAAGTCGCCTTCCTTCAAAAAACGCAAGGCCAGCATCACTTCTGGACGGGACTAAGCAATAGGCCAAGGTCGGATAATAAAGGACACAAGTGGGAGGATGGGACCTCGCTCGACACCTACGTAATGTACGTAATTTATACCATTTAAGTAATACCTATAAGACATTCAATTACTCGTACACATTCACAAATAAATACATGTTAATCCCCACAGTGCTTCATCGCATGTACAATCATTATTTGCAAACAGTTTTGGGTCCTGATCAAAGCCGGGTAACATGCACAATGTCTTTTAGATTGAAGCCTGTATTTTAGCTTTTAAAGTTACGTCCAACAATTACGACTAATTAAAAGCGTGAAATTGATGCAGAAAGCTACTATAGTGAAACTCACCTATACCGATGTCCTCAGGATGACATGGTTTCTTTCGTTATATCAAAATTGCGATATAATAGGTTTATTTTACTATACGTGAGTTAGAGTTGGGAAATTTTTTAAATTAAATATCGTTATTATTATTTGTTATAATTATTATTTAGCTCTTTTTACCATTTTTGGGGTCGGTATTCGGCCTCATTGCCCAAGCAAAACAGTATCCAACCCTCACTCAAAACAAATGGGTAAAATTTCCCCAATACTTGGCAAAACCCTTGTTTTGCCTAAAATTTGTTGAGTTTCTACAAAGGTCCACTTTGCAAATTTCCCAATCTAAAGTTTCAACATCTGAAACAACTACTGTTTGAGAGGTCATACATTGGAGAAGGCGTTATTCATTCACGATGAAAACAACATCACAAAAGCAATATATTGAAATGTAGAAAATGACAGACTTTTGTAAAAGTAACAATATGTTGTACTCTGAGTAGCAAACAGATTAATATTATTTATTATTATTCATTATCAGCTATTTCTATATCCGGTATCTGAACTTGTTCAAAACTGTTTGCAACGGACGTAGGGGTTTTACATGAAACATCAACACGTTTATTTGGAAATAACAGAGTTCATTAGGATGTGTTGAAGTGACGATTACACCTCTGTAAAACAATTTGAAATATTTTACCCTTGACCTTTATTTGTCAGGCCATGGGGAAATGGTCAGCCAGATAACTCCGGTGGTGCGGAACACTGCGGAGAATTGTGGGACGGAGACATGAATGATAACGACTGCAATCAGCATTACCCCTACATCTGTGAAAAACCCATGTGTAAGTACCATGTAGCATTAATTATCCATTTAACAAAATTAACTCTTCACTGTTTTACCATGACTATGTGTATACAATGGTTATTGGCAAACAGTTTGGAGGCTAATCAGATTCCGCGTAACGCGGCGTCTGGTCAGAATTCAAACTGTTTGACAGGCATTATGTCTCCTCCATTTATATGGAGACACATTGTTTTTGCCATGTCCGTCCGTTTGTCTGTCACAAACTTTTGTCGCTCGTATCTCTGAAACCACTGGAGCTACATTCATCAAACTTTACAGGAAAGTTCTCCAGCATCAGTTGTTGTTCACCTGGTTAATTTTAAATTCTCTCTCCTCTGATAGCTTTGGAGTTATTGCCCCTGAGGGCTTGAAATAAGACACACCTTTGTGTCGCGTATATCTCTGCAACCGCTTGGGCCAGACTCACCAAACGTCACATGGTCGTTCTACAGGATGAGTAGTTGTGTACTTAGGGATTCTGAATTCTCTATCCCCTGATGACTTTATATAAGACAAACTTTGTGTTTCGCATATCTTTGAAATTGCTACGACCAAAGTCACATAACGTTTACAGGCATGTAATGAGTTGTTCACTAGGGTTTTTATATTTCTCTCCCGTATTCAATTTGGAGTTTCTGTTCATGTTCGCATAAAATGAAACAAAGTTTGTTAAGCTTTATGTTGCATATATCTCTTTAGGGTCAGAGTTAATAAATCTTAAATAAATGTTCTTGTAAAGCTGGTTTTTAAAATTCTTACATGTTGATAAATGATCTCTAATGTCATGGAGTCCCTTTTCCTTACATCTGATAAATCTATCGTCTACACCTGCCACTTACATGTATTCAGACCGACATTAAACATGTGTATTGCAAAGTGGATGAACAGGGAAGACAGCTGTTTTGTGACAAAAACAAACACTCTAGTAACAGGACGGCCATTTATCGGTTTGTTTCCAAAATCTTCTTATTTGTATCCTAGCAGATTGTAGCCTAAAGCAGATTGAAAGTAAAGCAGAATGTACTTTAAGGCGCATCCTGCTTTACTTTCAACCTGCTTGAAATGATCGAGCTTGAAAAAATAGAAAAACTGGAAATCTTAAGATTTTCAATACCAACTTATGGCAGCCCTATAGTGACGATATTACATTTGTCAACATTACTGAAAAGCAGACAATTGTTTGACGTATATGACGACATGAGAGTAGTGAAAGGGTTAAACTTTATTACCTCCCGTTGATACTTATATGCAAATTCTTAAACTATATGAAGTGTAATTCATTGCTAGAGACAGTATTTATAGCCTTTTTGAGGATATGGATAGTAGGTTTTGTGTCTGCCGCTTGCATGGCTGGTTATGCGCTGCCGTCGTATTGGCATGATTCTAGAACCGATTGTACCATTTTGTATATTTTGCGATTTTGGCATAGCCAATTAGTGATGTGCCCATGCCAAAGAAATTTCAGAAAATTTAAACTTCCACACTAGTTCAATGTATCGGTGGAAACAAAACATGCTGTTAGGGTTTTATCCTCTCTGTCTGAAACATCCAATTGTTAAAGCTTGATGTGAAAAGGTTGTCTAATTTTTTTTAAAAAAACCACGTTACCAGACATTAAACGGATATTGTTTTCATGAGCGGTGCTATGAGACAACGAGACGTATTGCATTGCAATCCTTATAGATTCAGACATGTCGGTGAGTCAAAGATGAGCAACATTACTGAAAGGTAAAAATTTACTATCCATTGCTGTACTTTCCCATATTGTTTTTTCAGTTTGGAAAACGCCGAAAAATGTCCCGAAGCCTGCATTCTTTGTTCCGACGGCACGCCAAACAACGACGACGACGAAACGACCGAACCGACCGGCTCCACCCACTCGTAAGTACAGTGTTGTCATAAGCAACTATAGGCAATAAATATATTGTCATGGCAATAAATAAAAGTAACGTTGTGTGAAAAGAAGACACCGTGATATCGAAAACAATGGAGAGTCAGGTCAGCGAACGCGTTCGAATTATCAACAACGTTTGCCAACTGTCAATGACAACGAAACATCATGCACTGGGCTATTTTCCTAATGAATCGTTTCACTTTCACTTTCACTTTCAATTACTCAAAATGCGCGTTTACAAACAGTTTGGATCTTGATCAGACGCCGTGTTACGCAGCGTCTGATCAGGATCCAAACCGATTGACAATCGTTTCGAAATTTCGTCAGTCATACTTCCTTATATCCAACTTTGAAACGATATTGCAGACAACAATATTGCGGTGTAGGAGTAAAAAGTTCACGATAATTTTGACAATGAAAAGGTTATTGACAGTAGGTGTCATTTCCCCTTTACTACCTTAACTCGAGTACAGTGGTTATTTGCAATCAGTGTGGATCCTGATCGGACGCCATGGCGTCTAATAAGAATCAAAACAGTTTAAAACTTTTTATAAAGGAGGTAAACGTTGAGCAGACTCTGCCTAAGAACTCACCTGCCACGGAGTAGGATAAGCCATATAGATTCCTATATATAGGATACATTACAAGCATGTAAATGCGTTTCTATGAGAAACAAGTAACGGTGTATACAGTACTCCCTCCCGAACACGGCCCTCCGAACAACTACTCCCTGCTTACAACAACGCTAGCAGCTGTTCCCCAAACAAGATAATTATTCCTTACCCTTTCACTTCTGCAATATCGCCCCCTGAACATTTTAATCTGCCTTTCTTCTCTTATAATTACGCAGTGGATATCGTGAAATATAAAGATAGACGAGTGACAAACAGGCTGAGCCCAGATCAGACGCCGCGTTACACGGCGTCTGATTTGGGTTCAACCTGTTTACAAATGAAAGTCAATAAAGGCACATTCTGCTTTACTTTCAACCTACTTTACCTGGTCACGCGATGTTATGGAATAAACTGGAAGTTAGGCGGAAAGCTTGTCACATTGTTCATAGTTGCAGCATGATTAACACTTACAACATGTCTTCGTGAACTTTACTATATAGTACACGTTCTATCCCAATTGTGCGCAATGGATTCTTCCATGCTTATGTATTGGATTATTTATAAAAGGAGTGCCTGGTGTAAATTGTTATTTTTGTTTCATTTTATATTGAAAGTCCTATCAGCAAACAGTGTAGACTCTGATCAGACGCCGCATCTGCGGCGTCTGATCTGTGTCTACACTGTTTGCGTAGATATATGTCTCTTTTATAGGACGCTTTGCACAAATTGGATAAAACAGAATGAAACGCAGGATGATATGTCTCACAGCAAGTTTGTTTCATTTCACTGAAAAAACACGTTATGTTTTTGTATTTTCAGAGCGTCCGTATAAACTTCCAGGTCTGCCGGGAAGCAAGGTGGTCAATGGAATCTTTTTTAGTGGTAGGTACATTTGGACCTCCTCACTGCGTTGCAGTGATTATCTGCAAACAGTTTGGATCCTGATCCGCGTTACGCATGTACACATTTAAGTTTTTACATAGGAATGCACCCATTTAACAATGTTTCTGAAAATATATACACGTATGAAGTGCAGTATGGTGAAAACATGTTCTTCTTCTCCTTTTTAAAAGCATACTTGATAGCTTATGATGCAATATACTGTAGAAAAAGAATGTTGATTGAAAAATGTTGAAGTTTTGTTATGAATTGCATGGTAAACCTAAGATTTTAAGGTTTGGATTGTATCTACATGTATACATTTGTTACTAATTAATAGGTGGATGTCTGCGGCAGACTGACTGTGCCTTCAAACCAGCAGGTGACTACCAGTCCTGCCAAGGTTGCCATTACTACCAGACATGCGCACCAAGCGGCGTCTTCAACAGACCGTGTCCAGCTAACCTCGTTTGGGATGACAACATTAAGACATGCTCCATGCTCTCCTCAACGTGCCGCCCTGTATCTGGATAAATGAAATTGGGCTAGGCAAGAAAATCCGCGACATGCGAATCCGGTTTATTAATGTTGTTTTGAGAACGAAGAATGATACGGTGACATTATTATTTTCCGTTTTAAGGAGACGAAATGCAATAAAATGTACATAGTGACGGTTTCCTGCAAATTGTGCTTACTCTGTTTTATCTTGGTATCAAGCAGTTTGGAACTACAGTGCTCCCTCTCTACCACACCACCAAATTGGAGACACATATTTTCTGTTGTTTCGGAGAGAGTGTTGTAGGAAGGGAAAATTATGACATGGTCTACCTTTGCAAACAGATTGAGTCCAGATCAGATGCCGCGTGGCGCGGCGTCTGGTCTGAGTTCAAACTGTTTGTCATTTGTCTTTATGTTTCTTCTGTCAAAATGTCCAATACCTAATTTTGAGAAAAAACAGCATACGGCACTTTTAAGCATATGATATTGCAGCAGTGAAAACGTTTAAATGTCTTGTTAGGGGAACAGCGGCTAACATTGTTGTTAGGACGGAATCGTTGTTCGGAGGGCCGTTGTAGGGAGTGAGCACTGTATATCATAAATAATTGTTGTGAATATGCCTATGTTTGTACCGCTTTTATATCATTGTATGCAATTTGTACCATACACATGTATTTATATATCTATTGTAAACCTTTTTTGGGTTATCTGTTTTGTATTTTGGTTTTCTTTGCTCAATCATTGCTTGAAAAATATGGATATTCATATTATTTCTTCAATTAAATTCACCCGTTTAATGACTGACATTTTCAAACTGGTTGGATCCAGATCAAGCGACGAGCTTCAGACCCCAATATATTCGATTAGGATCCTATCATGTTGACACTGGTATATCAATGACCTTGCAGTCAAAAACCAAAATCATGTATGGAAGAAGCATTGCACAGGACATTGGTGAATTAACCAATTTGCCTTCTTTGTTCAGTGTACATGTATTGCCTGCCTTATCCCACATCCTTCGCTACCAACTGCCATTTTCCAGATTTTTCCAAAATTCTTCGGATTTTAATACTAGCAGAGTGTAGCTTAAACCGAGTTGAGGGTGAAGCCAAATGCGCCTTAAGGCGCATTCTGCTTTACTTTCAACCTGCTTTAAGTAATCGCGTTTAAAAAAAATTTTTTTGAAACCCTGTAGAAGCCCTGTGCTAATGATGAGCACTCTCGTTATACATGGTCCATGTTAATCTTTCTGTTAAACATGGCTTGTATCTCATAATGTTAGTACCATCAGTTTTATGATATTATGTATACATGTTATGATGATGAGCTTGTATGCTTAAGTCAAATAAAACATCTGTTCTGTTCTTCTGTTCTGATGTCGGATAAAGCAGTGTGTCGGTTAAAGCAGGTTTTAGATATACAACTTAACTTTGATATTTCAGACTCGCTTAAGAACATATCCGTATTTCAAAGTTAAAACGTGGCATGTTCGGGTATGTTCCACGTAAGCAAGCTTAAGATATAGGAATTCATCGAACGAAATACATGTTAGATAGACTTAAACATGTTTGAGATAACGAAGTTCGATTGTATGCCTTTGGACATTTGTATTACTGAAAATTATTGTCAGATAAAGCAGGTTTCTGGTTAACCAGGTGCCGGGTAAGCCATGTTATTCTGTATAAAGGTAACACCTATTTGCATCTTCAATTACCGCTTATTTGTGTGTACAATATAATTATATTGGTGTATACGTTACTGGAAGTCCGACATGTAGTTGTTTTATTCTTCCAGTTTGCAGATTGACGATGTTCGTTATGGTTGCCTTCATCTTTCGCGTATTGCAAACCCATTTTCTATATGGTTACACATATCCGTTCATGTATTCCATCTTTCATCTTGAAATACGATATTTAAATACGAAGGATGAACGGACAAAATTCATTTTATAGAGTCAATTCAAATGACACAACTATATATGTTGACAATGGGATGGAGGCCATTTACTTTCCATTTAAACAAAGATAAACACAAGGCAATAAAATGTAGAAAATGGCAGCTTTTTACAAGTTTCCTATTTTCCTGAGTGGCAAATACTTTTGAGCCTATTCAGACGCTGAGTAACATAAGGAACAGATATATACAGCTGTAGAAACTGCCAACATGATATTTTTATAAGGGCTTCTCGTTGTTGAGAGGTGTATATTTTGTATTTTGTGACATTTAAGATGTGGTATATGAAATAAAGCAAACTTCAACATGCAATAATGTTTAGTTATATATCTACTAAACTGCCCTTCATAATTGATAAGCTGTTTGGTTTTTGGTTTGGGATGAATTTGTGATCGCTCTCACGATTTTAACCCGATCAAATTTTAGCATTCTGCCCAAATCTCACCAATCAACAGCTTAAAAACGATCTCAGGCAGACCTCAAACGTTTTAAAAGCAGTGACCCCTATTGTCATGATCCAAATTGTTTGCAACAGTTGTTACAATTTCTACATGTGATGCTGAATGTAAGGAAGACTGACAACCAGGGCTACCATAAGTTGCCCATAGAAATCCTAAGATTTTCCCATTTTCAAGCACGATTTTAAAAACCTTATACCTTGTACCTTTTTGCTGCCAGGCTATATAACACAAACATAATCATGCAAACTGTTTGAATCCAGATAAGACGTTGCGTTACTTGGCTTTTGATCTGGATCTAAACTGTTTGACATCCATATCAATGTTTCACAAGTAGCAAACGCATAAAATTCTGAATTTTAAAAGTAAGAGCAGAAATCCGAAGATTTCGGAAAAAACCATAGGTCCGAAAAAATAAAGAAAAATCCGAAGATTTTGGAAAAATCCGGAGAAATGGCAGCCCTTGACAACCGAGCAGGGTACAGTGGTGAAGATGTTATTCTGTTCAATTTAAACAACACTAACACAAACACAAGGCAATCAAATTGTGAAAACGACAGATTCTTAGAAATGTTCACGATTAAAGACAATCTGAGTGGAAAACAGTTTGAAGGCTGATTGTACACTGAGTTAAACAGCATCCTGCCAGGTTCCAAATTGTGAATAATCTTTACGTGTGTATAAGGTTAGAATAACGTATTCTTCAATGTGTGTGGTTCAACAAAGGAATGTTCGTCATATTGTATATTTTCAATCTGGTCAATTTTGCTGTTTCTATAGGAATATTATTTACAGATGAGATCATACTAGATCTAATGAAATAATATTTAAGTTCTAATCTAGTTGGCAGCACACGAATTACTCCATTTTGTATCTATGATAAAGAGCGGAAGACGGTAATCTTTCCCTTTTAAACTAATTTAATCGCAAAATAAATGTAATAAAATATCATCAATTTTAAAATGGTAACAATTAGTTTTAATTTGAGTGACAAACAGTTAGGAGCCAAATGAGACGCCAGATTAGCCGGTATCTGATCTGGGTTCGAACATTTGGCAATGGACCTAAGTAATTTCAGCATAATAGTGTTTATTAGGAACGATAAGGTCTCATCAACTGTATTGGCATTAAAGCCGCATTGTGTTTTTGAGAAACCTGCATAAAACGGTTGTTTGAAGTCCCATTTGAACTACATAGGACGTGATTCTTTCACAAATACCGGCTTTATCTAAGAAATTCGCTTTTTAAAATTAAAAAGCCTCCCTTGTGAATGGAAAAGAAAGACAACTCTGTAAATACAGGGCTCCAGATAACGGAAGTATTTCGAAAACTAAAAATCTTTATTTCTGCTTTTAAACCCAATGATGTCATACTCATTAAAATTGTCTCGAATAGACGGTTTAATCAGTAGTAACACCATAGCATTCGGTGCTGAAATGAGTGAGAAAATGTTGGATTAGTTCAGATTACCGGTACTCCCGTTTACCTGGAGCGCTGTTAATGAACCGGTTAACCCTTATTCTGCTGCACAGACGTCTGCTTTGACATTGTCGTCTGCAACATTTGTTCAGTTTAGATTTATGCATTGTTTTAATTAAACAAACCTTAAGACGAGTGTCAAACAGTTTGGATCCAGATGAGACGCCGTGTGACGCGACGTCTTTCTAGATTCAAACAGTTAGTAAACTCCGCAAAGTTACGACCAGTAGGCACAGGGTTAAACTATGATATCCAGTCAAAATGTGTAAATATTATTCACGTGGGGTGAACGATTAAAAACAAATACGGAGAATCTTTACCTTGGGCTTGCTGAAAATGAATGTTTCAGCCTTGTCCGCTCTCTAACTCAAACACCTCTTTTTGGATCTTCACCAAACTTGCTACAAATGTTTATTAGTATAGAATCTAGGTCAGGTTCAATAACTAGCAAAATTGCATGAGGCATGTCTGAGTTATTGCCCTTGAATAATTAACAAATGACTGTTTCAGCATTTTCTGCTCTCTAACACAAACACTTTTTATTGGATCTTCACCAAACTTGCTGACAATGTGTATTGGTATTAAAAATCAGACATGAATTTTGTGTTTTTAGTAGTATTCAAACCAAACCTTGATTTTATATAAATAAACATTTTCAGCAAGTTTAGTGAATATCCGATAAAAAAAACTGTATGTGTTAGAGTGCAAAAGTGACTGAAACAGTCATTTTTTATTAATAAACAGGCAATAACTCTGATATACCTTATGCGATTTTAGTAGTAATCAAACCAAAACTTGATTTTATATCAATAAACATTTTCAGCAAGTTTGGTGAAGATCCAATAAAACGTATTTGTGTTAGAGAGCAAAACTTGCTGAAAACAGTCATTTTTAATACATAAAGGGCAAAAACTCATATATACCACATGCGATTTTAGTAATAATCAAACTAGATCTAAATTTTATATGAATAAATATTTTCAGCATGTTTGGTGAATATCCGATAAAAGCTGTTTGTTTTAGAGTGCAAAAATGACTGAAAAAGTCATTTTTTTATTAATTAACAGGCAATTACTCAAAAATACCTTATGCGATTTTAGTAGTAATCAAACTGAACATTGATTTTATATCAATGAACATATTCAGCAAGTTTGTGGAAGATCGGATAAAAATTAGTTGAGTTAGAGAGCGGACAAAAAAGTGTGATAGTCTAACTGACTGATGGATGGACGGGCGGAGGTAGATACGGTTTGCACCCAGTGAAGTTGATTTCGGCTGTATCACGTGATACTAAGCCGTGTGGAAATGTTTATGTCAGACGTTCTATTTTCGGTTTGTTATGATTTTAAATCGCCCTTTTTGGTAGTTTAGGTCCGTCTTCATCATTTCATAGATCAGTTTGGCCCATAAGAATGTTCAAACATTATTATTAACCGTTATTGTATTTCAGGCATTGAGAAAAGGTCTGAAAACACAATGGGACTTTAACCCCATTCCCCCATAGCCTGTTTCTAGTGTTGAAGATAGGTGACACATTAAACTGGTTACAAGTAAAGCAGAATGCGCCTTAAGGCACATTCTGCTTTACTTTCAGCCTGTTTTAGGCTACTATCTGATAGGATATAAAACTATTTCTTATAATACATATTCATAGCTGTATAAAGTTTAAATATAATCCTCAATGTAAGAATTTTTTTTTTTTGGAGTTTTGGATTAAGGTAGGCAACTGTGATTTTAACAGAAGGCACAAGTCATTTCATTTGGGTTTTATGTTAGTTTATTTGAAACTCACAACGTACATGTAAAATTAAACGCTTCTTCACATGAATATGTAATAATCTTCATCACAATTTTGAAGCCATCATCAAAAGGTATATTGATCAAGGAAAATACTATAAAATATATACAATTTAGCAATGACAATTTCAAGTAAATACATGTATAAAAACCGTAAAAATCAACATGAATGTAATATCACAAAATATAGCATTGGACGGACATTTGAGCAACTACATGCTATCCCGTTTTAAACGACCATAAACATATGTATGGACAGTCTTACGGCACATGACATATTAATGCAAAACAAAAGTACTGCAGAAAGCTCCTCTTCAGCTTTCTACTTTACTTGTGTCCAGCATTCAGTTGTTACTGTTTTGTCATTCACCTTATTGAATGGTCGCTAAACAAAGGTTTGATTGTAGCCAGTTTTACTTCAAAATTATCAATCATTCAATCTATTCAACACCTATACATAATACTGTAACTAACTGGCAGATTAAACGAGCAAACAAACTATAAAATACAGCAATTGAGTGGCTAAATTGAAATACAAGATAATTGCAATGCACAAAATAAATATATAACTTAGGTCGTTGTATATAGCTTGTTAAATTGCCAATATAATCACCTCGTTAAAAATCTTAAATGTTTATTTGCAACATTATTTAATTTCAAAATCCATAATTTAATTAATAATTAATAAAACACTGTAGTTATTTTTTTGTTGAAAAAAAGCTTTGACTATCATGAAATACATGTTTGAAGATATTTTATGAGATCAATTTAATCCTCATAATATAGGAGATAAACTAGACATGTGTTTTGTAAAACACGGATGCCCCGAGCCAGGCTTGGCTATAAATGCAACAATCTGACCTGAACGCCACAATTTATGCAATGTCAGAGAGGTCAATGTCAAAGGTCAACGCTACAAAACTGTAATGTAACATGATCTACTCATTGAGGCGCTCAAGCATATAAAGTAGCTTAACCCTTACAGAAGTACTTATTCCATAAATGAACTAAACACAAAAATACTTAACCAATGGAACGTTCGGACGGACGGCACCCGTGCGGACAGACACAATCAACACTATAATTATGCCCGATACCACTTCGTGATGGGGCACACTAAACAGCTTTATGGTGCAGTATTTTATTTAAGAACACAAACATATACTGGAGACACTACCCATTAGATATTACGAAGTACAACGAGAACAAATATAGTTTAATTTCCAAACATTTCTCAAGTATAAATGCATATAGAGTTCTTTCTTCAAAACATAGTTGAATATTTATCATACCATGCCTTGACTTTTCACACACTATGCAAGAATTTGTGATCAAAGTTGCAAACAGTTTAAATCACAGATTAACTGGCTTAGGGACTCGCAACCGGATGGTGTTCTTGTCAAAATAAAATAAAATACTCAAATAAAAGCAAATTTGTGGCATTATTTGGCTTTTGACATTAAAAAAATATGATCAGTCCAAAAAACGTCTCAAGAATCGTCACCGAATCTTAGTTTTTTAGATATTTTCCATCGTTTTTCCATAGCGTTAGCTAACGGTATAGTTGTTGTTGTTGCTTCTCTACACGGGGTCAGACATAAACCCGAGCCGAATAATGTTCTATTAATAGCTACCATTGAAGTACGTTAATTCGCTACCATATATATAGAGAGCGTCCGTAGCCGAGGGCGTAAAGGCGATGCCTCATTTTTCATTTTTGTCTCCGCATGGATGGTCACGGGTTCGAATCCCACCAGAGCCTCTTCTTTTTTTTTTTTTTGGAAGTGCATTTTTTAACAGAATTTATTATCCTAAACTAAATTTTACCCATTTATATAAGCATTTGACATATATTTACAAATTACTATTTTTAATGCTTGGTCCGGTTGCGAGCATCTTTAAGGTCAAATACATTTGTGAAACACTACTTCAATTTAACTAAATGGTTGCTGATGTATCAAAATGTTGTACAAAACCTCTCTACTACGACCACTAAAAAGAAGGTTTATTGACCGTTTAAAAGACAGGTGACAGCTTCAAGTAAGGTGAACGTAAAACACAAAGCTCCTGAGGGAGCTTTCTGTTTTACGTACACCTTGCTTTAAGCAGTCCCCTGCCTTAAATACCAAATAATTAACAAGATTTAGTGGTCTTAATAGAAGGTTTTACTGTACATGACTGACAAAACCAGTTATAAGTTACATACATACAAACATGTAAAATCCTAAAACAACTTACAGACAAAACTTTGGCACCAGTGTGCTACAATATAATAGAAGCACTACACCATGAACATATTACTGAGAGGAAGTCATTTACCCCCCCCCCCCCCCCCAAAGAAACGGTTCTCCCGGCATACGTCCTATAAAATAAGCCATGCACGCAGTTAAATGAAACGGAACTAATGGTATTCACAAAACTTCAAAATGCATTCAAGAAAAATGATATTGGTTTATAATTTGATTTTACCCTGAAAATGTACAATATATAATTCCTTTTTCTCTTGTCATTGCTCGAATACAATGTGTGATGATTTGCTTCATGTAGTGTTGTAGCATCATTTGAAACAAGCAAAGGTTTTCAATTTACTGCATTCGCACATGTTACTATTGACATGTCGATTTATATTTTCAAGTACATACACATAAGATGTGACCGGGCTGAAATATTGACAAAAGGATCGATATTAATATTGAACTCAACAATCCAAGGAATACCTATTTTTCAAATACGTTCTTTGAGTATATACAATCTCAATCTCTTAAAACAGGTAGCAACTTAATCTTAATGCTGGACAGAGGTACTATGAATACCCTTTCAAAAGGCTTTGTTGACTTTAACCCTTTCCTCAATAGGTGTATATGCAATTTACCTACGTATATCCAAATGTGCTTAAATTAGGTGGCTGTTTAAAGTAAGATGAAAGCAATTCCATTCGCTTTCTAAAATGACAACTATCTGCATTACATTCACGTGTTGCTATTGCGATCACTCAAATAAATGTTAACTTATGTGACAATGTCACTAAGGCCTGTTGATAGCTTACATCATACAACAGTTTAGCAGAAAGTAATTTGATTTCTGCCTTTCTGTCAGCCTATTTTAAGCAGTCAACTACATTAACTTTTTCAACACTAAGTAACAATTGTCGGTTTTTATGTTGTGGGTCTTATTTAATTACCAAAACATGTACCAGTCTACTTTGAATTCTGTCTACGACAATGGCAATGGGTCCACTTTTAAATAGTCGCTTATCATATTTATGCTTTAATTATACCTAAATGTTTAATTTGCAGAAATTGTTAAACTCGTTGGCTGGGCGTTCTGCATCTGTTCTTTGGAATCACCCTGTTTCTTCAGTTCCTGTTGCATGAGATAGACAGCTGCGCGACATGGTTTTATGTCCGGTTTCTGGTACGTCATCTTGTTCACGGTGTTAAAGTCAATATTACCCTCGCGGGCTGCAGGCTTGCTCTCAGGCTTGAAATCCTTGACGGGTTGGAATTTCTTTGGAATGAATGAACTTTGAGCAATACTCTCTGCTTCAAACTTCATCTGTGGCGGTGCATAAGGCCTGTTCTCGTGGAAATCTCCGTGTCGAACGCGAGGAGAGGCGCCCCAATTCCTAAAGAACTCCTTGAAGCTGGTCTGGCCGTCGAATTTGGCATCAGATCTCTGTACCTTCTGTACGGGTACTATAGTTTTAGAGATGTGGGCTCTTGACAGGTCTATCGGGCGATAGTCTCTCTGAAGACAAAAAGCAAAACAACGCCAATTATATATCTCGTTCACACAAATGAAATATCACACAGATGAGTTAATAAAGCATATTTATAGCAAATACGATTCAGTCCAGCTAGGAACATTATCAATTGGTAGACAATGCATAATTTTGAAGTATTGTCTTTGTAGTATATATTCTTCCCTGTTGCCAAGAGAAACGTATATGCAGTACAGTAAATTGTAGAAAATGAAAACGTTTTGAAAAGGTAAACGATTATTTTAATCTGAAAAGCAAACAGCTTGGTGTCTTCTGATCAGGCTCCAAACTGTTTGCAATGGATATAACTGTTTTAGCATAAACATGTTTATTGGGAAAGAATAACATCATTATATCCATTGTACCTTGTTGGACGTTTCAGCATCCATGTATTCATTGGGAGGGACATACTCGTCTTCCAGCTTACACGACTTTGGTACCGGGTTCTTCAGTACGTCATGTCCGCGGAATACCCTTCTCTGCTCTGTCTCGAAACTCCGCCTGAAACCAATAATATATAATAAGGCATATTCGTTTTCATCTTATTTTAATGGAGAATGTGTTATTTTCCCAATTAACACGTTTATTTTTAAAATGACGTACATGTAGATAGATATTTTATTAACACAAAGGACCATAGGCCCAACAGTACAATATAAAATCATAATCACAAAACGTCAAGTTTTTCTAGTTACAAGAACACTTTGCCTTATGTTGTTTCTAACTGTTTTGATTATCTCCCTTTATCAATAACATTCTATAAATGCATATATAAATGTGTTGATTTTTTCTACATATTTCCAAAACATTACCAAGCGGTATCGTTATATACCTAATGTAAAAGATGGGTTATTGTCACTGTCGGAGATAGGCGCTTTTAAAAGCAAGAAGGATTGTCTCCAGAAAGGCTTTATCCGTTTTATGGTCAACTTTATCGAGGAGGTTTTTACTCCTTCACTGCCATATTGTCGTCCGCTTAAATATTGTTGCCTGCAATATCGTTCCAAAGTTAGATTTAAGGCAGTATAACTGACGTAATTTCAAAACAAGTAGCAAACAGTTTGCATCTTGATCAGACGCCAAGTTACGCGTCGTCTGATCAGGATCAACATTGTTTGCAAATGCACTTTAAGGCGTCATTGAGAGTGAAAGGGTTATTTCAATTACCTTAAAAGGAGTCCTAACTTAACAATCGAACTTTAGAACCCACTTAAGTGGAACTTAACTTTTAGTTCTACTGATTATTTTTATCATTTGAAAATCTCTTAATTCAAACGTATCCGTATTTTAAAGTGTAAACATCTCTTAGCCACGTTTTGACTTTGGAATACTGATATGTTCGACTGTTGCGAGTTCGAGAATAAATCGAGGTATATCCCTTTATATAATAAAAATATGAAAGCAGAGCAAAAAGTACATGGAAGTTATTTAAATGTCAAATTCCATGTATAGTCTTGAAACTCATTTCATAAATATCTAATTTTGTATATGATTAACAAAACAATAGATATTTATCACTTTGGTTAAAAAAGTATACATCGCTACAGCTAAATTATTACGGAGATATTTAAAACTTCCGAATAACAATATACGTATAAGATTTTTCATTCTAATATTTTGTCGGTTTTTGAATAGTCAGTCACATTCCTACTTCGTATCAAACCATTAACTCTTTGCCTTCTAGCTGCGACTTTACCAGAATTTTCAAACAGTTTGGATCCAGATCAGACGACGCGCATCGCAAACTGTTTGATCTTCGTATTTTGATGTCTAATGCTACACTGACTTAGAATCAGAGCTTTAAAAGAATGGCATACATTTACATGTATACAAACAGCGAACTATGCTATATTGTAGCAGGCAAAGAGTCAAATGAAACCACAATATTCGAATATGATTGTTCATTCCAATATGCGTCTGTTTCTGAATGTTCGTCCACTACTTACATGTTATCAAACTTGAGGTCCAGTGTATCCGGGGCAGGAACTGCGGGTTCTGGTGGTTTGGGTTGCCTCCCCTGGTAGCCGGGGAAGTCTGATTTGAACTGGGTATCACTCTGGAACTTTCCACGAGGCTTATGTTTGGCGAGATCGGATTGGCGAATGATAGGAGATGGGCGGTGGTCTCCCTTTACCTGGCGATAGACGTCCATGTTGGTTGTCTGCATCATGTGATCACCTTAAAATAGAATATACGGTAAATAAATACTCCAATTACACTGGGGAAGATGTTATTTTCCCCATTTAACCCATTACCCAATAACTTCACTTTTTTACGCCTTTCATTTATTCCCCACTGTTGCAAATACTTCCACTTTATATAGTCATTGTTACAGTGGAGAATCTGTTATTCTTTCCCGTTTAAACGCAAACGTACGCAAACGCAAAGCACTAAAACGTAGAAAAGAACAACTTTTGGACAATTCTGATATTTCATGTTTATCATGGTGGCAAACAGTTTGGAGCCTGATCAGACGCCGGGTTACCCGGCGTCTGATCTGGCTCCAAACTGTTTGCACTGGAAATAATAGTTTTAGCGTAAACGCGTTTATTGGGAAAGAATAACACATTCTCCACTGTATGTACCTTTAGAAATATTGTCTATATCCTAGTTGGTGCTAGCTTAAAGCAGGCTGAAAGTAAAGCAGAATGCGCCTTAATGTGCATTCTGCTTTATTTTCAACCTGCTTTAAGAAGTCAACTATCTTCAAAACTAGAAACAGGCTATTGGGTAATGGGTTAACAGTTTGTTGCCAGATGAACATCGGCGAGTGGAGAATACAGTGCTTCATCTCTAAAACAACACCTAAAGGTAGAAAAATAGTGTGTGTGTGTTGTTCGGAGGGGGTTGTTATAGGGAGGGAATAATACCATTAGAATGCATTTGCAAACAGTTTGAACCCAGACCAGACACCGCGTAACCCGGCGTCTGATCTAGGTTCAAACTATTTGTCACTCGTCTTAATGTTTCTTCTGTCAAAAGTTTCTAATATGCTAATCAGCGGACGATAGTTTTAAACAGACGATATTGCACCAGTGATAGCGTTAGACTATATGGTCTTGTATGGGGAACAGCGGCAAGCATTGTTGTTAGTATGGAATTGCTGTTCGGTGGGACGTTTTAGGAAGGGAGCACTGTACATTATTATTTCCCAATAAACGCGTTTGTACTAATACAATCACATGTACAGTGCTCCCTCCAAACAACGGTCCTCAGAACAACGAATCCCTCATTACAACGACCCTAAACAAGACAAGTATGTCTAAAGCTTCACTGCTGCAATATCGTTTGCTTAAACTTGATGTTAATATATATACTGCTCTTTTCTATATATTAATATTAATTTCTGGAATATTGAAAAAATTATTGTAAACTTGATGTTTGCTGTTTGGTCTCAGTGTCACGTATTGGACATTTTGACAGAATAAACATAAAGATGATAATATGTGTCTCCCACTGGGTGTTGTTGTAGAGAGGGATCCATTGTAAACAGTTTGGAGCAAGGGTATTTTGTGTAAAATGGTAAACAGAGATTTTCGAAGGCATTTATTATAGGAAACGTTATCAAACTGATTCAAACTATATTTTGCATAAAAAGTACCACATTCAGGGGAAATAACATCATTAATCTCGACATATTACGATCACTCAAAACAGACTTGTATCATGGTGTTTGGGCAGGTAGCTGCTCGAGGCAACATGAAAGTAGATTCAACTTTGAAAAATTAACGGTTCCATAGAAGTTTTATTCTAAACAAAGATTCCGGTCTTGATGCATCTGCCTTTGATTACTTTCCTGCTATTATCGTGCATTGATGTTTTCAAACAGTGAATACCCAGAGTAGATACAATATAACAATTCTGGGGTCCGTTTCATGAGACTTCGTACGACAAAACGGTCGTAAATCAAAACTTCAAAATACATTTAATTTCTGATTTCTCCATCTTATCCTGTCTTGTGATATCTCTTTGGAATCGTCTTTTCAAGACGATTCCAAAGAGATGTCACAAGACATGATCAGAGGCATAAATAATAATTGAGACTTTTATAATCTGACTTACGATAACATTTGTCGTACGAAGTTTTATGAAACGAGTCTCAGATTATAGGCACTCATAGTGGACAGTTTCATATACATGTATGATGAGTATTCAGCGGGAGAGCCCTATCCGTCTTACGAAACGTCGTACGATAAAAATGGTCGTAAGTCAAAACTTTAAAATTCATATAATCCTGATTCCAAAGAGATGTTATAAGACAGGATGAAATGGAGAAATCAATAATACTTTAGAACTTTTATTAACTGACTTACGGCACTGTTTGTCATACGATGTTTCGTAAGACGGGTCCATGGAGATTAATCCTTCTGGTTTGTTATACAATAGTACAACTTTTGTGGATTCAATGAAAAAGATGTTATTCTTTCCCATATAACGCATATATGCCAAAACAATTGTTTTCTGTTAGATCTACAGACAAATTGGAGCCATTTCAAGTTCAAAGATGTTTGCCAATAAAATGGTCAACGATGTCAAAATGTTATTATTTTCTACATTTTATTGCATTGTGTTTCGTTTAAACGGGAAAAAGAACGCCATTGGTGCAACATCTCATAATACACCACGGTTTGCGTCGTGCTTACACTGTTTGCCTATGCCATTATAATATAATATTATACTACTCGACGTACCAATGCGTACCAATGCATTGGCCCTATCACTTTCCTACCATATAACTTCCAACAGTGGTGTTTTTTTTTAACTCCATCACAACTTAGAGAAATTATGGACAGTTCTTCATTTTACAGATTCTGATATCTGTTACGCTTGTTCAGGTTTTGAAGGCAAAGCTGAGGAAATTATCAAAATGTGAAATTTCTAAGAGTTCACCTTTTTTTTAAAAAAAATTATTGAACTCAATTTTGTAATGTTTTTAGAGATGTTATTAGTTGGTTAAAACAGTGCATTGCCTTTCAGTTATCAATTGTTTCCATTTTTAAATGGTAAAACATTTTATTTAACTCAAAAGCACAATTTGTTACTTTTGCATTTTTTTGTGAAAAAAGTGATTTATTATCTTTTTACCAAAGCAACTGCATGGATCATTTAGATGTGTAAGTCACATCAAAACCTGTAGAATGAACCTCTAGATACAACTCCTGCAAATTTTGTTTAAAATTGAACAAAACTGTGGAAAGTTTATACAGTAAAAAAAAGTGACAGGATCAATGCATTGGTTCCTATGAAGGCGATACATTTGGTGCTAAGCAAACTTGAGTAGTATATTTGGTAGTTCTGCGTACCTTCCATCTTTATGTGCGATTCCGCTAGCTTGATCATATCTGGTCGTTTAGCAAACTCTCCTGTGAATGATTCCTGTGTTTCACTGGGCTTTGTGTTTTCTTTTGTAGGAAACAAGATTGAGCCTGCAATTAAAAAATCTCTGCAATATATAGTCAATTCAATGAACACAAAATACTACAGTGAAACCTCGATAACACGGACTAGCTGTAACCCTTTCACTCTCAGTGACGCCATAAAGCGTATTTTCAAACAGTTTTCATCCTGATCAGACGCCGCGTTACGCGGCGACTGATCAGGATTAAAACTGTTTGCCACTTGTTTTGAAATAACGTGTTATACTGCCTTAAATCTAACTCTGAAACAATAGTGCAGACAACAATATTGAAGTAGATGACAACGTGGCGGCGAACGGGTAAAAACCTCACGATAAAGTTGATCATGAAAGGGTTAAGTGGGACGTGTCCGTATTTCTACAGTTGATTAACGATAACTCGAGCTCCCCTAATTCTTTCAACACTAAGCATCACTATTATTGTGGTTATTTAGTTGAATTTCATTAAATCATGTCCCCTTTAGCTGAATATACCTGAACTTCAACGTTTAAACATGAATACGTCACGTTTTAACTGTGAACTACGGGTAGTTTCGACTTAAGTGATTTCGATATTATGAAGATCGACTTATATGATTGAAAGATGAATGGTTTTGGTCCTTCGTGTTATGTAATACATCCATTAGTTGGAAAACATAGAGCATTTCAGGTTTGAATGCGCGTTTAATACAAGATTGGGTGTATTGTCAAATAAGAACTGTATTAACCCTTTCCCCAATACTGAAGATATGTTGCTGCTTAAAGCAGGCTGAAAGTGAAGCAGAACGTTCCTTAAGGAGCATTCTGTTTTATTTTTAGCCTGCTTTAAGCTACCATCTGCATGTGCCAGGATATAAGAAATATGTGTTATTGTGCATATTCATGACTGTTTACAGTGTACCTATTTTCTTCAGTGGACAAATAAGTGGAGGTGGAGGAGTAAGGTAATGGGTTTAGGATAACTAAAGTGTCTTATTTGGAATGATTGCTCAATGGAAGATCGAGTGTATACCTGTATTGTCATGTTAGAATTTTGTAAAACACACCAGCAGCTCCTTCTAAAGACATTTAACAGTTGCATTTCTTTTGCACTTTACAGTCGACGGACGTGTAACTGAGCGATCACTAAGTAAGGACACAGGGTTCTCTAAATAAATAGATTGCAGGCTAAAAGAAATACAGAAAGCTAACTGTCTAAAAACTGCCAACCATTCTCAATTTTCCTATTTAAAGTCAAAATGCAGCGGAAATGACGTTATTTTTTCCATATAAATACGTTTATGTTAAAAACAAATATTACCATTGCAAATAGTGTGGAGCCAGGTCAGACTCCAAACTCTTTGCCTTTAAAATATAAATAAATCGTCAAAAGTTTCAAAAGTATTTCATTTTCTACATTTGTTTACAATGCATTTGCGTCACGTTTAGATAAAGGTCGTCTCTACTGTGGCAGGACTATACTGTAAAGTGGCTCGTATCTATTCACGCTCACCAACAAAGCTAGGTAATTCTCCAAATGCAGTTTGTTTCTGTTGCACCCATCGCTTGTGGTGGTCATTGTAAGTAGTTCTCCCGTCAAACTTGGCACTGGTTCGCCGGAAGTTCTCACGGGGAGGTTCGAATTTCCTCATTTCCGGGTTTCTCAACTTGGGCGTGAATTCCTGGGCGTAAAAAGTGTTTTTCTCCAGGGGGACAGAGGGAGCCTCGTAGATATCTTTCTGAAAACCATATAGAGAACATATTATAGTAATGCAGTTATTGAGGCTCCATGGGAAACTCAACGATGCTGTTAAAATATAGTGCAGGTCATATTATCCTATATTAGGACATACGTCTGATAGCAAAATTACTAATATAATTTAATGATGATACAATAAAACATGAAATTCTTATTCTTCTAGACTGAGAAGGGGCGGGGTTTAGTGGGTGTGTCTGTACTGTTTGCAGCGACAAAGGCCAATATACCCTACTCTTAACAGTGACAAACAGTTTCCAACATGCCGTCTAACCTTCGTCTACACATTTTGCAATTCCGTTATTTTATTTCATCCCTAATATAATTATACAAATACTCAAATTGTACACGAGGACAAATGTGATTTACACGTACTGGTGCATAATCTGGAGGACGTCCTGTCGTGTCGGGGGCCTTAAAGTCATCACGCTGATTCGTGCCAAAGTGCATAGGTGGTGGGTTCGGGTCTCTGGGAGACGGTGGTGGCCTCTTGCTAGACCGTGGCCGGATGTCTGTTATCCGTTTGTACGTGTCTTTGTAGTCACTCTGGTCAGGGTGGGACCGGACACGGCGTTGCATGGGTAGGGTCTCCTTGCGACGCTTGTGACGCCTACAATACAACAAGAAGATTCAAAGTTAACACTAACATAGACATACATGTATTTCTAAATTAAGTAATAGATATGTAAAAATAGTCAACAAACAACACGTAATTTCAACTTATTTCATCTTTATCGACGTTTCGGCTTACGCCTTCAAATTAAGTAATGAAAGCAATTGCACAACACTATAGTATGGTGCGTGTCAATACTTCTTTGTATTCACTGAAGCAGAAAACATTCTGAATATACATGTAGTATTTTAGAAATTATTGTTTTATTATAAGTACATGTATACGTTTATATTCTTACTGTCGATACAGATAATAAAGTGTTATATGGATGCTTTCTTACACATAAATTGTATATAAATATAAGCTTATGCATATTATTAATATACATGTGATATAGTGTTATATGTGTAATGAACAACTCAATAATAACAATGTCTATGTAAAAATAATATTCAAAGCATGGCAGATATGTTGACATAATATCGTCAAACTTTTATTCGAATTTACATGTCATATTTAATAAAGTACATTAGAAGTCTGAAATGCTTAATGCCGGGGAAAATAACACTTCCGCTGCCATATCTACATGTTACCGTCTAATTGAACCCTTTCTTAGACAAATTATCGTCTGCATTGCGTTTCTACAGCTTATTGCTATGCATTATCTGCACATCGCAAAAAGCAAAAGTATTTTTACCTTTGCAAACAGTTTGGATCCAGATGAGACTCCGAGTTACTCGGCGTCTCATCAGGGTCCAAAATGTTTGACACACTGACGTTACTTTGCATTGACAAATTTTGAAATTATAAGTTTAGAACGGTAGCAGACGACACATATTGCAGACGTCAATTTTAAATTTATCATTCAAGGAGTTAAATCTCTATATAAACGTCATGGCATACTCGGCTTAGTGTAAGATAAAATATTCATTTCAAATGTATTATGGGGGTTGGTCCAGTTAATACCGGTCGTGTTTACACAGATGATAATAGGATTATGGCTGGAAAAGATCTGTAGACAAATATCTAATCACAAATACAGACAAACATCAGTTTACCAATCCTACAATAAAAGACACATAAGCCGTCTTTGATACATTCTAGCTCAATGCAAGACAAGAGTAATAAAGAACGCTCATAACGGAACGTTCTTTATTACTGGTGTCCTGCATTACGCACCCTCCTGCTAGTTTAAGGTTTTTATGTTTCATTTTCATATGGTCGTTCACAAATTCAAAGTTTTGAAGTATGACCTCCTGTCGTGAATTTACAGAAGTTAAGTCGTAGTACTGAACTTTGCCGCCTACTATACTTTGATCATGCTCTCGAACTATTGATTGTCGTTGCGTTTTCTTTTTTCAAATACATATATATGCAAAGCATACCATGAACAATGTTGGCATTGCTTATTGTAAACAGATTAAGATCACTAGACGCTTGAAACGCAACATCGGATCAAGATCTACAGTGTCTATTTTCTATGTATCAGCGCGACTCGGTTATTTGAGTTATAGTAACGGAGAATTAATGAATTAAGTAACTTTAAGTGCACAAGAATGCATTGTCCATTTCCTAAATGCAGTGATGTAATAAAGTATAATACTGCTTTATCAAATACAGTCAGTCTCATATTTAGCCACCAATCAAAAGAAGATCTTTGGTAATCTTAAATACGGTTACAAGTAATTGCTTAATGCAGGATAAAAATAATGCTGAAAACTCTTATATGCGCTTTCTGTATTATTGTCACCCTGCATTGGGCAGTCACTCGTCTTCAGTGCTATTTATGCAAATGATTGCTGAAAAAACATAAACACAATATAATTGTACCTTACAACCATCTCTTTTAGTTAGGAACAGAGAAAGTATGAAATAATTAAGAGTATAGGGTAGATATAAGTTAAGTGTATATCAAAAGAGATGCATGTGGATTCTACAGAGTAAAATACCTTTTAATGAAGTAGAACATAGGAGATTCTATATCCGTGAACTGAATAATATTAACGTGTCCTGGAGAAATATGCATGTACCTCAAGACGGAAGGAAAAAGACAGATTGAAAGAAAGCTATATTAGAAGATACATGTATTTGGTGATTGCAGAATTCAATGACCACTGTATGCTTGACATCTGTCTATTTGTTCACTATCCGTTTTCAGGAATGGTTTGAAAGAAAAGAAGAGAGCGACATATGCTCTCATAAGAGAATCGAATTTATATCGGAATTACAGTAGTAGTATATAGTACAGTCGAACTTCGATATCTAGAACTCGCTTTCCTCGAACTACCCGATTTTATGTTCGACATTACCGTTTCGAGATATCGAAGTTCGACTGTAACTATTTACTGTTTGCATTTGATGACTTCAATATATATATATAGGAGAAGAACCAAAAAAGCTTTTGCTTTCGTTCTCATCCTAATGTATAACCATGTTTTGTTCATAAAAGTTGTATATATTATGAAATAAAAAAAGTTTAAACTAATATGTATATGACTAGACTTAGTTACAGTGGAGAAAACGTAATTCTTTCCAATTAAACATGTTTTTCTATAGCAAACAGGTTTGATCCTGATCAGACGTCGGGTAACCCGGCGTCTGATCAGGCTCCAAACTGTTTGCCACTCAGATAAAGATGATCATAAACAATTCAGAAACATATCAATTTATACTCTATTTGAAGTTCGTTTATGTTTATTTTCGTTCAAACAGAAACGAATAACGACTTCTCCACTTGATATGGTAATATACCTATATGTTGAACAAATCATAACGTATGCTAAATCGATATTATTATGCCTGGTGATAATACCCAAAAGTCATGCATGTGCAACCATTTATCAAATGATCAAATATTGGGTAATCAAACGCATAATTATGTATGGTAAAGGAACTTACCGACATTTGCACAGATAATACTTTTTTTTCAAAATATGGGTATTTCTATGTTAAAGACAGGTGACTGCTTGAAATAGGATGGAAGTAAAGTAGCAAAATACTTAAGAAGCTTTCTGCTTTATATATATGATGCTTTAAGCAGTCTGTTTCTAGCCCCCAGAGACCTTCCTACTTTGCCGTAGTTCTGAGGCTTAATTGTCAAAGGGAAATGTTTCTGTTTATCAGACCGAGATTATTCCCTCTGCCAAGAACTAAAAGGAAGGCAATTCGGTGGTTTTTATCCCATACGCTGCTGGTCAACGAATGGGATTAGCCGAAACCATCTTCCTGAAATCATTATCATTTCATCTCATCACCCCTCATCAACCATCGGCGCTACATGATCTATTTTGTGTCGCAGTGCCGTAAAACCCAACTCATCATCATCTGTTTCTAGCACCATTAAGAAGTATTCTTTCAAGTTGCCGTACAATATTTAGAAGGGTTTCACTGTCTATGTGAACTAATTTATTCACCATAATGCCGATGCATTTCAAGGCATAGACCACTAAGGCCAGGTATAAAACACATTTAACCCGTGTAAGATATTTCTATCTCAAGATTCCTATAAGGATAAAAATGTGTAACGGTTATTGATGCAGAACTAAACCTCAACCAATTTGTTTTGCGGCTCATTCTTTCAACAGGCTAAGTGTTGGTAGACTCGGAATTGACGCTAAACCCTTAACCCATTCGTGATCAAATTCATCGTGAGGTTTTACCCTTTCATCGCCATGTTGTCGTTTGCTACAATATTGTCGTTTGCACTATCGTTTTGAAGTCAGATTTAAGGCAGTATAACTGACGTCATTTCAAAACAAGGGGCAAACATGATCCTGATCAAACGCCACGTTACAGAATCAAAACGTTTTATGAGTCTTTGAGAGAAAAACGATTAAGCGTGACTTGAATAGCATTTGAAAATTAGACATCATGACAAGTTCTAAACATTTTGACTCGTATTTTTGTGTTTCTTTATTTCATACGGCGTAAAATTCAATTTGAAAACTAGATACACACTATCATGATCATGATTTAGCAAACCAGCACGTAAAAGTGCTAGATTTTACTCGGCAAAATTTCCAATCTTATAAAAAAATGTTTCTTTTTAAATGGCTGAATTCCATCTGCTTAAATTCTGAGAGTATTTGTCTATAGTAAATTAGTAAAAGTATGATACCAGGTCCAAAGGTTATAAAGCTTTTGAGTTGAGTCTGGGTTTGTTCTAAAGTATTTGACTGGTCAGATTTTGGGTTTTTGCTGACTTCCTCTGAGTTGTCCTGGCAACTCACCGTTAGTTCTCCAAAGAGGTTTATTATTAAAAGGTTATGGTGATATAATCGAACTTTGATAACTCTAATTCTCTTAAGTCGAACTAACTAGTATTTCTGCAATTAAATTCGTTATATAAATATAGCTTAAGCTCGACTTAAGTGAGTTCGAGATATCGAAGTTCAAATGTATCAACTTGTTAGATTTATTTAGTAATTTTTACGGTATAGAAATTCGCACAATGCTAAAGGTATTGATCACCTCTCAAATACATAATCACGCGAATTGGTATTCAAAAATGTATCCTAGTCATTCTAAGCGTATTTATGCAGTTTTGATCCAGGTCAAACGCCGAGAAACTCGGCGTCTGGCAAGAGACAGACTGTTTGTCTCTCAAGTGTTTCTATGTTTCCCTGGCAACAAAGACAAAAAGTTCATATAGATCTAAATATTTTGCAGACGACAAATCTAAAATAGACGATACTACATCAGGCTAAGAGTCTATTAAGGTATCATCACTTGCCCCAGTGGGATATCTTTGTACAGTGTTAAACCTTTCATTAGATTCGTAGCTGGAGCTAGCTTTCTGTCTGAAAGACGAATGTTCGTATGCAGGCTTAAGAATTGGCATTAGCGTCTAATCACGCACGTTTACATCATCTGGAAATTTGCAATCAATCAATCTATCGAAACTCTTTGTATATCTTAACATTCTTCACTTTAACCCATTTACTGTCGTGATATTATAACCAGTGATCCCTCCCTATACAACGGCCATCCGAACAACGCTTCCCTCCTTACAACAATGCTTGCTTCTGTTGCCCAAACAAGACACTCTTTCACTTCTGCAATATCGTCTGCCTAAAATTGTCGTCTGTTTTTTCTCAAAGTTACGTACTGGACGTTTTGATAGAAGAAACTTATAGACGAGTGACAAGCAGTTTGAACACAGATCAAACACTGCGTACGCGGCGTATGATCTAGGTTCAAATTGTTTGCAATAGTAAGCCAATATTGGTCAATAAAACGTGGATTAACCAACAATGTAGTGAAGAAGTATAGATATATCTATGGTCATTAATTGCAGGATAAAAGATATGCAGAAAAAAACGTCCCTACGGGAGCTTCCAAAAATGGTTGCTTCTACATTAACTATGTTCTGCATCAAGATTCTGTATTATTTCTTGTTTAGAAAAAACTTTGAAAAGGATCATCCTCGATTATCTCATTTCGTCGGTCGAATACATGCAATGTAGGTTTTCCAATCTAAAGTATTAGTTATGTAAATTGCGTCGGAAATACTGCATAGAAATTAAATTGAAATTTGAAGAAAAAACAAACATTTAACAATCAATTTATAAAAGTGGCAACAATGGTGTGACCTTTCAGTCTACGCAACTATTGACAAAATTATCTGACCAAGTAATTATTCAATAAAAAGGCGTTGTGTACATTCTCTCTGAATGGCTTCATATTGTACAGTGGATAATTCGTTATTCATTCCAAATAATCGCGTATATGCTAAAAAAACATAATGTCTACAGTATTGCAAACCGTTTTAAGACAGATCAGACGCCGGCAAACTGTTTGCCACTCAGAGTACACTACAAAGTCATTATTTTCAAGATGGTTTCATGTTCTACATTTCACTACACTGCGTTTAGTTTAGTTTAAACGGGAACGAATAACGTCTATCCCATTGTAACTTACTTGCACGTTTTGCAATCATGCTTTACGTGTTTACATAGCTCTCGTTTCCTTTTTTAATAATCATACAGTACAACTTGCATAATTATTACGTTGATGTTAAAGACACGTGCTAGCTTCAAGCAGAATTAACGCCAACTAAAGAACATTGGTTTACTATCATCCTGCTTTGAGCAGTCACTTGCTTTAAAACACAGCGAATATGGAGGCACTATTGGGCGTTATCTGCATGAGTTTGACGTTGACATTTTACTCATAGTTTGGCAATGGAGAAATGTTAATCGCAATCATAAACAATTACGAACGAATAATACAAATACTGTTCAATAGCAAATAACGTGTAGAAATTATCATTGGATAAAGCGTCATCCATTTTTCTAGCTGTCTTACCTCCACAATTGTTTAAAGCAGATGATGACATTACACTGAAGGGGGTTAATTACAATCTACATTGTTATTCTAATAAACAGTCACTCTAGATAATGTAACAAAGTTGGCTGTTTTATGCAGTATATAGTTGAAAGCTAGGAGATTTCTGATATCCTTTGACCTCATTATGAGCTGGTTATCTGTCTTTAAGAGTCATTTGCTTCTTCAAAGTGCGGCCGTTCAACAAAAGTTGAACTGTAACTGAGAGTCCTCTTACATGTATCAGGGTATACTCTGAATGTCATTTTGCAATAAATTGTAAAAACAATTACAACCTATGTAGTAAATAATTGACTAACTTTATTGGAAACTGAAATTGTCAATTTGAAGTTTTAGAGAAGTATAGGATAATACAGTAATAGAAACTTCTCTCCTGATTTTAATTGAAGGGAATGACGTCCTACAGAAAATCCAAGTACAGCTCGAGACTGTCAGTTGGTGCGTTTCCGCTGCATACTTCATAAACTATCACCATCAGAAATGAATCAAGTAGACTAGCACACATGACAGCCATTATGTAACAAAACCTATACTTAGCGACCATACAATGGAGATGTGCTATGGCCTTTAATTCAACTTTGAGTAAAGTATAGAAAACTTAAATTTATATAGATCTAATTAGATTTTTCTGCATTATTCTTGTCCAAATTTGCTTTGTGTGTTATATTTGAGAGCATAAAAACACGGTCTTTGCATTACTTTGCATTCCTGTTTCGCAGAGATTAATTGTCATTAAATCAAATTGAATGTAACACTACAAGAGGATGACATGTTCTCACCAAACTGTGTGAAACAGCGCCGCAAATATTTAAACCTTCAAAAATGAGTAACGTTTTGCTTAAAATAACGTCTATATTAAAGCTCTGAAATCGGTCCATTATTCAATAACAGAAACAGGATCCCCAAACAGACAGTTTTAGATTCTGGTCAGGTTGTACGTTAAAAAGGACATGTTCTGGATACTGCTTGCAAAGGCATTCAATACACAGCTTTAGTGTGAACGGATTAACTCTTAGAATGCTGATCGCGCCGACTTGACTACAATTTGAAAACAGTTTGAATCCTGATCAGTAAGGCGACGTCTTGTCAGGATCCAAACTGTCTGAACTTTGTATGGGCATTCTTTAATTCTTACTGCCTAAAACCAAATGTTAATAAATAAAAATTAAAACAGACGACATTTTTAAGCAGACGATATTACAGCAGTGAAAGAGCTATTAATGGAATACTGTAACGTCGCGATTTCACGACACAAATGAGAACGTATTGGTAGGTTTTACGCCAACTGAAATCTTAATACAGGACGAAAGCAAGGCAAAACATTCCGACAGGAGTTTTCTGCTTTACCTTTGTCCTGTTTAAATTCATATATAGCTTAAACACCGAGAAGGAGTATTATTTTTATTGGTGTTATAAGCGGAGTTTTTCTGTATTTAACCCCATTCACTGCCTTACCCCGAGTAAAATAGTTATTTGCAAACAGTTTGGATCCTGATCAGGCGCCGCGTAACGCGGCGTCTGATCAGGATACAAACTGTTTGACATTAATGTCAATACATGTATTTCCTTTGTCAAAATACCTACAATTTAAAATGAGAAATAAAAGCAGACGACGATTGTTTTTAACAGATGACGTCATGGCAGTGAAGGGTTTAATGGGCAATAAGAATGCCTCCTACAGTTTCGGATTGATTTTCTTTGATTACCTATTTATTGTGGGCTATTGTAAAGTCTGGGTTTTCGTCAAGTTCCGTGTATTTAGTTCTATTATACCCATTTGACTGAACCATCAATTAAATGTGTACTTCTCTTTGTGGGTCCCCTGTGACAATATTGTCATTGGCCAAAATTGATCCCCATTGTGAAACACGGAATAAAAGCCAATACGATTGATTAAAAGTAATCTAGAATAAAACATGAATATTGAGACCAGTGTTCAATAAAAATGCAATAAAGAGGTACATGTTGTATTGACATTTTGAGACAGATGGCTGCTTAATGCAATGTTCAGTTACTTTCGTTTCCATTTACCTGTGTCGTGATAAACAAGACATAATTTGCCATTCAAGTTAACTATTAGTTGAATAAGCATTGTAGACTGGAGCTATTTCCTGATAAAGTCTTCGGTTAAAAAGTACTTGGCATTTTTTGTTAAAATTTGGCAGACACTGTTTTTAACATAATTGAAGGGTGCTGAATCCATTGAAACTGTCTGACAGGCAGAACATTTTCATCTTATCACCGAAAATTACGGTTTATTTAAGGGAGGTAATTCTGTGTGTGACACCTAAGAAAATCAGTGTTTTGTCGAAACCTATATGTACATGACTTTTTTAAAGGCCTTAATATATAGTATGTTAGCTTGATTGATATAAGATAAGTGACATATGATTGTTTTATGTATTTCTGCTTAAAACATGTTTAATAATTAGCTTAAGAATCACATGTTACTGAGTTCCATATACATGTTGTGTAATAGCGTCCATGAAGTATGAATATACATATCAACACTGCTTTAAATTTTGTTTCTGATATATAAAAACATATCACAAGACATTGCTTAATGAAGCCAAGTATAATCCAATTATATACAAAAGCTGTCGGGTTATTAAATATTGCTAATAGCCCTAATGGCGAAAACGTTGCAACAAATAGGGCCGGTCAAATTTGGGAGTAAGTTGTCATAATCGTGGTATTTAAGTCAAATCCGAGTAATATTTTGTTCGTTCCATGTAACGCTAAGTCTTGTCATAATAAGGTATGTTTTCTCTTATTTGGATAAAGAGCTTCATTGATGAGATTCTTAGTCACAAGAGTTTGCATATCACACTAATATACTTTTAGCTTTGCTTATTTTGTCAAACTTTGACCATTTAAAGTATTACCAAGATAGAATAATTTCTCTGAATATTTGGAGTATTTTCAAATTCAATCGTTATGCATGTTTTAGATCTGCTAGTTATTATGACAATCATCATGCACTTCCCTACATTTGCAAGCCACTGTGCACGCAATACCAGATTTTCTGCACCTGCAGCGTGTACTTGCACAACGTGTTGCACATTTGCAAGATATCAGTTCTATGCAAGTCTCAGGTACTAGTTGTAGTGTCATCAGGATTGGTACAAGTTTACCTTTCTCTAACTTCCAACCCATTTCTTGAGGATTCGGTAATATTGGGTGACGTATGTTAGCCTGTCTCCAGACTGATGCTTGGTAATGTGCCCGTTTTATATGGAAACCCAAAGCATCACTTGTTGGTGGGAGTGTCTCTGGAGCACGTGATTTAACAAACAAATGTGATCGTGCTTTGTCAACATCAAGGATGTTAGACGCGCCTTATATCCTACCTATGAAAATGTCTGCATCTTTGGCAGTATTTCTTGTAAGCTCGTGTTTCCCAAGGTCTTTGATTAGATCATGGTTTTCTATAAAAAAAAACACCTTCCAACAGGTTTTCTTACTGTACCCTCCCAGGAATGAAGTTGTGTCGCTACCTGTCAATGCATGAAATGCTACTACGCTTTCAAGTGTCTCATTATCAAGCTGTAGCTTTTCAATAACTTTGTGAACAGGAATGTATTTTCGCTTTTGCTGTACCTGCTTGTAGCCAAAGTTTCATGCACACCATCTTAGAAAAATGTGCTATAAGAAGCACCAATATATCAGTGTCGAGTGCTGAAAAAACAATAGACGAGGAATTGCTTGCTGCACAATGGACAACCACTCGAGTATCCGCCTCTTCATGCTTGGTTTTAAGACAGCTAACATAAAAAAGCCTAACCTTTCTAGAAAGGTTATTAATATTCTTAACAATGTGGGGCATAGCATAAACTACATCGAAGTAGAAAAACTGGTCAAATTTGCCCAACGCCAGATCAGTTGTCAAACCAGTTGTAACAATCTATCAGGAGTTGACAAATTACACTCACTTAGTGCTGTGCTAATTTCAGTTTTCAGTTCTTCTACAGTCATGTGGTTTATGCGAAATGTTTCAGAAATTCAGAATATCAATAAACCCTAGAGTCGGTCAGACTTTTGATACCAAGACCCAAAGTGAGATGCTTTCCCTTTTTCCGAATGACATGCATCCAAATTAATGTCGCTGGAAGCAATCTTGCCCAAACGGACAGTTCTTTTACTTCTCACTGAACATAAAAAAGGTAAAACAGAGTTATTACATGTATATGTAAGAGAGTGTCTGTATTAGTGTTTCTGGGACATGCTCCTTGAGAATATTCCATACATGGTCAGATTGCAAAGATTCTTGGTCTAATTTAGTAACTTTCTCTAGAGTATTAGTATCCTATTTGTAATCACATGGATACCATGTTTTCATGCTGAAAATCGCTTATCGTCACTCTCAAAGCAGCATCACAATTAATATAGTTTCTTGATTGCTTCCACTGTTTCGCAGGATTTTCCTTCTTGGATTGACCCCTTGGATTTGATGATTTATAGTAGAGCACATAGGCTGGGTGAATATTACAGCAGTACTTAATTGGGATCATAGTCGACTGTCTATGATAGACCAGCAGGCAATGTTTACGACTTAGTATCCTGTCTCTGTTTGATCCACAAACCCAAACAGCACTGATAATGCTGTAGCAGCTCACATTGAATCATCAATGATGCTGGAAGAATAATGGACACATGTTTGGAGAAACATCTCTTGCGTCTGATAAAGTCATATATTTTATTTGTGCCTAGGTATTTTCATCAAATGGTTTGACGTTATTTAAGTACTGGAGTTTGTATATGCCAGACACACTTCCTCGATTAATTGGTGACTATCTTCAAGTCAACTACATAGCACTTGTGAAAGATCGAATTAGCATTGTTCAAATCACGGTTTTTCCTCCGTGAATCCATCAAATTAGTGAAAAGGATATTTAGCTTCGGTGCGGTTTTAGTTACTTACGTCCAACATTTTCCCCGTAGATTCAAAAAATGAAATAACACATACTTTGAAACACTTATTAAACGCTCTGCTTAATTTATCATGCTATGGCCAGGTAAACCTATATTTACCATGGATATACATAATAGTTATCAACTGAAAATAACAATTTCCACAAACCCGCGAAAACTAGTGACAAATATGTTTTATATGCATTACTTACACAGGTGCAAACATAAGCTTTTATACATTGCTACACATAAAATGAATTTATTTTGATACTAAGAAATAATAAAAATATTCTAACTTTGTAAAGAAACACTCTCTTCTGTTATTGGCACATAGTTATCTACATCAGTCAAAATCAAACTTGATTAAATAAATACTTGAATTTAAAAGTGGTCAATGCAGGCCATTTATTATCCCTGTAGAAGCATTACCAACTTCAAGATTTACCAGCATGAACTACCGTATGTTTGGCACAATTGCATGGATTGACACACAAAAACATTTGCATAACCTGGCAAATCAAGAAAAAATATTTTAGTACAAACTGATACTAGTATCAATTACAGTCAATAAAGATAGATAGAAAGATAAATTTTATTCAACAAAAGACATAACATGTCCATGAGCAATAACATGCACTAACAAGTTGTATGGCAGGCAATCATTTTGACACGCTTCTTACACAATAGAATTCATAGCATGCAGTACAATTATATAATAAAAGTAGTTTAATTGCTCGACAAATTTAATTGGTGCTAAAAATAGTCATTTGGCAGCCATTTTGGATTTCAATGAGTCTGAAACTATCCTTAAATATTTTCAAGTAATGTACTTGGGGACACTTAATTGCTAATTGCTTACAAAATACCATTTTAAATATTTAATGTATGAAATGAAAGTTTAAATCAAGTAAATTTATGTAAGTAGAAATTAATAAGGTAGGTATATACAGCGACCATTTTTTATTATTTCAGCACTGCTGGAGGACAGAAAACAAATCAAAACAAAAGCTGATATGATTTAAGAGTTAATGTTCAATACGAAGCAACTTAAATTGTTCCATATAAGTATCAATTATAGTTCATATACATAGTTTTATTGCTCAAGTTTTATTGCTCAAGAAGAATAAATGTTGCTGAAAATAGCCACTTTGGCGGCCATTTTGGATTTCAATTATTCTGAAACTTTTCTTAAACATTCTTAAAATTTGTATTTAGGTAAACTACATTGATAATTGCTAACAAAATACCTCTTTTAAGTCTCAAACACATATAATACTTATATTCCATTTTTCAGCAATGTTAAAATAGGTGGGTGGGGTAAACAGGAAATCACTCGAAGGGTTACAAAAAGTTACCCGGTCTCAAAGTGTTAGTTATGATTTACTTTGTTCAAATCCATAAAGAAAAACAACTATAGACCACAATTCCAGGTCCTCTTACACTTCTGCTGGACTATTCAGATGCCAAAGTAATTACTGAATATGAGGTCGGCCATATTGTCCGCCATCTTGAAAAGTTGAAGGAATTCAGCTTGTCAGACAACACCAATCGATTCAGCACCCTTCAATTACCCAATATATGTTGTCTGCCTAATTTTAACAAAAAATGCCTAGTGACCATTGCTCACCAGGAAATAGCTCCAGTCTATTGGTTAAGAAAGGTGGCATCCTAATCCCATTCACTGTCATGACTTCATCTGCTTTAAATAATTGTCGTCTGCTTTTATTTTTCAAATGTAACGTTTATGTAAATTGGCTAAAGTAATATCATAATGAGTTTATATTGTTATGAATATGCACTATAAGAAAAGCATGCTACATCATTTCAGATGTTAGCTTAAAGCAGGCTAACAGTAACACAGAATGCACCTTAAGGCGCATTCTGTTTGAATTTCAACTTGCCTGTAAAACTAGAAACAGGTTACAGTGAAGAAAACGTTATTCTTTCCCGTTTAAACGCAAACGAAACGCAAACGCATTGTTATAAAATAGAGAATTTGACAATTGTTTGACAATTCTTAATGTTCATTTTAATTTGAGTTGCAAACAGTTTGGAACCTGATCAGACGCCGGGTTACCCGGCGTCTGATCTGGCTCCAAACTGTTTTCAATGAGAATAATAGATTTAGCTTAAACGCGTTAATTGGGAAAGAATACCGGTTTCTGTACTGTATGAGGTAAAGGGTTAGTGGAGGTTTACTGTAACACGCTTGTATGAACAGTCAACTTCAATATTTGGCTTCCTCTTTGAAATATATTCGTATGAGCTTGACCTGCCATTCAAACACTAACAGCTTAGATAAAAGAGTAAATCAAAGTGTATACAATGTTTGGAAATTTTAGAAGCATGTAAATTGACGTGATTTTAAATGTTAAAAGTGTGTAAATGGACTATGTACACATTTGACATTGATAACACAATAGTCCAGGACAGTTCGAGTTTTTATCGAAACAATTAGCAAATTAGCATATTTAAAAAGAATAAGATGAATAAGCTCTAATCTCTTATTCCAACTGAATTCACCTGACGGTGTTGGGTTTTTGGTGTGTTTTTTACAATCGTACATTTAGACGTGCTAAATTGGGATTTTAGTTTGCAAGATTCACATGGTGTACATATACATGTAGTTTTGGTCACGCCAGTGGTGTAAATGTGCATAAAACATTAACTACAGACTTAAATGGAAAACATTTAAGCCCTTAAACACTCAATACAAATGTAGTCTGTTCAAAATGAGGTCTATTGAAATTCTAGATTTATATTTTTCTTCTCTATATTCACACAAATTATATCTGACAGAAACACAGTTTAGATCTTGATCCGACATCGAGTTACTCGGCGTCTGGTCTTGATCTAAACTGGTTGCAAAGGTGTGCAATACTCGTCTCCCGGGATTTAGGGTTGAACTATACACTTCAGCACCAAGATAAGTTAGACCGATTATACTTTGATAATCTGCCCTTGTCGGCTAATAACCCCCATACTGCCAAACACGAATACACGTGCATTAACAAACAGTTTGGATACAGATCAGACACCGAGTAACTCGGCGTTTGATCAGGATCCAATCAGTTTGGCACTCATATCGCTGTTTCTTCAATCGAAAGGCTCAAAATTTCAATTTGAGAAATAACATCAGACGACATTGATCAAGCAGACGATATTCTAGCAATGAAGAGGTAAATGCTTATAGAATGATTGTTGAATGACTAGAGCTGACAGAATTATGCCCTAATGAATCGAACCAGTCTGGTCTAACAATAAAAACTAGACTAGATCCAGATCAGTGCACGAACTTACCACCAAATAATCTGAAGCACACCATATTACATTAAGCTTAAACAAAAGTAGGCTTTATATTTGTTAGTTTCTATCCAACATTTAGCAGACGGCATTTCGTGTCAGCAGACGACAATTCATTCCCATTGAAGTTTAAGTAAATAAAGCTTTGAAAACTTTAAATAATCTTATCGTGCCACTGGATCTAAAATATAGTCAATATTAATATCTGCATTTCAGACCCTCTGTTGTGCTATTACTGTGCTCGGACATAATAGCTATTAACGGATATAACAAAAGGTCTCCGAATTTGTAGAAATATTAACCTCACTATCCCGTCATGAAATATCTTACATTTACAAATAGTATGGATCCTGGTCAGACGCCGAGTAACTTGGCGTCTGACCAGGATCCACACCGTTTGGCATGCGATTTTATATAAATATCTAAATAAAATGACTAAATAATAATTTAATAATGCAGACGATAATATGGCGGGCTAAAGGTTAATGGCTTGTAGATGTTTGTTTAACCAAACGTAAACCGACGGGGAGTCGAACGAATGAGTTATTTAGAAGTTTGTGTAATTCAATAAAACGAAATGTATAATAATAGGTATCGATGCTCCAACTGTGTCCGCAAATATATCTAGTGATCTACATGTTTGCATTGAATTTCTAGAGTTCCTATATTAACCCCTTCACTGCCTTTAAAATAACCCAGGTACAATAGTTATTTGCAAACAGTTAGGATCCCTGATCAGACGCCGCGTAACGCGGCGTCTGATCAGAATCCAAACTGTTTGACTATCAGTTCTACATTTCTTAAGTTAAAAATACCTAAAATTTGAATTTGAGACGTTAAAACAGACGACAACTGATGACGTCATAACAGTGAAGGGGTTAAGTTTGCGAAATGGAGATGTTAACAAAGAAATAATTGACATCTCGTGTCTGAGAGAGCACAATTAGTGGTTTTGAAAATCAGAAATTCAAACATAACGGCAATTGTCCAAATACATTGAAAAACCTTTTGGCTGCTACGATATCGTCTGCTTCATATATCTATCTATTTACAATGTATGGTCTGCGGTCTATTTTTAAATGGTTTTATTATCCATTTAGCCCCAGAAAATTTAAAACGAGGGCCAACCAGTTATAATTCTTCTTATTAAAACTCAAAATTGTTGCTAGGCGTTTGATCTTGTTCAAAATTTCAATTCAAATTCCAAACAAATGTCCGAAAGCAGGCGGAGGGTTAGCCGTTATTGGCTATACAATGACGCTCGCTTATAACGAAATTGGATTAAACGAAATATTGGATATAAGAAAACAAAATTTGTTCCCCATTTCTAACTAACTTAAGGAAAATGGACCTGATCTAATGAAAAGAAACAAACGGTCTCGGGGACTTCCGACGTTTATAAGTGAGCTTCATTGCATGTAGATCTGAAAAGAAATTCCATACAGGTTGGGACCAGATCAAAAGCATGGTATTGGGGTGAGTCTTTGGCTAACTTAACAGGTAATTTAAACTAAAATGGGGGGGGGGGGGGTAAAGAAGGCGATCAATCACCCAGTATTTTATGGGGTCAAGATATCCTAACAAAGGCCAACGAAAACTAAATTATATCTCCCATTTTCAATGCATAAAAATACACCAGTATTGAACTTAACCCCTTCACTGCCTTACCCCGAGAATAATGGTTCTTTGCAATCAATATTGATGGTACCAACGTTTGGTTGTATTTAAAGTTTTAGAATGCAAGGCGTCCTACCTCTAAATAGCAAATGAAGTAAATTTTCGATTTTCTAAAATAATCTATTGCATTTCAAATACATTCAATCCCTTTTAAACATGTAAGCAGTCCTCCGAAAGAAGAAGCAGACATCTTTATGAACAAACGTCAGCTTCAGGTAAAACGAATGACATGAAAACAGTTGCTATGATCTTCCTGCGTTGCTTTTTTCTGCGTTTAGTGATCACCTGTCAAAAACAGGCCGCTTTGTTTCTTATTTACTTTACACAGTTACCGTAACTGTTTTGTATGTATTGGATATATATAGTTGGAGGTGTAGTTACTGCCAGTGTCACTATAGTCTTGTTACTGACATTGTCACATACACTGTCATTTGTTTTAGGGATCAATAGCAATTGTTTGGTTTTCGCCTCCTGGAAGTTGGTAACGTACATGTACCAGAACAAGTGTGACTCCAATCCCTGCCAATCGTTCGACAAACAAAACTTGCTTATAATGACAAAAATTTTAAAAACATTGAGTGTAAGCCACTAGAAATTGTTTAAAATAGCACAGCTTAACAATGCATTTGTTTTGGATACTGATGAAGAAGCCAATCTAAAACATGGCCACGGTAGCAACATGGTCAATGCTACGCCCTATCTTCTATAACATAATTCAATTTTGTATAAAGCGTCAACTTTGAAGATTTATGTGTATACGAACGTAGTATTCAAACCATTACTCCATAGACACACATTTTTAAATTAATCTGAAGAAAATAGTTCCAGTTTGTACACTCATGAATATGTGTCGTTAGAAAAACGTTTCTACACCCTGGGAGATGGTACATGTATCCTAAAGCAGACTGAAAGTGAAGCAGAATACACCTTTACGGCTAAATACTATCAACCTGCTTTAAGTGGTCACCTGTCTTCAAAACTAGAAAAATATTGTGGGAAAATAGGTTAATACATGTACATGCGGCTACTGAATTATGGCAAAACAAAAAAAAATCCACTGTATTACTTTTGATCTGTATTAAGCTACTGCGTTTCTTAACAACTACCATAATACATCTATTTGAGTGGCTATATCGCACAGATTAGATATAACTCTGCTTTGAAATATTCCTCTGCTAATCTAACCCTGCATATTCTGCATTTCATTTGGACCTAAACCATTTGCGAATTTCGATCATGCAAAGTCGCGCTTGACACTACATGTAACACTTGTACTAAAGTTTTCCCAATACATGGATTTCATTCATCTGCTATTGACTTCTAGTGAGTTTTTATTTCAAAATCAATATAACAGACAAACCATTATCCGGTTAATGCCTTTGTGTATAGATAATAAAGAATGTACAGTTGAGACGACGTTATTCTTTCCCAACAAAAGCGTTTCTGTTAAAATTATTATGTCCAGTGCAAACAGTTTGGAGCAAGATCAGACGCCGGGTAATCCGGTGTCTGATCAGACTCAAAACTGTTTGCCTCTTATATTAAAATAAATACAGGTACTCAGAATTGTCAACTAGTTGTCATTTTCTACGTTTTATTGAACTCCGTTTGCGTTTCGTTTTTGGTTTAAACGGGAAAGAATAACGCCACTGTAGAAAATCCCTGTGATCAATGAAAACCTCTAATTTAATTCTAGATGTGAAAGCAAATCGTTCAATACATTAATTTCCCTGAAATTCCTGTTTTATCTGATCGTTAATAGCACGAGTTAACACCGATTTATAGATCTAGTACCGGTATTCCGATTGTATTTAAAACCAATTACCCCATAAATACGCCTTTTTACGCCTTCTATTTATTTCTTCACTAAAGAAATACTTCCACTTTATACAGTCATGAATATGAACCATATGAAATACATGTAGTTTCTATTTACTAGCAGATTGTAGCTTAAAGCAGGCTGGAAGTAAAGCAGAATGTGCCTTAAGGCACATTCTGCTTTACTTTCAACCTGCTTTAAATGGTCCCTTGTTTTCAAAACTAGAAACAGGCTATTGGGTAATGGGTTAAGCGTATTTTGGTACAGGGTTTTTCTTTTTTTCTTCTTCTTCTTGTTTTCTATATACATGTATATATCAACCCATTTATGCTTGGATATAAAGATTTCATTAGAGATATACAAAGGTGATCAACGACACTGCAGTTTTTGTCCAGACAGCAGATAATTGCATATGAAAATAGAAAAAATAGTGAAGACTCGGAAAATACGCAGTACTAAATAAGGAAATGTTTAACATCCAAAAGTCTAATGGAGAGAATAGTAAACATAAAAAATATTCAATAACCTACGTCTCTGCACATTGCTGTGGATAAAGAGTATAAAGCAGATATAAAATGTATGTCAATAAACAATAATTAATATTCGGGTCATATCTTACTAAGGGTCCGTGGTGCCAGTTTACTTTGACATGAAGATGATAATGTTCCAAACAGGGAACTAAAATAGTATTAAATTAATGTTTGAAGCAATTTTATAATTTAATACTTTGAAATGTATAGATGCAATGCGCTGTTGCTTTATGGTTAGATATTGTTAAACCCTTTATCGGGATACAGTGGAGAACCAGTTATTCTTTCCCAATAAACGCTTTTACGCTAAATCTATTATTCTCATTGCAAACAGTTTGGAGCCAGATCAGACGCCGGGTAACCCGGTGTCTGACCAGGCTCCAAACAGTTGCCACTCGGATTAAAATGAACATTTAGAATTTGCAAACAGTTGTCAAATTATCTATTTAATAACAATGCGTTTGCGTTTCGTTTGCGTTTAAACGAGAAACAATAACGTTTTCTCCACTGTAACCGCCACTCGGCTCGCATTTGCATACTGTTTTGAAGCATTTGCAAATTGTTTTGATCCATATCAAGTGCAACATTAACCTGCTTCCTGGCCAAGATCAAAATACGTTGACACTCGAATTGTTTTTTAATTAATCAAACTGTCTAAAATTGATTTTCAGAAAACCAATTTCAAACAGCATTGTAGAAGTAAAATAAATAACAACTCTGAACATAGTTTTGCGAGTCGTTCGTTGTTTAAACATTAAGAGTACACAATGTTCAAGACGGAACTCGTTGCTCCATAGAACTAACTCTTATTTGTATGGGTGTGCTTTATCTCAGTTCTAACGCTTCCGATCTAAACTGAGATTATCTCAAATATCAAAAAAGTGTGAAGAATTAGCCTGATCGTGCAGTGTGTGTCTGAATACATACGGTATTGTGGCTGTCATAATAGGCGCAACAATACCATGTTTATCTGTTGAGTATTCATTGATCTTTGCGAACTAAAACAAAAGGCAGCAGTAGTACTCAAGGTTGTGTATTTAGCCAATTAGCCACTAGACCCATTCCATGCCACAATATCGCCTACTAGTATTTGAAAAGATGTCGACTGTTTTCTATCTATCAAAATTTATATTTCAAGGTACTTTGACTTTAAAGAAAATGTCGATATGAATATCAAACAGTTTGGATCTAGATCAAAAGTCGAGTGACTCGGTGTCTGATCTGGATCCAAACTGTTTGCAAATGTCAAAGTGCATGTAGCAAGGTTTGTTAACTGGCAGTTTATCTCTCATGGCTTATTCATACTACCATGGTTACTGAGGGTTTGTAAAATGCTTGCCCCTGGTAAATGTATTGCTCCTTCAATCAACAACAACTCGCCAGTTCACCTATACCGTTACATAGTGTTTATAGAAACACCTACAGTTGTCATGCTTTACCCTATCATGATATCTTGTACTGATGCCATATAGGACAGTGTTTCCTACAGATGGATGCAGATGGATGCTTAACTCATTCACCCCTGAAACATTAAATTGACGATTCCAATTTACAATTAGATTTAGTCCATTTTTTTAAAAATAAGGGTGTTTTTTAACAACATATTACAAAATGACAAACAGTGTAGATCCTGATCAGAGGGCTCCTAAGGAGCCCTCTGATCAGGATCTACACTGTTTGCATAGGACAAATAAATTCCTCACAGGTACACTGTATATTAATGACGACTATACTCGTCGCTAGGGTTAAATGTGTTATAGCACGCTGAAAATAATTACGCTCTGTCTACTTGAAACGGGCATCTTTCTTAAACAATTTTTGTAGGAAATGGTATGAAATGGGTGGAATCGTGGATACCTTATCCAAACAATTCTGGATATATAAACATGTGACTGATTAGCGGCAACATCTTAAAATGATGCATAGGAAGTATCTATAAGACGTGTGGCAGCGTGCAGAACTAAATGAAATTCATCCAAAGGCCATATGCCATTCAAGGCCTTCCATGCGTATCCATCAAATGACATATAACAAATAGTTTGCCATTCATATCTACTAATGTATGTGTAATAGATATAACACGATACTTTACGGTCATGCTTCTACCCTTTCTATAATTATGGTGGAAACCATTAGTGTATTATACTATATACATATTTTGAAAACAGTTTATACCCTGGTCAAGGGGGTCCTCAGCCATCTGATCCAGGGCTACACTGTTTATTTTTTGTAAAATTTTAAAATAGCATTAAAAACCAATTGGTCGTTTTTCAAGAATGAAAATGTCCATATGAAAACGGCATAGAAAGGGTTAATAACTTAATATCCAACAAGATTCACATCACCCAGTTAACATCGCTTCAATATAAAGTCAACAAGACGATGTTCTTTCCAGTTTAATTTTTAAATTGTATGCGTTTTCTTAGGAAACATGTGGGTCGTCAGTTTAGATCAAGTTCAGGTGCCGCGTTACGCTGCGACTGATCTGGATCTATACTATTTGCATAATCATGTTAGTGTTTAAGTGCCTGGCAGCGAAAAGTTAAAGGTACATTTCCTTAAATCGCGCTTGAAAATTTGGAAATCTTAGAATTTGTATGAGCAACTTATGGTAGCCCTGTTCTTTTTTTGGAAAAAAATAACGTTTTCCACCTGAAGCACGATGTTGTATCACACAACAAACACAAGTCTGCTACAATTAACATGTCCAAAGTTAAAGTAAAGCAAGTCAATGCCATTCTTATAAAGTGTCCTTTAATGTATTGTATAAGATAAACTAAATATATTTTGTTTTCAGTATGCGTTATTGTGTTTCCCCTATATATGTAATGAATACTAGATAATCTATACGCTATGGGGTCTTTTTAACCATTTTCCCAGTCAAACTAGCAAAGCAAATCGCAAACATTTCCATAGCAACATACTAAATACCAATACATCTTGTCAAAACAAAGCACACCTTGACAGTAGCAAATTAGATATCGCCAACATTTAGCACAAATATTTGCGTTGGGTTCTTCCGCTGTGTCTCGGAAGTATCCGTTATCAATTAATTAGGATTTCAGACATTTTTTCTGAAAACTATATCGTAGCAAACAGTGTAGACCCAGACGATATGCTGCATTTTGTGGCGTCTCATCTAGGCACATGTATACACTATTTGTTGATATCTATTTGTGGGGGATGTAACTTACTGATAGGTGGATGGCAATGAAAATTATTTGAACCTTTTCACCAGTATAGGCGACTTAACTCGATTTTGCAAACAGTTAGCATCCAGATTAGATGCCAGGTAACGAGGCGTCTGGTCAGGATCTAGCCTATTTTGCACTCGTAGTAATACATGTAATGGTTAATTCAGAACCTCAGTCAATATGCAAACACAAATTTTCGAAGACGATATTTTATCTGCAAAACGGTTAAAATAGTTAAATTTGGCATTGAATGGGTTAACTGACAGTAACCAGAAGCCTAAAATATTGGTTCTAAATAAAAGTACATTGTACATGTATATAAGTAACACATTTCTAAACAAACAGTCTGTATATAAATACAATAAACTTCTGCTTTACATTCGTACACACACACACGTCTAGTAATAAATATATATAAAATAGATCTAGTCTGTCTAAAGTTCCCATGCAAAACCTTGAAATAAAGAACATCGTTATAAAGGCAACATGTCTGCGTTGTAATGAAAGCACGTCTTTTTAGGGGAGCCACATGTCCGTTGTATTTGCTTCTAGCTGTATTTGACTAATAATGTATTTGTATGTACATTTACAAGTAAATTACATGTACATGAAAATGGACTTATTATGCTTTATACCTAGATCTATCATTAATTACAAAAAGTGACCATCAGATTAATTTAGTTCATTAAATGGCTGCAACAAAAGCCAGCCTATAATATATAATTATAAATTTAATACACAGTAAATCCTGGATTCAGCAAACAATTCATTTCTGAGAAATATAGAAACAAATGTAGGACGACATTAAAACAAGAACCTCATTTAACAATTTGGACCCGAATCAGACCCAAACTGTTTGACAATCATTTCAATATTTCTTCAGACATTTAGCCTTAGATCTAGATTTGAAATGAAAGTGCCTACCACAATATTAAAACAGACATAGTTGTGACGGAGAAAGGGTTAATGCACACGACCAATTTTGGCGATGAAATAGCTACTAGTAAATAGATGTTTGCATTCTTATTATAGTAAAGACTGTCCATGTATGTTATATTGAATGGTCTATGAACACAGGTTTGGACATAACAATATATTTAATAACAAGTGTAGGTGAACATGTGAAAGCGATATTGTTTGTGGCTTTATCTCACGAACTCTTGAAACTACAATGTACAAGAAAATTCCAGTGATCAATTTATAGTCAATTTTGAATATTTAGATGTGTTTTAACAATGTATGGAAAGGTGAAAACAGTGAGATTAGATTATATATAATATTTAAGAGCTCCTGGTGAAAACAAATGTAGACCCTGATCGGAAGGCTCATATAAGAGCCTACTGATTTTCGTCTACATTGTCTGTATAGAACAAGCGTATTCGTCTCAGGTTCATTGTGCTGCTAATGGCGTTTATACGCGACAATAGGGGTCAGTGGGTTAGTTAAAATAAAGATATTTTAAAATCAAATCTTATCAATGGCATTATGATTATATTGTGTGAGCGTCTTGTGAAGTTAATCGCGTGACGTTTAAACCAATTTTGTTTGGAAGGTATGCCTACGTAAGAATATAAATAATATATCTTGTCACTTTTTTCTATCATAGGAGGGTATGTAACAAAAAAAAGAAAAAAACTTCATTAGGCATTGCCTTAACTCCTTCACTGATATTTCAAACTACACTAACATTTACATACACTTTGGGTCGAGATACATGTATAATCAAGCGTCCATGGACTCGATGTCTGATCATGGCTCGTACTTTTAGACACCCTAAATTCTACTGAATAAGAAAAGAGCACACGAAAATATCGAGCAGACGAAATATAACAGTGAAGGGGTTAAAGAAACAAAGTCTGTGACAGAAAAAATGGATACAGAAGTCCCGTTATTAAGACCAATCAAACGAGGGCTCGCTGGTGATATAAAGAGACAGGTTGCAGCTTTAGACAGGCTGAAAGTACATGTAAAGCAGATATCTCTGATACGAGCATTCTGCTTTACTTTAACCCTTTTTCTGTCGTAATACCGTTCGCTTTGAAACTGTCGCATGCAAATATTTTAAATTGAAGAAACTTAAATACGAGTGTCAAACAGTTTGGAACCGTATCAGACGTCGCGTTACGCGACGTGTGTTCTGGATCCAAATTGGCCAGTGGCGATCGACAGGAAAAGGCTCATTCAACCACAGGGGCCCGTTTCATAAAACTTCGTACGACACATGCTGTTGTAAGTCAGATTATAAAAGTCTCAATTATTATTTATTTCTCCATCTAATCCTGTCTTGTGACATCTCTGTGGAATCGTCTTGAAAAGACGATTCCACAGAGATGTCACAAGACAGGATTAGACAGAGAAATCAGAAATTAAATGCATTTTAAAGTTTTGACTTACGACCGTTTTTGTCGTACGAAGTTTTATGAAGAAACAAGCTTTATATTGAGTGGTCAAAATAGCCGAGTTTGGTATATTCAACAATGTTAGAATATGAGAGGGAACTTTATAGTTAGAGTGTGTCACAGGTGAAGGGAAAACATCAGTCACTCTCTGGACGAGTTTTCTGTTTTAAAAGACAAAGAACAAAACATAACATGTCACAATATTAGTCTGGTTGTAGAGAGCTAGTAGTCTATGATAGTTAGTTACATGGCGTCTCACCTGAGTCTCTGCGCAAAGCATCGTGGGTCTCTGAAGTTAGTGTGAATAATGACATATAAATTATATGGCATACGTGCAATATATTATATTATAACACTCGTAGTCTAATGCAATGTAATATAGCGATGAATAAACCTGGTACATGTATTGTGAAATATCGCCTTTACGACCCAATCAAAAAAATCCATGTCGAGTATATGTGACACGTGTTCATCACGACAGATTAATGTTTAACGCAAAATGAAAGTAAAACAGAAAGCTCCCTTTGGTAGTTTTCTGTTTAACGTTCATCATGCTTTAAGCAGCATTCTGTTTTATTCACTGAAAACATGCCTTGTTTTGAGTAGTCCTAACAGCAGGTCCTAATTGCAATTCTAATTCTTGTAATTCTAATTCCTAATTGTGATACTAATCCCTATAAGTGCTATGAACAATATTAACTCATTGACTACTGAAACTTCAAAAGGACATTTCCAGTTTGCAATTAACCCATTTATACCCAGTGGATTCTTCCATGTTTATACATGTATATTGGATTAGTCCATTTTTTATCAAAGGGATGCCTGGTCAAAATTTTCATTTTCCTTTTGTTTTATATTGAAATTCCTATCAGCAAACACTTTAGACTCTGATCAGACGCCGCATAATGCGGCGTTAGATCAGAGTTTACACTGTTTGCCTTTGTCCCATATATGGGATCGTTGGCACAAATGGGTTAGGTCTATTCTAAAAAACATTTTCTACTTAGAATTGTTTAACTTTTACCACTATGTATAGCAAAATGATAAACAGTGCAGACCCTGATCAGATGTCTCTTGTCTTAGTCTACAATATTTGCAATAGGAGAAGTATAATCTCCACATGTACATTGCAAAGGACGCGTAAATACACGTCACTAGGGTTCAATGAGTTTACTAATTGAAACACTACAGTCTTTTTGACTCCTGACCTTGCAACGGAAGAAGTCCAACTGTGTTAAACGACCATCAATAAGATGCATATTAGGCAGCTCTTAGGACAGACATCAGCTTATGACATGACAAAAATAATGTAAATGTACCGGTATTACTCAGTCTGTAATGCATAAAACTGTCATAGATATACCTTTAAAAATTGTCATGCATTCGATCAATGGTTGCTTAAAGGTTTGCTTGTAATATTCAAGAGCCTAAAAAATAAGCATTTGTAGTCATCTATATGAATATGTAAAATGAATGAAAGGTAATGAAAAACGTAATATTCCTATTATTGCTATTTAGACAAACTAAGTTATAAGTCAGTGCGTCTCTTATGTGAAGTTAATAAAAGGTATGGATATAAAATTCTGATAGTCTCGAAAATTGACGAGTGTCTAATAAAAAGAACTCTGGATTCAAATAAAATCTAAAAATCATTACAACAGTATGGCTAAAGTGTGGTTGGGTGTGACTGTTGACATCAGAACAACTTATATCTGAATATTTCACGGAATTAGTCAAATGCTCTTGTTTAAAGGGGCCATTGCCAGTTAATCGATGTGTAAAAGTAGAAACCATAATTATATTATATTATATCATAAAATCAGCAAACAGTGCAGACGGGTCTGCACTTTATGCCAATGCCCTACTGAGTAGACTTCCTCCATTTTCGGCTACTTTGTTAGAAACTAGATAGATGTTTTATTATGGTTTATCTTTTAAAGCAATGAATCAACTACGTGCCAGACTGTATCTCAGTAGCACATGCTGCTTTATAATATAATTATCTTAATAGTCAATGAACCATCTCCATATATAGAAATTACAACATCTACTTACTACACTTCTAAATTATATACCGTATAACCATCTGTATTATCTCTCTACAGTGTAAAGTGCTCCCTCTCTACAACGGCCTTCCCAACAACGACTCTCTCCTTACAAAGACTCTTGCCGCAGTTCCCTAAACAGGACAGTTATGTCTTACGCTTTTACTGCTGCAATACCGTCTGCTTAAATTGTTCGACTGCTGTTTTTGTCAAAGTTACATAATGGACATTTTTACATAAAAACATTAATGACGAGTGACAAACAGCTTGAATCCAGATCAGAAGCCGCGTTACGCGGCGTCTGATCTGGATTCAAGCTGTTTGCAAATGTAAGCCACGTTCCCTCCTTATAACGACTCCCTCCGAACAACGCACACAATTTATGTCTCCCAATGGGTGTCGTTGAAGAGAGGGAGCACTGCATATGAAAACTTCATCATCTACAGAATTTAATTAATAACTCCATCAATGAGACACCCGTTTCAAAAGCTACAGTTACCAGTATGTGTCAATCTATTCATTGAAAAACGCGTGGAAATCTCTAAGAACATGACTTCATTGATTAATACTGTGTTAAATTGATACAATCAGCTGCATTGTTTTATCCCGTGTTGCATTAACCCATTCACTGCCATGATGTTATCTGCTTTATGTTATATATATAATTATTAACCCTTTCACTCTCTATGGCGCCATAAAGCGCGTTTGCAAACATTTTGGGTCCTGGGCCCGAGGTTATAAAACTTAAAACGAACTCTGTGCTCAAAACTCAGTTTCGATAACAGGCTCTAGTTTTTACAAAACACGTTTTATTTTGGGGGTTTAACCTCATTTCGATACATTATTACAGTATAATTATGTATGAAAATACTAGAAATAAAATAAAATGCTTGCCGATAAGTTATGAACTGAGAAAAATTCTGAGTTTTGAGCACAGAGTTCGTTTTAAGTTTTATAACCTCGGGGCCAGGTCAGACGCCGCGTTACGCAGCGTCTGATCAGGACCCAAACTGTTTGACACTCTTATAGATATTTATTAAGTCATATGAAGGGGTAAAAATCTCCCGAATAACCTGATGATGAAAGGGTTAAACAATGGCGTCTGCTTTTAGATTTCAAAATTAAGTGTCGGGTAAATCGTAAACAGAGTGTCAACACATTCGGATCCTGATCAGTAGTCGCATTTCGCGGCGTCTGATCAGGAACCAAACTGATTGTAAATAACCTTTGTACTCCAGGTAAGGCAGTGTTAATGTTAAGATGGCATCTGTCCACTCGTGGATCTTCCTTTGAGTTACCTTGCACCTAAAGTTTGACTGCATTTACCTGCCTGTTGTTCATATTAGGTCAATGTTAGAAAATGTATGCTTCTTCTTACGCTGTATGTCTCACAGTAAATAAAGAACACTTGAATTCGTGTGACTACTACTTAAAATGCTCAATGACAGTTCGATAAGCTCCTATCAGGCCAACAGTTACACAAATATAGTCAACCCTGTATATGGCGGCCATCGTTTCAGTACTTTATTATATATTTTATTACAATAAAAGAGACTGCTAATTGCATGGCAAACAAACAGCAGAAAGATCCTATATATACAGTGGAGAAAAGGTTATTCTTTCCCAATAAACGCATTTACGCTAAATTCGCTAATTCTAATATTTCCTGTGCAAACAGTTTGGAGCCAGATCACACGCCGGGTAACCCGGCGTCTGATCAGGCTCCAAACTGTTTGTCGTCCAGGTTAAAATCTACATTCAGAATTGTCAAAAAGTTGTCATTTTCTTCATTTGTTTGCAATGCGTTTGCGTTTTGTTTGCGTTTAAACGGGAAAGAATAACGTTTTCTCCACGGTATTTGATGTACACCTGTCCGATATTAAGCTGCCATCTGTAGTGAAGATTGTTAATTAATCTTCGTTTGAATGACGACTTAACACAGGGTTGACTACACTTAGAATCTATATCTTTGTTTTTAAGTGATGGCTTTACGCTTTAAACCTTCTACTTACTATATATCTTTCGAACAGTTTTGCAACAACAATATATTATGTTAGTTTCTATATATTCGAAGTTGGTGTAATAACATACATTTTTGTATATTGATTATATTTATATAGTAATTAAAGCCATGGGCTTCGTGTAGAAGCTCTCTTATATTGTATAAAAAGAAAATGTCAAAACTAAAATAACCCAACAAAAAGAACGAATGGAAATCTAATTGATAGTAAAAGGCTCTCAGACCCATGGATCAGTTTCAATGACACATCTTAGTAAAGAGAATAAAAAATGTACTGTAATAGTCCATCATTTCAACCAATTTGTCTTCTTTAGAGTGGGGAATGGCGTTATTGATTCTCGTTTGAACAAAGTTAAAATCCAAACGCAATGCAATAAAATGCATGTTTTACTGAAAGTTTAACCCATGACCCCTTAAATACGCCTTTAATCTATTCCTCCACAGAAGAATATAGTTCAACTGTTTAGTCATGTATCGTAAGAAATAGTTTCTATATCCTGACAAATTGTAGCATAAAGCAGGCTGAAATTTAATCAGAATGCACTTTAGGGTGCATTCTGCTTTACTTTCAGCCTGCTTTAAATGGCAATCTGTCTTCAAAACTAGAAAAAGGCTATGGGGTAAAGAGTCAATTTAATCGTCGGAAAGGCAACCAGCTGGGGAAAGAATAACGTCCTCCTCTTTGTAGTGGTCGTGATAGCAAGTTTTGCTACATTTAAAGAAATTGGTCCATGGCATGTTCACATTCTCCCATAAAAGTATGACTTTTAAAATGAAAAACTAAAGGACGATTGACGATCTACACGGTTAGATCGTGCACTCATCTAAACGCCCCATCTGTCAAGCCTGAATTGAACCAGCATTCAATACAAGATGCATGAGCAATCTTAAGATAAGCGGTGGCATGCTGCAGAACGAAAGTAATGCATTTAATAAAGCTATGTTTTAAGCTTTTTGCATAGTAGCAGGCACATGTCTGCTTTTGGAGATCACCATGCATGAGTGTTTTTTCATCTAAGTGGCACCGACTTCAACGACAGGCTTGGCGGTAAATTCTGATACATTCTACCAAATAAAAAAAACCTCTATATCTAAATAAATATCTTACCCGTTTCCATATCCGAAAAAAGCAGAAACCAGAATCTAATTTAAACGATTCATTGCTTACGTTTTGTCGTAGCTTTAGGATATTGTCTCCCCTGAAGCTCAAAGCTAGAATATTCAAAGCAAATTTAACGATAGCACAATATATTATCTAATTATCTTTTATTCAGCATTCTGATATGATTGTTCACATAAATTTTTAGATCTATATAAACACAAGATATTTTAGTGCAAATTACTGAAACCTGTACATAGCTAATTCTACTTTTTGTACTAATTTTATTCTTTTTATTTCTTCTGAAAAATATTGGCTCTCAGAATATTATTGGCAATTCATGTGGAAAAGAACTTATTTGTATATATATGTTGCGCAATGCTCTGTCAAGGTTCAGTGTGTAGATCAATGTGCTTATCTAATCGTGCTGAATTAAAGTGATTACGAAGATAAAAAGAAAATCATTGAAATGTGTGTGTATAAGCACAGCTGTAGATATCTATAAGCTATTTGGAGTAATATTATCTGGTTGAACTCTTACACGCACAAACGGTAACTTGGTTAACGTTTGCAAACAGTTGGGACCCAGATCAGACGCCAAGTCATTCGGTGTCTGATCTGGATCCAAACTGTTTGTCACTTACAGTAGTCAGAGGAAGACATCAATTTCAAGATTGCAAACAGACTACAATTTTGAAGCAGGCAACATTAACCCTGATCGTGCTAAGCGCGACTTGCTTATCAAGTACATTTGCAAACAGTTTGGATCCAGATCAGACGCCGCGTAACGCGGCGTCTGATCTGGATCCAAACTGTCACTCATATTCAACCTTTTTTTCAGTTTAAAAAAAGCATAAAAATTAATTTCGCAGACGATATAGAGATCTATTTAAAGCAGACGACAATTCAGCATGTGTTAAACTTGTAGGTATACTAATCAGCGTTCCAAAGAGTTAAGTTGAATATAAATGGTGTAGAAACTATAACTTACCCACAGTCACATAACTCGCTAATAGAAACATTGTCTGGAAACTTTTCAGACAAAATCGCTGCCTGTCGACTTTGAGAGAGCATTTTGTTCTCTCAGATGTGTCAGTCTTAATTCCGCTAAAAGCCTGTCAATTTACCGCGCGTGTCCTCAACAAGTGGTTTATTTGAGTAAGTTATATTACAAAATCACTTCATTTTTTCCACAGTCAAATGCAAATATTGTACGACCTTAGCCCACAATGACAGAACCCGTACTCGGGTTTCCAAACTTCCTTCCGACAATACACAAACAAGTTAAGAGAGAAGTTTGACAAACAGTTATTCGGGTGCGCGAAAGGTTTGCACACCTATTGTAGCTATGGGTTTAACCGGTAGTCAGTGCTTAACGACGTTGTAGCAACAGGCTGTTCCTTTAACCTCCTCCGAGTCAAATCGCGACTAATCAGACGCACGGGTTATTTTGGATCCAAATCTATTAGATATTACCTAGATTTAAATAAATATTTGAAGAAAAATTTAAATAGTGTTTTTGCCATTATAAGTTGCTTTCATTAGATATGGATCTGGGGTGGAACGAATTACCCAAAACCCCACAAACCCCACAAACCCCGGAATTACCCAAAACCCCATCAAAAATCAACTGTAGGGGTAGTTTACAGCCACAAACCTTGAAATATCTATTAATTATGTTATTATAAGGTGATATAAGTTCAGATTATACAAAAAAAAAATTTGAAAAAAAATTTGAAAAAAAAAATTGAAAAAAAAATTGAAAAAAAAAAAATGATTTTTTATTTTTTTTTACCCCTCTTAGAAAGGGTTAAATCACACGAAAATGGAAGTGATAATGTGGAAATATAAACAGACATTACCTTCGTAGCACATTTTATATGTCCGTGTACATCCCATTCAAACGAGATCAGCACCGGACGAAGTTAATCCACCACAACCCCATTTATTTTCACATCTCGACCACAAAGCCCGCCTACAACTCTTTATAAATGTTTTGTCAAGCAACACACACTAAAAATTTAAAGACTTTCTTCACCGGTAACATTTGACAATCTTTGAAAAGTGGCGTGATGCTGCAATTTTCGTCCATTTGAGCTGATTCTTGCCTGATCCGCACCGGCCCTAGTTATTCCACCACAAACCTCATTTATTTCCACATCTCGAAAAAAACACCTCTAGAAGTCTTTCTTAATGTTTTGTCAAGCACCACACACCAAAACATTATTGAATTTCGAATCCTGAACCCTATGACAGTCTTTAATAGCATTTACCATGACAGTGTGTGCATTTTAACTCTTGGAACACTCGTCACGTATATATTTGACCTTTGTAAACAGTGCACTTGTTGAAAGTACACTTGACACCAAGTAAAACGGGTATACCCAGATCAAAGGGCCCTAAATATCTCGCGATGTGATTTGGATCTGTTGTGATATATCGTTCATAGTCTCGTGAATTTTTTACAGAGTCTAGACAGCGAGAGAGAAGAGATATAATAGAGAGAGGGTCCGAGACATAGAAAAAGATATGACAAAGGTAAGAGAAATATAGCAAAGAGAATGAAGGCTCTTCTTTCTTTTTGCTATTTTCTGTCATCCTCGTCATATCTCTGTCTCTCTGTCTTTGCCTTTATTCTCACTCTCTTTTCTCCAGCTCTCTCGCACTCTCTATCTTGCGAAAGAGAAAGAGCGAGAGAGCGATAGAGAGAGAGAGACAGACAGAGAAATTCAGAACAATGTCAACTCGCGATCCGCAGGATAAGGGTTAATTGCAACTTCAGGTTCACTGATCGTTATCTACATCTAACAACTACCCAGCTGTGTTAATTGGTTTGCAATGAACATTCTCTGATAAGGATGTGTGTATTGATACCAATTATCACAGTAGGGAACCACTACATATAGGTGTACAGTTTCCAGGGGCGAAACCTCTCACGAAAATATAACCCTCTTCACGAAATGGATTAAATTCAATCGTATACTGAAAAACACAGTAACTCTATAAATGTATGCGTATAAGCCACTTTAAAAAAAGCGGATTTGAAAAGTGGCGTGATGATGCAAATTTCGTCCATTTGAATTGATTCTAGCCTGATCCGCACCGGCCATAGTTATTCCGCCACAATCTCTATTTATTTTCACATCTCGATAAAAAAAAACCTTCTACAAGTCTTTCTTAATGTTTGGTCAAGCACCACACACCAAAACATTAATGAATTTCGTATCCGGAACATTAGGACAGCTTTTGAAAAATAGCATTTGCTACGATTTCCATCATCCTCTATAATTCGAAATCATTAGGTGCCGTGTCAGGTGTGTCTTTTGAAAACAGTGCACTTGTTGAAAGTACACCTATTGACACCAAGTAAAACGTGTAGACCCAATTCAAGGGGCTCCTAAATGATGTAAGCGTAAGTGAAAGCAGGCTGAAAGTAAATCACACTATGCACTACTTTAAATAGAGTGTTTAGCCTCGCAGATGGTAGCTTAAAGCAGGCTGAAAGTAGAGCTCATTCTGTTCTACTTTCAATCTGCTATAAGTGGTCACTTGTATTCAAACAAAGAATTAAGTATTACATATGTATACGAAATAGATTATTGGTCCTATGATAGCTTAAAGCAGGATGAATGTAAAACACAGCTTACTTTACTATCAACCTGCTTTAAGTTGTCACCTGTGTTCAAAACAAGGGTTAATCTTCTAGAAAAAAAATTATACATATATCTTATACGACAGTTTTTAGTTGACAAAATACAGATGTTAAAAAGTGTAGAAAAAAGTTTCATTACTTGACAATGTGACAATTAAAGGAATTGATCTAGATGCAAACTTTTGGGTTTTTTGTGAAGGCCTATTTTTATCGTTATATGTAAACAACAACATCACAGTGTTGAAATGGATCAGCTAGATCCCTTATCTACCTGTATTAATACCTAGTACCCATGATGCCCTAGGTGCCTCTGGGTAATATGATATGATGTATCGATTGTGTACCGTCCAAAAGACATCCTGCTGAGCCAAATATAGGCCTTTAACCCTTACCGTCCTAAGGGCAACATGGGCAATATTTGCAATCAGCTTGGCTCCAGGTCGTGCTTTATAGCGACTTGGCTAACAATTGCACAGGCTTGAAAGTTGTATCTAGACCAGCGGACCAGAGACCACGTAACGCTGCGTCTGATTTGGAATATGTTATCAAGTTTAATTAAGATCCGAAATTAAATGTTGCTGCTTCCGAAGACGAAATATTTTAAGCATACGACACTTCAGAATGATAAGGATTAAAACAGAACAGAAATCCAAACTATTTGCTACTATATTACTTTATAGTCATATAACTCGAACATATTCAACAATAGAGACAATATATATGTGTTTTTGCAAACAATAAACCATTAAAGTATACAAAGCGAAAATGTCTAGAGTCGACCGATCAGGATCTGCACTGTTAGTTATTGACAGCAACCCATAACAGTCATCAATATACACGCATTAATTGGAAACTGGTGTTAATGATGCGATTTGGACAAGTTTAAATTGAGAAATAAAAACAAGAGACGACAATTGTTTGAAGCAATTTACAGCCTTTCAAATTACTCGATGTGTGATTCGGAGCAACACTGACTGCACATGATAATGAAGATGCGTTGGGCGCTGTGTTTAGCTTCTCTAATGCTGTAAATATTTTCTTGAACTAGTGCTCACGTGCATGCAATGGTTAATATTCGCAAACCGTCTAGATTCAGCTTAGACACCTATGTCACAAAAAACAAACACCCTTATTTTGTGAGAACTACCGGTATATATATGTGTGTGTTCAAGTCCCCTTTTGAAATGATTGTTGCAAGTATCAACTAATTATGCTTGGCCGACTTCGTCCTCTGTCTTCTTACTCACAAAAATCGCCTATGTGAACAAATGTGCACTGGAAACCACAATCTCCCCACTTAGCTGCCTTACTACATCCTTTACCATATTTTCGTATGGCTTTGAGCGATGTAGACTCCTCTATGTCATAATATTATTTTAGTGCATTTATCTGAATAGAACAGTGTAGAATCAGATCAGAATCTCATTCAAGAGCCCGCTATTCTAGGTCTGCACTATCTGTGCGCCGTTACATAAGCAGTGCTATCATAAATGGCTTTCGCTCTGCGGGATACCAATCGCAGTGTATATTGTCCCCGCATACCATATATGCACCCAGCACCATAAAGCACAAGGTTTTTACAGGCGAGGTACATAAGAAATAAGATTTTATATGAATAGCTTGTATCCAGATCAGCCGCAGTGTAACGTAACGCTTACCGTCCTAAGGGCGACATGGGCAATATTTGCAAACAGCTTGGCTCCAGATCAGACGCCGCATTGTCGTGGCTTATAGCGACTTGGCTAATAGTTGCACATGCTTGTTTCTAGACCAGCGGACCAGAGACCACGATGCGTCTGATTTGGAATATGTTATCAAGTTTAATTAAGATCCGAAGTTAAGTATTGCTGCTTCCGAAGACGAAATATTTTAAGCATACAACATTTCATGATAAGGATTGAAACAAAACTGAAATCCAAACTGTTTGCTACTATATTACTTTAGTCATATAACTCGAACATATTTAACAATAGAGACAGTATTATATGTGTTTTTGCAAACAGTAATGGAACAGTCATTAAAGCTGCTTTGGAATTGATCAGGTTCTAAACTGACTGCAATAACACCTGCCTATTCCGTTCATACACATATATACTTGGTTGTAACTGGTCAGTTAATTTCTTCCCTTTTTTCCACATATACCGTTGAAAGTATAGCAGAATGCGCCTTGAAGAAGATTAGAACTATGCTTTACCTCCAACCTGCCGATTTACCGGGTGTTTGATTTGGACTTTCAGATTGTAAATTTTGCTGGTATTTATGTGCTTGGAACTGGTGACTGTATGTCATTAATAACCTTTTGGATGGTGTGCAGATACTTTTCAGATGGAAGTCACTTGGTGTTATCTCTGGATCCACACTGTCTGTACATGTCGTCGCAATGCTCTCATTTGCAGGCTGTAGACATGTCTAAACATATTTTAATGTTGTGTATATATACATATATAGCTAAGCGTAAGGTAATTAATATACCTTAAAATAATAATGCTACCACCTCCCTGTGGTTTACAATTGAAAACAGTTTGGATTAGGGTCAAATGTCAAAAAGCATGGTGTTTGAACCGGAACACGCTTTTTTATACGCCCACCTGTAAAATGTGCGTTCTTGTTGCATGGGAAATCCTTTCTCAAAATATGGGCTTGTGGTCCGTTTGAAGGTGCCAAGCGTAGACAGTTTGGATCCAGATGAGACACCGAGTCACTCGGCGTTTGATCAGGTTCCAAATCGCCAGACACTTTATGAAGCGAATTGTCGACGTCTGCAATGAACTGTGATTTTCACATTTTATTGCTAATTGCGTTTTCGCTCAGATCTCTAAGTGTCTACAAATTAGAATAGATTTTGATTTCTTTGTCAGTGGGCGTATAATGTACCGCTTGTCGTGCTCTCGTTTTGGTTAGTTATTAAAGTGTTCAGCTCTCTTAGGCTTTATAGGAAATGTATAGCAATATAGGTGACAACCAGACATTTTCAAGATCAAGCAATAATTATTATCCTTAAATACAATGTATGCAGGGCTGCCATAATTTGACATGAAAAATCCTAAGATTTCCAAATTTGCATTTTTCAAGTGCGATTTTACGAATCGTATATTTGACCTTATCGTCTGTGTCTAGTTGTTTTTTTTACACGTGGCTGCTTAAAGCAGGCTTGAATTAAAGCAGAATGCGCCTTAAGGCGCAATCTGCTTTACTCTAAGACTGCTTTAAGCTTCTATGTACAAGAAAAAAATCCGGAGATGTAGGAAAAAATCCGGAGAAATGGCGTCCTGTTTATGTTCAAATTTGTTTGCACACATAACTGAAATACTGGCGTGACACAATTTCTACACTGTAAGTTTTATATTGCATTAAATGCTTAAGTATATTGTTAGAATACATGATCATGCCTAGGAAAGGCAGGGCTTCCATAACTTGACATAAAAAATCCTAAGATTTCCAAATTGCATTTTTCAAGTGCGATTTTACAAATCGTACCTTTTCCCCATCGCCTGTTTCTAGTTTTGTTGACACGTGACTGCTTAAGGCAGTGAAAGTAAAGCAGAATGCGTCTTAAGGCACATTCTGCTTTCCTTTCAGCCTGCTTTAAGCCATCATATACTAGAAAAAAATCCGAAGATTTAGGAAAAATCCGGAGAAATGGCAGCCCTGGAAAGGGGAGGGGATTGTCCCAATGGGTCATTGTCCTACTATCTGTTTGTACTGATTTACATGTATATATACATGCTATACGCTTATTATTATGAAATTGGAAAAAAGGCTCTTTTGTTAGTTTCATGCCCTTTTTGTTGAAGGGGGTGGGGTGTTGATGGAGGTGTGTGTGTGTGTGTGTGGGGGGGGGGGGGGGGTTAAACTCTTTCAGATATCTTTCTCGTTAAATGTTTGGCCCTGAAAAGGGCCTTTTTTTTCAGGCTGACGACTTTCCGTAGGACATGCAGCACTCGAGTGTCCCCTGTAGCATTGAGATGCACACCATCTTTGCGGAACATACTAGAACCCACATCCTTTGCCAGATGGATAAAATCACGTCGTAGCTTCGCAGCCAGCTTGCTGTCCACTGCCCTCTGAATCTTTTTGTACCTTCCATGACTGATACTACTAGAATCGTACCTTTACCCCATATACTATTTCTAGTTTTGTTGGCACGTGACTACTAAAAGCAGGCTGGAAGTAAAGCATCTTTACTTTCAGCCTGCTTTAAGCTATCATGTACTTGAAAAAATGCCGGAGAAATGGCAGCCCTGCTGAAACCTTTAAGATAATTCCATTTTCGAAATAAGTCTGGTCCATTTATGACTACAGTAAAACCTCTCTATTGCGACCACTAATATATGTAGAAGGCCAATTCTTTTAATAATAGACAGGTGACAGCTTAAAGCAATGTGAAAGTAAAACAGAAAACGAATGAAGGAGTTTTACTTCCGCTTTGCTTAAAGCAACCACCTGCATTAAATATATTTAGTGGTCGTAAAAGAGAGTTTTACTGTCTACACTGTTTGCATTGGACATAGTTTCTTTTCACAGGTATGCCATTTTTAAATAAGTAGTAGATCTACCCTCGTTTCTAGGGTTGAATATGTTGCTTATTATAATTCTAAAATTAAATATTTAGAATGAAATTTCAATGACCGAGTTCTGTCAACTGATGTTTATGAAACATCTATATACATTGTATAGAATTAATATTCGCATGTTACATGTAGCAGTAAAATACCTTGATATAGACTTTTGCAAAGAGTTTGGATCCTGGTAAGATGCCGCATAATGCGACATCTGAACAGGATCAAAATTATTTGACACTTTGATATTGTTTGGAAGAGAAATTTAGAAACTTCGAAGTTTAGAAAATTAGCAGACAACACTTGTTGCAGACGGGAAATATACCCAGCATGCAAAGAGTCAGTTATAGGTCTAAGGACACCGAAATCCTTATGTTTCTACGTGTACCAAAGTCAATCTCAAACAGCTTTTGACCAACTTTTCTCAATTTCATACAGTCAAACTTGTTATAACTATTTACTCCATAGATACTCAATTTTACACATTTAATATATTCCTACACTGAAGAAAATAGTTCCAATATCTACAGTCATGGATAATTATGTATCATAAGAAGCATTTTCTATGTTCTATCAGATGCTGAAAGAAAAGCAGAATGTGTCTATAAGGTGCATTCTGCTTTACTTTCAGCCTTCGTTAAGCCTGTAGAATACTAGAAACTGGCTATGGAGTAAAGGGTTAAATGACCATTTAGAAATTATGCATGGATACTGTTTAAGATATGTGTGATAACAACGCGCAGACCTGATCTGGATATTTAAACTGTTTGCAATAGTCATCAATACTGGTGACCAATGTTGAAAGGGTTATTCCAAAGTCATCGACCAAACCAGGTGCTTTTTTTCCCCATTTTATTATTATGCTTAAAATGTATGTAGACCTGTAACAAAAGCAGCATGCGGGCGCAGAAGTCAAAAACGCATGTTCAAGCAACACGTGTAGCTTTGAGATTTTATTAAGGCGGGATCCCTGTGGCGAACAGTTCCCAAATATTTACTTCATAGACAATCGGTTTGTTCAATAAGAAAATCATGCTGGGAGAGTTTTATTAGGCTAGTGCGGCTTCTGTGTTCGGTTGCGTAATGTCATATTCCTTTGTGATGTGCGATATGGTAGACCTGTGTTTTACGACAGGCTTTACCTGGAAGTTATAAACGGGGTTGATCCAGATTGATAGTTTATTATTTTAACACACTATTTACTTGATCATTTTGTTATCAAGTTAACGTCCAATATCTTAATTGGGTTAATTAGAATTATCGATATATTTCAAGTATAGTAGCAATCTTCTTCACATCTTTGTTTAAATCGCCTTTTCTAAAGCACAATTGTGAAATATTGGACTGGGCTCGGATAAAAAAAATTAATATTATAACCAAACCCATATTAGCCCTTATCATGCCGTGATACCGTCTGCTTTTAAATTATCGTCTGCAATTTTTTTTAAATTTAGATGTGTACATTTTGTATGTAAAGAAACCTAAAAACACTTCCAACAGTCTGATTCAAGATCAGGCGCCATGTTACGCGGCTTCTGATCTAGATCAAAGCTGTTTGCAAAAACGACATGAAGTCTCGATCAGCAGGCAAAGTGTTAAGCAGTTACTGAAATTGATCGCTTGACTGCTGTATATGGGACATAAGTAAAGCAGAAAGAAAAGTAGAATACACATGTAACTTTGTTCTTCCTTTTCTTTAAAACTTTATCACGCTCACATCTCACAATCCCTTACAGATACAGAGCTTTATTCGGCATAAAATAGCATAAGTATATTCATAGCCATCAATAAACATGTACAATTCAATATACATACATTCATTGTACGTAAATGAACGGACATGGAAAATTAAGTTTCGTAAACAAACTTTACAGAGAAGTGTAATCTATAAACTGACAAGAGTTCACATTATTTAATAGATATTATTATGTATTCCATGCAACTCTTAATGTTCCCTCTGATTAGAGTCTGCACTGTTTGTATAGAGCACATGTGTTCTGTTCACAGGTATGCATTTCTCTTAATATGAAATCTCATTGACCTAGTTGTTCTTATCTGTTGCTGGAAGGCTATTCCACATGACCATCACTGGTAATGAAATTCCCAAGATATGACCAACAATTTTTGTCGTCTGCTTTTTTTTATTTCTCAATTAAAACTTACCCAAATCTCCCCTTAACACCAGTTTCCAATTAATGCGTTTACACTGATGACTTTTACGGGTTGCTGTTAATGACTAACAATAATAATAATAAGAAGAAGAAGAATAATGGGACAGTGCAGACCCTGATCGGTCGACTCTAGACTTTTTCACTTTGTATTCTTTAATGGTTCATTGTTTACACATAACAAATATACTCGTCTCTATTGTTGAATATGTTCGAGTTATATGACTAAAGTAATATAGTAGCAAACAGTTTGGAGTTCAGTTTCGTTTCAAACCTTATCATTCTGAAATGTCGTATGCTTAAAATATTTCGGGTCGGAAGCAGCAAAATTTAATTTCGGATCTTAATTAAACTTGATAACATATTCCAAATCAGACGCCGCGTTACGTGGTCTCTGTTCCGCTGGTCTAGATACAAGCTTGTGCAACTGTAAGCCAAGTCGCTATAAACCACGACAACGCGGCTTCTGATCTGGAGCCAAGCTGTTTGCAAATATTGCCCATGTCGCCCTTAGGAGTTACACTGCGGCTGAGCTGGATTCAAGCTATTCATATAAAATCTGATCTCTTTTGCGGTACCCTCTCTTTTGTACATTGCCTGTAAAAACCATGTGATTTAAGGTGCTGGGTGCATATATAGTCTGCGGGTACAATATACATTGCAATTGGTATCCCGCAGAGCGAAAGCCATATGTGATATCGCTGCTTATGTAACGGCGCACAGTGCCCTATGTCGCGGTAAAGCACGGTTGTTGTTAATAGGTCACCAATTACTGATTATTACGTACCGTCTTGAGGCCATACTTTGGGGGCTTTTTATGCTTGTTTTCTGAACTATTTGCTGCTAATAGTGCAGATCTAGAATAGAGAGCTCTTGAATGAGATTCTGATCTGATTCGTGCCGCTAATACTTGAAAAAGGCGTTAAGGCAGTACAAATAGGTAGATAGATAGAAAGAATGTAGTCAGGAGATTGTGGTTTCCAGCGCACATTTGATCACATAGGCGATTTTTGTGAGGAAGAAGACGCCGGCAAAGCATAATTAGTTGATACCTGTACTATACTGGACAAGTATCTCCTTCCGAACTTCGGTGATGTTACTACGACATATGTTTTATTTTCTTTGTACAAGTGTACTTTCAACAAGTACACTGTTTACAGAAATATGTTTGCGTGACTAGAGCACACACATACGCTTTCATCAGTTAGGGGCCCTTGAAATGGGTCTACACGTTTTACTTGGTGTCAAGTGTACTTTCAACAAGTGCACTGTTTTCAAAGGACACACGGCACCTAATGTTTCGGATTATAGAGGATGATGGAAATCGTAGCAAAATGCTATTTTTCAAAGACTGTCAACAGTGTTCCGGATACGAAATTCATTAATGTCTTGGTGTGTGGTGCTTGACCAAACATTAATAAAGACTTGTAGAAGTCTTATTTTTGTATCGAGATGTGAAAATAAATAGAGATTGTGGTGGAATTACTAAGGCCGGTGTGGATCAGGCTAGAATCAACTTAAAGGGACGAAAATTGCATCATCACGCCACTTTTCAAATCCAATTTTTTAAGTGGCTTATACGCATAAATTTATAGAGTTACTGTGTTTTTCAGTATACGATTGAATTTAATCCATTTCGTGAAGAGGGTTATATTTTCATGAGAGGTTTCGCCCCTGGAAACTGTACACCTATATGTAGTGGTTCCCTACTGTGATAATTGGTATCAATACACACATCCTTATCAGAGAATGTTCATTGCAAACCAATTAACACAGCTGGGTAGTTGTTAGATGTAGATAACGATCAGTGAACCTGAAGTTGCAATTAACCCTTATCCTGCGGATCGCGAGTTGACATTGTTCTGAATTTCTCTGTCTGTCTCTCTCTCTCTATCGCTCTCTCGCTCTTTCTCTTTCGCAAGATAGAGAGTGCGAGAGAACTGGAGAAAATAGAGTGAGAATAAAGGCAAAGACAGAGAGACAGAGATATGACGAGGATGACAGAAAATAGCAAAAAGAAAGAAGAGCCTTCATTCCCTTTGCTATATTTCTCTTACCTTTGTCATATCTCTCTTTTTCTATGTCTCGGACCCTCTCTCTATTATATCTCTTCTCTCTCGCTGTCTAGTCTAGACTCTGTAAAAAATTCACGAGACTATGAACGATATATCACAACAGATCCAAATCACATCGCGAGATATTTAGGGCCCTTTGATCTGGGTATACCCGTTTTACTTGGTGTCAAGTGTACTTTCAACAAGTGCACTGTTTACAAAGGACACATATATACGTGACGAGTGTTCCAAGAGTTAAAATGCACACACTGTCATGGTAAATGCTATTAAAGACTGTCATAAGGTTCAGGATTCGAAATTCAATAATGTTTTGGTGTGTGGTGCTTGACAAAACATTAATAAAGACTTCTAGAGGTGTTTTTTCGAGATGTGGAAATAAATGAGGTTTGTGGTGGAATAACTAGGGCCGGTGCGGATCAGGCAAGAATCGGCTCAAATGGACGAAAATTGCAGCATCACGCCACTTTTCAAAGATTGTCAAATGTTACCGGTGAAGAAAGTCTTTAATTTTTTAGTGTGTGTTGCTTAACAAAACATTTATAAAGAGTTGTAGGCGGGCTTTGTGGTCGAGATGTGAAAATAAATGGGGTTGTGGTGGATTAACATCTCGTTTGAATGGGATGTACACGGACATATAAAATGTGCTACGAAGGTAATGTCTGTTTATATTTCCACATTATCACTTCCATTTCGTGTGATTTAACCCTTTTTAAGAGGGGGGGGGGGAAATAAAAAAAATAAAAAAAAATTTTCAAATTTTTTTTCAAATTTTTTTTTTGTATAATCTGAACTTATATCACCTTATAATAACATAATTAATAGATATTTCAAGGTTTGTGGCTGTAAACTACCCCTACAGTTGATTTTTGATGGGGTTTTGGGTAATTCTGGGGTTTGTGGGGTTTTGGGTAATTCGTTCTGTAGAATTATCACACTAACATAAACTTGTATTTAGCTCGTTACTATTTAAAATACCCTAAATATGGCATATATTTGTTGGTTATTTCAAATGTTACAGCGATTATTCATCTAATAAAGCTATCAAAACACCAATAAATAGTTTGAAAGTAAAAATTTCTAATTTATTTTCTTTGGTTTAAGCGGCGAGTATGTGGTCACATGATTTAGGTGTTCAAAATGGCGTCCCTCGACGTTCGGTTGAAGAAAGTGAACAAAATATACAGAGAAGGGGTAATGTAGAATTTCACTTATTGTCACGTATCTAATCGCATTTTAATGTTATAGAACTGTTTCAGATAAAGCATTTTGTAGACAACTCAGCAGAAAACGGGATCCAACTGAAAAATTGACACCGTTTCTCCACCCCCTCTGTTAATCTGACAGTTCGGTCCGCTCCTATTCGTAGTCAAAACTCTCAAAATGCTATCTTTTTAAGCTTTCAATCTTACAAATTGGTTTAAACCCCTGCTTTAGGACCTTCTGTTTATTTTTTATTTAATGTCACAGATGTCTTTATGTACCCAAAACCAACGTTTGATTTCACAGCTCTAGGTGAACCGTGCTTAAAGACATTTCCTGACGACCTTTCGGCCATTCTCTTTTCCAGTGCTACGTCATACACCCTTCAATCATCAACCCTCAGTTTGTTTACACTTAGCAATCAGGCGCACCTGTATAAGCTAGTTTTCTCCAAGTAGGCCCAAGAGTATGGGTATTATATAAAATACCCGGATGACTGGAAAAGAGAATAACGCCTTGCCAGACAATTTCCTTACAAAAAGTATGGGTCTTGTGGACATGTCGGTAGCAAAGAACCATTGAAGCGTCTCATGTGATCTACCCGACCTTTATATTTGATAGTTTGGTTAGAAATAACCATTGAATATTATACCCTCTAGAGCATGAGTTTATCTGGGCCTCACCAGGTAAACTGAGATTGGTATACCCGCTGGCAGCTGATGCTGCATTCTTTTTCTCACCCATAAAGAACCTATCCTATACCTATCCATAATCTTGTAGAAAATTCAACAGAGCACAGAACTCAATAATTGCCAGGTTCACTCTCAAAGGATACACACTGGATGTAGAAGATTCCACAAGCTACCTTGGCGGTGAAATGCAGTCCAAAACACCGGCTGCGTGGCTTAGTGGTAGAGCGTCCACTTGCAGCATGGGAGGTTGTGGGTTCAGTCCCAGGCCGGGTCACACCAAAGACTTAAAAATGGGTAGTAATGGCTTCCCTCCTTGGCACTCAGGATTTTGGGTTAGCATTACAACTGGTTCGTCGGTGTCAGGATAAAGTGACCGGCCTGGTACAGTCCCAATGGTGCACCTAAAAAGTGCCCCTGTCGGTAATACCCGAAAGAGGTGTGTAGCAGTGTATAAGAAACAAACAAACAAACATGTCTTAGAACTTTAATCTTAGTGAAGGAGTGCAGTATTCATGGTGATGATATTGAGAACCTCCACATCTCCAAAGCAACCAACAATGCACACAGCACTCTGGGATTTCTTCGCTGGAATCTATGAGAGAGCAACAGACAAACCAAGTCAGCTGCCTTCTTCGCCATGTTGACACCTATCCCGTATCCATGAGTTCTGTTTGTCTACATGGTACCCACACACCAAGGCAAACACCCAAAAAGTATAGATGGTTCAATGCAGGGTGCCCAGGTATATCACCAACCAGTGGAAGTCACTAGCATCACATTGGACCAAAATCAAGCTGACCATGCTATTTAAAATCATACATAGCCATGTAGCAATCCCAGCAGCTGATTTTCTGACACCTAGTGACCGTCACCTACTCATTCATTGATATCTACAAGGTCATCACACAGCAAAAAGTTCCTCCAGGTTCTTGTCTCTAAAGACCAATACAAGAACAGTTTCTTCCCCCAGCTGTCAGGACCTGGAACACCCTGCCAACATCTGCAGTTGAATCTCCTGGATTGGTATCCTTCAAATGGAAGCTATCTCATCTGAACTTTTAATGGTCTGACGTTGGCAATCATGTTCTAATGAATTCCATAGGCTATGCTGGTGGAGAACCTGGTACCACCACAGAAGCCAGACAGCCTAAGAATGGAAGAGTGAAAGCCTTGGTCCTTGGTCAATTCCTTTCTTGTTTCTGACTTGCATTTTGTCTGTTTCTGACTTTCCTATTATTTCAGTTATCATTCTTTTTCTTTCGCAGACCTCAACACGCATAAATAGTCAAGTGTGACAACAGTGAAAATCATGTAGATAGAGATGATTAGTGATATATTATAGGATAGATGTATTAATTTGTTATTTTCAACCTGTTACTCAGAGATTGCTAATCAAGCGCTCATTGGCAAAACCAAATACTGGTTTGTAATTAATGTGTTAATAAATGTTTACTTCTTAAAAGCAAATGGCAGCCGCATTCTACAACGATTGAAAACAAGGCTTACTCAAATGATACAAAATTACAATAAGGATATAAGACACTAATTAAGTGCTTTGGTTATAACCAGTACACTAAAAGATGGATATACAGTACTACCAGGTATATAATTAGTTTACCACAATGGCCTCTTAAGAGTAAAATAGTTATCATCATGTTGACAATGGCTACTGTTTTATTGCCCCATAACTATTTAAAAGGGAAAGTATAACGTCTTCTCCACTGTATTATGAAGGTTCATTACCATAATGAATAAGACGAATTTGATAGCCACAATTATCAGTCTGTAATTTATAGAGTTAGGGCATTTTGTTGGCAAACAAAAACAAAAAATCACTTTGTTATTTAGGGAGTTACAGCTCTTTGTTCAATTGCTTAAAGTCCCATTGTGTTTTCAGACCTTTTCTCAATGCCTGAAATACGATAACGGTTAATAATAATGTTTGAACATTCTTATGGGCCAAACTGATCTATGAAATGATGAAGACGGACCTAAATCACCAAAAAGGGCGATTTAAAATCATAACAAACCGAAAATAGAACGTCTGACATAAACATTTCCACACGGCTTAGTATCACGTGATACAGCCGAAAATAACTTCACTGGGGGTAACCGTATCTATCTCCGCCCGTCTATCCATCAGTCAGTTAGACTATCACACTTTTTTGTCCGCTCTCTAACTCAACTAATTTTTATCCGATCTTTCACAAACTTGCTGAAAATGTTCATTCTTATAAAATCAAGGTTTAGTTTTATTACTACTAAAATCGCGTAAGGTATATTTGAGTTATTGCCTTTTTATTAATAAAAAATGACTGTTTCAGTCATTTTTGCACCCTAACACACACAGTTTTTATCGGATATTCACTAAACTTGCTGAAAATATTTAATTATATAAGATAGGTCTGGTTTGATTATTACAAAAATCGCATGTGGCATGTCTGAGTTTTGGCCCTTTAAGTATTAAAAATGAATGTTTCAGCATTTTTTGCTTTCTAACACATACAGTTTATATCAGATATTCACCAAACTTGTTGAAAATGTTTATTAATATAAAATCTAGGTCAGTCATCTTAACTACCAAAATCGCACAAGGCATGTTGGAGTTATTGACCTTGAATGACTAAAAATTTCATTTTTTAATTATTCAAGGGCAATAACTCAGACATGCCTTATGCGATTTTGCTAGTTATTGAACCTGACCTAGATTCTATACTAATAAACATTTGTAGCAAGTTTGGTGAAGATCCAAAAAGAAGTGTTTGAGTCAGAGAGCGGACAAGGCTGAAACAGTCATTTTCAGCAAGCTCAAGGTATAGATTCTCCGTAGTTTGTTTTAATCGTTTACCCCTAGTGAATAATTATGTACACATTGTTATTGGATCTCATAGTGTTTAACCCTGTGCCTATAGTCCAGTCAAATTAGCCCCAAAAAGGGTCGAACCTAGAACTAATTGCAACAGAAGCTTTTATTGCTGTTTTTATATCACACAGGTGTACTCTTTATCATACTAAAAGTCCCAACCCGTAGCTAGATGGGAAATTCATTTTTTGGGGGTCTGAATATGGTACCTGATTTAATTTTGGCGGACACAATATTCAATCAGAGTTATAGGAAAATAGACAGTAAGCAATAATTGACTCACTTTTCGCTTATTTATTACAAGAATATACATAACACTTTATCATAGATAAGAACTCTTTCCAGTAAAATTTATTTTATATTGATATTTCAGGGTCTGGATGATAAAATATGGGGTACAATTACCCCACCCACTTTATAACATTAAATATTTTCTCTTTTTTAATTTTCAGTTCAAACCCCTCCCACGCCACAAACAAATAATCATTAAAAAGACATTCTACGAGCAAGCAAGTCAAATGTTTACACATCTACAATATTAGATGACAGCATTCATAGAATTTGGTACCTGATTATATATTTAGGCGGACAAAATATTCTATCAGAGCTATAGGAAAATAGACAGTAAGCAACAATTGACCTACTTTCCGTTCATTTATAACAATAATATGCACAACATTTCATCATAAATAAGAACTCTTTACACTGAAATGTATATTATATTGATTTTCAGGGTCTGAATCATAAACTAGGGGGTACAATTACCCCACCCACTTTATCAAATAAAATATTTTCTCTTTTTTTAATTTTCACTCCAAACACCTCCCATGCCATTTTGTTACATTTAAACAAACAAATAATCATTAAAAAGACATTCTAAGAACAAGCAAGCCACAATTTTACACATCTACAATATAAATTACAGCATTCATAAAATTTAGTACCTGATTATATGTAGGCGGACACACTATTCAATCAGAGTTATAGGAAAATAGACAGTACGCAATAATTGACTCACTTTTCGTTCATTTATAACAAGAATATGCATAACACTTCATCATATGTAAGAACTCTTTACACTGAAATTTATATCATATTGATATTTCAGAGTTTGAATAATAAAATATGGGGTACAATTACCCCACCCACTTTATAAATTAAATATTTTTTATTTTTTTTTTTAAATTTTCAGTCCAAATCCTTTTTATGACATTTTGTTTCATTTTTACAAACAAATAATCATTGAAAATGACATTCTACGAGCAAGCAAGCCAGCCAATTTTTTTTTTTTTTTTTACACATGTATAATATTAGATGACAGCATTCTTAGTTATCCTAAATATACAATTAAATTATTATGAAAATGTGCTCGAATTTGGGCCAATACTTTACGTTGTTACTTGAAGGCAGATTTGTTTTATTGCAAAACAATTACCTTTAGACAACAAACTAATTGTTTGTCGGACAGCAAAGGATGTTGTCGATTTAATTCCGTAAACGGTTAAAGGGGACCGGGCGACCACGCCCCTTCACGCCATATGAAATAACATTATTTACTGATCTTTTCAGACAGTTCTGTCAGGTGGTTTTTGTCGATAATTGGATTTTTCTTTGTTATGTCGAGTTGAAGCTTACATAATATCGTTAAGTGAAAAAATATATGAAGTTTTGGAACAATCAAACAGACTTTCCGACATGTGCAGTTTGTCTTACCCGGCCACCAATCTCCACGGAATGCCTCATAGAGACTGGACAATCGCTTCCTTCATGACCCACCCTCCGTGTCGTAGCAGGCCGACCTTTTTACTATTAATATAATTTTATTTACTTTGACATATGTCATTATGTGACACATCCGAAAAGGTTGCTTATCAGGGCCTACGATATTTGTCGCTCATGGTGTCTAGTAAATTTGGATATTCATTTAAAAGAAAAAGAGTTACTTTCCGGGAGGATTTGGAGAATGTAGATTGGCACTACACGATTGATGGTAGACTGCATCTGCTGTGGGTAAATCTATGCCACAATGGAACCTAGCACTAAGCTCCCCTGCCCATGTGTCATGTCTTGTACTACGTATCTTATAAACAGTGCTTTGAAAATCTAACATGCAAACAGCTGGTTCAACGGTATTAATAATGCTGGTTTTGAACAAAATAAACAGTTACTTTTAAAGTCAAACATACGGCTACATCAGATCTCAGTTACAACATTTTCTGACTTTTCAATTTGAATTATTGGCCGTGTATAGTCTTTCCTACGTTGTACATAAACAGTCATACCGGGCTCCACTACATTACTGCGGTTTCGGGCTTTACTTGTGGTGTTAATTCAGCTGTATCCCTTTTCCCGGAGACTCAACGTCGGCTCACCATTAGTTAAAAGTTGGTGACAAATGGGACATTCACTTTCAATTTTTTTATGAAATGAAAGAAAAATAATACTGTGTTCCCTGTCAAGTTTTCAACCAATATTTTTATAATAGCTCAGGTATTTGTGATGTTCCATTTACAAAACATACGACATTCCCAGACTTCTTAGAATAAACCATTGTCAGTCTACCAGACAAACATGCTAAATACGATACGCGGAATCACAAATAAGGCCTAGATAACATTAAAACTGTTCCTCACTGATGTTGTCAAGATACACCATGTGTCTTATCGTTTAAAGTTAGCTACTTTTAAATAGGTAGGATCACTGCTGTTTTATCGACATCTATATTGATGTATCAAAATAATGGAGATCTGAAATAAACAACAGTAAACTGTTGATTACTAACTTATAAACTAACTTCCTGTTAGTTTTCTTAACATAAACAGCACGAATGCAGAACAACTTCGTTCTTCATTCGTGTAAACAGTAAACAATTCTCTAAGTCTAACTTTGTCGACGACTGCTGATAATAAGGCCGAGTGGTTTAACTTGTAACACTTTGCGCATTGACACAAAATGCATTAAACGATACAGACTAAAGATAAAGATTGGTAATTTATCATTTTATCAAAAAGACCTTAAAAAAGAAAAAAAAATATGTTTTTCGGGCAAAGGTCCGAAACAAAATAGGTAGGGTCAGGATCAAGGCTTTTTACAATTGTTTTAGGTGCCAACATTGGTCAAAAGTCTATGTTTTAAACAGTTTTTCCTCTGTTTATAAAATATTATTTTTCCAAAATCTTCAAAAAAAATTAAGGATCGGAAGTGTTTTGGGTCGGGTTCTCCGAAACATAGACTCTTTTTGCCTAAATAGACACACTACAAACTGCTACCTTTGGGTACATGTCCAGTGTTTAATGAGTCATGGGTATATTTGTCTGCTTCAGGAGCATTGTGCAGTTTGAAATATAAAAAAATAAAATCTTTGGGTGTTATGTCAATGTGCAGTCTCAATTGTTCTATCTACAGATTACTACTAGTAAGCTCACGTTTAGGAAAAGAAGATCACGTAGGAGATTCAAACATTGCAGGAGATTCAAACACAAGTCTGCAAACACTGTGTGACTTTCACCGATTTTCATATAAACCCTATTATTAATTTTAATAATGATAAAAACGTAGACACATTATTTAGGTTCCATCCCGATTTAATTGCTATTATGATTTTTTTAAAAAGAGGCTTGCAATAAGACTGATTTGTAAATTTGTTTAGACTTGACCAGTGGGAGGAGATCGAATTAGCTACCCCTATTTTATACCTAAGATTAAGAAATGATAAACATTCAGAGACACGATTCAAAACCAGTTTCTCCACTCGACATTGGTGTATTAATTTTTTAATAAACACGCTCGCCTGAAAAAAGTACAAAATAATCTGTTTGTAATGTGTCAATGATTTTACTCATTTTACGTGTCAGTTCCGTTTAAGTCACGATAAAAAATTATATTGATTACGGAAAACGAAACTCAACACATAAAATACTTCATATAAACGTCACATTATTCCTAAGTAGAGATTATTGATTTACCCGAATTTTGATTTTGTGGCCCGAATTGGCTTCCGTAGAAAAAAAATAAATGCCATGGAATTCACTAGTTTATGTAAATTGCCTTCAAATTTCACGGTTTTCATATCATTTACAATAAATTACACGGATTTTTTTTTTAATTCAAGCTTCTACTTGAAGATTTTCGTGCTTTAAAACAATTTTTCAAAAAGGAAACAGAAACTTCCTTCTATTTGCTATAATGCTTTGGGGCTCGTACAATACTTTTGACCGATTTCAGTAAAACAAATATATTTTGTCAAATTAATTGAAGATATTGATACTTAATGTATCTGATTTAAATATTCGAGTCTAACCATGGTAGTTAAAATATGCCTTACCTTACGATACTGCTGAAAAGCTGAAATTGAGTCCGTATGAAGGTAAACAAAGTATTTAGTGCACACCGCCATATTTTGGGCGACAACGTCATGAAATAGCTGTTATGACGTCATGATGTATCATATTTTTTTGATATGGTGACTGAATCGGAAAAGCCGAATTTTACAAACTTTGACACAAAATAACTTTTTTATTAAAAAGGGGATTTTGTGGGACTTTTAGTATGTAATACAGTTTGATCTATATTTTCGAACGGTCGCAAAAAAGTTTCTGTTGCAATTAGTTCTACCTCAAGATCTAATTTGACTGGACTACTACTGGTCGTAACTTTTAGGAGTTTACAAACTATTTGAATCTAAAAAGACGCCGCGTAACGCGGCGTCTCATCTGGATCCAAACTGTTTGACACTCGTCTTAAGGTTTGTTTAATTAAAACAATGCATAAATCTAAACTGAACACATTTTGCAGACGAAAATGTCAAAGCAGACGTCTGTGCAGCAGAATAAGGGTTAACAGGGTCATTTTCAGTGCTCCAGCTATAGATGTAAGCGAGAGTAATCTGAACTAATCTAACATTTTCTCACTCATTTCAGCACCGAGTGCTATGGTGTTACTACTGATTAAACCGTCTCTTCGAGACAATTTTAATGAGTATGACAACATTGGGTTTAAAAGCAGAAATAAAGATTTTAGTTTTTGAAATACTTCCGTTATCTGGAGCCCTGTATTTACAGAGTTGTCCTTCTTTCCATTCACAAGGGAGGCTTTTTAATTTGTGCAGCACCAAAATATTATAAATAAAATTTAAAAAGCAAATTTCTTAGATAAAACCGTTTTTTGTGAAAGAATCACGTCCCACGTAGTTCAAATGGGACCCCAAACAACCGTTTTATGCAGGTTTCTCAAAAACACAATGCGGCTTTAAGCATACATATGATTCCTTAATGGATAGCACTGTATACAGTAAAACCTCTCTATTACGGCTACTAAATTGTGTTATAAATAGGTGTTTACGGCATGTGACAGCTTAAAGCAATGTGACAGTAGAACAGAAAGCTCCTTTAGGAGCTTTCTGTTTTACTGTCACATTGCTTTAGGCTGTCACATGTCTTTTATACAATCAATTAGCCTTCAATGAGTGATCGTAATAGAGAAGTTTTACTGTTGTATATATTTCTGAGAGTATTGGTTGAGAAATGATAGTATGCAAAAAATACTCTATCTATATTGTTACAGTGCTAGTTTGGCCCTCTTGTTTCACAGGTAGTCAGGTAGCCTACTGATTTAGAGAGGATAGAAAATTTAATACTCTATCTATATTGTGACAGTGCTAGTTTGGCCCTCTTGTTTCACAGGTAGCCTACTGATTTAGAGACGATAAAAATACTCTATCTATATTGTGACAGTGCTAGTTTGGCCCTCTTGTTTCACAGGTAGCTTACTGATTTAGAGAGGATAGAAATACTCTATCTATATTGTGACAGTGCTAGTTTGGCCCTCTTGTTTCACAGGTAGCCTACTGATTTAGAGAGGATAGAAAGCAACATGTTTTATCAATTACTCTATCTATATTGTGACAGTGCTAGTTTGGCCCTCTTGTTTCACAGGTAGCTTACTGATTTAGAGAGGATAGAAATACTCTATCTATATTGTGACAGTGCTAGTTTGGCCCTCTTGTTTCACAGGTAGCTTACTGATTTAGAGAGGATAGAAATATTCTATCTATATTGTGACAGTGCTAGTTTGGCCCTCTTGTTTCACAGGTAGCCTACTGTTTTAGAGAGGATAGAAAGCAACATGTTTTATCAATTACTCTATCTATATTGTGACAGTGCTAGTTTGGCCCTCTTGTTTCACAGGTAGCTTACTGATTTAGAGAGGATAGAAATACTCTATCTATATTGTGACAGCGCTAGCTTGGCCCTCTTGTTTCACGGGTAGCTTACTGATTTAGAGAGGATAGAAATACTCTATCTATATTGTGACAGTGCTAGTTTGGCGCTCTTGTTTCACAGGTAGCTTACTGATTTAGAGAGGATAGAAATACTCTATCTATATTGTGACAGTGCTAGTTTGGCCCTCTTGTTTCACAGGTAGCTTACTGCTTTAGAGAGGATAGAAATACTCTATCTATATTGTGACAGTGCTAGTTTGGCCCTCTTGTTTCACAGGTAGCTTACTGATTTAGAGAGGATAGAAATACTCTATCTATATTGTGACAGTGCTAGTTTGGCCCTCTTGTTTCACAGGTAGCCTACTGATTTAGAGAGGATAGAAAGCAACATGTTTTATCAATTACTCTATCTATATTGTGACAGTGCTAGTTTGGCCCTCTTGTTTCACAGGTAGCTTACTGATTTAGAGAGGATAGAAATACTCTATCTATATTGTGACAGTGCTAGCTTGGCCCTCTTGTTTCACAGGTAGCCTACTGATTTAGAGAGGATAGAAATACTCTATCTATGTTGTAACAGTGCTAGTTTGGCCCTCTTGTTTCACAGGTAGCTTACTGATTTAGAGAGGATAGAAATACTCTACCTATATTGTTACAGTGCTAGTTTGGCCCTCTTGTTTCACAGGTAGCCTACTGATTTAGAGAGGATAAGAATACTCTATCTATATTGTGACAGTGCTAGTTTGGCCCTCTTGTTTCACAGGTAGCTTACTGATTTAGAGAGGATAGAAATACTCTATCTATATTGTGACAGTGCTAGTTTGGCCCTCTTGTTTCACAGGTAGCTTACTGATTTAGAGAGGATAAAAATACTCTATCTATATTGTGACAGTGCTAGTTTGGCCCTCTTGTTTCACAGGTAGCTTACTGATTTAGAGAGGATAGAAATACTCTATCTATATTGTGACAGTGCTAGTTTGGCCCTCTTGTTTCACAGGTAGCTTACTGATTTAGAGAGGATAGAAATACTCTATCTATATTGTGACAGTGCTAGCTTGGCCCTCTTGTTTAACAGGTAGCTTACTGATTTAGAGAGGATATAAATACTCTATCTATATTGTGACAGTGCTAGTTTGGCCCTCTTGTTTCACAGGTAGCTTACTGATTTAGAGAGAATAGAAATACTCTATCTATATTGTGACAGTGCTAGTTTGGCCCTCTTGTTTCACAGGTAGCTTACTGATTAAGAGTGGATAGAAAGCAACATGTTTTATCAATTACTCTATCTATATTGTGACAGTGCTAGTTTGGCCCTCTTTTTTCACAAGTAGCTTACTGATTTAGAGACGATAAAAATACTCTATCTATATTGTGACAGTGCTAGTTTGGCCCTCTTGTATCACAGGTAGCTTACTGATTTAGAGAGGATAGAAATACTCTATCTATATTGTGACAGTGCTAGTTTGGCCCTCTTGTTTCACAGGTAGCTTACTGATTTAGAGAGGATAAAAATACTCTTATCTATATTGTGACAGTGCTAGTTTGGCCCTCTTGTTTCACAGGTAGCTTACTGATTTAGAGAGGATAGAAATACTCTATCTATATTGTGACAGTGCTAGTTTGGCCCTCTTGTTTCACAGGTAGCTTACTGATTTAGAGAGGATAGAAATACTCTATCTATATTGTGACAGTGCTAGCTTGGCCCTCTTGTTTCACAGGTTACTTACTGATTTCGAGAGGATAAGAATACTCTATCTATATTTTGACAGTGCTAGCTTGGCCCTCTTGTTTCACAGGTAGCTTACTGATTTAGAGAGGATAGAAATACTCTATCTATATTGTGACAGTGCTAGTTTGGCCCTCTTGTTTCACAGGTAGCTTACTGATTTAGAGAGGATAGAAATACTCTATCTATATTGTGACAGCGCTAGCTTGGCCCTCTTGTTTCACGGGTAGCTTACTGATTTAGAGAGGATAGAAATACTCTATCTATATTGTGACAGTGCTAGCTTGGCCCTCTTGTTTCACAGGTAGCTTACTGATTTAGAGAGGATAAGAATACTCTATATATATTGTGACAGTGCTAGTTTTGCCCTCTTGTTTCACAGGTAGCTTACTGATTTAGAGAGGATAGAAAATACTATATCTACATGTATATTGTGACAGCGCTAGCTTTGCCCTCTTGTTTCACAGGTAGCTTACTGATTTAGAGAGGATAGAAATACTCTATCTATATTGTGACAGTGCTAGCTTGGCCCTCTTGTTTCACAGGTAGCTTACTGATTTAGAGAGGATAGAAAATACTCTATATATATTGTGACAGTGCTAGTTTGGCCCTCTTGTTTCACAGGTAGCTTACTGATTTAGAGAGGATAGAAATACTCTATCTATATTGTGACAGTGCTAGCTTGGCCCTCTTGTTTCACAAGTAGCTTACTGATTTAGAGAGGATAGAAATACTCTATCTATATTGTGACAGTGCTAGCTTGGCCCTCTTGTTTCACAGGTAACTTACTGATTTAGAGAGGATATAAATACTCTATCTATATTGTGACAGTGCTAGCTTGGCCCTCTTGTTTCACAGGTAGCTTACTGATTTAGAGAGGATAAAAATACTCTATCTATATTGTGACAGTGCTAGTTTGGCCCTCTTGTTTCACAGGTAGCTTACTGATTTAGAGAGGATAGAAATACTCTATCTATATTGTGACAGCGCTAGCTTGGCCCTCTTGTTTCACAGGTAGCTTACTGATTTAGAGAGGATAGAAATACTCTATCTATATTGTGACAGTGCTAGTTTGGCCCTCTTGTTTCACAGGTAGCTTACTGATTTAGAGAGGATAGAAATACTCTATCTATATTGTGACAGTGCTAGTTTGGCGCTCTTGTTTCACAGGTAGCTTACTGATTTAGAGAGGATAAAAATACTCTATCTATATTGTGACAGTGCTAGTTTGGCCCTCTTGTTTCACAGGTAGCTTACTGATTTAGAGAGGATAGAAATACTCTATCTATATTGTGACAGTGCTAGTTTGGCCCTCTTGTTTCACAGGTAGCTTACTGATTTAGAGTGGATAGAAAGCAACATGTTTTATCAATTACTCTATCTATATTGTGACAGTGCTAGTTTGGCCCTCTTTTTTCACAGGTAGCTTACTGATTTAGAGACGATAAAAATACTCTATCTATATTGTGACAGTGCTAGTTTGGCCCTCTTGTTTCACAGGTAGCTTACTGATTTAGAGAGGATAGAAATACTCTATCTATATTGTGACAGTGCTAGTTTGGCCCTCTTGTTTCACAGGTAGCTTACTGATTTAGAGAGGATAAAAATACTCTATCTATATTGTGACAGTGCTAATTTGGCCCTCTTGTTTCACAGGTAGCTTACTGATTTAGAGAGGATAGAAATACTCTATCTATATTGTGACAGTGCTAGTTTGGCCCTCTTGTTTCACAGGTAGCTTACTGATTTAGAGAGGATAGAAATACTCTATCTATATTGTGTCAGTGCTAGCTTGGCCCTCTTGTTTCACAGGTAACTTACTGATTTAGAGAGGATATAAATACTCTATCTATATTGTGACAGTGCTAGCTTGGCCCTCTTGTTTCACATGTAGCTTACTGATTTAGAGAGGATAGAAATACTCTATCTATATTGTGACAGTGCTAGTTTGGCCCTCTTGTTTCACAGGTAGCTTACTGATTTAGAGAGGATAGAAATACTCTATCTATATTGTGACAGCGCTAGCTTGGCCCTCTTGTTTCACGGGTAGCTTACTGATTTAGAGAGGATAGAAATACTCTATCTATATTGTGACAGTGCTAGCTTGGCCCTCTTGTTTCACAGGTAGCTTACTGATTTAGAGAGAATAAAAATACTCTATATATATTGTGACAGTGCTAGTTTGGCCCTCTTGTTTCACAGGTAGCTTACTGATTTAGAGAGGATAGAAAATACTATATCTACATGTATATTGTGACAGCGCTAGCTTTGCCCTCTTGTTTCTCAGGTAGCTTACTGATTTAGAGAGGATAGAAATACTCTATCTATATTGTGACAGTGCTAGCTTGGCCCCTTTGTTTCACAGGTAGCTTACTGATTTAGAGAGGATAGAAAATACTCTATATATATTGTGACAGTGCTAGTTTGGCCCTCTTGTTTCACAGGTAGCTTACTGATTTAGAGAGGATAGAAATACTCTATCTATATTGTGACAGTGCTAGTTTGGCCCTCTTGTTTCACAGGTAGCTTACTGATTTAGAGAGGATAGAAATACTCTATCTATATTGTGACAGTGCTAGTTTGGCCCTCTTGTTTCACAGGTAGCTTACTGATTTAGAGAGGATAGAAATACTCTATCTATATTGTGACAGTGCTAGTTTGGCCCTCTTGTTTCACAGGTAGCTTACTGATTTAGAGTGGATAGAAAGCAACATGTTTTATCAATTTTACTGGGTTACTTCATGAAAAGTTTGACTTATTTGACATAGAATATATGACAGATTATTGGGAAAATATATACATGCATGTTGGAGAGAGAAAGTACACCACCACCCCTGTCCTTCTGAAACAAAATAAAATAAAAACAAAAATACCAATCAATCATTAAATTGTACATGTATTGTAGGAGATTGTGGCAGGAGTTGTGGTGATTGAGAGTCGAGGAGAGCTCCAGCATCAAGGAGTGACTCTGACAATGGAAGGCTCAGTCAACTTGCAGCTCAGTGCCAAGAGCGTCGGTGTGTTTGAAGCATTCTACAATTCTCTGAAGGTAACACTATTGTTCCTTTTGATCTCATGCATAATTGTCTATCATTTGTTGAGCTCTGCACACAGTAATTTTCAAATGTTATTTTGTCAGTTGCTATGTCCTGGTAAGTGTATTGCTCAACCCATTACCACATAGCCTGTTCTAGTATTGATGATAGGTGACCACTTAAAGCAGGTTGAGAGTAAAGCAGAATGTGCCTTAAGGCACATTCTGCTTTAAATTATATTCAGCCTGCTTTGAGCTACTGATACCATCATTTTCTTCAGGGAAGGAATACTTTAAAGGTGTAAAAAAGTGTATCTATGGAGTAATGGGTTAAATTGAATGTGAGTGTCAAACTGTTTGGATTACAAAATAGGCCTCACATTTTGTTGGGCTTGATTTGGATCTAAACTGTTTGCAAAAATTAAGATAAAATTTGAAAATTCACCACCAATATGCAAAAAGTTAAAGCAAATTTATCAAGAATTGAATACTTACTGAACAAGTTTGAAATTCAAGCACAATTGTATGCCATTGATTTTTAGCTCACCTGAGCTAGCTCAGGGTGAGCTTTTGCAATCCTTGAATGTCCGTCGTGCGTCGTCCGGCGTCAACAATTTTAGTGTTTACACTCTAAAGGTCACAATATTTATCCAATCTTTCTCAAACTTGCTCAGATGGTATATTGCCATAAGAGTTCGGATGAGTTCGATTATGGTTGAAATCGGATAAATAGGTCATGAGTTATCTACCTTTGAATTGCTGAAAATGCCATATTTAACGGTGTTTACACTCTAGAGGCCACAGTATTTATCCAATCTTTCTAAAACTTGCCCAGATTGTATATGACTATAAGAGTTCGGATGAGTTCGCTTTTGGTTGAAATCGGACAAATAGATAGAGAGTTATTTACCTTTGAATTGCTGAAAATGCCATATTTAACAGTGTTTACACTGTAGAGGCCACAATTTTAATCCAATCTATCTCAAACCTGCTCAGATTGTAAATGACAATAAGAGTTCAGATGAGTTTGATTATGGTTGAAATCAGACTAATAGTCCGAGAGTTATCTACCTTTGAATTGCTGAAAATGCCATATTTAACGATGTTTACACTCTAGAGGTCACACATTTTATCCAATCTTTCTCAAACTTACTCAGATTGTATATTACCATAAGACTTCGGATGAGTTCAATTATGGTTGTAATCTGATCAATAGGTCAAAAGTTATCTACCTTTGAATTGCTGAAAATGATATATTTAACAGGGTTTACGCTCTAGAGGCCACAATATTTATCCAAGCTCTCTCAAACTTGCCCATATTGTATATGGCCATAGAGGTTCATATGAGATTGATTATGGCTGGAATCAGACAAATAGATCAAGAGATATCGACCTTTGAATTGCTGAAAATTCCATATTTTACAGCGTTTACTCTCTTGCAACTAGTTTTCAATGGATTTTGATTATACTTGTACACAAAGGATGTCGCTATATGTTCTGGAAGGAGTGCAATTATTGTTGAAATGTTATCATTGTGGCAATAGTTACCTTCCCTTGATATACTTTGAAATGCTAGAAAAAAGCTTCATTTCAGTATTGTTTAGGCTCTAGTAATCTGCCTTTGATGTACTCTTCTATACTACAGTAGGTCGACAAACTTGAATGGATTTAGAATAAAACGGGTGAAATTCAAAGGTAAAGCTATCAGGCTTCATTACAAATGGTGAGCGATATCAGGGCCTTCAGGCCCTCTTGTTTAATTATTTGACTCATTTTAAAAATGATTTTACAAATTTACTATAACAATTTTATAATCTTGGTAATAATATTGAAAGAATTTCCATGTTTCCATGCATCTCAATATTGTATCATTTTTATTGTGAATGTATTTACATGTATTTGTCTTTCTTGCTTTGTAGGTACATTTATATAATTACACGTGAAGCGCTTTTGAACGCACAACTCCTGTGTGAAAAGAGCGCTATATAAATCGGGTATAATAATAATAATAATAAATTGTAACAGATAATTTTAAACAGTTTGGATCCAGAGATCAGAGAAGATCAGAGAAGAAACGCATTTCAGAATTCCAGCATAATTACAGAGTTTCAGATAAAGGGAGTATTTCAAAAACTAATATCATTTTACCTGCTCAAAATGGTATGATTACTCTTAAGAATTGTCTCTAATGAGTAGTCAACCCATTAGGGTTTAGGGCAGAAAGGAAGGAAAAACGCTGGGATTGTTTAGTTTACCCATGCTTATCTGGAGCCCTGGCTTTACATTATTATTGTTTCTCTTTGCAGCCTATTCAACTACTAAACTACACACTAGAAGTTAGTAAACCTGGTAAATTTCCAAATGGTAAAACAGAGATTCCATTTGAAGTACCTCTGAAGCCTAAAGCAAATAAACAATTGTATGAAACTTACCATGGAGTGTTTGTAAATATTCAGGTGAGTGAAAAAATGTTTTTAATTTATACAGTTCAAGATGTGTCATTCAGCTGCCATTCATATGAAAGTCTGAAGAACTAAGCCTTTACCAAGTTGCAGCTTAACCCATTACCCCATTAATCACCTTTTTATACCTTTAATTTATTCCTCTACTGAAGGAAATAGTTTCAATTCATACAGTCAATCATGAATATGCTCCGTAAGAAATATTTTCTAGATCCTAGCATATGGTAGCTTCAAGCCAGCTGAACGTAAAGCAGAATGCGCCTTCAGGCTCATTCTGCTTTACTCTCAACCTGCTGTAAGTGGTCACTTGTCGACAAAACTAAAAACAGGCTATGGTGTAATGGGTTAACTCTGCAGGCTGGGTAATATTTTCATGTCGTCTGCTACTGTTCTAAAATTAGTTTTTTCTAGATTTCTTTTCAAAAGAGTGTCAAACAGTTTGAATCCTGATGAGACATCGTGTTAAACATCGTTTTATCAGGATCCAGACGGTTTGAATCCCAATCTAGGCACTTTGGAATTTTTCATGTGAGGAAGCCTTCCAGCTGTTGTGTGGAAGGTCGGAAATTCTTCTCAGTTGCCGATTTGTGGCTGAAAAAGTGTATGAAGGGCATCTGGGATCTTCCTCCACCTGTAGTTAGGTAGATGTCAGGATATGACAGAAATACTGTTAAAGTAATGTAAAATCATAACAAATTAAATCCAATCTCTAACTCAAATAAATATTGTCAAGTCCTTATTAAACTTGGTAAACTTCTATAAGAGCTGAATGTCTGAGTGAGTTTTCAGCCAGCTACCATCTACTAGAATATAGAAGAGGTTTCTTATTATACATATTCATGGCTGTATGAATTGGAACCATTTTCTTCAGTGGAGGAATAAATTAAATGTGTAATTGTAAAAGGGTATATCTTTGGAGTAAAGGGTTTATTAAATAACCAAGTTTTGTCTTTTAAGTGCCTCTGTATCAAAACACTTGAATGGAACTAGTTTTGAAATGAATGTATGATGTAGAATAAAGCTCAACTGTCAAATAAAGTTACATACCTGATATAAATATTGATGAGTGAACTGATCGAGTCATTGACCCCTAGTGATGTGTGTATATGTTACAGTCAATCTGTGTAATCAGTCATTACGCGTAATGACTAAAATTTTCAATCTTTACGCGTAATGACTGTTTCACTTAGTCATTTCACGTAATGACTAAAATCTTCAGTCATTACGCGTAATGACTGAAAAACACATCCAGTCATTACGCGTAATGACTTAAACGACTTTAGCCTTCTGTATTAAGTTGTTATTATTGGTTATACAGTTTTTTTGCACAAAATGTGTTATTCATGCTTTTCAGGAATTGACAGGAAAAACTTTAAGTTATTATAAGAAAAGCATGAATCAACATTATTTTTAGCTCATTATTACAATATATTGATTGAAAATAAAAATAAAGCAATTTTTTAAACAACTGTTTATTCATAATCTATTCATAATCATGTTTCAACATATCTAACCCATTACTCCATATCCCGTTTTTAGGTTTAAAGCTGGTTGAAAGTAAAACGGAATGCTCCTTAAATTTAGGTGCATTTTACTTCACTTTAAGCCTGTTTTAAGTTATAATCTGCTAGAATATTGGAAATATCTTATTTTTTTTCATAATCTATTCATAATTATTTTGCATTGTAATCAACCCATTACTCCATGCATTGCTTATTTACACAAAGTTTACCACTCCAAGCAGGTTAAAAGTAAAACTGATTGCCTTTATCTGTAACACTGTTTTAAGTCACCAACTATTATATATTTTATAAGTATTTCATTTTTTATTCTAATATTTTCAAACTTATATGACATCATATTTAACCCACTACTTCATAAGATGTTTACATGGTTGAACATAAAGCTGGTTGAATGTAAAACAGATTGCCTTGATGTGCATTCTGCTTTACTTTAAACTTATTTTAATCTACCAACCACCAGGCTTTCGGAATAATTGTATTGTTTAGTCATTCGGTATTAATAATTATATTACCAAATACTTAACCCATTACTCCATGGCTTGTTGCTACTTAAAGCTGGTTAAAAGTAAACAGGTTACCTTGATGAGCATTCTGCTTTACTTGAAACAGATAATCCAATCACTTTTGTCTAGTACCTGTTGATATCACTTACTAAATATGCATGAAATGGCCAGGTAAAACAAACAATCAATTAAGTTAGTATCCTATCAGTAACACATATCTGTTTTTATCACTTAATTAATGTATGTGAAATGGTTAGGTGAAATCAAACAAACCAATTAAGCTATTTATATTGATAACAGTATCTAATGATACAAACTGAAATATTGAAAAATGCATGTATTTGGTTTTATAGATCAAGTATCATATAATTATTTTTACTTTTTTTTGGCAAATATTCTTTAACCCCTTCACTGCCCTATACATGTTCACGCTATATGCCGGGAACTACCATTACGTAATATTGCAAGAGCTACCTGGCTACATAAAAAATGTCATAACTTCAAATATAAATATCCAATATGCACCAAATTTCACAAGCTCCTCAAAAACACCTATATTGACATTTCCTGAAACTTTGACTGAGATATCTAGTATAAATACTGTTTTTTAACATTTTTTTATACACAGACTGTAAAAAAAATGTGAAAATTCAACTTTTGTTTACATTTCGAGAGTCTAATTTAGAGAAATGACATGCAAAAAAGCACAAATAACTGTAACAAACTGCATATAAAATGCAACTAGCAACATTTCTAACCTTTTCCTTTTTATTGCTTTTGAGCAGGTTCATAAACATTATCAGAATCATTTTCCACTTATGATACTTCTTGTTCAAGCGAACATGGCGGTGCATGCTTTCCAGGACAGGTAGCCATGTCAGAAATTAGGTGTTAACACATTAATTTTCGATTACACAAATAAACACATGACATATTTAGGTAAGGGAAGTCAATCTAATTGATTTTCAATGAAAACTAACCAGAAGAGTTGCTTCCCTTACACCAAAGACTCTTATATAGCAGGTCTTAAACAGTACGTAATTACCCCGAGCCACGCTCGGGCTATAGCACACAGCAACATCGATTCACCCCGAGTCAGGCTCGGGGTAAGGCAGCGAAGGGGTTAACAATTGTTTGTTAATAAGTATTTAAAAAATTATGTATAATTAATGCTGTGAATGACAATTGCTGATGAATTTATTAAATAAAAGTCATTACACACATTGCCTGAAGCTCACAAATGGCCTTTAGTCAATCTGTGTAATAATGGCCTCTCAATTTCAGTCATTACGCGTAATGACTGAAGATTTTAGTCATTACGTGAAATGACTAAGTGAAACAGTCATTACGCGTAATGACTGAAAATTTTAGTCATTACACGTAATGACTGATTACACAGATTGACTGTAACATATATACCCCTTACAAACAGTGTACCTGTGAAGAGAACACTTGTCCTATGCAATCAAAGTGGACCCAGCTCAGAGGTCTCCTGTAGGAGCCTTGTGATCAGAGTATGTACTATTTGTCATTTTCCAATACAAGTTTATAAGAACTACCCTTAATAATTAAAAAAAACCCAGGTTCATAGGTCAGTGAGTTAGTTGAAATGATAATGTACTTTAACAGATAATGAAGACACGGAAATGATAAAGTACTTAACATATAATGATGACACTGTCTGGTTTCTCTCTTCAGTATCAGGTGAAGGTGGACATGAAGAGGTCATTACTCAGTAAAGACTTGAACAAACAGTGTGAGTTTATTGTAGAGTACAAGGTAGGTAATGACACTTTGTTGTAAGTTATACACTACTTTGTATTTTTAACTCTTAGCCCCATAGCCTGTTTCTAGATTTTAAAGACAGCTGACCACTTAAAGCAGGTTGAAAGTAAAGCAGAATGCACCTTGAGGTGCATTCTGTTTTACTTTCTGCCTGCTTTAAGCTACCACCTGCTAGGATCTAGAAAATATTTTGTATGGTGCATATTTATGACCATATAAATCGTAACTATTTTCTTCAGTGGAGTAATGAATTAAATGTGCTAAAATGTGCTTCTATGGCGGAAAGGTTTAAATGTTTAATTTTGTGATAAGCTTTGTAAGCAGTTTGAGTTGATATAAGAGGATGTGTATTTTTGGCCGCCCATCAGTATCCAAGCTGTTTGACGCATTGAGACTGATCATATCCTCATAAAGATCAGAAAAAATTTATGATTTTCAAACAAACTTTTTGCAGGCAGAAATGCATAGCACTAACACTGTTCTCAAAGATGTAAGAAATGTGTGAAAACATCTTGATCAGGCCATATATTCAGCTCCAAATAATTTTTCATTGTGTAATTAAAGTTATTGGAATATAACCAACTCCTTGTTTTTTTTGCAGAATTTTTAAGAGACTGACAATTACAGATTTGTCCCCCTGAAAATCTCCTTAATCTCTAGTTAAAATTATCTTTGCCAAATCAGAAACCGAATACAATAGACATTTTCTTCTTTTGAGTATAGATCTACCATTTACATGTACTTGAAAATTATTCTCGATGTAGTCTCGAAATAAGGGGTTTAGTTTTTGCACATAAATTTATCCATGGAATGGAATGTGTATGGCTCAGCATTGATACAGCTACACATACACACTTGATTTCTCGCTGTTAGCTGGTGTAGCCATTGTTGTGTATATAGTACTCCCGCCCTACAACGGCTCTCGGAACAAAAATTCCTTCCTTACAACAATGCCTGCCGCTGTTCCTCAATTATGTCTAACCCATTCATAGCCTTTGCTGTTCATCTTAATGTAAGGTACTGGACATTTTGACAGAAGAAATACAAATATGAATTACAAACAGTTTGAACCCAGCTCAGATGCTGTGTAATGCGGCATCTGATCTGGGTTCAAACTGTTTGCAAATGTATGCCAAGTTATGCTCAGCACTCTAAGGGTATTAATCTTCCCTCCCTATAACAACTCCCTCTGTACAACACACACATTCTTTGTCTACCGTTGGGTGTTGTTGTAGAGAGGGAGCATCATACCTTGTAATCTTCAGCGACCAATGTACTAAATCGGAGCACAAGATAAGACTGAAAGCTTTATTTTTGCATTAAACCCTATGGTGTTACTACTCATTAGAATCACCTTTTCGAGACAATTCAAATGAGTAGTAACACCATAGGATTTGGTTATGAAATGAGTGAGAAAATGTTGGATTTGTTCAGTTTACTCCTTCTAATCTGGAGCCCTGCCTGGTTTTGAGATGTTACATTGCATTTATTGTCTTTATTTTCAGGAACAAAATGAGAAGGCTAAACCCAAGCCAGTTCCATTCAACATAACACCAGAGACACTCTCAAACCTAAAAGAGGTAGTATAAAACTTTAACTCCGTAGAAACTCATTTGTCACCTGTACCCATTTCTTATAGAATTGACTTTTCATGCTTCTAACATGTCCTGGTAAAGAACTATTGAAAATATTTGTATTTTCTGACAGCTGGATGCATAAATTTAAGCAACCTGAAAGTAAAGCAGAAAATTCCTAAAAGAGTTTTCTGCTTTACTTTCCGTCTGTTTTAAACTACCACCTGTCAATAAGCTATAGGAGGAAGGGTTAATGGTGTTGTTTGAGATTAAATTGTTTGCCTTGCAATGCCTAGGTTCTGGAGACATACAGATGACAGCAGAGCACCTTGCAGTGTTGCATTCAACACAGTTGTAAGCTTCTTCTCATTCTGCATTAAGCAGCCACCAGTCTTTAACCCATAACCACCAAAATTAGCCTTTTTATGCCTCTTGTTTATTCATCCATTGAGAGAAATAGTTCCTATTTACACAATTATGCATATGTACCATAAAAATATTTCTATATTCTAGCAGAATTTTGCTTAAAGCAGGCTGAAAATAAAGCAGAATGCGCCCTCAGGCGCATTCTGCTTTACTTTCAACCTGCTTTAAGTAGTAATTTGTTTTAAAAACTAGAAACAGGGTATTGGGTAATGGGTTAAGATCAACAATTAGACTTATATCCGAAAAGGTTTACTTTAAATTAAAAAATAATCGTTTTATTAAAATTGTTAATTAATTGCACATGTGTGTTTGTTTTTTCAGAAGAAAGGGAATATACCAAAGTTTAAAGCAAAGGGGAAGTTGGATTCATCTTTGTTATGTATTACCAAGCCACTTACAGGAGAGGCAAGTATCTAGCATCACTATACTGTCAATGTTGTGTTAAACAACCATTATACTGAAGAGAAATTGTGGTGCTTAACCCATTACCCCATAAATACGCCTTTTTCATTTATTCCTCCACTGATTAAAATAGTTCCAATTTACTCAGTTTTAAATATATCCCATATGTAAAATTGTCTATATCCTAGAAGATAGTAGCTTAAAGCAGGCTGAAAGTAAAGCAGAATGTGCCTTAAGGCACATTCTGCTTTACTTTCAACCTGCTTTAAGTGGCCACCTATCTTCAAAACTAAGAAACAGGTTATGGGGGTAGTGGGTTAATGCAGGAACAATGATGCAGAAAGTTAATGAAATAGCTTTCTGCATTATTTTTCCTGCATTAAGCAGTCATGTCTTTAGGGGTCCCTGTGCTGCTGAAATGAGTGGTCGATTAGTGGTTCACTGACTATGAAAGAATGCAATGGTTCAATGTATTAATCTCATTATTTTCCCAGACCCTACCAACAAAACAGAAACATTCATTGAAATTAAACGGGCCTAAGAATGTTATTTTTTGTTCTCCTACAGATAACCATAGAGAGTTGTGAAACAGCTATCAAATCAGTAGAGATACAGCTGGTACGTGTAGAGACCTGTGGCTGTGCTGAGGGATTTGCTAAGGATGGTGAGTAATCTCCCTTTAACACTATAATAAATAAGAAGTTAAGAGTTGACTCCCTTTAACACCTCAGAGCATCTATTAACCCATTACCCCATAGCTTGTTTCAAGTATTAAATATAGGTTACCACTTAAAGCAGGTTGAAAGTGAAGCAGAATGTGCCTTAAGGCACATTCTGATTTACTTTCAGCCTGCTTTAAGCTACCATCTGCTAGAATATAGAAAATATTTCTTATTATATGTTTTTCATGGTTGTATGAATTAGAACTATTTTCTTCAGTGGAGGAGTAAATGAAAGGCGTAAAAAGTCGTATTTATTGGGGATTGGGTTAATATAGGGTCACAGCATCCTTATGGGTTTTATGTGGAAGAAAGGGTCAAACTCTCTAAGCTAACTGAAATGTTTGAACAGAACATAAAAGTTTGGTTTTCAGAGGTTACTGAAATGTTTGTACAGACCATAAAAGTTTGGTTTTCAGAGGTTTTGCAGAAGTTTTCTTTTCAAGAAATGAAAACAATTGCATTTGCTATGCTGAATCCACGTGGTGAGAAGATTTTGTCATGTCTCATACATTGTATTTCCTAAAATTTACTAAATTTTCAAGGGAGATAATTTGTTAGTACTTTTTCATAAATTGCATTTGGTTATCATCTTTAACAAGGAATACATACTTAAAGTGTCAGAGACAGATGGAAGCTAAAAGTAATATTAGAGTAAAGCCAATAGCTCCTGAAGGGGCTTTCTGTTTTACTTTCATCCTGCTTAGTCAGCCAATTGTCTTGAACAGCATCAATAAAATTAATATTATGGTGCTTATGTTGAGGTAGGGGTAAAAGTATCTCAAGATGCTTATGCAAAGGAGTCGTATGCCACCTAGGCTTGACAAAAGGTTAACTGTAGATAGAAGCTAATTACAGTAAAACCTCTCTATTATGATCTCTGAAATGAAAGCTAATTGGTTGTATAAAAGACAGGTGACAGCTTAAAGCAAGGGTGAAGTAAAACAGAAACCTCAGGAAGGAGCTTTCTGTTTTACTTCCACCTTGCTTTAAGCAGCCACCTGCCCTTAAACACCTAATAATTAACATAAGTTAGTAGTCGTAGTAGAGAGGTTTTAAAGTACAAGTCATCAGTATGGAAGAAATGGTATTTGTAGGCGTGAGATTTTCAGTGTTGGTTCTTGTATTCTACTACAGCTACAGAGATACAGAACATCCAGGTGGCCGATGGAGATGTTTGTCGTGGTCTTCCTATTCCTATCTTCATGATATTCCCCAGACTCTTTACATGTCCTACACTGACCACAAATAACTTCAAAGTCGGTAAGTATCGTAATTAAGTTTACTTAATCATTGGTTTTGAGTGAGTACTGAATGAACAGTTAAAGTAGTGTTTGAAAGCATGTACAGTGGAGAAGACTTTATAATTTCCTAATAAACGGGTTTATGCTAAATATATTATTTCTGTTGCAAACATTTTGGAGGCAGATCAGATGCCGGTGTCATATCAAAATTGGACCCCCGACACCGGCATCTGATCTTGCTCCAAACTGATTGCCACACAGATTAAAATAAATAGAGTTGTCAAAAAATTGTTATTAATATATATACTGCTCTTTTCTAATATTTCTACATTTTATTGCAATGAGTTTGTGTTTCATTTGTGTTTAAACAGTACAGAAAAATGTCTTCTCCACTGTTATTGATTGTTTTAACCCTTTTCCCTTAAAATACAGTTTTGATTCCTTCACCAATTCCTCTTTACATGCCTTTTTAGCTCACCTGGCACGAAGTGCCAAGGTGAGCTATTGTGATCGCCCTGTCTCCTCCGTCAGTCCGAGCGCACGAAAGGTCCTTTGTTGGGTAGGGAGAACAATAGATTCCATTCATTCCGTGATTACCCTATTGGTATTGTTGGGTATTTTTGTTGCTGTTGGGTACTTTTAAACAAAGAAAATACCCAACAAATGTCCATTTGTGAGGACGTCCGTCCGTCAGTCCGTCCGGTGTCAAACTTTTTCTTTAAAGAAGACTTTTTCTTGGAAACCACCGGGCCAATTTCTTCAAAACTTCATAGGATTGTTCCTTGTAGGGTACTCTCTCAGGTTTCTTCAAATATTGGTCATCCAATTGAAATTGTGGTTGCCATGGCAACCAATTGAAAAAACTTTAAAAATCTTCTTGTCAAAAACTACCTGCCCTAATTGGAAATAATTTTACCCAAATGTGCCATTGGTGATTCTTAAGATAATTTTCCTATCTTAAAAAACATGGCCGCTAGTAGGTGGGGCAGATTTTCCTTATATGGCTATATAGTGAAAAATTTAAAAATCTTTTCGTCTGAAACCGCTGGTCCGGTTTGAAATTAATTTCACACAAATGATCCATAGGTGACCCTCTACCAGATTTCTTGAAATAATTTTGATATCTATAAAAGCATGGCCGCCAGTAGGTGGGGCACATTTTCCTTATGTTACTGTATAGTAAAAAATTTAAAATCTTCTGTGAAAGTACTGGTCCAAATTGAAAATAATTTTACACAAATAGTCCATTTATGACTCTCTTCCAGATTTCTTAAAATCATTTGTTATCTTAAAAATCATGGCCGCCAGTGGTAGGGCAAGTTTTCCTTATATTTCTGTATAGAAAATCTTTAAAAATCCTTTTCTCTGAAACTATTGGTCTCATTTAAGAATATTTTTACACAAATAATGATTCATGGGTGACCCTTTGCCAGTTTTCTTCAAAATAATCTTCCTAGCTCAAACATGGCCACCAGTGGGTGGGGTGAATTTACTGATGATGGCTTATAGTGAAAACTTAGTCATTACTGGTCGATTGCCATGACCGTAACCATGGGTACCAGGTGAGCGATTTAGTGCCGCATGCGGCTCTTGTTATGTTTATACCATGTCATGTCAAAGATTCATATGAAATATTTCCAGCATCCTAACAGGTGAATTCAGGCTAAAAGTAAAGCAGAAAACCCCTGAAGAACAGCCTGGTTTAAGTATTCTTAAACACTGAAAAGTAGACAGTGGAATGGATTAAGGACAAAGGTACATGTAATACAGAAACTGCCTAAAGGAGCTTTCTTCATGATTAAGCTGTCATCTGTTTAAATGATGTAAAATGTATGAAAGTATTTTGATTTAAATAATAAGATCGTAATAGGCACCAGAGTGTTATCCCTTTTAATGGCATGTATGTATATGCAAAGCTGGACTACCAAACAGGTGGATTTAGCAAATTAGAGTTATTATCCTTGAATAAGTTTACTCTGACAGTATGGTACTTGGAAGGGACTAAAAAATAAACTGGTATCACTGTCCTTCCATCTGCATAAGCTTTTCCAAAGATGGCCCATTTTCTGTAACTTTGTGACCTTCTCTGCGTCTAGTTACTAAAACAATAGCCAACAAAGGTTCATTGCTAACAAATCCCTTATTGAATGACTGCTAACATACATTTATGTTAATTATTAGGATGTTTACGATAGGTGACCGCTTAAAGCAAGGTGACAGTGAAACAGAAAGCTCCTTTTGGAGCTTTCTGTTTCACTGTCACCTTGATTTAAGCTGTCACCTGTCTATTATACAATCAATTAGCCCTCCTTTCAGTGGTCGTAATAGCGAGGTTTTACTGTACTTGAATACTCTCCAATAATTATTACATCACTGGGGCCCATGTCCATGTGCATTCAATTGGTAAGAATGACATGTATCTGAATAGAATCACACACGCAAAAGTGAATTAATCAACTCAAATGCATCAATTTAACAACATTTAAAGATGTTATTATAAGTTGCTTTGTTTAATAAATCATTGTCGTATGCAGCACACCACACCCGAGAGTAGTTTGCTAAAAGGCTGTTTGTGTGTATTGCTCACAAACGTTGGCCAACATTTTCTTTACTGAAAGCATAGCAGCTACTGGGCAACAGTTGTTGGAATAGGGGTGTCAATAGAGATGAAACTGTATTATACATGTATGTCTGTTAGATCAAAATGAATTTCAGAACATTAACCCATCCCTGCTTCACATATTGTGGTATAAGTAATACATATTTTTTCTCATTTCTAAAATTGTTTGCAGTGAAATGATTTAGAAATGTTTTTTTCTGTTCTATTTGTTTCAGAGTTTGAAGTGAACATTGTGATAATCTTCCAAGATGACCATCTAGTGACAGAAAACTTCCCTATTAAACTGACCAGATTTTAACACACACAACAAGTGGTGCAGAATGTCTGGACTGGACTAGTGCCATGCATTGTAACAGAACTACTTATGACATCATTCCAATGACGGACACTCAATTATGGTGCTAAAGACAGATAGGCTTAAAGCAGGATGACAGTGAAGCAGAAAGCTCCTCCAGGAGCTTTCTGTTTCACTTTCATTCTGCTTTAAGTAGCCACTAGCCCCTGCCATATAAGCTTGAAAACCAGTCTCTTCTGAGATATTGTAATAATAATGGTGTAGTGTATTTAAGAAGCAAATGGGACCATGAGTCAATATGTTTGAAGTTGTTATCGTTTTAATTACGTGTTCTGATACCTGAATTATTATAAAATCGATTATGCTAACTCTTAGCAGGCTTATGGCAAAACCATGATACCTTTGACATTTGATTGCTTAACCCTTTCCTCCCTGAAACTTCAAATGGACACGTCCAGTTTTCAATTTAGTCTCATCCAATTTTAACCATTTAGGGATGATTTTGTCACTGTATTGAAATATGACAAACAGTGCAGACCCTGATCAGAGGGCTCCTTAAGGAGCCCTCTGATCTGGGTCTTAACTGTTTGCATAGGGCAAGTGTACTCTTTGCAGGTACACTGTTTACAATAGACGCCTATATGCGTGACTAGGGTTTAAAGACTTAAAACATGCTGAAAGGAAAACAGAAATATTCCTAATATCTGCAACCTGATTGCAGCTGCCACTGTAAAACAAACTTTTACACATTACTCCATAAATATTTTTTAATGTCTTTACTTTCGGCCTGCTTTAAGCAACTATCTGTTAGCAGATAGAAAATATTTCTTAAGGTGCATATTTATAACTATAAAATGGAACTATTTTCTAAAATGGAAGAACAAATTAAAAGCGTAAAAAGGCATATTTGTGGGGTAATGGGCTAAGCATGTTCTGTTCAATAACAGAAGGACACTTGCATCTTGGCAGGTGAATGTTTAACCCATTACCCCATAGCCTGTATCTAGTTTGAAAGGCAGGTGACTGCTTAAAGTAGGTTGAAAATAAAGCAGAATGTGCCTTAAGCTGCTTTAAACCACAGTCTGCTTGGATATAAAAAAACAATTTTTATGGTACATATTCATGACTGTACAAAATTCAACTATTTTTTCAGAAGAGGAGTGAGTTAAATGTGTATCTATGGATTTAAGGGTTAAATCAGACTGAAAGTAAAGCAGAATGCCCAATGGGGAGTTTTCTACTTTACTTTCAGCCTGAACACTGGCTATAAGGGAAAGGTTAAACAGCTACATTGCAGGATGTAGATGGGAAGAAGCATTTTACAGTGGAGAAGACGTTATTCTTTCTCAGTAAACGCGCTTAAGCTAAACCTACTATTTCTATTGCAAACAGATTGGAGCCTGATCAGATGCTGGGTTACCCAGCATCTGATCAGGCTCCAAACTATTTACCACTAAGATCAAAACAAATAGCTAGAGTTGTCAAAAAGTTATTTACTACATTTCATTGCAATGCATTTGCATTTTGTTTGCATTTAAATCGGAAAGAATATTATTATACCGCAAAGTAAATTCCTTACTTCTGATAGGCTACCGAGCCGTAGACCTGGCAGGAAGTACCCTGTGAGCTAACAGGGTACATAGAAATGCAGCTGTTTCATTGGCTGACAGGCTCTTCAGTCTTTGCAGAAAATGAGACGGCTGACTGCTCGACAGGACTCAGTGCATTCAACCGTGCATCCTCCGTTTTAAGTCCATTTTGGATAAGAACTAATCGGGGTGGGAACTTTTAACAGTAACATTTTTTTCTTGAAAAGTTTGATGCAACTGACTATATACGAGTTTGCCTATTTCTCTTTTGAATTACAACGTCATAAACATATGACGTCACTTACGCTCAACGTCATGTTTTGACGCGATTTTGTTACTGTTTACTTTTAGCGCTGTGCTTGACAAATTCCGAAATATTTAATTTGAACAATGAAAACTTTGCAGTATAATAAATTTGTTATACAGTTTCTTCACAGGGTACATGAGGATTTCTTCCCGGCTGGTAAAATCATGTAACCCTCGTCTAACGGCTCGGGCAACAATGATTTTCCTCAGCCGGGAAGAAATCCTCATGTACCCTGTGAGGAAACTGTATAACTAATAATGTCTTCTCCACTGTAGGTACATATAAAGACATGGAAAAATGTTTCTATGGATGAAAAGATTGCACTGAGTCTTGACTGTGTGTTGATACATGAATAGGATTTTGTATTTATTGATGTATAGCTAATAGTATAGAGTTGCATAATTTTATGGTCCTTAATCAATAAGCATGGCACAGTTTTACATGTTTGTTATATTGAGGTTCAGCATTGAAAGCTGATCCTCGGAATTAGTGAAAAGGGCAATGGTTTAACCCATTAACCCATAATACGCCTTTTTACGCCTCCAATTTATTCATCCTCTAGAGGAAATAGTTCCAATTTATACAGTAATAAGTATATATAGAAAAAACTATTTTCAATATTCTAGCATATGATAGCTTAAAGCAGATTGAAAGTAAAGCAGAATGCCTTACTTTTAACCTGCTTTAAGTGGTCACCTATCTTCATAAATAGAAACAGGCTATGGGGTAATGGGTTAAATGAGTGCTTTGACGGGTTTCCCCATAGTTTATTATTAGTGTTTCAGAAAGATGATTGTTTAAAGCAGGCTGAAAGTAAAGCAGACTGGAAGTAAAGCAGGAACCGTTAACAGATTTTTGCTTTGTCACACGCTGTGTATTCATGACTGTGTAAATTGTAAATACAGTGAAGCTCGCTTAAAATGAAATTGGATATAACAAAATATTGGATATAAGGAATCAAAATTTATTCTCTAACTCGAACTTAATGTATAGTAAAATGGACCTGATATAACGAAAGGAATCAGACTGTCCTGACGGCTTCTTATAAGTGAGCATCACTGTATTTTCTGCAGTAGAGGAATAAATGAAAGGCGTTTTACATGTCGACATGATGAAACGTTATGCTTGTTTCTTAATTTTAGTCAGACTTGTTAAATAAACTTTCATTTAAAAAGCATTGATATCCCTATAGATAGGTGACCTTTTAATACAGAATGATAATAATGCTGAATATAAAACACAGAAAAACATTTCCGGTATCTTTCCATATATATGGTAGCTTAAAGCAGGCTGAAAGTAAAACAGAATAAACCTCAACCCAATACCCCATAAATATGCCTTTTTACACCGTGAATTTATTCTTACACTGAAGAATTTTTTTTAATATCCTAACAGATGTTAGCTTAAAGCAGACTGAAAGTAAAGCAGAATGCGCCTAAGGCACATTCTGCTTTACTTTCAACCTGCTTTAAGTGGTCACCTATCTTCAAAACTAGAAACCGGCTATGGGGTAATGGGTTAAGGCATATCATGTTTTTCATTCAACCTGCTTTAAGTGGTCACTGTTTTCAAAACTAGAAACAGGCTATGGGATATAGGGTAATACAAGATTTGCTAAAGCTAAACAGTTTTAATGACTTTTTGTGTTGAATGGAAAGCCGTAGTTTTTCTTTTTTGGTATTTTTTTTTTTAAAGCTACATACATTTTTAGCTCACCTGGCACGTAGTGCCAAGGTGAGCTATTTTGATCGTCCTCTGTCCGTCGTCGTTCGTCCGTCTGTTCGTTCGTTCGTCCGTTCGTCGTCAACAATTTCTTTAAACGACATCTCCTCCGAAACTACTGGATAGATTTTTACTAAACTTGGCCTGAATGATCCTTATATGGTCCTCTTTCAAAGTTGTTCAAACATTTCCGGTCCGTTGCATATCTAGGTCACAGGAGCTAAAAATAGATTTTTTCAATGAAAACTTAAAAAATCTTCTTGTCTGGAACCACAGTACCTTGAGCTTAGATATTTGGCACAAAGCATCGTCTTCAGATCCTCTATCAAGATTGTTCAAATTATGTCCCTGGGGTAAAAAAGGACCCCGCCCCGGGGGTCGTAAATTTACATAGAGTTACATAGTGAAATCTTTAAACATCTTTTTCTCTGAAACTAATATGGCCAGAGCTTTGATATTTGGCATGATGATTCTTCTAGAAGCCCTTAACCAATATTGTTAATATGGATCTGGTCAGTTGCATATCTAGGTCACAGGAGCTAAAAATAGATTTTTTCAATGAAAATTATGTCTCTGGGGTGAAAAGTGATCCCATACCAGGGGTTATGTGACCCTTGTGTTGGTTTTTCCAGGTGAGCGATATTTAGGCCCGCATGGGCCTCTTGTTTTTGTAAGCAACTTGTCTGGATCCCTACAACTTGAGGAAAATAAGTTGCTATCATTAAACATCACATACAGGTATATAGTCTCAATCATGATTTTCAATACACGTAACAGATGTTTTACTGGTAGCAGCCGTTATGCTGTAATACTTTTGTGCAATAAACATGTATATATACATATGCCAATACTTATAACCATGCAGATATCAAATAAAAAATCATTAAACAATGAGAAGGCTTAAGATTATGTTTATTATCACCCCCTGTAGACATAAAACAATTGAGTTGAGGTGTTAATGTTGAATATTATTCCTTATGAGCACAGGCAACAAGTTAATGCTGTGAATGTAGGAAGTAGTGAGGAATTTTGCAAACAGTTTTGATCCAGCTCAAGCCCCCTCAAAATGTTGGACCTGATCAGGAACCAAACTGTTTTCACTCAGGAAAATCTAGAGAAAATAGCATTGTTTTCAGAGATTGAGCAGACCTAAGTTTAACAGGGTTAACCCTTTACGTCATAAACCAGGGCTCCAGATAAGAGGGAGTAAGCCAAACAAATCAAGCATTTTCCCTCTTATTTCAGCACCAAATCCTATGGTGATCGTCTCTTCAAGACGATTCTAATGAGTAGTGACACCATAGGGTTTAAAGCACAAATAAAGATTTTATTTTTTGGAATATCCCCCTTATCTGGAGCCCTGTAAACAACATCTTTTCATGCTTCTTCCATGTCATAGTAAAAACTTTCTAAATATGTCTAGTCAATTGTGGAAAAAAGGATTGGTTTTTTGCAATATATTTAGTAACAGACAGTACAGACATATATCAATTTCAGATATATATCAGTTTCATACAGTTTGGATCTTATGCAGCGTCAGATCTTGATCCAAACTATTTGCAAATACCAGTCAAGTTGCGATCAATAGGAAAAGGGTTAAATTAAAAAAAGACTGGATTTTTCAGTGTTTCAACTTGATCTGCAATGTTGCTAAAACAGTCAAACCTCTGAAAACGTCACCCTTCCAGTTGGCAAACAAAGTTTGGTTTAGATCAGGGATACCTATATTATCTAGTAAGGAGTTTTAGAAACTATTCAAAACTCAAAAGAAGTTTAAAATGGTCATTAAAGACAGATGGCAGCTTAATGCAGGCTTTTTGCACTTATGGTGTCCTGCTGTAACCCTTTCCCCCCATATCATTTTTAGTACAGATGGTTGCCTAAAGCAGGCTGAAAGTAAAGCAGAAAGCTCCTGAAGGAGCTTTCTCCTTCACTTTCAGCCTGCTTTAGCATGCATCTGTCTATGCAAGAAATATTTTCTGTGGCTGTTCAACAAGACATGGTAAAAGCATGAAAACTTAAAGGTATCGCTATGAGGCAGAAATGGACTAAAATGGACTTCTATGGGGGAAAAGGTTAACCCATTACCCAATAGATATGCCTTTATTTTATTCCTCCACTGACGAAAACAGTTTCAATTTATATAGTCATAAATAGGCAGCATAAGAAGTAGTTTCTATATTCAAGCGAATGGTAGCTTAAAGCAGGCTGAAAGTAAAGCAGAATGCACATTATGGCACATTCTGCTTTACTTTGTACCTGCTTTAAGTGGTCACCTGTCTTCAAACCTAAAATTAGGCTCTGGGATAAAGGGTTAAGTAGCTACATGTCCTATGAGTTTATTCCTCTTTGGTGAAGGGTTGATAGCCAAGTAGTAGGGCTGCCATTTCTCCAGGTTTTTCGGAAATCTTTGGATTTTACTTAATTTCTCTGGACCTACAGATTTTTATCTTCGGAAATCTGCTTACTTCTAAATTTTAGTATTTTATGCGTTTGTTACTTAGAAAACATTGATATGGGTGTTACACAGATTCTGATCTGAATCCAAACTGTTCGCATAATTATGTTTGTGTTATAGAGCCAGGCATTGAAATGATTAAAGGTATGATTCCTAAAATCACGCTTGACAATTTGGAAATCTTAGGAATTATTTAGCTACTTACGGTAGCCCTGAGTGTAAGTATTGAGGGTAACAATGTATTTCTGCAATATTTCAGTTTGTCAGTGAGGGTTTGTACGTCATAACACACTTAACTCTTTGCATGCTGGGTAATTTTTAGCTCGCCTGTTCGTAGAACAGCAGAGCTAATGTCATACCCCCGGTGTGAGCGTGGGCGTGGGCGTGAGCGTGGCCAAGGTTAAAGTTTTTTGGACGGGTTGTTTTAAAGATGTTATGAAGTTAGAATTTAAAAATAGTTTTAGTTTATGTCAATTTTTGACATGTTTTGGACTTAGGTTTTTCTACTACAAATCACCAGGTTAAAGTTTTTTGGACGGGTTGTTTTAAAGCTTAATATTTTTGCTAGGGTGCTGAAATTTTGTATGGAGGTTCATTTGGGGTTAAACATTGATGTTATGAAAGTTTGAATTTAAAAATTATTTTAATTTATGTCAATTTTTGACATGTTTTTGACTTACGTTTTTCGACTACAAACCATCAGGTTAAAGTTTTTTGGACGGGTTGTTTTAAAGTTTAATACTTGTACTAGGGTGCTTTAATTTTGTATGGAGGTTCATTTGGGGTCAAACATTGAGGTTATGAAGTTGAAATTTAAAATATAATTTTTGTAAATATTTGACACGATTTGGACTTAGGTGTTTTCCTACTAAACAGTAAACACCAGGTTAAAGTTTTTTGGACGGGTTGTTTTATAGTTTAATACTTGTGCTAAGGTGCTGAAATTTTGTATGGAGGTTCATTAGGGGTCAAACATTGATGTTATGAAGTTGAAATTTAAAAATAATTTTAATATTTGTCAATTTTTGACACGATTCGGACTTAGTTGTTTTGACTACAAATCACCAGGTTAAAGGTTGCACGGGTTGTTTAAAGTTTAATATAACTAGACTAAGACTCAACATTAATTTAATAATAGTTCTAAACTGAAAATTGATTTTCTTTTGATACAAGATGTTTTTAGACTTAAACTTTAAACAGGCGAGCATCAGGTGGCTTTGACACCCATTTCTGGTTTACCATCTGCAACCTTTGTCGTCTGCTATTGCTCTAAATATAGATTTTTCTAAATTTCTTTTCAAAACATGGCCAGAGTGTCAAACAGTTTGGATCCTGATGAGACGCTTCGTTATGCGGCTTCTCATCTGGATCCAAAATGTTTGCAAAGGCAATCACTGTGGCGGATATACCCGCTGCTAGCAAGCAAAGAGCTAAGTATGAAACCAGACATAACTTATTATCATATTTATTCAGTCACCTACATTGATATTGAATTTAAACTGATATTATGCATCTTTTTAAGTGTACCATCGTAGATTAAAATCGGTATCAATTAGTTCATATCCTGTGTACAATTAGTCAGCCTACTCATTATGGATACAGCGAGTGTAACTCATTCGTCCCTAAAACTACAAATGGACAATTTCTGTTTCCCATTATGTCTAGTTCATTCTTTAGCTCGCCTGTTCGTAGAACAGCAGAGCTAATGTCATACCCCCGGCGTGAGTGAGCGTGAGCGTGGTCAGGTTAAAGTTTTTTGGACGGGTTGTTTTAAAGCTTAATATTTGTGCTAGGGTTATAAAATTTTGTATGGAGGTTCATTTGCACAGGTACTTGACACATACTTTATTATCTATTAACCCCCCCCCCCCCCCCCCTTTTTAAAAAAAAAAAAATTTTTTTTTTTTTATTATACTTCTATTATAGATACAAGGTAAACAGCGCAATTCAACACCTAGTCTTTACTATCGACTTAAGCTGATGCTAAAATAGACTCGATCGCCGATATTCTCTTGTGGTACCCTCGGGAAAGAATTAATTTATCAATATCTACTTTTTATTTCATCAAATTCCGTCAAATAACGCCACAGTATGTGAATTATAACGAAAATAAGCATAAAAAAGTTTTCTGTCGTTCTCTTGGTACATAGCAACGAATGTACATGTAGGGGTGATCTGTTATTTGTCCACAATAAACGGCCTATGCCACTGGAACTTTCACCAAATATTATAAATCATCTTTAAATGAAATATTATCAGTTTTATATAATTTACATAGAATGCAAAATTAAAAGAAACTTTACCTGTTTAATTTTGACCAATGAGATCGCTCCGTTCATTCAATTCATTCCGGTATTCAAAATGGCATTCACAATGAAATGAGTCTTTCACTTGTCAATTTCATGCCAAATTACATGTATATTTCATATAGCTGATAGTGAAGAGGGTCATGTTCCGACACAAACGCGTTTGCTCTAATGAAATTAGGTGAAAGTTCCAGCCGTAAAGGCCGTTAAATGTGCAAACCGACTAGATTACCCCTTATTTTGGGCAATAAATTCTGTACCAAGAGAACGACAGAAAACTTTTTTATGCTTATTTTCGTTATAATTCACGTACTGTGGCGTTATTTGACGGAATTTGATGAAATAAAAAGTAGATATTGATAAATTAATTCTTTCCCGAGGATACCACAAGAGAATATCGGCGATCGAGTCTATTTTAGCATCAGTTTAAGTGGATAGTAAAGACTAGGTGTCGAATTGCGCTGTTTACCTTGTATCTATAATAGAAGTATAGTAAAAAAAAAAAAATTTTTTTTTTTTTAAGGGGTGGGGGGGGGGGGGGGGGTGTTAATAGATAATAAAGTATGTGTCAAGTACCTGTGTTCATTTGGGGTAAAACATTGATGTTATGATGTTGGAATTTGAAAATAATTTTAATTTTTGTCAATTTTTGACATGTTTTGGACTTAGGTTTTTTGACTACAAATTACCATGTTAAAGTTTTTTGGACGGGTTGTTTTAGAGTTTAATACTTGTGCTAGGGTTATGAAATTACCAGGTTAAAGTTTTTTGGACGGGTTGTTTTAGAGTTTAATACTTGTGCTAGGGTTATGAAATTTTGTATGGAGGTTCATTTGGGGTTAAACATTGATGTTATGATGTTGGAATTTAAAAATAATTTTAAAATATGTCAATTTTTGACATGTTTTGGACTTAGGTTTTTCGACTACAAATCACAAGGTTAAAGTTTTTTGGATGGGTTGTTTTAAAGTTTAATACTTGTGCAAGGGTGCTGAAATTTTGTATGGAGGTTCATTAGGGGTCAAATATTGATGTTATGAAGTTGAAATTTAAAAATGATTTTAATTTTTGTCAATATTTGACATGTTTTGGACTTATATGTTTTGCTACTAAACACGAGGTTAAAGTTTTTTGGACGGGTTGTTTTAAAGTTTAATACTTGTGCTAAGGTGCTGAAATTTTGTATGGAGGTTCATTTGGGGTTAAATATTGATGTTATTAAGTTGGAATTTAAGGATGGTTTTAATATTTGTCAATTTTCAACATGTTTTGGACTTAGGTTTTTTCGACCACAAATCACAAGGTTAAAGTTTTTTGGACGGGTTGTTTTAAAGCTTAATATTTGTGCTAAGGTGCTGAAATTTTGTATGGAGGTTCATTAGGGGTCAAACATTGAAGTTTTTTGGACGGGTTGTTTTAGAGTTTAATACTTGTGCTAGGGTTATGAAATTTTGTATGGAGGTTCATTTGGGGTTAAACATTGATGTTATGATGTTGGAATTTAAAAATAATTTTAAAATATGTCAATTTTTGACATGTTTTGGACTTAGGTTTTTCGACTACAAATCACAAGGTTAAAGTTTTTTGGATGGGTTGTTTTAAAGTTTAATACTTGTGCAAGGGTGCTGAAATTTTGTATGGAGGTTCATTAGGGGTCAAATATTGATGTTATGAAGTTGGAATTTAAAAATGATTTTAATTTTTGTCAATATTTGACATGTTTTGGACTTATATGTTTTGCTACTAAACACGAGGTTAAAGTTTTTTGGACGGGTTGTTTTAAAGTTTAATACTTGTGCTAAGGTGCTGAAATTTTGTATGGAGGTTCATTTGGGGTTAAATATTGATGTTATTAAGTTGGAATTTAAGGATGGTTTTAATATTTGTCAATTTTCAACATGTTTTGGACTTAGGTTTTTTCGACCACAAATCACAAGGTTAAAGTTTTTTGGACGGGTTGTTTTAAAGCTTAATATTTGTGCTAGGGTGCTGAAATTTTGTATGGAGGTTCATTAGGGGTCAAACATTGATGTTATGAAGTTGAAATTTAAATATGATTTTAATATTTGTCAATTTTTGACATGTTGTGGACTTAGTTGTTTTGACTACAAATCACCAGGTTAAATGTTACACGAGTTGTTTTAAAGTTTAATATAACTAGATTTAGACTCAACATTAATTTAATAATCTTTCTAAACTGAAAATTGATTTGCTTTCGATACAAGATGTTTTTTAGACTTAAACTTTAAACAGGCGAGCATCAGGTGGCTTTGACACCCATTTCTGGTTACTGTAAAGGGTTGTTGTTCAATACAATACTAAAGGAGCCTTCTGATTAGGGTCTACACTTTTTGTATATGACAAGTGTACTCTTCACAGGTACACTGCTGATAAAGGACAAGTATACTCATCACTAGGCTTAATGTGTTAAACCTGTCTTCAGTAACCAGTCTATAAAGGTTTGAGGTAAACAAACAGGCTACTACCAAAGTAAAAGAGAAAGCTTCTTGGATCTTTTTGCATTACTTTCATACTGCAATCAGCTGCAACTTTTTAGAAATGATTATAAAGTACAGTCAAACTTGTATTAACCCATAGATATACCTTTTTACACCTTAAACTAAATATTCCTCCTCCAAAAAAGTAATTCCACTTTATATACATGTAGTCATGAATATTCTCCAAAAGAAATATCTCCTGTAACCTAGGTTACTTTAACTCTTTCCTCCCTGAAACTTTAAATGGAAAATTCCAGTTTCCATTTTAGTCTAGTCCATTTCTGACTTTTAAGGGTTGTTTTTGTCAATGTTTGGCATTGTGACAAACAGTGAAGAACCTGATCAGAGGGCTCATTTCGGAGCCCTCTGATCAGGGTCTTCACTGTTTGCATAGGACAAGTGTACTATTCACATGTACACTGTTTGAAAAGCACGCCTATATGCGGGACTAGGGTTCAAAGAGTTAAGGTGCATTCTGCTTTTCTTTCAGTTAGCTTTCAATCCACGTGAAGAGTTTACATGTCAATAACAAACAGTGTAAACAATGTAGACACTGATCAGAGGACTCCTACAGCCCTCTGATCAAGGTTTGCACTGCTTGTCATTTTTCTTCAGTAGAGGATTTAAATAAAGGCGTAAAAAGGTGTATTTATGGGGAAATGGGTAAACACATTCAACCTCAGTGTACATCGACCGTGTACATTCTCCATTTACAGTGTACTACAATAACAGGTATTATACCAGATTTATATAGTGCTCTTGATTTTCACACAAGAGTTGTGTGATAAATTCAATTCAGATGAAATTATATACAATTGTACTTACAAAGTGAAAAAGAGAAATAAGACAGTGTGCCTGTGAAGAGTACATTTGTTATATATATATAATTATATGCACAGTGTAGACCCAGATCAGAGGGCTCCTAAAGGAGCCCTACACTGTTTGTCATTTTGCAAAAATATTGTAAAAGCAACCCTAAATAGTAAAAAAATGGACTTGACATACAGTAAAACCTCTCTATTACGACCACTAAAATGAAGTTAATAAATTGTATAAAAGACAGGTGACAGCTTAAAGCAAGGTGATCGTAAAACAGAAATCTCCTTTTGGAGCTTTCTGTTTTACTGTCACCTTGCTTTAAGCAGCCACATGGCTTACACACCTGATGATAAACATAATTTAATGGTCGTATTAGAGAGGTTTTACTGTAATTGTAAACTGGAATTGTCCATTTGAAGTTTCAGGGGTGCAGAATGGGTTATTACAATATTGACTGTAGTCCAAACTAATTTCAGAGTTTAAGCAGATGATGTTTCTAGCAGATTACAGTTACAGAACGTTGAATAAATTAAGTCAACATTATTATGGTAGCCCTACATGCATGATTGTCATAACTGCATTAATTTGAATGTTATGTAACAAACACGGAATTATGTATAATAATAATACATGTACTGTAGAACTTCGATAACTGTCTTAAGCAGATCTTATTAATACATGTGTATTTTTGTATATCAACAATTAAATTTGATAACCTCAGCTGAGTCAGCTCAACGAACATACCCATGTTTCAAAGTCATACCTGGTTAAAGCCATGTTTTAACTTTGAAATATGGGTATGTTTGACTATGGTTAGCCTGAGCTGTGATATTCAATTGCAGTAGTACATAAACATGACTGGGGAAATTATTACACAATAATAAATGGCAGAACGGTGTTTTTTTGTGATAATTGTTCTAGTAAAAGCGATAATGCCCGAGTTAGAATATTCGTTAAGTGAAGCCATTTCTATGAGTTTAGTAAGAATATTTGCATGTGAGGGCGAGTGTGGGCCTGCATGAGGCAGGACAAAAGTTGATAATTGCTCAAGGCAAGTCAAAAGGCTAATGATCATTTTTGGAGAGAGCATATACTAACTTTTTGGTTGCACGTATTTATATAGTAAGATGTATATTATCAGGTTATTAACTTATTCACTTACACTGACCTGTTCAAAAAGTTTGGATCCAGATCATGTATCAAGTAACTTTGCATCTGGTCAGGATCCATTCTGAGACACATTATGAGATATCAATGTTTCTGCTGTCAAAATGTGTGAAATTTAGAACTGAGAATTAATCCATTACCCCATAAATACACTTTTTTACGTCTTTTGATTTATTCCTCCTCTGAAGAAAATAGTTCCATTTTATACAGTCATGAAAATGTATCATAAGAAATATTTTCTATATTCTAGCAGATGGTAGCTTAAAGCAGGCTGAAAGTAAAGCAGAATGCGCCTTAAGGCGCATTCTGCTTTACTTTCAACCTGATTTAAGTGGTCACATGTCTCAAAAACTAGAAACTGGCAATGGGGTAATGGGTTAAAATGAGATCTTTAAATAGACAATATTATGGCAGTGGAGAGGTGAAATGAAACTGTTAACTAATGAACTTGTACTAAATATGTACTAATTTCTCAATGTTATCCCTTACAAACAAGTATGCACATCATTTGCAAACAGTGTAGACCTAGATCAGAGAAGTATCCCTCTGATCAGGGTCTACACTGTTTGTTATCCTTGTTTGATTATTCTGGAAACAAACCCCGGATATCTTTATTCAGTTGTTACTAAGAAATTCATATATTAGTTTTACCTAAGTCTAAGTTATTGGGGTTGAACTGTATACTGTCAAAAGAAAAAAACTTCAGACCCTGATCAAAGGCCTCCCATCTGTAACTCTTGATCTACACTGTTTGCATTAGGACAAATGCAATCTTCACAGGTACACAGTTTGTAAAGGGCACCTGCCAGTGTCACTGAGGATTCAGTAGGTTAATAAGCAGTGACCCATCTTTAACACTGAAAAGACAGCCAAGAGGGAAAATGTTCAAGCGCCTCATTTAGCATTCAAAGAATTAAACCCAATACCTGTAGGTAATGCAGTGATGTGCACTGGCACGAATGTAAAATGATCATTTTACAGTGGACAAGGTGGTATTCTTTGCCAATAAACATTTTTATACTAAAAACCCTTGTCCATTGCAAACTGTTTGCAATTCAGATTAAAATGAACATTCAGAATTGTTTAAACGTTGACATTTTCTACATTTTAGTGCATTGCATGTGTGTTTGGTTTGCACTTAATTGGGAAAGAATAATGTCTTCTCCACTGAACAAGGCAGTCCCACTGATATCCCCAGCCACTCAACACAAATCCTCATTTATGGTATAAAAGACAGGTGACTGCTTTAAGCAAGATGCAATTAAAGCTTTACTTTGATTTTGATTTTTTAAAAGCAGTCACCTGCTTAAAACACCAAATACCAACCTTCTATTAAGTGGTAGTAATATCGTTCCTTTACTGTATGAAAATATAAACAGTGACATGAATAAGAAATGTTAATAGTGCAAACATTAAAGCAGGTCATATTGAGGTTATCATAAATTGTATTGAATGTCATTTGGCTTGTGGCATTTTCCATATTAGTTTTAGTCACATGGCCTAATCATAATACCTGGTTGTTCTTGAGAGATCCATATAGCCAAGCCTAGTATCAGCAGTCAGGACTCTTTAACACTTTGCATGCTGGGTAATTGTTTTTGTCTGCAACATTAATTTTGTTGTCTGCTATTGTTCTAAAAATAGAATTTTCTAAATTTCTTTTCAAAACATGATCAGAGTTTCAAACAGTTTGAATCTTGAAGAGACGCCGCATTATGAGGCATCTCATATGGATCCAAACTGTTTGCAAAGGCAATCATTGTGGCAGATACATCCGCCGCTAGCTGCAAACAATTAATCAATTACCCCATAAATATACCTTTTTACACTTTTAATTTATTCTTTCATTGAAGGAAAATTTTATCAATATGCACCATAGGAAATAGTTTCTATGGGTACATCCTAGTAGATAGCTTAAAGCAGGTTGAAAGTAAAACTGAATGTGCCTTAAGGACCTAGATGGCTTTTTAAAGCCTTAAGGCACATTATGCTTTACTTTCAACCTGCTTTAAAAATGAACTCTTCACAGCACAGGTACATCATTTGTAAAGGATAAGTATATGGTTCGCTGGGTTATATTATGTAGGTAAAAATATTAGATGAAAATATGAAAAGAATGATATTCTCAATCTGCTTAGTAATCTACATGCCTCCAAATTTGTATCAAATATTCATGACAAAATTATTGATTCCGTAATGGAAATCTAAAAACAGAATGTTAGGTTTCTGACGACCGTTATGAATAATTGAGTTATATATCATATACCAAAATTACTGTGCTCGATAAGACACCATTGAAATGGTTTACCACAGAGTATATCACATTCAGCCATGTTGTGTAAATCCTTCTGTCAACAAAACACCTTTTCATGCCTCCTACAGGAGTCTTCTGATATCCGTCTTAATTATTTACATAATATTTACATAAGACAAGTGTACTATTCACAGGTACTCTGTTAAGGATGTGTGCACGCATCCCTAGAGGTAAATGGGATAAACACCTTTACTGATAGAATAGATCTAGATCAGACCTAATTTAGATAATATTAATTCTAAATACTTAATAAAAATGATGACAAAACTGGTGATAATTCTTTATTTTGTCTCTCTTTGGTAAGGAAATTCGCTTAATTTGAACATATCCCTTTTTCAAAGTTAAAACGTCGCTTAGCCATAAGGACTGTCCAACTTATTTATTAACCCATTACCCCATAAATGCACCATTTTTGACAACTTGGATTTATTCTTCCACTGAAGAAAATAGTTCCAATTTATACAGTCATGACCAGTTATCTGAAGAAATAGTTTCTAAATTCCAGCAGATGGTATCTAGCTTAAAGCAGGCTGAAAATAAAGCAGAATGGGCCCCAAGGCGCATTCTGCTTTATTTTCAACCTGCTTTAAGTAGTCACCCATCTTCCAAACTAGAAACAAGCTATGGGGTAATGGGTTAATTTAAGCAAGAATGAAACAATGAAATTCAATGGTAGATATAAGGATTAATTCGAGTTAACTGAGCGAGTTCGAGCTATCAAAGTTTGACTGTATTTAGTATATTGATTATTGAGAAATAATTTTTAAATTCACATAAAATTGTAGATCTATAATAAAATATTTAAGCCTTTGCACGCTCAGTAATTTTCAAGTGTTGTTTTGTCAGCATTGATGTCTTAATTAACAAAATTCAACTGAAGTTTTGCAGAAGTTGTACCTGAGTGTCTAAAAGCTTGAATCCAGACCAGTAGGTCCCTGGCGACATTTGTTAGGCTTGCTCTGCATCAAAACTGTTTGCAAATATTATCAACAATTTAAAAAAATCAGCATGCAAAGATTAAAAAGTTCAATATAAAATCAGTCTTTCATCTACGGTTTTGTATAGAAGTGCAAAGAGATCAGTCAGTATGCGCTTTGCACGCTAGCAGCGGATGTATGTGCCACAGTGATTACCTTTGCAAACAGTCTGGATCCTGATGAGATGCTGCGTAATGCTGCGTAATGCGGCGTCTCATCAGGATCCAAGCTGTTTGACACTCTGACCTTGTTATGAAAAGACAATTAGACAATTTTAGTTTTAGAACATCAGCAGACGACAATAATTGTTGCAGACAAAAAAACTACCCAGCATGCAAAGAGTTTAGTACATGTATTTCAAACCTTCTTCAGCTAATAGACTACATGTATATAGATGGTGTTTGAATACAGTGCAGACCCAGACCAGACAGCTCCTGACAGAGAAGTATGATCAGGGTCTGCACTGTTTTCTTAAAGGATATGTTTGAAACAAACTGGCACTCTTTTCTGGGCAAAATATATACACATTACCAGTTGACAGTGTGATACAGAGTGATGTATTTAGCTCGAGACGTTTTTGGCGGAAATAGCCAATCTGACGAACGCCTTGGTGCGAGTCTGATCGGTTGTTTCCGCCAAAAACGTCGAGAGCTAAATGCAACACTCTGTTGCGCACTGCCAACTGGTAATGTGTTTATTATATGCCTTGAATACACACCAGAAACAATTAAATAGTTGTTTTAATCATTTTATAGCCAAAATTTATTAGTTATTTGAAGCAGAACAAGATTTTTTGTTGGCCACAATGAATAACGCGGCACTTGTACACGTACGTAAATGACGTCACGTTAAATCGAAAGCGAGGTCAGAGTAAAATACAAAGTGGCTGATACAGACTCTTGTATTTTACTGTGCAAATACACGCGGAAACGCTCGATATCATGCAAAGGCATATAATAATATATAAATATTTGATGGCAGTTTGCGTGACATTCAAATTGTCAACCCGAGAAACAGCATGTCACCCCGAGGCGTAGCCGAGGGTGACATTCTTGTTTTCGAGGGTTGACAATTTGAATGTCACGCAAACTGCCATCAAATATTTTTTTTATTACACCGAGCTTATTAACCCTGGCTTTGGAATCGTTTTATTCGTCTTTTATAAAATGTGTTGTGAATACCAATTTAGCGCGGACATGTACATAACGCGGGAAATGACGTCGCCGTCTTACGACGTCACATTGTTTATAATTATATTCCAAGAAACAAAGAAGAACGTTATGATAAGTAAATTGATGAAACAGCGTCTTTACATTGTCTAGGTGGCAAATATCCTCTTCCGAAATGGTGGCAAATCGTTAAGGAATGGACAAAAGGAAGCAACTTGTACAGAAAATGCCAAAAGTTGCTTAGAAGTTACCACTCGTTAAAACATTCCAATGTAGCCAATAGCGAAAGTCATGTCAATCCTGACAGTACGTTTTCAGACGGAGTAAAAAAGTAATGTCCTTTAGAGTGACGTCACAAAAATAATATCATAAAGAGTGACAGTACATTTTGAATAGATGTAAAAGACATGCAAAATGTTAACTGTAGGTCTATGGGAATTTAACATTGTAACTCAAAGCGAGGTGTAAGAATCCTTTTTATTAGCCAACGTAATAGCTAGAGTAAAGTTGATTGATCTTCATAGAGGGTGGAGTTGTTTTGACATATTATGAATATTCAGCGGGAGAAGGGTTATAAGCATGCCATTTCACCAATGGAAATACAAGTAGGTGATTTCACATGCCGGACTATTCTAACCCAATAGGCCATACAGTAAAAATTATAAAACTTAACCCATTACCCCATAAATACGGCTTATTTACACCTTTCATTTGTTCCTCCACTGAAAAAAGTAGTTTTATTTCATACAGTTAGAATATGAACCATAAGAAATATTCACTTTATCCTAGAAAATGGTAGCTTTAAGCATGCTGAAAGTAAAACAGAATGAGCCTTAAGGCACATGCTGCTTTACTTTCAACCTGCTTATGTGGTCAAATATCTTCAATACTAGAAAAAGGCTATGGGGTAATGGGTTAAAAGTAATCTGTCCAAAAGGTGCAACCTGAATGGCAAACAATGTATAACCTCAACAGACTGCTCCTTCAGGAGAAGATTGATCAGGGTCTACATAATGTTTGTTCAGGCTGTTCTGTCCAAATACTTTAGGATCATTATGGTATAACTTAAAATATCACACACTCTAATTCATGATATCATTTATTCAAAAAAAGGTGATAACATACCTTTGAAAGGGAATGCATTGAAATAACAGTAACATCAATTTTTATAGGAAATTATGATTAATACCACCCATTCCAACTTGCAACCACTGAATAAAGAAGCCTGTTAGACTTTAACTTTTTCAACACCATAGACCTGTTTAAAATATACTATTACATTTACAAACAGTGTAGACCCAGATCAGAGGGCTCTTATAGGAGCCCTCTGATCAGGGTCTATACCGTTTGCTAATCTAGACCAGTATTTATTAAACTACCCAGAATTCCAAGTAGACCGGTTCATGTTTCGTAACTACAAAGATCCACAAGGGAATATAATAACCCACAAGAGTTACTTAGTGTTGAAAATTGACTGCTGAATGCAGGACACAAGTAATGCAGAAAGCCTCTGAATGAGCTTTTTGCATTTCACATGTCATGCATTTACTCATTGAACCCTAGTGACCAGTAAAATCGTCAGTGACAATGGTGTACCTAAAAGTACATTTTGTCCTATGCAAACAGTGTAGACCCTGATCAGGGGGTCCTAGAGGAGTCCTCTGATCAGAGTCTGCACTTTTTGTCAGTTTGCAAATATACAATGTCATGCATTGTAAAAATCAACCCTAAATAAATGTAGCAAAAAATGGACTAAACATAATTGGAAATTGGAATAGCTCAATAAGTTTTCGGGTTAAATGAGTAAAGCTGCCAAGTGTTGTTAAGGCTACAAATATATTCTCTATTGAGGTATCAAGGACAAATAATATATTATATATTATATTTTGCTTTTGAGTTTATCTCAGATTGTTCTCAAGCATATGATATTGGTCAGATTTGAGCTTTTGCTAAGCAAAAGCTCAAATCTGACCAATCAGATGTTTGAGACCAATCTCACACTCAACTCTAAAATGCTCTAAAACCTTGGAGACTGGTTATAGAAGGTAAGTGATATCACAAAGTAAAATCCAAAATGTGAATATCGACATCTCTTGGAACCCCATAGCCTGATTCTAGTTTAAAAGACAGACACTCACTTAAAGCAGATTGAAAGTAAAGCAGAATGTGCCTTAAAGCACATTCTGCTTTACTTTCAAACTGCTTTAAGGTACCACCTGATAAGGTATAGAATATATTTCATATGGTGCATATTCATGACTGTACAAAGAGGTACTATTTTCTTCAGTGGCGAAAAAAACAGGTGTAACATGGCATATTTATGGAGTAATGGATTTTAAAAGTAATATCACATAGTCTAATTGGTGACATCACATTTTGAAATAGTTATATCAATTTCAAGGGGTGATCATGTATTCATGGAAGCATTGTAAACAATATCACATCTTAGAATCAACAAGAAAATTACGGATAATACAATATACAGTAAAACCTATTAGGCACCTCTGTAAATTGAGGATGAATAAAAAGTGAATCCTTCCAACAGGCCAAATGGAATAATTCATTTAACACATTCAACACTTAACAAGACTCCAGTTTCCAATTTAACTTAGTCAATTGCTTTTACCGTATATAATGATTGTATTTGGCAATATATACAAAATGACAAACAGTGCAGACCCTTAGCAGAGGGCCCCTGCTATGGGTCTACACTGTTTGCATATGACAAGTGTACTCCCGACAGGTACATTATTTGTAAAGGTCATGCATATGTGCCACTAGGTGTTCATGGGTTTACACATTCTACCCTAGAAATGAGTTTAATTGTCATTGACAAAAAGTGTACCTGTGAGGTATCCAAACAGTGTAGACCTTGTTCAGGAGCCCCCTGCATGATTAGGATCTGCATTATGTGACATTTTTTAATATATTTTTAAAATCTACCCTAAAAAGTGAAAAATGGACTATGGTAGACTTAATTGTAAATTGGAATTGTCCATTAAAAATGTCAGGGGTGAATGAGTCAATGGGTGAAAAGATACATAGTTAAACTTAAAACTGTTCTTCTGTGAATAATTGGTAACATACATGTAATTATATACTAACCGCAGCTTCTCTGCTAAAATGTCCTCCACTTCAAAATTATTGTTTGCAATGTTTTTATCAAACATGCATGTAGTTATTATCTTCTTTTATTAACGGAACAATTTAATTTAAATATCACTATCAAATAGATTGGATTCATATCCAATGCAAAGTTATTTCAATTTATAAGTCATATGCAGTCAGAGAAGGATAAAGAATTCTTGTCTTTCCACAGCATTAGACATTTCAACACTTGACATGCTAGCGGCAGAATCGTGATTATCTGTGCAAACAGTTTTGATCCTGATGAGACACCACGTATGTGGTGTCTCATTAGGATCAAAACTGTTTGATACTCTGACCCTGTTTTAAAAAGATTATTTTGAAATTTATTTATAGAACAGTAGCAGAAGAAGAAAAAATGACCCAGCATGCCCAGAGTTCATCATTTACACGGGTGTCTTGTGTGTTTGATGTAACATCATCTTCATAATGACAGATTCTTTTTCCGTTTTGCTGGTAATTAACCCTTCTCCCAGTGAATATTCATATGTGAAACTCTGCACACAAGGAACATCTACAATCTGAACCACAACATCATCTAATAAAAGAGGGAAAGATTTTTCCCCTAACAGTCTGTTTTCAGTTTAGTAGACAGGTGGTTTTCTTAAAGCAGCCTGAAAGTAAAGCAGAAATCTCCTGAATGACCTATTCTGCTTTACTTCAACATGCTTTAACTCTTTCAACATGCACCATGGACCTGTTTAAAATATACTCATTACATCAGTGCAAACAGTGTAAATATAGACTCAGATCAGAGGGCTCCTTCAGAAGCCCTCTGATCTGGGTCTACACTGCTTGCTAATTTTGACCAGTATTTATTAAACTACCCTGAATTCAAAGTAGACTGATTTATGTTTTGATAACTAAAAATATCCAAAAGGGAACCTAATAACCCACAAGAGTTACTTGTTAAAGCAGCCTCAGAAAGTAAACAGAAATCTCCTAAATGACATGTCTGCTTTACTTCAACCTGGCTTAAGCATTCACCTGTCAGAGTACTGGGAACATTTCAAGGACATGGAATAAGCAATTAATTATTATGAAAGCATGAAAAGTCATTGCTATGAGATAAAGTTAACCCATTACTCCATAAATATACATTTTTATGTTTTTAATTTATTCTTCCACTGAAGAGACCAGACAGTTCCTCTTTAAACAGTCATGAATATGCACTATGAGAAAATACTTCTATATCCTAGCAAATTGGTATCTTAAACAGGCTGCAAGCAAAGCAGAACATGCCTGCTTTAAGTGGTCACCTGTCTTCAAAAACTACAAACAGGCTATGAGATTAAGGATTAAAGTCATAAAAAGGCTTAGCATGTTAATTGAATGATAGTTTAAAGCAAACAAAATAAATGGTTGAAAACCAAGACATTTGACCAGTGTTTAGAGCTGTTAAGGTCTTAAGAAATTGTTATTTATGTGTTGTTCAGAACCTCGCAATTTTTTCAGAAGATTGGTTACACCACGGAATTATACAAAACGGAATAGCAACTCAGCGAAGTTGAATAGGCGAGCATCTGAGCTCTCGCGGCGGTTAAATTTTGCGAGATTATGTGTCACGTGACAACATCTTCACTTTTTGCCTCGTCCGTCATTTCTGGGGTGAAAATTTACCGACTTGAGTGTTTTTATTGACATTTTATAGGATTTAAATGACTTGGTGGACATTCCTATCAATTCACGGGAATATAAACCCGTGAACAATGCTTCGAAACAGACATTTATCAAATTAACTACCGATAGAAATTCTCTTATCAATTCTCGCGAGTCTCGTATGCGCCGCACGAGATTTGCGATATAGCGCGAGGTTTCAATTCCGTCAGTGTATAATTCTGTGGTTACACTTACAGCATACAGTTGTAAATGGAATATGGAAGAAGTTTTATTGACTTTTATTACCATGTTTGACTAGCTGATACAGAGTTTATGTGGGCGAGACAAATTGGATAAGTGTTTGATATGGTTATAGAAATATGTATTGCTCCTATAATGTATCTGTTTTGAAAACTGAGACAAACACAGCTAGATCTACATGTCCTTCACTCTTTGCTAGCTGGTGAAATCATGATTAACTTTGCAAACAGTTTTGATCCTGACGAGATGCCACATTATGCGGCATCTCATCATGATCCAAACTGTTTAACACTCAGATCCTATTTTGAAAAGAAATTTTGAAAAGTCTATTTTTAGAAAAGTAGCAGACAACAATTGTTGCGGGTGAAAAATTACCCAGCATGCAAAGAATAAACAGCAAGGATATTGTCTGCTTTAAAAATCTCTGTCTGCTCTTATTTCTGATACATGAAGCCCTATGTAGATTTTGGGTAATCTGAATGAAGATATGTGTCAAACAGTTTTGAACCTGATCAGATGTAGTAACTGTGTATCTAATCCTAACTGTTTTCAAATACCAGTGCACTAGGGTTAACTCAGTTTAAAAAGAAAGAAAATTAAAAACTTTAAATATTTACATTAATTAACTCATTCAATTCCCAGTGAATCTTTTAATGGAAAATTCCAATTTCTTCTTAACACTAGTCCAATTTTACTATTAAGGATTGTTTTTAACAATATATTGATCTGATCGGGGTACATGTATACATTGTTTGCTTAGGACAAGTGTACTCTTCACAGGTACACTGTTTGCTGATGAGTATACTCATCCCTAGGGTTCACTTTGTTAAGATAAACAAGCTTCATCAACTTATACAAATAATTCTTCAACACTTAGCTTAAAACAGCACAACAATAATGTAAAACTCCTTTTAAAAGAGTTTGTTTTCAGTAGTGTCAGGAGAGAAAACATTATCCTTTGCCAAAAAAACCCGCAATTATTCTATATAATAGATTTTGCACTGCAAACAGACTGGAGCCTGATCAGACACAGGTTGACCTAGTGTATTATCAGACTCCAACTTGTTTGCAACTCAAAAAGGTGATTGCCACATTTCAAAAGAATGTAATTTTCTAAATTTCAGTTTTGTTTAATCCATTACCCCATAAATACGCCTTTTTACACCTCTGATTTATTCCTCCACTGAACAAAATCGTTCCAATTTATACAGTCATTTTTAATAAGTATCATAGAAATGTTTTCAATTTTCTAGCAATTGGTAGCTTAAAGCAGGCTGAAAGTAAAGCAGAATGTGCCTTAGGGCACATTCTGCTTTACTTTCAACCTGATTTAAGGAGTCACTTAATCTTTAAAACTAGAAACAGACGATGGGGTAATTGGTTTAAACAAGAAACAAGAGGGCCATGGCCCTAAATTCGCTCACCTGAGGACATTGAAGTTTGTACCTAAGTTGACTGGGCAAGACAACACTTTAATATAACTATAAATTGAGTTATCTTCCGGATAAGAATACATGACAAAAGTGAATTTTGTTGCCAAGCTTATGACCCTTATCCATGACACATCCTCTTATCAAGCTATTTCCATTTCCAATAAATGATAATTATTTCACTAGCGTCAGCAGAACTGGAATTATTTTCCTGACAATAAAATATGACAAAGGGGAAAAACAAAATATTGCTGCCCTTGTGCATGGCATTTTCTCTCATCAGTTTCTTTCCATACATAAAATTTCATTACAATAGCATAAGTAGAACTGAAGTTGTCTTCTTGACAAGAAAATATCACAAAGGGAAATAACTCAGAGTTATGGCCTTTGCAAATGGCACTTCCTCTAATTTAGGCAATTTCATTTTACCCATTACCCCATAGCCTGTTTCTAGTTTTGAAAATAGGTGGCCACCTAATGTAGGTTGAAAGTATAGCAGAATGCGTCTTAATGCACGCTTTGCTTTACTTTCGCATCTTACATTTTCATGACTGTTTAAAGTGGAATTATTTTCTTAAGTAGAGGAATAAATCAAAAGCCTAAAAATGCACATTTATGGGGTAATGGGTTAACAAACGTCAGTATTTATGGAGGAAGGGTTGAATCCTGGACAAGAAAAAATGACAAGACATACAGATAACTCTGACAAAACCAAAATTAAACATAAGTATAAATATGGCCTAAGACATAATTACATAACTGTCAGTGGATCACTTCCAGATCCTGTTTCTCTAAGTATGAAGCAGACTGAACCATTTCTAAACTTTAGCAGACAACATATTCAGCTGACACGACCAGTGATCACTGAGGTCAAATATTATGCAACAGTTGGAGAGTATGGTAGAGCCTGCTAGGGCTTACCCTTTCCAGACTGAAATGATGTCTGCTTAAAACCTACTGTATGTGAAAAATGTACAAAAAAACAATTTAGAAAATGTTAAGTTGGTAAATGAGTGGCAAATAGTTTGGATCCAGATTAGATGCAGCATTATGAATATGTTGCATCTGATCTGGATCCAAAATGTTTGCAAATATTGGCTATTTGCCCTTAGTATATTAAGGGTAACTCAGGTAAATACAGTTCTGCTTAAATCAAAATACTGTGAAAACTGCCTAGAGCAGAACTTCAACTGCGCAGGGTGGTGTCAAGTGTGACCCATGGGATTTCATTTTAACAAACTATAGAGGGATCCACCAGGAGATACTACTGTAAAAATATCAAAGCTTAGGGCCTAGTAGTTTTTAGCAAGAAGATTTTTTAAAGTTTTTTGCTTTTTTGCTTTTTCAAGCAGAGTTTTTGCTTTTTCTCTTTCATTTGAACAACTTCTGTAGAGAAGCATCCAAGGAACATCATGAGCAGTTTGAATCCTCCCTACAATCCACGGGTTCAGAGGAGATGTCGTTTGAAGTAAATGTGAACGGACAGACGGACAGACGGACTACGGACGGTGAGCGGTCACAATAGCTCACCTTGAGCCTTTGGCTCAGGTGAGCTAAAAAGTATGCTATTCCCGACTGTACTAGCCCCATTGACCTGAACTATTAAGCAATGTCAGGCCCTTGCCAGGTATGATCATGATATAGTAGACAAACTATACAATTAGTGACCCTTAACCTGTAAAAAGTATGATACTTAATTAACCCTTTACCCCATAGCTTGTTTCTAGTTTTGAAGACAGCTGACCATTTTAAATAGGTTGAAGGTAAAGCAGAAAGCACTTTAAATGGCACATTCTGCTTTACTTTAAGCCTGCTTTAAGCTACAATCTGCTAGGATATAGGACATACTTCTTATTTTCATGTTCATTACTCTGTTAAATGGTACTATTTTCTTTAGCGGAGGAATATATTAAATATGTAAAAAGGCCAATCTATGGAGTAAAGGGTTAAGCAATATTTCATGGAGTCATAAGGGAAACATTGACATGTTCTATTTACTCACTCTATAATCTGGAGCCCTGATTATAATAAAATAAATTGTAATACTTTTAAAGAGACACTAAATTGCTCAAAATGTCAATAATTACTTAACTACCTCAACCCGAGTGATTTGCAGTTTTGATCCTGATCATCAGTCCACCATGTATTCAAGGACCAGATCTTGATCTAAACTGTTTGCATATAGGTCTATAGTTAGGACAGAAAAATGAATAAAGTTGACACTGAGATTTATACAACAGTAAACCCCACAATTAAAACTGCTCTAAAACAAGGTTTGTTTTGAATCATGAACACAAATGGTTGCTTAACCCTTTACTCCATATTCTGTTTCTTGTTTTGAAGACAGGTGACTACTTAAAGGCGGCAGCTATTTCTTATGAAACATATTCATGACTGTATAAATTGGAAATATTTTCTTCTGTGGAGGAATAAAATAAATGTGCTAAAAGGCACTTCTATGGAGTAAAGGGTTAAAATATTGAACCTGAAACTTAAATGGACAATTTAAGTTTTCAATCAAATCTTTTCTTAGTTTTACTATTAGCAGTTTATCAGTGTTGACTTTAACAATATACAATACAAAACGACAAACAGTCAGAGAGATATTTTAGGAGCCCTCTGGTCTGGGTCTACATGAGTGTTTCTCCGTTTGCCCAGATCAGGTGTTCTGGTACTCTACACTGACCAGTGCACTATTTGTAAAGGGCAAAACTAGGTTAAAGCAAGATAAAAGAAATACAGAAAGCTACCTTGGGGGCCTTAATTCTGCTTTACTGTCATCTTGTCTTGAACCCTTGCCATGATCCCTCATGAAAACATATGGCTGAAGTTTGGCTGTACAGGTCTAAACTTAGCTGAATATGGCTAAATACTTCTGAGCCGCTAATAATATATGCACCCTTTGCATAAAGTTTACCTGTGAAGAATACACTTGTCCTATACAAACACAGTGCACCTAGACCAGAGGGCTCCTAAAGGAACCGTCTGATCAGGGTCTACAGTATTTATCACACTGCAATACATTGAGACAAACAACCCTTATAGTCAAACATGGACTAGACTATATTGGAAATTTGAATTGCCCATTTGAAGTGTCTGGGACGAATGAGTTAACCCATTACCCCATAAATACGGCTTTTTATGCTTTTAATTTATTCCACCACTGAAGAAAGTAATTCCACTTTATACAGTGATGAAAATGTTCCATAAGAAATAATTCTTTTTTTCCTAACAGATTATAACTTAAAGCAGGTTGAAAGTACAGCAGAATGAGCCTTAAGGTACATTCTGCTTTATTTTCAACCTGCTTTAAGTAGTCCTCTATCTTCAAAACTAAAAACAAACTATGGTGTAATGGGTTAAACTATTGGGTTTGAGGTGTCATCATTGGCAGCTTTCTCTAGTACTGTCTCCTTGCTTTAAGCTGCCACATACTCTGGCTTAACACTATCAGTGAGTCTCACAAAATAATTGTTTATCAAACCCTTCTCCCGAGAGAAGCCCCTTTTAGCGCATTCAATAAATTCTTCCACTGAAGAAAATAGTTCCAGAAAATATTTTCTAAATGCTAGCAGATTGATAACTTCAGCTGGCTGAAAGTGAAGCAGCAAGTGCTTTAAGGTGTATTCTGCTTTACTTTGAACCTGCTTTAAGTATGTAACCTGTCTTCAAAACTAGAATGGAGTAATGGGTTAATTCTTAGTTGCATAATGAGCAGTTTGCCATTTGAATCACATACAGCTATTGGTTATGTAAAAAACACATGAATCATGACAATAACCTCCAGTTAAATTTGTATTCAGTTGGTTTTGAAGAATCTTTATCATTTGAATTGACAAACTTGAATCCGGCTGTAACTCCTGAGTCACTTTCAACATGTTTCTGTTTTCTCCTAGACTTTATAATTTCGCTCATACACAGTTTCGCATTATCACCAACTTTGCACGCACAGTGTCTGTAACACACACGAAATAACTTTGTGCAATTTCTCAAACATCTTTCACTGCTTAAGCCTTGCACATCACCAATGTACTTGGAATCATAATTCACTTCATCTCTTTTATCTCTTTTCTTTCGGTTTCCAAAGAAACCAAAGGATACTAAATTTAAAAGATAACTACTCCATTTTTGTTTCGCTTCAAAATAGGCTTTAGTTGGAAGTTTTTTATGCGAAGTACCATCACAAGCCAGGAAGCACCGGAAATACCCGTCACCACAACTTTGTTGACATTCAAATACTGTTGGTGAAAACGTGGAAGGGTCCATAACTCCGACAGGGATAGTAGGTGGGAATGCAGGATTGTCTTGTATATAGTTTGTATCCTGGTTCTGTATCTCTATCTGGGCCCATACCACTGGCAGGAACAGACAGAGCTGAGCAAACACCAGGGCCATCTGAAACATAAACCAAATACAGTCCAAACTCCATACTTCACACTCATTTAACCCATTACCCCATAAATACACCTTTTTACGCCTCTAATTTATTCCTCTACTGAAGAAAATGAATCCAATTTATACTGTTACAAATAAGAATCATAAGAAATATTTTCTATATTCTAACAGATAATATCTTAAAGCAGGCTGAAAGTAAAGCAGAATGTGCTTTAAGACGCATTCTGTTTTATTTTCAACCTGCTTTAAGCGGTTAACTGTCTTCAAAACTAGAAACAGGCTATAGTGTAATGGGTTAAATCAACCTCACCCTGGTATTTCATAAGTCTAATTTCGAGAACTCAATCTAGTTTAAGTCGAGCATTTACAGTAACCCATATTTCAAAGTTAAAACATGGGCTGAGCCACGTTTTAACTTTGAAATATGAGTATGTTCGAACTAAGGCAAGTTTGAAGTATTGAGTTTTGTCTGTACATGTACTACATAATTAACCCTTTCCCCCATAGAAGCGACTTTTAGCGCATTTAATTACTCTCCACTGAAGAAAATAGTTCAAATTTAAACATTCATAAATGTGTACCGTTAGAATAGGGGACTGGGCCTTAACTAATGTTGGTAGAACTTTTGGCCCTACCCATTTTCATGGGTACTTGTTAAAACTTACTTTTAATGAGAAAAACACATTAAGCTATTTTGCTTTTGTTTCAATCCTGAACTTTGTTGTATGTTTGTGAAATACATGTAAACTATTGAAATAAAATATGTTTAAACCAAAACTTACTGAAGCGGAATAATTATGTCAATGTATGTCATACATGTATAATACCGCTGACTCATTTAAACTCACTCAGTTTTACCTTGTTTGGACCCAGATCATGCTAAATTAATTGGCATCTTATTAGAATCCATTCACTTGGACACATTAAATTTTGTCTTCATTTAAAAACATATGAAAATCTGCCTTTGAAAAGATTGAGGCAATATTTTGAAGCAGTCCCTAGTTGTGTTACTTATGGACCCTGAGTACAAAATGTTCCCGTTGGTAATACATGTAGCTAGTATATAATATGGATAATTAACTCTTTACATGCTGGGTAATGTTTCGTCTACAAAAATTATCGTCTTCTGTTACTTTTCTTAAAAAAGATTATATTCAAAATTTCTTTTCGAAATAAGGTCAGAGTGTCAAACAATTAAGATCCTGATGAGACACAGCATTTTATACATTCGTTGTCTCATTAGGATCCAAACCACATGTGTACAAAGGTTAATATCATGGTTTCACTGTTAGCATGCCAGGAGTTTACATTGTGAATACTGATTTAAATGTTCACTGCTGGAAATGCTATCTGTTTTATATCTTTCAACACCATGAACATGTTTAAAATATACTCATTTTATACAGTTAACCCTTTCACACCTAATTTAACCATATGATTTAACCCTTTCACAGGGCTGCAATAAATTGATTTTGAAAAATCCTAAGATTTTAAAATTTTCCATTTTTCAAATGCTATTACTTAAAGCAGGTTGAAAGTAAAGCAGAATGCGCCTTAAGGCACATTCTGCTTTACTTTCAATCCGCTTTAAGCTACAATCTGCTAGGATAAAAATCCGAAGATTTCAGAAAAATCTAGAGAAATGGCAGCTCTGCTTTCACAGATACAATATTGTCTGCTAAATGTTGAAGACTGCAATTCTATGCAAATTTCAAATGTTTGAAAATCTGACTGAAGAAATAGTTCCAATTGATATACTGTCAAGAAAATGTTTATACTGTCCCTGAATATTCATATCTTAATGTATTCTGCCCACTATTAATTAACATCTATCTTTTCCCAAGGGAGGATTGTCGATTCAAGCCAGACAGATGGGCTTGAACACAGTGCATACTCTTATCAGGAGCTGTTTGATCTTGGTATATACTATTTTCAAAAAATGTCAATCAAATGTATACTCTTCTAGCAGGAGAAAGGTTCAAAATATATACAATTCAAATTAACTTGCCTATAAAATTGATGTCAAGTTTCACTTTATCATCTGTTTTCCACTTAAACACCATTAATAGTTTAATACTTTCCACCACAGAAGCCCCTCACTCCTTATACCTACACCACCTCATAAGCAAATATAATTATATGCTGAATCAGTCACATAAAAGTGATTTGCACAGGGAGATAAGGGTAAAATTATATCAGTTACGTTAACCGCTTCTCTGTAAAGCCTCGGACTTAACTGTCATATGAAAATATTTGAATCTAGATCTGAAACCATGCAACTAGGCATCTGATTACGGTAGGATTTAAACTGTTTGGCATATTGAAGTTGACATTATTTTGAGAAATGAAAAGAAACAAGATATTTTAAGCAGACAGTATTATCATGGCAGTGAAGTGGTTTAATCCAGCCAAGGCAAGAATTTATAATCATTCTCTCCCATAGAATGTTTGATATAGGTGGTTGCTTATAACCCATAAATACACCTTTTTACGCCTTAAATTAATTCCTCTTCTGAAGAAATAGTTCCAATTTATACTGTCACAAATAAAAATCATAAGCAATATTTTCTTTATTCTAGCAGATAATTAGGTGCATTCTGCTTTACTTTCAACCTGCTTTTAGTGGTCACATGTCTCCTAAACTAGAAACAGGCTATTAGGTGATGGGTTAAATCAGGCAATTTAGAGCAAAAAGCTCACAGAGGAGCACCCTGTGTAATTTTCAGCTTGCATTAAGCATTCACCTGTCAAGACACATGTGCAAGGAAGTTTTTCTAATGACTATGGTATTTAGCATATATGACATGCTCGAAGCATGAAATGCATTGCTACGGGGAATGAATAATGGTGCTAGAGGGAAAAGGTAATGTCCATGTAGGTTTATTTGTACTTTCTGTCAAGTAGTACTTGTTACTCTATCTCTGCACACTATCACAAGCTTAACAGTTAAAGGAGAAGAACCTAATAAGCTTAATTAATTTGCTTTATTTCTCATCCTAATGTATATCCATGTTTTGTTTATAAAAGTTGTACATATTATGAAATCAAATATGTTTAAACTAACAGTTAAAGTTTGGGAAATAACAGCAGACAACAATTTATCAGCAGACAATATTATTGCAGAAAAGGGGCTAATTAAAATAACAATAATGATCTTAAGTATTGGGACAGACAAGCCTGAAGAAACAGTGTGTTCCCTGATCATACTGCTCCTTCAGAAGCAGTCTGATCAGGGAATTCACTGTTTGCCATTCAGTTTGCATGTGTTGGTCAAATTATTGTGATAAAAGCAATTTGTTAAAATTGTATGATGTTTACAGCAGTAAGATTCATGTCTACCTACAGGTTGTCCCAATTGTCAGAAGGTTTTAAAAGTATATTATAAACTTGTCTTGAAGCTCCCACACATATTTCTTTTGAATGTTTGTTTAGTTAACAAAGATGTCATTCTACTTGAGACTTCCATTTTAAATATCAAATGGGGAGCAAATTCTGACTGAAAATTGAAAAAAAAATCCTTATATAGGCCACTGATTCAATATGTAATGCATAATAATATTCAAACAGACTGAGGAAACGCCTATCTCAACCCTGTCAACTCTAAATTTCTCTTGTGGGTATTTATAATCTTTTTGGACTCTTCTAGTACAGGTATTTTGAACCAGTCTACTGTTGAACTTTTGGTATGGCAACAAAAAGCCAATGAAAATATAAAATAGTGCAGGAGCACTCTGATCAAGGTCTACACTGTTTGCATATATGTAATCAGTAATCTCTAGGGCTGTAGGGTTAATTGAAAGGGTTAATTCACATACACAGGGTTACAGATAAAGCGTGTATTGGGGTATTTACCCAATTAAGGTACTTCGCAGGTGAGCTTAGTTTCCATACAAGTTGTTATGAAACTTTTCATGAAGAATGATAATAGCCTAAGAAACAATGTGTGAAAATATAGGCAAAATTTATCGTGTGGTTTGTCTTTAAGGTCTCTTTTTCTGACAAAAACCTGGAATTTTGATGATTTTATTTTTCTCAAAAATAAATAAAGCTAATGACTATAAATCTCGCCCAATACGTAGTCCACTACATTCATTACTAGGAAAGCTAAAAACATTTTGAATCAAGGTGTTCAGAAAGATGTTATCAGCTATTTAAATTTTGCAAAATGCTAAAAAATTGAATTACAAAAATGTATATTTTTTTTCATTTTATTCAAACATATGGTTGATGAAATAGTTAGTCTGAAAAAATCAGAAAATATTACAGTCAGGATTTGTTGTAATAACACATTTTCTTATTAAAATGTGGGATATTTGAAGTTGATATACAGTTACCTACCTTAAAATTAAAACTCATTAAAATGCATTATTATTTATTCATGGACTTGCATACAAGGTTAATTATATTGGTTAAACATAAAAATAATTTGCAATATCGATCTTGAAAAGATTGACGTATTGATAAGCTTCAATGTGTGGCTCTATAGTTCGATCAAATCGTAAACATGTGTACCGATTTTATTGACTTGTAAGTCATTAAACTAAAACGTACATGTAAGTGGACATATAATTGGACCGTATATAACATCAATAATTCTAATAAATGAAGACTATATATAAACATAACATGTCCCTTGACCACTGCGTTATGGATTGACAAGTCAATAAATCGGACACTTAAAAAATATATTTGGATCGGATGGGTCTCGAACCTATGACCTTTGAATTGCTAGTCAATCACTCTACTGACTGCGTTATGAAGCATTATACTAAATCGTATCAACATTTCCTTTATATAAAGTTTCTAGTATAAGCACGTACGGAAAAAGTCTATGTCGTCAAGACACATATCCGTTCGCCCGCAAGACCGACTTCCGTATGCGAAAGGCCTTAAAATTGTGGAAAAAGCTTTTTTTTTTCATAACAAGAAGTAACAAAAAGCAAAGAATTGCAGCAAAAAGCAAAGAAATTTTGGAAACCTAATCAGAATATGAATAATACCCAATTACGAAAACTCCCAATACCCAATAAACATTGCAAAAACCCAATTCTGTAAAATATAAAGGAATAAATACCCAACTGCATCAAAACCTTATCTGTAACCCTGCATACAGTATAACCTCTCTGAAGCAACCAGGAAAGAATGGAAATTATTTATGGCAGGTGGCTGCTTAATGCAGGTCAACATAAAACAGAAAGTTCCTACAGGAATTGTATTACTACAACTAAGGATATTTAACCCATTATACTCCATAAATCTTCTTTTTTACGTCTTAATTTATTCCTCCACTGAAGAAAATAGTTTGTACCTGTATCTATAAAGTCATGAATATGCACCATAAATCTTTTCTATATCCAGCAGATGGTAGCTCAGAGCACCAGATAAGGGTAGTTTTTCAAAACCTAAAATCTTTATTTCAGAATTAAACCCTATGGTGTCACTACTCATTAGAATCGTCTCGAAGAGACGATTCTAATGAGTAGTAACACCATAGGATTTGGTGCTGAATAAGTGAGAAAATGTTTGATTTGTTGAAATAACTACCTCTTATCTGGAGCCCTGGTAGCTTAAAGCATGGCACATTCTGCTTTACTTTCAACCTGCTTTAAATGTGATTAGAAAACTAAAAAATATTTGAATGCAAACAGTGAATTAAGTCCCTGATCAGAGAGCTCCCATAGAAACCCTCTGATCAGGGTCTGCACTGTTTGTCATTTTGCAATATCATTGTTAAATTCAGCACCAAATATCTATTAAAAAAAAAGGAAAAAAAAAGGACTACACTGATTTGGAAACTGGAATTGTCCATTTGAAATTTCAGGGGCCATTGAGTTAAACAGTTTTCATTGCAATAGGATGTTGATTTATTGACAAATATATTTATCTTTATTCTGTATATGAATACATCTGTATATGAATACATTGCCCCTTCACTGCCATATAACATCATCAGTTTCAAACAATTGTCATCTGCCTTTATTTCTCAGATTTAAAATTTAGGTATTTAGACTTCAGACATATTGACATGAGTGGCAAACAGTTTGCAGATAACCATGTAACTCTGGATAAGGCAGTGGATTGGTAAACTCTTTCTTTGCCAAATTCTATCATCTAATTTCACCACCAAAATATCATCTATAATGAGACTGCGATCTGAATTTATTTTTTTGCATTAAGAGTATTAAAGGCGCTGAAGAAATATCAAAACAAGTGTCAAACAGTTTGGAACCTGACATATCCATTGGCACTTTTGGCAACAAGACTTAGTGTTAACACAAATAGAAAAATATACTGGTTGTATTGTGAACAACAATTTTAAAGCAGACAACGTTTTAAGAGGATTAGATCTGTTAAGTATCATAGATTAAAGTCTTTGATGAGTTTGATCATGTTTGAAGCTACGACTATTCATGGTTAGGTGAACAGTGAGTCTAGTATAAAGAAACCAGTGCTATGACAGTGAAGCCCCATAGTTAACACTATTGATGGAAGCTTAATAACTCTTAATACAGCTAGTAAACTGCATTTATTGTCACCACTATTTGAGGTTTAAGTATTCAGTGTTAAACCCTTTACCCTACAGCCTGTTTCACGCTTAAAGCAGGCTATAAGTGAAACAGAATGCTCCTAAAGCATTCTGCTTTACTTTCAGCCTGCTTTAACATTTCAACTTTAAAGGTTTATGTTCAGGACTTCATAGCAGTCTATATAAGGCAATTTTATGGACATAAAAGTAAAGGGGTCAAAAAGCTCTTATGTTGAAGAAAGGCTGGATGAAAAAATAAATAAGAAAGCTTCTATAAAAGCAAAGGAATCTCAGTTGGATATCTGTTAAAATTGGTTGTAGGGCTCCAGATAAGGGGAGTATTTCAAAAACTAAAAACTTTATTTCTGAATTAAACCCTATGGTGTCACTACTCATTAGAATTGTCTCTTTGAGACAATTCTAATGAGTAGTAACACCATAGGATTTGGTGCTGAAATGAGTGAAAAAATGTTGGATTTGTTCAATTTACTCCCTCTTATCTGGAGCCCTGTTGTAACAGTAGTCCAGGGTGTGCCAGCTCTATCCTGGGCTCCAGTCATGTCTTTCAATTTAGACAATAACGTGAAAAGATCCCATTCCAATATGACTTTATATAGTGTTATAGACATGCGAATCAAAAATACAAACAACAACTACATAATCTGACATAATCTTCAACTTGATGAAGGTGGTCAGTAATGTTTCTAAAGATGTAGACACCATATCATTATGAGGAGGCTTTTGCCTTTGCTTGCCTTCATTCAGACTTAACCTTCTATGATATATCATATTTTCCATGTTAAATATAGGTGGTTGCTTAAAGCAGATGGAAAGTAAAACTGAAAGCTCAATCATAGCTATCAGTGCAACTTTCCAGCTACATCAAACTGATATATAGCATTTATGGTACTTCTGAGTTTAAGGCAGGTAGCTGCTTAAAGCAACATAAATGTAAAACAGAAGCTTTCTGCTATACTTTCATCTTGCTTTTAATTATCAATATACATAAGCTACACTACGAACTGGAATTTAAAAATCAGGGCTCCAGATAAGAGGGAATAATTTCAACAAATCCAATATTTTCTCACTCAATTCAGCGAGACGATTCTAATGAATAGTGACACCATAGGGTTTAATTCAGAAATGAAAATGTTAGTATTCGAATTACTCCCCTTATCTGGAGCTCAAAAATCCTCAGTGGAGGGCATTTATCCGTAAACAGAGTGATGGCACCCTTATACCGGTAATGGCATTTGTGTTGAGGCAGGGACCTTATGTGGAGAAATGGGTGGACACAAGTTTGACAGTAGATGAAGATGAATTGGGAATAGAACTTGGCCTAAGTCAGTGACCAAGGGTTGGGGTCATTGTTCTTCCACTAACTATCATCATACTTAACTCTTTGCATGCTGGGTAATTTTTTCGTCTGCAACAATTCTAAAAACAGAATTTTCCAAATTTCTTTTCAAATCTGGAACAGCGAATCGAACAGTTTGGATCCTGATGAGATACCACATTATGCGGCGTCTCATCAGGATTCAAACTGTTTGCAAAAGATTAGCATTATTTTAAAGCTAGCAGGCTAAACTAGTAAAGCGCTGAGCACAATAAAAAGGCCATAAATTCATTAAGCCATATACTATATGGAGTAATAATGTATGGAAACTACTGTTAAATGTGTTTAGTTTGGTTTTGCATTGCTATAGGTTTAACAGTGCATTAACGATATTTCAGTGTCTTTAACTCGTTAAATGTTAAGAGATATTGTCATCTGCAACAAAGGTCTTTTGCTTCTGTCAGAAAATAAGAATTTTCTACAATCTCTTTTCAAGGGTCAGAGTGTCAAACAGTTTGAATCCTGATGAGATGCTGAGCTGCAAAAGCTATCATGTTTGATTTTTTTTATTGCTTTACTCCATAACCTGTTTCTTATATTGAACACAGCTAGGTGACCACTTAGTGTATGAACTATACCACAATTCAACTAAAGCAAATATTTTTTATGATACATAATCAAATCAGTATAAAGTGGAAATATTTTCTTCAGTGGAGGAATAAATTAAAGGTGTAAAAAGGCATATTTATGGGGTTATGGGTCCAATAGTGCTTGCTAAATGAAAATTGCTTCATTTAATTAATAATTTCATGGGAATACTTATACTTATTATCCATTACAATGCTGTGTTCTGACAAATTAAGTAAGTTTGCATTCACTCTTGAGGGATTTTCCCTAAAAAATTTCAAAAATGATTACAAAAAGTGCATACCCTGATCAGAGGGCTCATTCTGGAGCCCTCTGATCTAGGTCTACACTGTTTGCAAAAGATGAATATATCCATTTCCAGCCATATATGGTGTGTCCTTTGTCAACCCTAATAGGAGAATGCAAATCAACCGACTATAGATCATAAAATTTCAATTAACTATATTGGTATGCCTCAGGTATATATAGGTAATTTATTAGTTCCACTATCAGATTTGTCCAATCTCTCCTACATCAATAAATTAATTAATGGGGTTTACCATGGACAGAGGTCTAGCAATGTTTTTTGACTTTGCAAACAGTTTGGATCCAGATAAGACACCACATACTGGTATATATTTCTTCAGTCATACTCCATAAAATCTATCTTTGAAATGAATATGCACACAGCATTATTTAGAACTCTTTGCATGCTAGTGGAGGATATATCCCACAGTGATTAACTTTGCAAACAATTTGGATCCAGATGAGACGATGCGTAACAAGGCATCTCATCAAGATCAAAACTGTTTGACTCTCTAATCCTGTTTTGAAAAGAAATTTAGAAAACTTTTCTTTTAAAACAACAGCAGATGGCAATTGAATGCTCAACACAGGCTGATCAAGAATAAAGTGAAAAGCTCATGAAGTAGCTAAATCGATCTGCTTTACTTTTACCCAGTTTTAAGTAATCGAATGTCTTAAAAATCAAACACATTTAGCTATATGGGGCAAAGGTTTAACCCCAAAATTTACTCCATAGCCTGTTGCTAGAATTGAAAATAGGTGCATGACTACTTAACGCAGGTTGAAATTAAAGCAGAATATATATGCCTTAAGGCACATTCTGCTTTACTTCAACCTGCTTTACACTAAAAAGTGCCAACATATTTAAAATACTTTTTGTAATTACATACTCATGACTGTATAAGGTGGAACTATTTTCTTAAGTTGAGAAATTAATGACAAATTAAAGGCGTAAAAAGGTATATCTATGGAGTAATGGGTTAACCCAAGTTTGACTGGTTCGTAGCCTCAGTAGCTCAGGGCCACACAGCTGGAAACAGCAGTTGTCAAAGAGCTACAGTAAGTCTCATAAAAACAAGTGTTTGCAGTGTTGTAGGGCAAGTAGGTGCTCCATGTTTTATATGTAAAGTGGTATGTTACAGCGATATGTTTTGAGAGAGTTAAAGATAAGAAAAAAAGAAACAGACAGACAAGCAGATGAACAGACAGACAGACAGACAGACAGGCAGGCAGACAGACAGAGATAGATAGATAGATAGATAGATAGATAGATAGATAGATAGATAGATAGATAGATAGATGGAAGAAGAGAGATAGATGGAAGAAGAAGAAGAAGAAGAGAGAGAGAGATTTCTACATGGTTGAAAATAAACCATATAGTAACAGAGACTGGGATAGGCAGATTGTAGAATGGAATAGACAGGCATCAGGATTCATACACACATTGATCATGCCTTTTCTCACAGCTGAGAATCAAATACAAGAATCAATTATCAGGAATTAATTATTTAAGACAACTTTCTACTCAAAATTACAGAAATCCATCCTTCCAGGATAGGATGAGAATACCCATTAGCCCTTGCAATGTTTAATTGTCTGATGAAATCTTCCATTTTCTAATAAAAGACTGGTTTGTATTGACTATTTGGGGGTTTGGTCTAAAAATATCTAATAAAATGACAAACAGTGCAGACCCTGATCAGTGCTCTTTATGAATTTAACCCATTTTAGCCTAGTATAAACTGTCCCCTGTGTATTTTAGAAAAGTTCATGAACGTTAAATTGCCACTTCTAGAATTGTTCTAGAGCTCCAAGAATTACATTACACATTCTACCAAAGGGTTTCAAGAACTTTTGTTATTCCAGAAGAATGGTTCTAAAATCATCAAATTTCTAGAATATTTGCAGAATATTCATGAACATTAAATGGCCGCTTCTATAATTGTTCATGAATTTACAAGAAATAAGTCTGAAATAGATTGTAAATAATTCTATACCTTACCACAGGGGATGTAGACCCTGATGAGACACAGCGTTATGTGGCATCTCACATGCAGGGTCTGCACTGTTTGCTATTGCACATGAAATGTTCTGATGTATGGAATTCACTGCAATGTCCTTAACTCTTTGCATGCTAGTGGCGGATATATCTGCCACAGTGATTCTCTTTGCAAACAATTTGGATCCTGATGAGACGCAGCGTGACTCTGGATCCAAACTGTTTGCCATTCTGACAATGTTTTGAAAAGAAAATTAGAAAAATCTAATTTTTAGAAATTGTTGCAGACGAAAAAATTACCCAGCATGCAAAGTTAAATAAATCACCTTAAAAATTATTAATTGATGTTTTTCTACATTTTAATGTTTTGCGTTTATGTCTCCCCCACTGTATGATTTTCGATGTTATCTAAATGTCTTACCTGCCTTTGTTACCAGCTAGACAGTGAAGAATCCTACATTTGTGTGTGGGTTCACAAAACAACACTAATACAATGACATAAATATCCTAACCCTAAATACATCCCCAAGCAACCATATGAAATACATGTACTTTTGTTGTTAACCCTGTGAGCGCTGGGAAAATAAGTTGTTTACACCTTTGCAAACTCTCTGGATCCTGATCGGAGGGCAATCAACTCACTGTCTGATCAGGATCCCAACTCTTTGTCTCTCAGATTGTGTATCTATAATTATGGTGAAGAATGAGGTTATTTCATAATTAATGTGTACAGCGGACAATTTAGTCAGCATTTTACTCTTACCATGCTAGTGGTGAATATGTCCCACAGTGATAATCTTTGCAAAAATTTTGGATCCAGATGAGATGCCGCATAATGCAGCATCTTATCTGGATCCAATATGTTTGACACTCTTACCCCATTTTTAGAAAAGAAATGTAGAAAAACTCTATTTTTAGAACAATAGCAGATGACAATTGTTGCAGACGAAAAAATTACAACGCATGCAAACTACACACTAGCAGGTGCAAACAGTGTGGATTCCTATCAAACACCATGTTATGCAACCTCTCATCAGAATCCCAAACTGTTTGACACTCTGATGCTATTTCAAAACAGAAAGTCTAAAAAGTTCTATTTTTAGAACAATAGCAGAAGACATTTGTTTCAGACGACAATATTACTTACGTGAAAAGTGTTAAATATTGCGGCATGACAGTTCGTTTTACAACAGTGATATAAAATGGTTCATGTTCATAATAAACTTGACAGTAGCTGATACAGCAGTCTGACAGTTGTAGGGAGAAATTTAACAGTTGAATGTCATAAAACTGCAGCCACATGGCGGCTACAAGAATTATAACTGAGCGGTCTAAAACACAAGTAAATGACAGCTGAATAACAGCTAGGGAATATAGCAGCCATGAGTTCAGTAAAGAATCGATGGCTGTCGCTGGCTATCAAATGCGAGTTGGCTATACCAGTTTGAAATACAGTGAAGAGAAAACGTTATTCTTCCGTAAACCAAGTGCAAAAGCATTGCAATGAAATATATAGCCTGGTTATGTCCCTTTATCTTCAGACAGTTAGGGCCAGGCAACGGGCAAAAATAGCGGCACCCATGAAAGAGAGGAAACCGGGAACCATAATGATAAGTGATGGGTGGAGTCATATGAGCTTAATAGGGCGTTTTCTTATATTAGGTTGTTCACGATAAGCCATTGTAGTAAATGGGAACAGTTTTATACAAAGTTACATTATCAATCAAAAAATACAGGCGACTCAGTTGAATTTCAAAACTAGCCCTATTATCGGATATTATACAGGTCCGTTGACATTTCGGATAAATAAAACCTCGCCAGATTGTATGATTATTATTGAATTAAGGACATACGCGCCAAAATGAAATCTTCGTAGGAACTCTATGAACATTTATGAAAAATATAGGTTATAATATTCTTTTTTGTCTATGGGTATTTGAAATATATAATATAGCCTTTCTCGGCAAAGAGTTGGCATGCATTATTTTTGGCTTTCTGAAATAATGTTAAGTAATAATTGGCACAAACAGACTATAAAACAGTTAAAAGGTGATGCTTACTAAAAGTATGATGCAAAGTGTATACATTAGAGTGTGTTGCCTGAAGTATGTGCATTTTTCTTAACTGTTTTTTGGCTCAAATTCAATGAATACACTTACTAAATCAAAATATATCCTTAAGAAATGGATCAAACTTCATAAATAGATCTAAATGCTTTAGGTGTGGATAATAAGAAAATGGTAAAAAAAAGCATATATTATATAAAAAAAAAAAACGCCCCTAGAATGCACCAAAGACAATAGAATTAAAATATGCCCCGGACACGCTAGTAAAAGTGCTACACTTATTAGTGGGGGTAGAGGTAGACTAGGCTAATAGCCGGAAGACAACGTCAAAAAATATGATCCTTTATCATTAATAATTTGTTATTTTAAGTTGAACATTTACATGGATTTTTATTAGTATGTTACCTGTTTTAAATGCACAGCATGACCCTGAACGCTTCTGAAGCCATCTAAGAATAAAATTTCCCCGGGGGAGCAAGTCCCCGAACCCCAACTAGTTAGAGGGGGTATACTGATATGAGTATGTAGGGTAGAAGTTGAAGCTTAATATCTGGAAAGAAACCTGTCGAGAAATGTTGTTCAAGATTTAAATATGTGGGGTCATTTGAAGTATTTTTTTACATATACTGAGCAAAAGTAGAAACGTCCCACATGATTACAGGAACATTTGCTGGAAAGTTATAATGTTGATGGTCTAAAACCTATACCGAAAATGAAGTTTATCATTTTTAATCCATATCAGTTAACCTCATACTGCTGTGAAGAATTTTTTTCGAGTGATGTAATGAAGAAGTTGGTAGGGGTCTGAATAAAAGTTGTTTTTTCTTAAAATGTTTAGATGTTTAATGAATTATCATAAAAAGTCCAAAGTTGTATTCAGTATCATTAATATCATGAATGGCCACTATTTGCACCAATACACGCTACATTTCTACAGCGTAGCGTAACGTTCAATAAGTACCTCAGTCCCCCACGCTTGCCTGTGAAGCCTGTCTCAAATCTTGACTGCTGAATCTTGAATGTTAAAAATTGTGTAGCCTACCATCTGCATTGCTCGGTGAGATTCGTCACGAAAGAGAACTCGGTGCCAGTCAGCCTGCTTCCAATTCAAATGACGTCGTGACCACAATTTAACATAGCACCACGCGTCTAAAGTTTGACCGAAATATGGGTGTCGTGCTCTGATTGGTTGAGCGTTGGATCGCAAGCGATAACTAAGGTCTGTGTGTCTGTATGTGTTCTCGGGTTCACACTAAATTTCACGTTTATAGAGATTGTTAGAAACCGAAAGTATCTACGGGAGGTAACCGACACGCACAATTTCGTTGAGTAACGATTCTTGAATTATCGTACTTTGTTACCATGAATTTGGCGCGTATGCCCTTAAGTTGTCTAATTTGTTTGAACACTAACCGTATTTTCGGCTTTTTATGATATATGTCAGTTTGATTTAACCTCCGTACTGAGCCGTTGGTGTATTGGTTAGGATCCCTGCTTCTCGTCCAGGCGGCCCAGGTTCGATTCCCGTCACCGGAATGTATTTTTCTTTTTTGGTCATACTTTTTTAAACGTAGTAAATAATAAATGTCATCTATTTAATGATTTATTTTTCGGAAAACCAATAAAAATAACTAAACTAATGTTTGATTTACCACTCAAAGTTTAATTAGCAACAAAGGTATACGCCTTCATAGATTGGCTACCAATTAATGCATTGACCCTACCACTGTCTCACCGTATAACTTCCAAAATATTTTGATCAATTCCATCCAAACATGGAGAAATCAATGCTATAGGTTCAAATTTTACAGATTCTAATACGTCGTCGTTATTCATTCGGTTACATATAGATCTACACTTTTAAATTTGTTCAGGTTCCGGAGGGGAAAATTGAGGAAATTCTGAGATTTCATCAACATTTTTAACCCTTTACCTGATAGCCTATTATTAGTATTGAAGATAGGTGACCACTTAAAGCAGGCTGGAAGTAAAGCAGAATGCGCCTTAATGGCGCATTCTGCTTAACTTTCAGCCTGCTTTAAGCTATCACGTGCTAGAATATAGAAAATATTCCCTATAATATATGTTCATGACTGATTAAATTGGAACTATTTTCTTCAGCGGAGGAATAAATAATATTCGCTAAAAGGCGCTTCTATTGGGGAAAGGGTTAAACTCATTGAATTTTACATTTTAATGTTCTCAGAGGTGTTATTCGATCGTAAAAATATTTAACGTTTTATATTGAAAATACATTTCCAAATAAAGAGTAAAAATATATTGAGCCGGCTGGGATTCGAACCTGAGTCGCCTGGACGAGAAGCAGGGACGCTAACCACTACACCAACCATACAATATACTAATATCTAATCCAACTTATTTATAATAGCCGAAAATAGGAGTGCTTTAAAATGATTCGTTGCATGAATTTCTCCTGAATTCAGTCGCTTACCACATATGTTTGAATTGGTAATTTAGTTTTGAATAACATTGAACCCGTAGGTTACAATGAGATATTGTGAACCACCTAAAATAAGAAAACCCCCTATTATAGCTCATATAACTCCACCCACTTTTCTCTATTTCATGGGAGCGGCCATTATTACATATTGCCTGACGTACTTTGTGAAGAAGTCGGGTACCAGACTATGAAATATAGAAAACGACAGAGCATATACCAGAGCTCAAGATAAGGGGATTTTTTCAAACACTAAAATCTTTATTTCTGCTTGAAACCCTACGGTGTCACTACTCATTAGAATCGTCTCTTTGAGACGATTCTAATGAGTAGTAGCACCATTGGATTTTGTGCTGTATGAGTGAGAAAATGTTTGATTTGTTCAGATTACTCCCCCTTATCTGCCCCTGCGAAACCAAGTTCTTGATTTTAAGAACTGTTCTTGAACAGTTCAAGAACATCTAGAACTGTTCTTGAACTGTTCTTAACTAAAAATGTACTGTGTTCTTGAACTGCAGTTCTTGAAACTGTTCTTGAACTATTTAAGAACAGGTCAAGAACTGCTTACGTTCTAAAACTGTTCTTGAAAAGTTCAAGAACATTTTCAAGAGCAGTTCAAGAACGAAAGTATTCTTAACATGTTCTTAATGTGTTCTTGACAAGATTTAAGAACGTTTTAAGGACAGTTCAAGAACAGATGTGTTCTTAAAATGCTCTTAATGTGTTCTTGACAAGAATTAAGAAAATTTTAAGAACAGTTCAAGAACAGATGTGTTCTTAAAATGCTCTTAATGTGTTCTTGATTATATTAAAGAACATTTTAAGAACAGTTCAAGAACAGACAAAGGGGAATAACTCAAAACATGTTGATGCCAATTAATAATAACCCTTTTAAATGGCACTTTCTCTCATTAAACTCTGTTCATATATGAAATTTCATTCCATTAGCATCAGTAGAATTTGAGTTATCTGCAGGCTAAGAACAAATGACAAAGGGAAATAACTCCCTAAATATTGATACAAGAGTAATGACCCTTGCAAATGGCACTTCCTCTGATCAAGTTCTTTCCAAACATGAAACTTCATTTCCTTAGCATCAGCTAAGAATTGGAGATATCTTCTGGACAAAAACAGGTTTATGGTAAGTTACATAGCTTACATTTATACATTTTTATCATGAGCATAATATATTTTTGATATTTACATGACACAACTAAAAGCATGTGGTACCCCACCCACTAGTAGTTTACTATGACACAAGTATTATTGCACATGATTTGTATGCCTTTGCAAGCAAAGTACTAATGCCAGTATAGAAAATTGTTAAAAGTATTTCTGTTATTGGAGCTTATTAGTTTTTAACTTGACTTTGTATTAATTTGGAAATATGATGTTAAGGAATGTTGAAGGATAATATGTTCTTGAACATTTCAAGAAATGTTCTTGAACATTTCAAGAACTATGTTCTTGAACATTTCAAGAACTGTGCTTAAACAGTTCTTGAACGTTAAATGAGACAATGTTCTTCAATTCCTCATGTTCAAGAACAGTTCTTGAACCGAATGAATCAAGAACTGTTCTTGAAATAACAGTTCTTGAACTGTTCATGAACAAACAGTTCTTGAATTGTTCATGAACAAATAGTTCTTGAACTGTTCTTAAACAAATGGTTCTTGAACTGTTCTTGAACAAAAAGTCTCATTTAACGTTCAAGAACAGTTCCTGAACAGTTCTTGAACTGTTTAAGCACAGTTCAAGAACAATTCTTGAACATAATTCCAGAACAGTTTAGGAACATTTCTTGAACTGTTCTTGAAGTTTTCGCAGGGGTGGAGCCCTGATATACTGCAGAGGTGCTCAAATTTGGACGAAAAAAGAAAGTATGTGTGGCCAGAGCCGACATCCGTACAGACCAAGTTATATGGACAGATGGAGGACTTGAGGAGGACCATATCGTTCATGACAGAATCTAGACTGGCGTTGTAGACGGTGAATGCCAGTAAGTAAGTAAGTAAGTAAATATAGAAAATGACAACTTTTTGACAATTCTGACTACCAGTTTTAATCAGAGTGCAAACAGTTTGGAGCAAGATCAGACTCCGGGTTACCCAGAGTCTGATCTTGCTCCAAACTGTTTGCAATGGAAATAATAGTTTTAGTGAAAACGCATCTATTTGGAAAGAATACGCTGTCTCTACCATACTCTGCTGGTTGCACACGAGGCACAACCTTCTAACCAAAGCTGCAAACAGTGGCAACTGAACGCGCTACACCTAGATAATTGTGATGACATTTGTTAGCAGTAATTGTTGGCAGTGTTAGAAAAGCAAGCCATTTTACAGATATACAAGTCTTAGCAAAACCAGTACAGCAATACAGGCCATTAGAACCACTCAAAAGTTTTCAGTTTGTTGTATAAGATAGGTGACAACCTTTAGCAGGATAAAAGTAAAGAAGACGGCTCCTTTGAGAACGTTCTGCTTTATTTTCATCCAGATATAAGATGCCACTTACCTAACTATACATCATTAATAAGCCTTCTGTTGGTCATGGAAACTTGCATGTTCAGAAATTTGGCACTTGTGGGAACAGGCAGCTTAAGAAATTTAGCAACACATGATTAAACATCGCAGTTGTAGAGATTTAGCAGCAGATGGTAGTGGATAATGGGAGCTAAGAATTGAGCAGCATATGGTAATGACAGCTAAAGAATTGAGCAGCAGATAGAACTGGCTGCTGAAGAAATAGAGCAGAAAATGGTAATGGGACCTGAAGAACTGAGCAATCGATGGTAATGACAGCTGAAGACTTGAGCAGCTGAACACTTGAGCAACAGATAGTATTGGAAACTGAAGAACTGAGCAGCAGATGGTAATGACAGCTGAATAAATGAACAGCAGATGACAATGACAGGTAGAGAATTGAACAGCAAATTGTAATGACAGCTGAAAAATTGAACAGCAGATGGTGATGACAGCTGAAGATGGTAATGACAGAATATGGTAATGACAGCTGAATATTTGAGCAGCAGGTTGTGATGGCATCTAAAGAACTGCACAGAAGATTGTAATGGCAACTGAAGAATTGAGCAGCAGATGGTGATGATTTCTAAAGAATTGAGCAGCAGATGACAGAATAAGGTAATGACAGCTGAATAACTGAGCAGCAGATTGTGATGGCATCTGAAGCATTGAGCAGCAGATTGTTATGGCAGCTGATTAGTTTAGCAGCAGATGACAGAATATGGTATGACAGCTGAATAATTGAGCAGCAGATTGTGATGGCATCTGAAGCATTGAGCAGCAGATTGTTATGGCAGCTGATTAGTTTAGCAGCAGATGACAGAATATTGTATGACAGCTGAATAATTGAGCAGCAGATTGTGATGGCATCTGAAGCATTGAGCAGCAGATTGTTATGGCAGCTGATTAGTTTAGCAGCAGTTGGTGATGACAGCTAAAGAATTGAGCAGCAGATGGTAATGACAGCTGAAGAATTGAGCAGCAAATGATGATGACAGCTAAAGAATTGAGCAGCAGATGGTAATGGCAGCTGAAGAATTGAGGAGCAAATGGTAATGACAACAAGAATTGAGCAGCAAATGGTGATGACAACAAGAATTGAGCAGCAGATTGTGGTGGCATCTAAAGAATTGAGCAGCAGATGGCAATGACAGCTAAAGAATTTAGCAGCAGATGGTAATGGCAGCTGAAGAATTGAGGAGCAAATGATAATGACAACAAGAATTGAGCAGCCGATTGTAATGGCAGCTACATAATTGAGCAGCAGAATGTAATGGAAGCTGAAGAATTGAGCAGCAGATGGTGATTGCTACAAAAATTGAGCAGCAGATGGTGATTGCTACAAAAATTGAGCAGCAGATGGTGATGACTTCTAAAGAATTGAACAGCAGATTGTAGTAGGAGCTAAAGAGTTGAGCAGCATATGGTGATTACTTCTAAAAAATTGAGCAGCATATTGTAATGACAGCTGAAGAGTTGAGCAGCAGATGGTGATTAATTCTAAAGAATTGAGCAGCAGATGGTATTGCAGCTGAAGAATTGAGCAGCAGATGGTGATGACAGCTAAAGAATTGAGCAGCAGATGGTAATGACAGCTGAAGAGTTGAGCAGCAGATGGTGATTACTTCTAAATAATTGAGCAGCAGATGGTATTGCAGCTGAAGAATTGAGCAGCAGATGGTGATGACAGCTAAAGAATTGAGCAGCAGATGGTAATGACAGCTGAAGAGTTGAGCAGCAGATGGTGATTACTTCTAAATAATTGAGCAGCAGATGGTATTGCAGCTGAAGAATTGAGCAGCAGATGGTGATGACAGCTAAAGAAATGAGCAGCAAATTGTAGTGACAGCTAAAGAATTATGCAGCAGAGTGTGATGACAGCTGAAGAATTGAGCAGCAGATGGTGATGACAGCTAAAGAATTGAGCAGCAGGTTGTAGTGACAGCTGAAGAATTGAGCAGCAGATTGTGATTACAGCTAAAGAATTGGGCAGCAGATGGTGATGGCAGCTGAGGAATTAAGCAGCAGATGGTAATGTAAGCTAAATAATAAAGCAGATGGTAATGGTAGCTTAAACATTAATCAGATGGTAATGGAAGCTAAATAATAAAGCAGATTGTAAGGAAAGCTGGATAATTAAGCAGCAGATGGTAATGGGGGCTGAGGGACTGAGCAGTAGAAGGTAATGGAAGCTTGATAATTAAGCAGATAGTAATGGAAGCTGAAGAATTGAGCTGCATATGGTAATGGCAGCTAAAGAATTAATCAGATTGTAATGGCAGCTAAATAACTCAGCAGATGGTAATGTTAACTAAATAATTAAGCAGATAGTAATGGTAGCTGAAGAAGTGAGCTGCAGATGGTAATGGAAGCTAAAGAATTAATCAGATGGTAATGGCAGCTAAATATCTCAGCAGATGGTAATGTCAACTAAATAATCAAGCAGATGGTAATGGAAGCTGAAGAATTAAGCAGATTGTAAGGAAAGCTGGATAATTAAGCAGCAGATGGTAATGGCAGCTGAGGGACTGAGCAGTAGATGGTAATCATAATGGAAGCTGGATAATTAAGCAAATAGTAATGGAAGCTGAAGAATTGAGCTGCAGATGGTAATGGCAGCTGAGGGGCTGAGCAGTAGATGGTAATGGAAGCTGGATAATTAAGCAGATAGTAAGGAAAGCTGGATAATTAAGCAGCAGATGGTAATGGCAGCTGAGGGACTGAGCAGAAGAAGGTAATGGAAGCTTGATAATTAAGCAGATAGTAAGGAAAGCTGGATAATTAAGCAGCAGATGGTAATGGCAGCTGAGGGACTGAGCAGTAGATGGTAATGGAAGCTAAATAATAAAGCAGATAGTAAGGAAAGCTGGATAATTAAGCAGCAGATGGTAATGGCAGCTGAGGGACTGAGCAGTAGATGGTAATGGAAGCTAAATAATAAAGCAGATAGTAAGGAAAGCTGGATAATTAAGCAGCAGATGGTAATGGCAGCTGAGGGACTGAGCAGTAGATGGTAATGGAAGCTAAATAATAAAGCAGATAGTAAGGAAAGCTGGATAATTAAGCAGCAGATGGTAATGGCAGCTGAGGGACTGAGCAGTAGATGGTAATGGAAGCTAAATAATAAAGCAGATAGTAAGGAAAGCTGGATAATTAAGCAGCAGATGGTAATGGCAGCTGAGGGACTGAGCAGTAGATGGTAATGGAAGCTGGATAATTAAGCAGATAGTAAGGAAAGCTAGATAATTAAGCAGCAGATGGTAATGGCAGCTGAGGGACTGAGCAGTAGATGGTAATGGAAGCTGGATAATTAAGCAGATAGTAATGGAAGCTGAAGAATTGAGCTGCAGATGGTTAGGGAAGCTGAGGGACTGAACAGTAGATGGTAATGGCAGCTAAATAATTGAGCAGATGGCAATCACAGCTAAAGAATTAATCAGACCGTAATGGAAGCTAAATAATAGCAGACGGTAAGGGCAGGTAAATAATTAAGCAGATAGTAATGGAAGCTGAAGAATTGAGCTGCATATGGTAATGGAAGCTGAAGAAATAAGCATATGGTAATGGCCGCCAAAGAATTAAGTAGATGGTAATGGAAGCTAAAGAATTAAGCAGATGGTAATGGAAGCAAAAGAATTAAACAGATGGTAATGGCAGATAAAGAATTAAGCAGGTGGTAACGAAAGTTGAAGAATTGAGCTGCAAATGGTAATTGAATTTGAAGAATCGACCTGCAGATGGGAATTGGAGCTGAAGAATTGAGCAGTAGGTGGTAATAACACCTGAAGTGTTTAGCAGTATAGGGTAATAATGGCAGCTCAAGAATTTAGCAGCACATGTTAATGACAGTTGAACATGATAGCATCAAATAATAATAGCAATTGAAGTATTTAGCAGCACATGTTAATGACAGTTGAAGAACTTAGTCCAAATACATGTAATAGAAAATCAAGTTGGCACTTTAAGAATATTTTAGTTATCAAAACTCATCTGTATAAAAACAAAATTAATAGTGAATACTGAATACAATGTATAACAGTCACCATGCTTGAATAAAACATTCCAAACTTGTGGACATAGCAAAATTTTGACCTACCATTTTTCCTTATGATTTATTATATGTGACACTAGACAGATAAGCCTGCTTGCTATCAGTTCTATATTTAGCTACTGTGGGCCATTCAATCGTGTTAAATTAAAATACACAAAGGTTGGAATTTCTTGAAACACTTCTGCTAATAGCCTTTATTGACACTTTTTGAAAACAGTGTAGATCCCGATCAGACAGCTCCTCCAGGAGCTGTCTAATCAGAGTCTGCACTGTTTAACCCATTACCCAATAAACACACCTTTTTACTCCTTTCCTATTTATAAGTGATGAACATAATATTGAATCATAGGAAATATTTCATTACCCTATCTGACGGTATAGTTTCAACCAGGCTGAAAGTAAATTAGAATACACCTTAAATGAGCTTTAAGGCACATTCTGCTTTACTTTCAATCTGCTTTAAGTGGTCACCTGTCTTCAAAACTAGAAACTGGCTATTGGTGATGGGTTCTTAAAGGTTCTGTCTGCATCTTTCCTGGGAATTCTTTTCCCCATATTTTTATTAGCTAATGTAGTTCTTCAGATGACAGAGAGTAATTACCCCATTACCCCATAGCCTGTTTCTAGTATTGAAGACATGTGACCACTTAAAGCAGGCTGAAAGTAAGCAGAATATGCCTTAAGGCACATTCTGCTTTACTTCTAGCCTGCTTAAAGCTATAATTATCTACCAGGATATGGAAAATATTTCTTATGTTCAATATTCATGACTATATAAACTACTTTATTTCGTGGAGGAATAAATTAAAGGCATAAAAAGGGGTATCTATTGGGAAATGGGTAAATAAAGAGTTTTATAAATGAATATACAGTGGAAGAAGGATTAAAGAACAGAACTTAGTATGATAATATTCATCAAATAAACAGGCAGGTGAACTGGAAAGGACAGATGAGATATAACCATTGGCAAAACCATGTTAAACAACCAATCAGCTATAGTGATTAAGGTCTTTTGGCTGCTTAATGCAGGATTAAAATAATACAGAAAGCTCCTAGTAGACAGGAGCTTTCTGCATTACTTTTATCCTGCATTAAGCTGCACTGTTTTAACTCGACATGTGACCACTTAAAGCAGGTTGAAAGTAAAGCAGAATGCACCTTAAGGCACAGTCTGCTCTACTTTCAGCCTACTTTTAAAGTATTTATCTGCTAGTATATAGAACATGTTTCTTATAGTTCATGTTTATGACTGTATAAATAGGAACTATTATCTTCAGTGGGTCAATAAATTAAAGGCATAAAAGGGCATATTTAAGGGGGAATGGGTTAAAAGGCATCAATATGATTATACTAATAGCAGAAGAATGGTTTAACCCATTACCCTATTTCAAGTTTTGGAAATAGATAACCACTTAAAGCAGGTTGAAAGTAAAGCAGAATGTGCCTAGGGCACATTCTGCTTTACTTTCAGCCTGCTTTAAGCCACCATCTGCTAGGATATAGAAAATATTTCTTATTGTATTTATTCATGAGTGTATAAAGTTGTACTTTTTTCTTCATGAAGAAATAAATCGTAGGCGTAAAAAGGAGTATTTATGGGGTAATGGGTTAAACACAGACATACTATACATGCTTAATGAGTAGGATAAAGGAAAATGATTTGATATGAAGAAAACAGATGAAGAGACATCAACTAACACAAGTGTCAACTTGTCTGGATACTGTTTAGACAACAAGTTGGCTCATTGTCTGGATCTGGATCCAAACCTGTCTTGTACCCACTAATCACAGAGCTAACAAACTGATCAACAAACATGACAAACAATCATTACCTTGAGCATGAGAATGCAAGCGTTATACCACCGAGAACCACTTGCTAACTAATGATTCCAAATATTATCTCCCTGCACAGTGTGGAAATAAATGTACAGTGCTTTCTTCCTACAATGACCCTCCAAACAACAATTCCATCCTTACAACAATGCTTGTCACTGTTCCCCAAACAAGACAATTAATTGTGCATCATTTACGCTATGAGGCCTCTGATCTGGATTCAAGCTGTTTGCAAATGAAAGCCAATGTCTATCTTATAACAACTCCCTCCGAACAACACACACACTCTTTGTCAGCCATTGGGTGTTGTTGAAAATAGGGAGCACTGTAGAATCCACCAACAGTCCAACCTGTATACAGTGACCCTTCAAAACAATATGCATGTACCCTAACTTATAAAACAGACAATAGCTTAATGCAGGACAAAATGTAATGCAGAAAGCTCCTGTAGGAGCTTTCTGCATTACATTTGTCCCGCATTAAACAGCTGTGTTTAGAGATATGCATGCTAATTCGTCAAATGGTTGACAAATGCATGTTTGACTGTTGTTACATTTTGTTCATGCATTTTTATGCATGCTGGCATGCACTAACCCTGCATTACCTGCCACAATAACAGTGCACTGACACACAATGCTGGCATAAAAATGCATTACAATGCATAGCAGTGAGTCTGTTTCCATTAATTTAACCCTTTCCCTTACAGCTTGTTTCACATGATAACCATTCTCCTGTCAAATGTACATTGATGCTTTTTGTAAACAGTGTACAAACGAGTTAGACAGCTCATAAAAGAGCTGTCTGAACAGGGTCTGCACTATTTTCTTTTAGGATATGTTTGGCATGAGCCTGCATTTTCCTGATGCTGATAGTTCTACCCAGGTGTTAACCCATTTTTCTGTTATTAGCATAATTAATGTTGACATTTTTAAAAAAACAAAAAAACAGTATATACCCAGATCAGAAATCTCTGCCCTGTTATCTTGTAGGATATGTCTGACATGAGTATGAATTTTCCTTATATTCTTAGACGATGGGTTTCAAAAGAAAGCTAAAATGTACATCATGCTCTAAAATGTACATCATGCTCTAAAATGTACATCATGCTCTAAAATACAAATAGTTTTACTGGATTTAAGTATACCATCAGTGAATCAACTCCTCATTTGAGAGTATTGATATAGATAGTGTATAGACATACATGCAATATAGTGACATGTTCATGGCATTTATATGGAGCAAATGATTAACCACCAAAAACAATACTTCCCTTTTTTTTTGTGGTGGTAATAGTGGGTTTAATCATTGCTGTCTTTGCTAACCTTTTTCTAGTTTTTTTCAGTATTCAAGGGTAGTACTTGCTAAAACAAGTCTGAAATGGAGTGTTCTGCTTTACTTTCAGTCTGCTTTAAATTAAGCCATCTATAAAACTATATGCTCACTATATGAACTTCTATAGCATCTGAACTAATAAATTTGCCCAAGAAATAAGGAAAGTTTCAACCCCTACTCATATCATAAAAGAGTGCTGACTCATGTCAGACAGGTCATATAAGTACACAATGCAGACCCTGATTTTGGTATACAGTACTGTACACCTTTAAATTTGGAAAAGCGTCAATATACACTACTAACAGAAGAGTGAAACTTGTAACTGTGCTGAAGCATGACTTGTTTCCCCATGGTTCTGTATCAGGATGTGGTAGAAACATATAGAGGGTAGCAGTAGGAAGATTAACCCTGTACTCCATAGATACACATAGTTAGTTATTTACCCATTTAATTTATGCATACCTTGAAGAAAATAATTCTATATATACTATACAGTCATAAATATGTAACAAAAATTATTGACTAGTATATTAATAAGTAGCCTAAAGCAGGCTGAAAGTAAAGCAGAATGTGGCTTATGGCACATTCTGCTTTACTGTCAACCTGCTTTAAGCAATGACCTGTCTTCAAAATGAGAAACATATGCTATGTGAAAAGGGGTAAGGTAAATGCAATTGAAAATGTGTCTATGAGGCAAAGGGTTTAGATGAGCTCATTCTGTTGAACATCTGCATGAGGGTACGTACTCTGAGGAGCTCCATCATACTCGGAATGAGCTCCATAAGTAGAACTCTCATACTTTACAACTTTATTAGCTATTAATAATGCAAAGATGAAGTATATATTAACATCCTTTGCAAACAGAGTAGACTCTGATCAGAAAGCATCTTCAGGAGCGCAAGATCAGTGTCTGCATTGTTTGCCATTATGTTTTTTCATTTTTATTTATTTTTTGTTGTGGGGGGGGGGGGGGGGGGGGGGTCAGACACCAGTTGCACAGCAACTTATACTTGTCATAAGAAAATCTGATTCCAAACTACCAATAATTGCAATTGACAATGTAATAAGGTGCAACAAACGGGTTATAAAAAGTCTGTATCTGGGTCAAGTACAAAATTTACGGCCAAAATATTTACAGCTTGTACTTATAGATACAGTTGACCCTTGATATTTCGAACTTGCTGATGTTGAATTAACCAGTTTTTCACTATTTTAATATTTTGATATTAAGCCCATGTCCAAGTCAAGCATGCCCATTTTCCACTGTAACAGCTCATATAATATACACCATCAGTGTCCGGTCTTCTTTTGAAAAATACAGCAGAGATGAGACATTATTCTTGCAATAAATGAGTTAATGTACCCTAAAACTATTATTTCCACTGCAAACAGTTTGTAGTCTGATCAGACGCTGGGTAACCCAGTGTCTGATCAGGCTCCAAACTGTTTGCCACTCGGATTAAAATGAACAAACAGAATTGTCAAAATGTTGCCATTTTTTTTATTTATTGCATTGCGTTGGGCTTCGCTTGCGCTTGAATTGGGAAAGAATAACGTCTTCTCCACTGTAACAGTGACGCTGTACTGTTGTAACTCATTGAGCCCTATATATGCCTCTTTTACCAAAAGTGTACCTATGAAGAATGCACTTGTCTCATGCAAACAGTGAAGTCCCAGATTAGAGGGCTCCTGCAGGAGCCCTCTAATCAGGGACTTTACTGTTTGTCATTTTGAAATATCCTATAAAAACACACCCTAAAATGTCTAAAATGGATCAGCCTTTATTGTAAATTGGAATTGTCCATTGAAAGTTTCAGGGGATAATGAGTTAACTAAGAGTTGACAAAGTATCTGTCAGTGGGACAACTTAAGATATGAAGCCATTAGAGTTACATGGTCCTGTGTGGAGGAAGGGGTTAACAAACTACCAGTCATATCCCCAAAGTCCAGCTGATCATAGCTGGAGGAAGACTTATGAGACAGGGGTCTGTGTTAGACAAAGATTAACCCTTCTACCACTGAATATAAAACACTGGCCACTATGAACATCTATCATCTGAACTATCACATTGGCTAATGAAATAAAAATGAATTAAAGATTTCCCAAGAAAGAATGAAGACTCATGCCAGAGAACTCCTATATAAGAAAGTTAATGCAGACCCTGACTAGTGATAAGACAGCTCCTTCAGGAGTTATCTGATCTGGGTCTTCATTATTTTCAAAAGGCATCAATTTATGCTAAAGAATGAGAAGGGTAACATCTGGGTAGAACCACCCGCTTCTATAATCCAGCTGGAAGTCTTCCTCACATAAAAAATCTCAAACCAACAATGTGAGGGAGCTATCTAAGACTATACATTACAGTGAGTGTCACGATGTCAACAAATGTGTCTTTATGACATTTCATATAGACCTACATGGTATGCCTATGGCTTTAGTGTTGAACTTTAACACTTTGAACACTAGTCACACATCAGGGTCTACACTGTTTGTCATTTTGACATATATAGTAAAAATCAACCCTTAAAAGTCAAAAATGGACTAGAGTAAGACTAAATTGAAAACTAGAATTGTCCATTTGAAGTTTCAGGAGGGAAAGGGTTAAGCAATAATTTATGTTAGTCTAGAGTGCAGAATAAATCTATAATTTAAAGGATAAATAATTATGTAAACCAATTAAATATTAGACACATGTAAATCTCATTGGCTCAACTTGTTTTTAACTGAACTTCTGTATAGGACTCTTACTTTTAATGTAAGTATAGAAATATTATCACAATGTCAAATAGTTTGGATCCAGATCAGGCCTCATGATTTGTGGGGCCTGATCTGGATCCAAACTGTCTACAAAAATATTCAATAGTTGTCCCTGATAAATAAAGCGTTAATTAAAAGTATGTGGCAATATGATAATATCTGTGTTATTGATTTATAATGGAATAATTGTATGAAATGCAACAATACACATTGTAATTTACCATCTGTTAACCTACTGAACCCTAGCAAGGAGTATACCTATTCTTTACAAACAGTGTACCTTTGAAGAGTGCACTTGTCTTAAACAGTGTAGACCCTGATCAGAGGGCTTCTGATCAGGAGCCAAACAGGTTGTCACTCAGATCCTGTTTCTGTATAAGTATCCAGTCAAACTTACATTGAGCTTCCACTAAAATAATGATGTATTTAGAATTTTAATGACATCTAGCAGCTTAATGCAGGACAAAAGTAATGCAGAAGGCACCTATAGGAGCCTTCTGCATTACTTTTTCCAAGTATTAAACAGTCCCTGTAATGAAGAGGAAACAAATTTACAGATTTTAGCAGACGACAATCTTCAGCAGACAACATTTTAATCGGTGATGAAAAAGTTAAAGGCTGAGTAGGTACCGTATACTTTCATGTAAATTAGGCTTTTTGTACAAAGATCAAATAGTGACTATCCATAACTATGGATGATTAATATTGAAAAATGAGCCAAAGTGCCAATTAGGACACATTCATCAATTGTTTTATACTCTACCCTTCAGCACTGAGCAACCATTTTGATCATACACTGTAACACTAGTAAGTGTGTAACTAAATACTTGATGACAAAATTGGCCACTGACAACATTCAATGAGAATCTTTTTAAACCCTTAAAGTGTATGAAATGAGTATATAATATATTATACATATATTGCAAACAGTGAAGATCCTGATAAGAGGGCCTCTGAAGGAGCCCTCTAATCAGGATCTACACTGTTTGTCATACATGAAAAGAAACCCCATTTGAGTGATTAACTGGTGGTTGATCTGTAAATTGAAAAGAATTTTTTTTTAAATTATCAGTGTAAGGGTCCACTCAATTATGCTCAAATCAAACATTATATCCCTACACAGCAAGCCTGACAACACTGATATTACAGGTAGTTTGGATCTTCATAAGACATCAAGTAATGCAGCATCTGATCAGGATCTAAACTATCTGATATTTATGTCTAGGCTTTATCTGTCAAAATGATTAAAATCTGAATTAAATTAAGAAATAAAAGGAAAGAATAAACTTTAAGCAGACAATAGTATGGTAGTGCAGGATAGAATTAACTCTTTGCATGCTGGGTAATATTTTTCGTCTGCAACAATTGTCGACTGCTACAGTTCCAAAAATAGAATTTTTGAACTGACTTCAGTTTGTCTGGGTTTACACTGCTTGCATGGTATTAACCCCTTCTCACATGGAATTGACTGCTTTCTTTAAAGCGACTTGCAACCAGATGGCGCATTTGCAAAAATAAAAGAAAATACTCAAATATAACCAAAAAGGTAGCATTATCGTGCATCTGGCATTGGAAAATTATGACCAGTCTAAAAACACCCTCTAGAAAAGTCTTCAAATCTTAGTTTTTTAGATATTTTCCATCGTTTTATCTATAGTGTCTAAAGTTGCTATAGAAATCGATCACGGGCTCAGACATAAACCCGAGCCGAATATTATAATGTAGTTGTATGTACTCTCCATCGCCAAACACTGGAAAAAAATCGCTCCCATATATATGAATAGTTCCGTGGCCCAATGGGTCAAGTTGTTTCCTCATTTTGACTTATGTCCGCCCATGCCGGGTCCCGGGTTGGATTCCCACCAGAGCTCAATATTTTTTTTATTTGAAATGCATTTTTTTAAACAGAATTTCTTATCCTAAAGTGATTCTTACCCGTTTATATAAGCGTTCGTCACATATTTACAAATTACTATTTTTAATGCTAAATGCGAGTCTCTTTAAACATATAAATTTCACTCTCAGTATTTTTTTTCTTCTGAAAAATGTCTCCTTCTATGCCATTGAAGTACAATCTGCAACGATTCAGCATACACCTTTCAGCACTTGAAGAGCAAAGTAAGAAAATTAAAGCAGACGTGTTTTTTTAAAACTTGGCTGACAGTAGATCTATTACAAACAAGACCCGAGTTAATAAAACATGTAAAAACATAATTTCCGCAATTACTAAATTGAATAACACTCATTCAATGATGTAATTTACATACCGCAAGCTGGTATCGTCGTGCACTGTACGACAGTAAGCCACTCTCTGTCCAAATGACAAACATATAATACGTATACTGTATATTATCCCCTTCAACGTCAAATTTGTCGTGAGTTTTTTACCCCTTCACCGCCATATTGTCGTCTGCTTCAATATTGTTGTCTGCAATACATCATTTGAACGTTAGATTATGGCCAATATGACTTACAAAATTCCGATACGAGTAACAAACACTTTGGATCCAGATCAGACGCCGCGTATCGCGGCGTCTGATCTGGATCTAAACTGTTTGCAAAGTCAGCTTTAGTCGCCTACGGTATTGAAAGGTTAACCAGTAATGTCGTCTGCTAAAAAATGTCGTCTGCTAAATTCTGAAATTGGTTTAAAATTCATATTGACAGAAACAAGATCCCAATGACAAACAGATAGGATCCAAATAGTTATGCCCACCTTAAATGGGAACTGATCTGGATCCAAACTATTTGTAAATATCTTCAAAATAATCTATAGTGTTGAAAGAGTTGACTTCTCTGCAAGTTGTCTGCTTAAAATTGTCGTTTGCTGAAAATCTAAAATTAGCTTCGTCATCTTTACATTTACATGATTTGAGTCGCCAAACAATATGGATCCTGATAAGTCTACACTCTTTGAGCGGCCTGATCTGGATCGAAACTGTTAGAATGCGTTGGCGTTGAAATGGTTAACTCTTGAACTAGCAGCGGTGAATTTACTGCTATTGGCAAACAGTTAGGACCAAGATCAGGTGCCATATTTATTGGTTACTGACCAGGACCCTCTGTGCCGCTTGAAACCTGGGCTTAATCAGAGATTTTCAGCAAACAACAACTTTGAAGCATATATACGACAGGGTTAAAACTAGTTGCGATATCGTAACTGAGGTCTAGAGATACAATACTGCAGCTACGTTAACCGTTCGTCAGATAATCACAGCTTCATTAGACGTTGCAAACGGTTTGGACGAAACGCGGCGTCTGATCAGGGTCCAAACTGTTTAAATCTTTTCCTAAGGTTTCTGAAGCTAACATTTAAAACAGTAAATTTAAAACACTAGCAGGCGACAAAAATGAAACTGACGACATTACAGTGGGCGAAGAAGAGTAGCGTCATTAAGTATTGCCCTGTCGTAAGTTCCAGTTTATCTTGATTTAGCAACCACCTCCTTTAAACATCCAATACGTTATAGGAGAACTTCCGTGTTTATGGTATATCCAGCTACATCGGGGAAGAGGTACTGGCTTTATAACACCACACCAATTAATAATTTAAACAGTTCAATCAAGAACAAGGGAATCATGTAATGAAAATAGCAAGCAATAGTAGGCGAACCCGTGCCCCCATAGCAATGCTTTCTGACAACGTGAGCTATTATATACAGTGGAGAAGATGTTCTATTCCCAATAAATGGGTTAATGATAAAACACTCACATCGGGTTGCCCGGCGTCTGACCAGGTTTCAAATAAACTGTTTGCTATATAGAGACAAAAATAATGATTGATAATTTAAACCATACCAATTCTACATTTGATTGCATTGAGGTTGCGTTTGGTTTCGTGTAACGTATACAGTGGAGAAAACGTTATTCTTTCCCAATAAACGCGTTTACGCTAAAACTATTATTTCCATTGCAAACAGTTTGGAGCCAGATCAGACGCCTGATAACCCGGCGTCTGATCAGGCTCCAAACTGTTTGCCACTCAGATTTAAATGAATAGTCAGATTTATCAAAAAATGTCATTTTATACGTTTTAGTGCTTTGCGTTTGCGTTTCGTTTGCGTTTAAACGTTACGGGAAAGAATAACGTTTTCTCCACTGTACATTATATAACGTTTTCTTCACCGTGTAGTAGATATATTCCTTATATATAAATAGAAATGCCGTTTCTACTCAGTTCTGGTAAAGCTAGTTAAAACGAAAGAGTGGAGACTAGTATATCGGCCATGTCCTATAGGAAAACAGATCCTGTTCAGATCGTTCCTTCAGGAGCTGTCTGATCTGGGTTTTCACTGTTTTAAAAAGTGTCAACATACGCCGTTAGTAGAATGGTTGTTATCAAAACTGTTGATTATAGTTGTATCTATGACTAGTCAGTCCGGCAAAATGCATAAGATCTCAAAATGAACGAGAGCACCGCAAACGGTACATAATACGCCCACGGGCAAACAAATATATAGTTAATCAAAATCTATTTCATAATTTAGACACTAGAGCATAGTTTAATCAATACTGAAATAAAGCCTTTTCTAGCATATCTGAGTACACCAAGGGCAGATAACTCTTGACAAAATGACCCGATTTCAACAATAACCAAACCCTTTCGAAGTTATACTTATATAATTAAACTGTGGGCAAATATGATCAAAATCCATTCAAAACTGTAGTTGCTAAGTGTACTGTTAAATAAGCACATCTGCGTACATCAAGGGCAGATAACTCTGTAACAACAATTCAAATGAACCTCAGGTTTCACTCAGCTTCAGATCTTAATGCATATAACATTTGTGTGAAGTTTCATTAATATCCTTCCAATAGTTTTCCGAACAAACTCCGGACAAGCCTTTTTAAGCATATCTGAGTACATCAAGCGCAGATAACTCTGTAAGGGCAAATCGAATGAACCTCAAACTCGACTCAGCTTCAGATCTTGATGCATATAGATATAACATTTGTGTGAAGTTTCATTAATATCCTTATTATAGTTTTCCGAGATAACTCCGGACAAGCTTTTTAAGCCATAGTTGAATACACCAAGGGCAGATAACTCTGTAACGACAAATCGAATGAATCTCAAACTCGACTCAGCTTCAGATTTTGATGCATATAACATTTGTGTTAAGTTTCATTAATATTCGTCAGATAATTTTCCGGAAAAACTCCGGACAAACAAAATGTTGACGGACGGACAAACGAACGGACGGACAGGGCCACGACAATATACGACCACCTTTAGAGGTGGGCGTATAAAAATAACGCCAGACAACAGAATTTAGGCAGACGACATTTTTAAAGTTGTTGGTCTAATTAACTAACTACCTCAGTCAATCTCCGAGGAAAATATTATAGAGCTGTACTGCATTTCGTCATGCGACACATGTTTGTATTGATAAGCTAGTTCAGTCGAACCGTGATATCTCGAAGTGAGAATTTCATTATCATTTGTTTTAATTCGCTACTGTCAATATAACCATATTTCAAGGTTTAAACGTTTCTTAGCCCCTCACCAGTCACGAGGCTTCAGCAACGTTTGATATTTGACTCCGGATATGTTCGACAGTAGCGAGTTTGACTGATACCGAAGTTTGCCTGTACATGTACTAGCTCGCTCAATTCATTAGCATTCCTATATTGTTATCATCTATACATATAATGATGCAAAACCTCCTAAAAATGAACCCTTTCAGACTGATGGATCGATTCTGTTTCACAAGCACTGAGGAAGACCATATTTTCCGGCCTCAATGCATCTAACGCAAATGCAATGCAATAAAATGGTAAAAATAACTTTTTTGAAAATGTTGAAGATCTATTTTGGTCTGAGAGGCGAACATTTTGGAGCCTAGTCAGACGACGGGTTACCCGGCGTTTGCATGATCAGGCTCCAAAGTGTTCTGCAAATGTGTTATTTTAACACAAACACGTTAAATGGGAAAATTCTCCTAAAAAAGGCTGCTATTTCAAAGACGGATTCTAGGTAAGCCTGTGTCTCCGTTGCCTAGTGGTTATAGTCACTGTGGCTTACAACCGCTATGCTCCTCACCGGTGTGGGTTCGAATCCCATCCGGGTTTTCTTATGTGGGAAAGACTTCTAGCTAGCTTGTGGAAAGTCGGAGCCGATTTGTGCCTGAAACAGGGCTTCAGAGGGATTCATCCACCTGTAATTAGCTGGACTTCGCGATAGCACTGAAATAATATTAAAGCGACGTAAAATCATAACAAATCCAAATACAAATCAAAGCTAGCATATGTACTTTGTAATAGGTAAAAATGGCCATCTACTACAAAAACAGGGGCTTCTATCAGTAGAGATGATATTTAACCCTTTCACCACCATAAGCGACTTAAATGTTATAATGCTGAATTGTTGTATCTATCAAAAATATTGTCTATGAAAACAATTATGAATGTTTATCCTTTTTAAACTTGGGGAAATGTTAGCATGACTGTGGCAAATAGCTTTGATCCAGATCAGACGCACATGGATCCAAGTTGTTTGCAAATATTAGCCAAGCTGTGCGAAGCACGATAAGGAATAAGTAATAATTCTTCAATAAAAACTTTCAACGACAAAAATAAGATTGCAGACGAAAGAAGAGGGGCGGGGTCATAGTATACTCAAACTACCATCATGGGAATCCGATTCTGAGGATTTAAAATCATGAATTATTGATTTACATTGTGAATATTATTGTTAACAGGTTGAATTCTGTTCAATAGCAAAGTTGAGAGGCAACCGATCAGGATCAAAACTGTCATTTATGGTAAAAGAAACTTTCAGAATTCGACGACCATATGTCGAACTTCTGTTGCTTGCACCATTTTTGCAAATGGTAGACATAAAGGGGTTAAGAGGAGCACAGCCAATTTCATTGTGAAAAAGGCAAATGCCAGCTCGGCGCATTCAAACAACACCAGCTGAAAGGTTAATTGGTCCCACAAAAGAGACATATTTTCTTTACTAAACAGTAATGCTTGTATTAGATCGCATGTACTTTATATCCAAACTCATAATAATTTTGAGAAGATTTACTTAATCATTGAAACGCTTAAATAAATATCAAACTTTTGCAAACTGTATATTTTTAATGTTTGGTAATTAGTATTCGATCGTTTTATTCTTTATCCTTCTACTTTTTTCAAATTTATTGAATTTTAATGCGTTGCCATGTTCGTACTATATACGTTTTGCAATGAGTATAAGTTTTCTCATTTACCCGGATTAACAAAAACTGTGTCGAGAAATGATATTGTGATTGTTGTCAATAGGTAGAAAACTTAAATATGCGTCGACCTATCTATCATTATCAGCTTCATTTCATGGTTTCTAATTATTAAGGATAAAATACAATGTCAATCCACAATGATTATGCAAATACTCTGGACTATCTATATGTTTACTAGAATGCGAATCATATTATATATACAATTGTTTACTTCATTAGTTGGACGAAATGTCGGAAGCCATAGTCTGTTAAGCCATTGCCAGGACCAGCTTAAAGCAGATTTAAAGTAAAACAGAAAGCGTAATTTGTTTTACTTTCAGCCCGCCTTAAGCCACTATAGGCAATTCTAAAACAAACATTTTTATGGTAAATTAGTCTTAACTCAGTCAAGGTATAAATTGGATCTAAATTCTTAAGTGGAGGAATACATGAGATGCGTAAAAGGCTTATTTATGGATTTTCGGGTTCGATTATGGTTCTATCTCGTTTTGAGTTTCTTATTTCTCGAGTCTATCATAACATTGTTTCTTTTTTTTGTTTCAATACATTTCTTTTTCATTGATATTGTTCATCTTTATTGTCATTTAAAAATGTACACAACTGTATTGTAAACAAGCAGACGCCTATAATGTAAACCAATTAGAAGGGGATGGATGTTTCTACCGTTGGGAGAACTTTCTCTAACCTAATAAGCTCACGAACATCCCCTTTCTGAATGTGGTAGTACATACAACACGTGAAACGCAGATTTATCGGGGGGGGGGGGGGGTCATAAAATCGGTATCTCGGTGTCAGATATAGATAAATTTTGTTTAACCTGGCACTTGATCAAGTCAAAAGTGAAGTAAAGGGTTAAAGCTATCTTAGATACTGCACCAAGAACCCATATATCGTAAAAGTATTTATACATGTTTTGTGTGAATGCATTGTATCATCATGCAAGCAGAACAAAGATTGAGCAATTCTGGAAATTAAGTTTTCATTATCAAACAGGTTTTAGGGAGCTTTGGGTTTCAGTTATTTCCCGGTGTATCAGTAGCGTGATCAGCTACCACTGTTTGCTGTTTAGGTTAGCAGTTTGTGTCCCGTGTGTAGCGTGCAGAGTACAGTAGAGACAAGAAATATCTTTAAAAAAGATGTTCAGCGGAATGAGTGGTTGAACTAAGGCTATAGATGGGTGTGCAAAATTGAATGAAATTGAGGTTTTCAAAGAATTGTATTATCTTGGATTGAAATGCAAAAATACAAGTATACAATGGAAACAGTAACTTTTATTTAAAATGCAAAACTATCATGTACAGAAATGCAAAACAAAACAATAATCTAACTCATATCCTAGCTACTGGTAGGAGATCCTCAAATTAATCTATTGTTCTATATATCAAACTTCATTCAAATAGTTTCTTGAAACAAACTATAACATACATATACAACAGTCTGCTGTAGATTCTCTTACACTTCACTCTTGTAAATAATGATGAAACAACACAATTTGAGGCCATTTATATATAATATTGCTTCTAATGTATGGTAAATGTGTACAAATAGTTAGCAATTAAAACAAATTGGTAGTAAACAATTACAAAACACCTAGCTTCCTCTGTATATCTATAAATATATTTCAGATCTCATATCTTAAAATAGAAGCATAATTGCATCAGCCCAGTGTAGTAAACAGTCAGTCTGATTTGATTTGATTTATTTTGATTTTACGTCGCTTTCAACAGTATTTCAGTCATATCGCGACGTCCAGCTAATCATAGGTGGAGGAAGACCCCAGAAGTCCTTTATGCACTGTTTCAGGCACAAATCGACAACTGGGTAGAACCACCGACCTTCCGCAAGCCAGCTGGAAGGCTTCCCCACATGAAAAATCCGAACGACCCTACTGGGATTCGAACTCACAGCGGTGAGGAGCTTAGTGATGTAAGTCACAGTGACTATACCACTAGGCCACGGAGGCCCCCAACAGTCAGTCTGTGTCTCTAAATTTTACACTCACAGTTCATATCTGGTAAAACTGTAATGGGACATAGACCAGCCTACAGGGCTCCAGATAAGAGGGAGTAAACTAAACAAATCACATTTTTTCACTCATTTCAGCACCAAACCCTATGGTGTTACCACTCATTTTAATTGTATCGAAGAGACAATTCAAATTAGTAGTGACACCATAGGCTTTAATGCACAAATAAAGAGTTTAAGTTTTGAAATAATTCCCTTATCTGAGGCCGTGGCTACTATCCAATCAGACTATTCAGTTTTCAACAGGTGCTCTTAATTCTAAACAGCTGATCAAATATGACTGGTTGAAAATAATAACAGTTGGAAAATGTGTTGAAATAGAAACCATTCAGCTCCGCTGAAAAATATTTTCGTTCCAAATAACCGAGTTTACGCTTAAACTATTATTTTCATTGCAAACAGTTTGGAGCCAGATCAGACGCCTGGTAACCCGGCGTCTGATCAGGCTCCAAACTATTTGGCACTCAGATTAAAACTGGTAGTCAGAATTGTTAAAAAGTTGTCATTTTCTATATTTCATTGCAATGCGTTTGCGTTTGAACGGAAGAATAACGTTTTCTCCACTGTATTTCAGACCGGTAGCCAACTCGCAATCGATGGCCATCGGCGGCCATCGATTTATTTACTGAACTCATGGCAGGTGTTTTGTTTTCACAGACTAGCTGGTATGAAAGGGTTTTGATTTACGGAGGATATACTAATACTAGCTAGCACAGATAATTAGTTCTTCCGTATCGCTAGCACATACATACATCATACTATTGCATTAGCCTGACCCCAGGGGAGAATGTCGCTAATAAATAAATAAAACCCCCCTAGCTGATTTAACTCAAAGTACATGGTATATTTATTTCAACAGACAGAAAAGTAGGTATTCAACGATCATTAAAATCGATGTCTGCGATTGGTTACTGCTAAATGCAGAACAGAAGTAATGAAGAAAGCTTTCTTTTAGGAGCTTTCTGCATTCATTTTGTCAGGTTTTAAATTGCAATCTTAAATTATACCAATACTTAGCTATATGTACAACCGCCCAGTACAACTGCAGACCAACATAAGTATGTACAGTGTTCCCTCTCTACAACGACCCTCCCAACAACGTCTCCCTCCTTACAACGACCATTGCCGCTGTTCCCTAAAAGGACAATTATGTCTAACCTATCCACGGCTGCAATGTCCTCCGCTTAAAATTGTCGTCTGCTGCTTTTCCCAAAATAACATAATGGACATTTTGATAGAAAGAACCTTAATGGCGAGTGACAAACAGATTGAATCCAAATCAGACGTCGCTTTACGCGGTATCTGATCTGGATTTAAGCTGTTTACAAATGTTAACCAATTTCCATCACTATAACGACTCCCTCCGAACAACACACATAATTCTTGTCTCCCATTGGGTGTCGTTGTAGAGAGGGAACGCTGTATTAGATCTAGTATGGCACATAGCAAAATCGTGATTACCTTTGGCTTGCAACAATTCAGATCACTACGAGACAGATAACACGCTGTCTCATCCTGATCCAAACTTACCTTGATCGCCCCTGAAACTTTAAATGAACAGTCCCAGTTTCCAATTGAGTCTAGACCATTTTTGAATATCTGGGGTTGTTTTTTGTCAATGTATTGCAATATATGACAAACAATGCAGACCCTGATCAGAGGGATGCTTTAGGAGCCATCTGATCTTAGGAATTCACTGTTTACATAGGGTTTGCACTGCTTGTTTTATTGCAAGACATTGACAAAAACAACTACGATCTTATACATAATCAAGCATGGACTAGACTAAACTGGAATTGTTCATTTGAAGTTTTAGGGAGGAACGTGTTCATAATTCATGAAGTCAGGACACATATTTATTAATCTTCTACACCTACATCTTTCAGCCGACCCTTTAACTTTAACCCTAATCATGCTGCATTGTCGTCTACCTCAAATATATCGTCTGCGAAAAAAAATCAAAATTAGTTGAATGCCTTTTATAAACTGAAGAAAAGTTGAATATTAGTGGCAAACAGTTTGGATCAAGATCAGACGCCGCGTTACGCGGTGTCTGATCTTGACTCAAACTGTTTGCAAATGGTAGCCAGGTCGCGCTTACCACAATAAGGGTTAAAATAACATTTACTCAAAATACCCGTAATCCTAAATCAAATCGACGTTTGATTTAACATGATTTCTATAACTACACGCTAGTGGAGATTTTTATTACAGTTTAACAGGTTGGATTCAAAAGTATTTTTGTGTCTCATCAGGATCCAAACTGATTTACACTCTGGTCCTTTTTTGAAAATAAACTGATGAAAATTCTTATTTTAAAAGAACAGCAGACGGCAAAAGAAGCAAACAATATTACTAAGCATTTAACAAGTTAAATGTATACGTTAGTTATATAGCTCTTACTCTCACCTGTTTCAGTTCATACTGCAAGAGTATCATATTAACTTAGTGTACAATGCAACATGTAAAATATACGGGCCCCTTAATAACAAAGTCCAACCACTTATAACTTATAGGCATATGTCTGTGTCAACAGGCTCAACACCTTTAACGTTTGAATACAACTATAAACACTACCATATCCGGAAGTTAAAATCAAATCATCAGTTGATTTCATATGATTATTAACCCAGTACGCTAGAGGCGAAACTGTGAAAACATTTGCAAACACTTGGGATCTAGATGAGACGCCGAGTTACTCGACGCCGTCGAGAGTCTCATCAGAACCCAAACTGTTTGACACACTCGCCGTGTTTTGAAAGGGAATATTTTGAAATTTTAGAACAGTAGCAGACGAAAATGATTACAGACGACAATTGTTGCAGACGACAATATTACTTAACCCATTCACTCACTGCCTTACCTCCAATACGGCAGTTTTGTGCAAAAAGTTTCGATCCGGATCAGACGCCGCGTAACGCAGCGTCTGATCAGGATCCAAACTGTTTGATATCAATTCCAATGTTTCTTAAGTCAAAATACCTAAACATTCAATCTAAGAAATCAAAACAGAGGTAAAGGAAATGTATGTTTACCGTTCAGCCAGTAGCCTTGTAGTAAAAGTCCCCCACAAGTTTGACTATCTATACCACTAATGGTGTACAACGATAATATAAAGCAGTATTTCTACAGTCACGCGATGTGTAAAGCGGTCAATTGTAACGGATTCATGTGAGGTATTTTAAACAGGTTGCAACTTAATGCAGAACAAAAGTAATGCAGAAAGCTCTTTCTGCATTATTTCTGTTCTGCCTTAAGCAGTCACCGGTCTTAAAGAAGCGTATGTGTATATTTGCTATCGAATGGCCGCTTGAAACCAGTGTGACTGAATTTGAACTGTTTTGATCAGCGGGCTTTCAGAAAGCCCATTATTATCATCACACGAACAGCTTACAATGACCACCAACCATGGGGCTCTGTCCCCAAATAAATACCATTCATATTACTCAAAAGAGGTCTGCTTTGAAATAGATCTACTGTTTGCTTCGATGTGGCGTTTGCTGCGAAATGACGCCTGCTTAATTTAAAGTGATGTAAACTTAGTAAAAATTAGTTTTCTTTAAAATAATATCTGATTCAAAATGACGTCTGCTTCAACCGGTAGCGTGCAAAGATTTAACATCATTTTCAACAATGTTTTTTAACGTTTTTGGTGTCAGTTTCAAAATGTTAATCGCCTCAGACTCAGTATGGTGTCTGGTAAATAACCATGTTACAAAATGTTATGTCCGTAAAGATGGTATCTCCTTCAAAAATGACAAACATATGTGTCCTTTAAAACGGTGCCTGCTTCAAAATAGGTACACTTCAAATTGCTCTCTACTCCAAAATGTTTTGCATAATTCAACCCTTTCACTGTCAATGACGTACACTCATTTCGAAAGTTCGTTTTGAAACGTTATTGCAGTCAACAATAGTGAAGTCAGACGACAATATGCCGGTGAAGGGGTAAATATGTCGCGATAGATGAAAGGGTTAAAACTGTGTCTTTTTCAAAATAGTTTCAACTTCACCCATTTACCCCTAAACTTTTAATGGACAGTTCGAGTTTCCAATTAGCTCTAGTCCATGTAATAACTTGTGATTGTTATGTTCATGGGTCATGTAAGTGTTATAACATTCTATTCTATATTTCTATGACCATTCAGGGTTCTTTTCTGCAATTTATTGCAAAATATTTAAATTCACCCCATTCAATGCCATTGAACAAAAAATTACATGTAATTCGTAAAGACGCAATTTTTCTAGGGGACTTTTGAATATATTGGCGGGGCGTATGGATCTGCTCTCCGTGAATAATTTTGTTGCGTTGTCTGAGTAAGGTAGTTATGGCTGTTCCTTTCATGGTACACATTATTCGTGTTAACAACCTCTAATATGGCTCACTAATAAAGTGTCCATTTCATATTAGAAGTTACTGCAAATATAATGTATACTGCATTGTATAATAAACGAACTGAATTTTTCGGTGATTAAGCGAAATAAACGACAGAAAATGATCGGCACATTCCGTTCGGCGTTTAAGCGAAATGAACGACAGAAAATGATCGGCAACAATTTACAAGCGCGATTCATGGAATTTGCCGATCATTTTCTGTCGCTTATTTCGCTTAAAAACGCCAAAAAATTCAGTTCGTTTATTATACAATGCATTTACATTATATATTTGCTGTAACTTCTAATATGAAATGGACACTTTATTAGTGAGCCATTCGTTTCTTAAATGACACACATTACAGACTCTGATCAGAGGGCTTCTAAAAGGAGTCCTCTGATCTGGGTATACAATGTTTGCATATGACAAATATACTCTTTACCTGAACATTGTGTGAAACGGACGAGTATACTCGTCGCTAGGGACCAATGTGTTAAAAGTATAATTCCGATTCAAAATGGAATATGCGTTCAAACAAAATTCAAATGTGTTTGATTCAGTATGGAATGTATTTCAAAAAGAGAGTAGTTTGCGTCGCAGTCAACCCGTTGAAAAACAAACCCTTTCGGACCGAGAAAACAGTTCAGTTGGTGCAATTATAGATGAATTTTCCACCGTTTAATACTGATGGCAGCCTGGAGCAGGACAGCAGTAATGCAGAAAGCTCCTTTACAGAATTACTGATTCTCCGCATTAACACATTTATCCCTAGCGATGAGTATACCCGCCATTAACAAACACTGTACGCGTAAAGAGTACACTTGTCATATGCAAACAGAATAGAACTTGGTCATGCAGAAGGAACCTTCTGATCAGAGTCTGCACTGTGTGTCAGTTTGCAATATATTGTTAGAATCAACCCCAAATAGTCCAAATGGATCTGACTTATTGGAATTGTCCCATCAAGATGAGTTAAGGGTGTACCAATGTCATGAGCCATTTTTTCAAAGTATTAAACTTTTTTTCTATCATTGTTTTTTTGGAAGAGCTATTTATGATGAATGAAAAAATGAAAAAAAATATATATGGTGGTGTCCTTTTTTTCCCGTCGCAGACGGGTCTGTTTTGTATTTTGACCTCAACTCTATGAAACAATTTAACCAATCAGGAATGATCAGAAATCCTGGTCAATGATCACGTGCTTGAAATGCAGTACTCTTATCGGCCAATGGCCTAGACTGGCGTTCTGTTATTTTTTCACATCAATCTTGCGAGTGTAAACCTGGCAAAACATTGAGATGCAGTCTATGTCATCATTTCTAAATTTAGCGTGGATAAGCTCTAAATTTAGCTGTTAAGTCAGAATCTCTCTGGTTAAGTGAATACTGTACAGTGGAGAATGTGTTATTATTTCCCAATAAACCTGTTTACGCTAAAACTATTATTTGCAGTGCAAACAATTTGGAGCCAGATCAGACGCCGGGTAACCCGGCGTCTGATCAGGCTCCAAACTGTTTGCCACCAAGATAAACATGAAATATCAGAATTGTCCAAAAGTTGTTCTTTTCTACATTTAGTGTTTTGCGTTTGCGTACGTTTGCGTTTAAACGGGAAAGAATAACAGATTCTCCACTGTACCCCACACAAAACTTTAACCTGCGACGGAATATCTTTTTTAAAGATATTTCTTGTTTTAGCTACAGCGATTTGAAAAAGGTATGTCAAATTTGGAATTTTTTTTCAAATTTTACCAATTCAGAGTACAAGCTTCAGTAAAATCTATTTCAAAACAAAACAAAAATGTTAATTTGGGTTTTCTTTATTTATTTCATGTCTATGGTGGTATGTTCACATATATAAACCAAATTTAGACAAAGCAGGCACCAGGTTTGAACAATATGGATCCTTGAATATCAAAAATATGCTTTATATAGGGCATGATTTTATTAGATTTTTTATTTTATGAAAAAAAGTAAAAAAGTTTGAAAATGAAATAGTTCTAGTATTTAACTTTTTCTTATATTCTACCAGATGAAAGCCCATACTAAGGCAGTTCAAAATATGAAAAGAAATTGAAAGGTCAGTGTTGAAAATTTTGAGTTATTAAAGTAAAAAGAGTTATCGCCCCTTGCAAAATTTACAAAAAAGTACCATACCGATGATATTTAGAGCTTTATAAATTTCACATTTGGTGCCTATTTTTCTTAAATTAGTTTTTGTATGAAGAAATACTACCATAGATAGGAAATAAATAACACAAAACCAAATTATCATATTTGTTTTCATTTAAAATGGGTTTTATTGAAGCGGGCTGTTTGAAAAGGACAAAATAAGAGGAAGTGGGTGGGGTAAATTTTACATGGCCGTAGAGCCAACTATTGTTCACCAAAATGTACACTTTTTCTATTTTTTCATTCATCTTAAATAGCTCTTCAATACAAAACCATCATAGAGTGTTTTCATGTACTTTGAAAAGTTCCCAAATCCATGACATTGATACACCCTTAAACAATCGTATGTCCTATGCGTTACTGTATCCCTGTGCAAAGGGACGGGGGAAATGTAATACAAGTTTGGAACCGAGGTTTCTGATCGGTTTCGATATAATTCCGGTTTTTAGCAGTCCGGTTTTCGAAATTTATCCGGTTTTCGGAGATTACCCTTCTGTCCTTCAACACCATTAATTAGCCTTTTTGGGCGATTTATAGGAGTTTTTGGTTTACTCTATATACATGTATCTCTCAAGCTTATTGTAAGAGCATCTTAAAATCCGTTCCACTATAGTATAGATAGCCAACAAGAGCAATTAACCTTTACCCATCTGTGTCTAAACCATGTTACTGATTGAAGCAAGATCAAAGTGAAACAGAAATCTCATATGGGAGTCTTCTGTTTTACTTTTATCTTGCTTTAAGCTGCCACCTACACTCGACAGCATCAATATTGTTTATGCGGTGGTGCTTTCGGGAGACTATTTAAAAAGACGTACTAAGGCGCCGCTTTTGTGGCGGCAAGGGTAAGAAGAATGATCTCGTCTTAGAATCTAGGTATCAAGTGATGTTAAGCAGATTTTGGTTATCTAATCTTTGCCACAATAGGAATGGCAAATTTGAGAAAACGGTCCCAAACAGTTGGGATCCAGATGAGATGATAAGTAACTTGGAATCCCGTCTGGATCCAGACTGTTTAACACTCTTAGGATATTTTCATCAAAGAAATTGCGGACAAGATTTAATCTTGTCTGACGACATAATTTGCGAAGAAAAGCTCTCGAGTATGGTCAAGATTAAGGGGTATGTAAGTTTACATAAACTGATGCTCCTTAGGAACAGTCGACATTGTAGTCTAATCCCTAACACCTGTGGGCTCTTACACAGTTACTATCATACGGCTAATTGTGAATATCTATACAAAGGCTACTGTTTGATTAAAGCAAGTATTTTTTCAAAGAATTTCATCTACTTTGCCCATCCTACCACGTAGCCGTCAGCGCAGATCGACTATAGCTTATTGGTATAATATATTGAGTAGTGTTTTGTTCAAGGAATGTAACTGCAAAAAGGAAGACTGAATTTCAAACCCAGTATGCCACAAAAAAGCCATTCTACACCTTTGATTTATTCCTACACAGAAGAAAATAGTTCCACTTTATACTTCATGACTATGCATCGTTAGAAAAGTATTATCTATATATCCTAATATAGGGTAGCTTAAAGTAGGTTGAAAGTAAAACAGAATGCGCATTAAGGAGCATTCTGCTTTACCTTAAACCTGCTATATAAGTGGTCAACCGTCTTGGGGTAAAGAGTTAAGGAACAGAACAGTACACTTTATTTACTTCAATATTTATATACATGAATCTTCAATGCATAAGTATACACATATAATTATATTAAAGGCACAATCAACAAAGCAAGTTCTTATACAATCATCATATCAAGCATGTAGGTGAGAGTATGTGATTATATGTAAATATACTATGAAGTTTAAAAGATATTATTTTCATTGCACAGCAACCAAGCAGTTTGTTAATTACGCAAAAGTCTTTAGACTATATAACAGTTCCCACAGTTTGTACATACTGGGTCAAGTTCTAAAATAGTCACGGATGTATCTTCTTACATTTTATAACATTGACATTTAAAGATAAAATGTAATCCATCCTTATGTCAACACTGTCACAATTATTCTACAGTTACTCGTTTCCCTCTATTGTTATTCTTCCGCATCTGACCAAATGTCTATAACTATTGTATGAGCACAGGTCTAGATATGGCTCACATTCAAATAATACTTTATTTTCCTTATACAAAGTTAAAACTATGTTAACCCACAAATGGTTTGATTTGTTTTCTCCTGGCTAGCCGTGTATGGGACAATCTATGTAGTCGTTGCTTATATACAACACAATAAGGGTATATGATTATCCATGTATACTCAGCACAATTCAAGCGCCCCTATTTCATATTTTCAATCATAGATGCATACATTTGCTAACAATATTGTTGTTTGTGTACATAATTCAAAACCAATATTTTAGCAAAAAGTATACGTTCAGCCCTTAACTCATTCAAACCTAGCGACGCGTATATAATTATGTGCGTCATTTATAAATATTGTATTGTTGAAGAGTAGTCCTGTTCTATGCAAACAGTGTATGTTCTGATCAGAGGGCTCCTGTAGTTGCCCTTTTACAGGGTATGCACTGTTTGCCATTTCGCAAAACATTGTTAACAAGAAATGTCTTTAAAAAAGATGTTCAGCGGAATGAGTGGTTGAACTAATGCTATATATGGGTGTGCAAAATTGAATGAAATTGAGGTTTTCAAAGAATTGTAATATCTTGGATTGAATAGCAAAAAATACAAGTATACAATGGAAACAGTAACTTTTATTTAAAATGCAAAACTATCATGTACAGAAGTGCAAAACAAAACAATAATTTAACTCATATCCTATAGCTACTGGTAGGAGATCCTCACATTAATCTATAGTTCTATATATATCAAACTTCAATAATAGAGTTTCTTGAAACAAACTTTTATTAAGTAAACTACTGCACATGCGCATACAGATACAGCAGTCTGATGTAGATTCTCTAACACCTCACTCTTGTAAATAAATGATGAAACAACACAATTATGTTTAACTCACTTGAGACCATTTATCATATTGCTATTAATGTATGGTAAATGTGTACAAATAGGTAATTTTACACTTTCACAATTCAATTCTGGTAAAACTGTATTATTACTTAGACCAGTCTGGCTACTTATCCAATCAGACAATTCAGTTTGCAACCTAAATTTCTGATCAAATATGATTGGTTGAAAATGTTGGTCTAAATATATACCATGCAGCTCCGCTGAAAAATCGATCCTCTCTAGTCAAAATGGACTAGTCTTAATTTGAACTTAGGATTTCAAGGGTGAACGAGTCAACAAAGGGGGGGGGGGCATAACTTGAGGAAAACAAAATACAACTGTTGACGAAATGCAAACTCAATATGCAATTTATCAAAACAACATACTATACAAAGTTTCAGCTCAATATGTCAAAGCATGTAGGAAGAAGGTGTGGAATACTTTTGCGAAACCCAAACTTTATATGCAGATTATCAAAACAATCTTATGTACAGTATGTGAAAGCATGTGCAAAAAAGTGCGGAAAACGACAAAGTTAATAAGGGACATAACTCATATGGTAAACTTGACTAATTTTGACGACACGCAAACTCAATTTGAGGTTCATCAAAACAATGCAATAATACCAAATTCCAGCTTCATATGTCAAAGCATGTATGAGAAAAGTGCGGAAAACCTGACCGGACGGACACATGGAGAGGCGGGGGGGGGGGGGCGTGGATTGGGTTAGAGTGACGGAGGGACGGACAATGCCATATATATACATGAAGACGGGCGTATAAAAAGCCAACTATTATTAGAACAGGAAGATGTTTTGACATGGCAGCAGCACAACAGGTTATCATGTAAGGATTACGTACGGAATTTGGAACTCTTTCGTAGTACCATTTAACCGTCTGCTTTAAAGAGGCTCGCAACCGGATTTAGCATTAAAAATAGTAATTTGTAAATATATGTCAAATGCTTATACAAATGGGTAAGATTTAGTTTTGGATAATAAATTCTGTTAAAAAATGCATTTCAAAAAATAAAAAGGAAGAAGCTCTGGTGGGATTCGAACCCGTGACCCTCCATGCGCAGACAAACATGAAAACAAAGGCAAACGCCTTAACCACGCGGCTACTGGGGCTCTCTATCTATATGGTAGCGAATTAACGTACTTCACTGGTAGCGATTGATTTATACATATTCGGCTCGGGTTTATGTCTGAGGCCACGTAGAGAAGCAACAGCAACAACTATACCGTCAGCTGACGCTATAGAAAAACGATGGATAATATCTAAAAATCTAAGATTCGGTGACGATTCTTGAGACTTTTTTTGGACTGATCATATTTTTTTAATGTCAGAAGCCAAATAATGCCACAAATTTGCTTTTATTTGAGTATTTTATTTTATTTTGACAAGTACACCATCCGGTTGCGAGTCCCTTTAACAGCTTATCATTTAACCCTTTCCATCCATAGGAAAGCCTTTAAGCGTATTTAATTTATTCCTCTACTGAAGAAAATAGTTCCAATCTGTACAGTCATGAACATGTATCGCAAGAAATATTTTCTAAATCCTATATAGCAGATGGTAGCTTAAAGCAGACTGAAAGTACGTCGCATTCTGCTTTACTTTCAACCTGGTTTAAGTTGTTGCCTGTTTTCAAAACTAGAAACATGCTATGGGGTATTGTGTTGATATTTCTGTCTGAATAGTTCGTTTCAATGTTATACTTGTAGAGGATTTATGACTTATATAAAGAAATATCGATACGAGTGTCAAACAGATTAGATCCCAATCAGATGCTGCTTTACACTGTATTCGCATATGACGAAGAAAGGGTTCAAGCAGACAATATAACAGATTAATGCAGACAATATTACCGATGTGAAATAGTGAGACAGACAATGAAATTCGGAGATGAAAGAGTTGAAACTATTTCAATATTTTGTAGACCTCCCGGCCTCATATACTGACATTTTGATAACCTCTTCAAACTGTCTGACACTCTCGGTAGTTAGTAGTCTTATAGACATACGAGACAAAGTCGTGTGTGAGAATTTCTACAGGTGACACATTTTACAGACAAAAACGTGCTTCCCATACTGACCCATAGACCCCTGAAACTTCGATCCAATGAACAATTCGAGTTTCCAAGCATAACCCATTTGTGTCCACGATCCCATATAACGCGGCGTCTGACCAGGACCATAACGGTTTGACATTTTTATCGATACAACCTCTAACTTTGAAACGTGTCGTGCAGACAACAATAATGAAGCAGACGACAATAAAGCGGTGTAGGGGTAAAAATATCACGAAAATGTTGGCAGTGAAAGGGTTAATATGTTAACTTGATTATTCATCAACCAAAAGGCGTGGCCACCTGATATATATTTGAAACCTCTACATGTTTCATCACAACATCTGTATAGAGAACTACATCCACAGTTTAAATGCAAGACGATTCTATCAAAATATTACATATCCCATTCCTCACAGTTTTCGTTATGTAATGGAATACATTTAACTATGCATTTGCCAATAGCATAATATGATAGTGAAGACGTTTAAAACAGTTTTAATATTAATCTATTCCTTGAAAGAGTTCATTTGGCAGGTAAATCCATATGAATATAATGTGTTTTATTACACTACTAGCGTGGAATCAGTTGGGGATTTTTGATTTTGAGAATTGCGGCAACAGTCATAGAAATCGCCAAAGTACGTGAAATGTTCTAACAGTGTAATAATACATTTTAAAACTCTTTCGCTGCCAAATTAATCGTGAGAGTTTTACCCATTCACCGTTTCATTGTCGTCTGCTTTAATATTGTTGACTGCAATATCGTTTCAAAGTAAATTAAGGCAGTATGACTGAAGAAATTTCAAAAAGAATGTCAAGCAGTTTGGATCCTGATTAGACACCGTGTTACGCGACATCTGATCAGGATCAAAACAGTTTATAAACGCGCTTTTTGGCTTCATTATGAGTGAAAGGGTTAAGAATTTTATATTCATATAGTTTAGATCCAGATGAAAATCCGAATAACTCGGCACATTATACATATTGTTGATATAACAATTACTACAATTATGCCCTTAGAGGCTTCTATCATGGAAGAAAATGGTGAATTGTTCGACAAGTATTATAAAACCATAACTGAAACTGAAACGCAAATTTGTAAAATGTAGAAATATAGCTTTCGACAACGATGACAATTCATTTTAACCGGAGTGGCAAACTGGTTACCCTGCGTCTGATCATGTTCCAAACTGTTTGCAGTTGATATAATTGTATTTCCTTCAAAATTTGCCAAAATGCGGAAGCAACTCCTCGCATTTTGACCAAATTTCATTAAGATCTAATGAGAGCTGGAGCCTCAAGAGTGTTAACAAGTTTTTTTATGACTTGACCTAGTTTTTCATTCAATAAGATGTGTAACCACTAGAGACTAAGAGTGATAACGAACTAATTGCAGTTGACGTACGGCCGGACAAAAGGCAATCCTAATAGCTCACCCTGAGCTTTGCTCAGGCAGGAACGTACATTATATCATGTCAGGTGAGCCAACAAAACATCATAAATGGTAAAACATTGACTGGTCCTAATTGCAAGAAAATAGTTCCTCGTTATTTAAGTCTTGAATATTATCTATAAGAACTAAGAAGTTTCTATAGCCTAGCAAATGGTAGCTTAAAGCAGGCTGAAAGCAAAGCAGAATGCGCCTCAACTCATTATCCCCTGAAACTTCCCATGGACAATTCCAGTTTGCAATAAAGGCTGGTCCATTTAGACTATTGAGGGTTGTTTGTTGTAATCAATTGCAAAATAACAAACAGTGAAGTCCCTGATCAGAGGGTTCCTGCAGGAGCCCTCTGATCAGGGACTTCACTGTTTGCATCTATAGGACAAGTGTACTCTTCACAGGTACACATTTGGTAAAGGATGCATATATGCATCACTAGGGCTCGATGAGTTTAGGCGATTCAAGTAGTCATCCGTCTTCAAAACTTGAGATAGGCTATAGGGTAATGTGTAAACACAAATTCTAAAGCCCCCCTTGTTCAGACATGCTTATTAAGGCATATTTTGTCTGTTATTAATTTCCTGTCATCAAAACATCCAAACAGTTTGCATGTTATTCAATGATTATAAGGAAGTAAATGATAAATAAAACATTCATCTGCTTGAAATATATATTTGCTATATTCATGAATATGCATCAAATTTATCTCATTTAACAAAACAATACACACATAATGTATGATGAAGCTATTTATGATTTGCACCATTTCACAAGAAAAGAAAGGAGCCTTCTGACATTGCATGAGCAGTTGACACAGATTTAGTCAGGGATTCAGATAACAGGGAGCAAACTATACATTTTCAATGTTTTTCCTTTATGTCTGTACCAAACCCTATGGTGTAACTACTCACCAGAATCTTCTCTTTGAGACGATTCTAATGAGTAGTCACACCATAAGGTTTGGTGCAAAAATAAGCATTTTAACTTTGGAGACACTCCCCTTATCTGAAGCCCTGAGGCCAAGGTTATAAAACCCTTGAGTTCAAAGAGACTTTATATATAACCTTGAAGCCTGGAATTAGTAGCACCTCTGATCAGAATCTATACAGTAAAACCTCTCTAGTACAACCAACAAATTTGGTTAATTAACAAGTGTTTAGACAGGTGACTGCTTAAAACAAAGTGAAAAGTAAAACAGAAAGCTCCTATAGGAGCTTTCTGTTTTACATTCACATTGCTTTAAGCTGTCACCTGTATTTAATGAAATCAATTAGCCCAGTTTTAGTGGTTGTAATAGAGAGGTTTTATGCTGTTTCTCGCCAGAGTCTATAGCTTTTTGTTGACAATGTGTTGATCAGACACCAAGCTGATCTGGATCTACACTGTTTACAATGTCCAACATCTCTTTTTCTGATAGCTTGGTTCAGTAACAATGACAAAGAAAGAAGCATTTCCTTCCATCTAAAATATAAATGGCAGGTGGTATAGTAACCCCTTCACTGCCTTACTCCGAGTACAGTGGCTATTTACAAACACTTAATTACATTTGCAAACAAGTTTAACTCAGATCAGAGGGCTCCTATATTAGCCCTCTGATCAAGGACTACACTGTTTGCTAGTTTTCAAGCAGTATTTATAAAACTGTACCCAGAATTCCAAGTGGACTGGTTCAAGCTTTGGTAATTAAAACAAGAGGCCCAGAGGGCCACATTTCGCTCACCTGAGACATTGTACCATATGAAGTTGACTGGGCAAGATAACATTTTGATATAGCTGATAAGCCCGGGGCGGGGCCAAATTTGATCCAGGGGTCATAATTTGATTAATCTTGGTAGAAGACCAAAGGGCAAAGCTACATGTCAAATATAAATGATCTGGGCCTTACGGTTTCAGAGAAGAAGATTTTTAAAGGTTTTCCTATGAAAAACTGATAAGCCCGAGGGCGGGGCCTTTTTTGGCCTGGGGGTCATAATTTGAACAATCTTGGTAGAGGACCACAAGGCAAAGCTATATGTCAAATATTAAAAACCTGGGCCTTACGGTTTCAGAGAAGAATATTTTTAAAGGTTTTCCTATATAAGTCTATGTAAAACTGATAAGCCCCGGGGCGGGGCCATTTTTGACTCGGGGTCATAATTTGAACAATCTTGGTAGAGGACAATAAGGCAAAGCTACATGTCAAATATTAATGATCTAGGCAATACGGTTTCTGAGAAGAAGATTTTTAAAGGTTTTCCTAAGAAAAACTGATAAGCCCCTGGGCGGGGCCATTTTTGGCCCCAGGGTCAAAATTTGAACAATCTTGGTAGAGGACCACAAGGAAAAGCTATATGTTAAATATTAAAGATCTGGGCCTTACAGTTTCAGAGAAGAAGATTTTTAAAGTTTTTCCTATATAAGTCTATGTAAAACTGATAAGCCCCGGAGGGGGGCCAATTTTGACCCGGGGGTCATCATTTGAACAACCTTGGTAGAGGACCATAAGGCAAAGCTACATGTCAAATATTAATGATCTAGGCCATACAGTTTCTGAGTAGATGATTTTTAAAGGTTTTCCTAAGAAAAACTGATAAGCCCCAGGGCGGGGCCATTTTTGGCCCCAGGGTCAAAATTTGACCAAATTTGCTAGAAAATCATTAGGTTATGATACATACCAAATATCAAAGGTCTGGGCATTTGGGTTTCTGAGAAGAAGATTTTTTAAGATTTTCTTATGCGTTAAAAGTTGTCTATACGGTCATGTTAGAAAACCTGGTCCCACAGCAAGGGGAATAACTCTAGTCAAAATCTTTGAACAAGATTTCGTTCCCCCTTGTCACTGATGTTTCTGACAAAGTTTGGTTGAAATCGGGTCAGTGGTTTCTGAGGAGATGTTGTTTGAAAATGTGAACGGACGACGTACGACGGACCGAATGGGATCACAATAGCTCATCCTGAGCCTTCGGCTCAGGTGAGCTAATGATACACAAGAGAACCTAATAAGCCATCAGAGTTACTTAGTGTTGAAAGAGTTAAACACCAAGGTACTCTATGTCTGATTAGGATCCAAACTGTTGCAAATATCCGAGTGTAGGTTGCAACGGCAGTGAAAGGTTTAATGCAACTTTACTCCAATAGCACATTTATCAATTCTGCTGAGTTGGGTATTAGCCATTTGTAAGGTGACACAAACAAGCCCTTAGAATCAGAAATTTGCTATGTGAAGGGTATACAGGAGTTATAGCTCTGAAGGCCTTTACCTTATTACCCATACATGTCTTTTTACTCCCTTCAATTTATTCCCCAACTGAAGAAAATAGTTCCATTCTATACAATCATGAATATGCACCAAACAAAATATTTTCTATATCCTAGCAGATGGTGGCTTAAAGCAGGCTGAAAGTAAAGCAGAATACGCCTTAAGGCGCATTTTGCTTTACTTTCAACCTGCCTTAAGTGGACATCTGTTTTCAAACATAAAAACAGGCTATGGGGAAATGGGTTCAATAAGCCATGTAAAAAGACCATAATTTAACACACTGTAGGCTTAATATCTGTACCCTTGCTCCTTAAAAGCTAAAAAATAACCCCAGTCCTGGTTGAGTTCAAAAGAATGTTAACTCCTTGCATGTTAGCAGCGAAACCATGGTTACCTTTGCAAACAGTTTAGATTCACTTGAGATGCTGAGTTACACAGTACCTCATCTGAATCCAAACTATTTGACACTTAGAGCCTATTTTGAAAATAATTATCATAAAAATCAATATTAGAATAGTAGTTGAGGCCAACTGTTGCAGTTGCCATATTTCCCAGCATTCAAACAATGGGCAGCCTTTTAGACTTCAGTTTAATGCATGCTAACATTGCAGAAACCTACAGATGAGTGTCAAACAGTTAAGATCCAGATCACAGGACTCCAGATATATGAGGGAGTAAACTGAACAAATCCAATATTTTCTTACTCATTTTAGCACAAAATCTTATGATGTTACTACTCATTAGAATTGTCTCTTCGAGACGGTTCTAACGAGTAGTGACATAATAGGGTTTAAAGCAGAAATAAAGATATTAGTTTTTGAAATACTCCCCTTATCTAGAGCCCTGCAGATAAGATATTGCAGTACAGTATCTAATCTGGATCTAAGCTATTAACAAGCACCAGTCATGTTGGATAGGCAGGAAAATTATTCTGTCATCTTCTGCATGGTTTACCAGTCTAGACTTCAGGGCTCAAGATAACAGGGAGTAAACTGAACAAATCAAACATTTTCTCACTCATTTCAGCACCAATTCCTAAGGTGTTACTACTTACAAAAATTCTAATGAGTATTGACACCATGGGTTTAATGCAGAAATAAAGATTTTAGTTTTTTAAATACTCCCCTTTTCTTGAGCTCTGGGTTTGACTGAGTAAAATTCTTAATGTCTCCTAACAATTTCATTGTAATGTGAGGTGCCTTTTTATATTCTAAACAAATCATTCATAATCTCATAATGTATTCAACTTATGTTGTAAAATGAAATATACCTCGTATGGGCAAAGGTAATGAAATAACTGCACCAGTAAATGCTATGAAAGCTATTTATGATAATTTCAAAGAAGTTCACATAATAATTATACACAGAGTTTAATGATTGTGAAATGGTTCAATAACATTGTACAGTCGAACTTCGATATCTTTAACTGATTTAACTGGAACTATCCGATAGTTCGACACATGAACTGCATTATTTCATGCTAGGTTAAGTCGAACATACCCATATTTCAAAGTTAAAACATGCCTTAGCCACGTTTTAACTTTGAAATACGGGTATGTTCGACAAAACCGACTTCGAGATATCGAAGTTTGACTGTACTAAACAAACACTTAAAAGTGATAAATTGGTTTCGGGTAGGGCTGGGGATTTGATATGTGAGAAAATGATAAAAATTATTGACATGAAAGCGTCAATTTCTTAATTTCTTAAAGCCTCATTATGTTTCCTGATAACTGAAATAATGCACTGATAAATACTGTTGTTCCTGCTGAGGACTGAGTATATATTTGAATTTTCAGCATTAAATAATTTATGATCAACCTTCGTAAGTGGGGGTCTGCAATGGTATGCTACTAACTTTTGTCTGAAATATTTTCTGACAACAGCCCCTGCAAATCAACATTACTGGTAATCTTTTAAAAACGGAATAACAGTTGACACGAAAGATTCAGCACAAAAACATAATGGGACCAAAATAAAGCACAATAAACTAATCTGACTGGTTCACCCACAAGTTAAATCATAATGCATGTCATTGTATGATCTATTCACATCAACAGAGAACCAGACAAGGTGAGTATTTTATATCCAAACAGCCTCATCATGCTGAATAGTTGTCTGCTCAAAGTATATTGTCTGCAATTATTTTAAATTTTTTTTTTTAACTTAAACAATATTTAATACTTGAATGAGTGGCAAACATTTTGAATCCAAATCAGATGCCATATTATGGGACATCTGATCTGGAACCAAGCTGTTTGCAAATATTAGCCAAGTCGTACTCAGACAAATCTAATGAGTAGTCACAACATTGAGTTTTGTGGCGATATAAAAGGAGAAAATGTTGGAAATGTTCATGTTGTTTCTGCTAAGGTTTATAGTCCCGCATAAGCTTTATCAGATGCGTCATCCCATTGTCTCAGGATTGGGACAATGGTCAGCATAAAGCATCATGCCTATTATTGAGTGGAAATGTTCAGTTCAGATCTACTCACTCTTATCTAGAGCCCTCGGTCCAAGATTATAAAACTTTTGAGTTGAGTCTGAGTTCATTCTTAAGCATCTGATTGGTCAGATTTGAGCAAAAGCTCAAATCTGACCAATCAAATGCTTGAGAATGGTCTTGGACTCAACTCAAAGGCTTTACAACCTTGGGGCCAAATCAATGAAGTAGAAACCTGCATGATGAATGGCAAATGACACCCTGAATAAAATATAGTACATATTATGTGTAAAATAGATCATTCACTAACCAAAAGGCAGGACCGACTGATATGCATTCGTAAAAAAACTGCATGCTTTAAAATTGCATAGGGCTAAAGTTGAATAGTAAAAACATACACAGAATAAATGCAAGGCAATTCTATAAAAATCTAAATTAAAGTGCACCAATTATTCTCAGTATACTTTGTATAGTAAAATATAGAGCTAGTAAAGTTCTGCTAATACGATCTCTGAAATGAAGATCCAATGCTAGTGTTAACCCTATAGCCTTTTTCTAGTACTGAAGCTAGGTAACCACTTAAAGCAGGCTGAAAGGAAAGCAGAATGCATACAAAGGCACATTCTACTTTACTTTTAGCCTGCTTTACGCTACCATCAGCTATGACATAAGATATATTTTTAGGGTACATGTTCATGGAGGTATAAATAGGAATTATTTTCTTTAGTGGAGTAACAAATTAAATGCCCTAAAAAGGTATTTCTATGGGGGAAAGGCCGGCCGGGTTAAAAGATCATTTTAGATGAGTATACTGACATCGCTAGGGTTCAATGGGTTAACACCTGATATCAATCGTTCATTTCACTTGTCATAGTAGCAAGCCTTTACTCTATAGTTTTATATAAAACAATCTTAAAATCTTTTTACTGCATTAAATGCAAATTACGAATAAAATCATTTATTGTTAAAGGCAAACTCTTGTAAAGTTGAGGAGAAACGAATCAAACATATCACTTTTTGCAGTGATTATCAACAGGTTGTGCAAGTTGCAGTAGAAGAGACATATAGTTTTATATTCTTTCTTATTTAATGAAATGAAATACAATCAAATATTCAAAATGACATCATTTTGAAAGTTCTGACGATTTATCTTAATCTGAGTGGCAATCTATGAGTTCAGATTAGTAAAATAAAACTTCTCTACTACAATCACTAAATTGTGTTAATTATCAGGTGTTTAAGAAAGGTAACTGCTTAAAGCAAGGTGAATGTAAAACAGAAAGCTCCTGAAGGAGCTTTCTGATTTTCATTCACCTTGCTTTAAACTGTCCCCTGTATTTTATACAGTCAAATAACATTCTTTTTAGTGGTTACACAGGGCTCCAGATAAGAGGGAGTTAACTGAACAAATCCAACTTTTTCTCACTTATTTCAGCACCAAATCCTATGTTGTTACTACTCATTAGAATCATCTCTTTGAGACGATTCTAATGAGTAATGACACCATAGGGTATCAACCAGAAATAAAGATTTTGGTTATTGAAATACTCCCCTTATTTGGAGCTCTGGCTACAGTAGAGAGGTTTTACTGTACATGTCCTAGCAATGTTCTTTTCCTCCTCAACAATACACGCCAGATAGTTTTAACCATCTACTGGGTAGCTCATAAACACATACAATTATATACACCACAGGTAATTATAGTAATATTTTGCTTATCTTATCCAGTTCTAAACTGATTGACTCTCAGACTATTATACTTCTGTAGCAAAAAGGAAAAGAAACTGACAAAAAGATTAACAACATTAACCCCTTCATTGCAATCATTTCAACAGATTTTAGTTATCAGCTTTTATTTCTCAAATTTAATTTTTTTAGGTATTTTGACTTTAGAAATATACAATTGAGGGTCAAACAGTTTGAATCTTGATCAGACCCCGCGTAACGCGGCATCTGGTCAGGATTCAAACTGTTTGCAAATAGCCATTGCACTCCAGGTAAGGCAGTCAAGGGGTTAAAGTTAACAGTGAAAGTGAACCAATTATTGTTTCAATATTTTGGTTTGATGATTTTTCCCAGTAGGTCATCATAACAGAATGATGACTGTTTCTTAGGTTAATGAATCATTGTTAAAATTGTTATAATAGTTCACAATCAAGGTATTGCAAATTACCTGCACTTGTTTATGATATTTAAGCTACCACAAGTGTTCAGCTACCATTCAGTAAAGAATCATGCTGATCCTGAACAAATCACTGACACCTGAAACTTTAACCCATTACTCCATAGATACACATTTAAATGCATTCAATTTAGTCCTCTACTTAAGAAAATAGTTTCTCTTTACACAGTCATGAATATCATAAGAAATAGTTCTAATGTTCTGGCACATGATAGCTTAAAGCAGGCTGAAAGTAAAGCAAAATGTGCCTTAAGGCACATTCTGCTTTACTTTCAAACTGCTTCAAGTGGTCACCTATTTCCTAAACTTAAATCAGGCTAAGGGGTAATGGGTTAAAAGATCGTGAGCGACATGTATCTTCTTCAGGAATGGTGGCTGAACAAAGATTTAACTTTAGACATGTAAATGTCTTCTAACAGAATCTCTTAAAACTGAGCATTGGTAATACACAGGGAAACCCTGCTAATATGAAAACTCAAAAGAAAACCCCCTTGCTGGTGTTAATGACAGATGGCAGCTTTAAGCAGGATGAAGGTAAATGCTTTACATTCACCTTCTTTAAAGCAGCCATCCATCCATCTAAATATAAAATAAAATCATTCTATTGAGCTCTCCAAACAGTGATTTCTACCTGTATTTGCAAAAGTCTCAAACCTTGAACTATATAACTCTAATCTCAAAGGTACAAAAATAAACTGAGATTCTCCATCCTTTGAACACAATTTTATGAGAATTTTAAAATCAAACCCTTCATTACAAACATATCTTTTTTCAATTGAAATATTTCTTGTTATATTGTCTTCTAATTTTTTGAAGATTGTTTAATGTCTGTCTCTTATTTCAGTATGTTTATGTTCTAAAGTACAACACTATACTACAGCACTCTCTGAAATGAGCTGCATACTAGACTAATGGAAGAATTTAAAGATCTTTAAAGGCATGTGACATCTTAATGAAGAACGAAAATAAAACTCCTGAAGTTGCCACATGTTAAAAAGACCCATAATGAGACTCATTTTGAATAACACTTAATATGAGAGGTTAAGTGAAATAGATCTATACCCTTTATAACAATTTGATATTTCAATAAAATATGTAAATAAACGCTTATGCCCCCGAAGACATCCTTTACAATATATTCTGAATCTATTCTAGATCAAATTGAGGTTGGGGATTATCGGTGAATTGGTAATGGTCCAAAGCAATAATTAACTGTATATGTATCAAAGCATTGTAGTAAGTAGTGTTGATGCTAGAGGAAACGGTACAATCTAGTTAACTAAGAAATAACCCATTTACAATATTCTAAGTCCAAATTAGGTCAAGGTCAAAATCAAGGTTGGGGTAATATTGGTGGATAGGGAATGGTCCACTGTAACAACTGTATAAATATCCAAGTATTTGAATAAGCAGTGTTGATGATGGACAAAACGGTAAAATCTACTTAACCTTTTTACGGACGGACAGGACAACCACTATATGCCTCCGCATCTATAGATGCCGGGGGCATAAAAAGTTAAAACGAAAGAGAACTTGATATCTTTATAGCTTTCCCATTTTCTGTATAGCATGTACATGTCAGCATCAAAGTAGGCAGTATGACAACAACTCTGCAAATCTCATTCACTGCCTTATACAAAGTAGATCTACAATCAATTTGGATCCTAAACAGATGCCACATAACATGGCATCTGATTGGGACCCAATTTGTTTGACACTCATTGTGATATAACTTTAGTCAATTGATTTATATCATTAATTTGAGAAATAAAAAGTACCGGTAGACAGCATTTGTTAAAAGCAGAGGACACCATTGCAGTGAAGGAGTTTTAATGTAGTATAAAGGTAATTCAGAAATGTCCAAAGGTACTTGTCTACATAACATAGATCTAAACATTTAATGTAAAAATAGCACACACATTTGCTAGGCATCAAAATATCCATGGTAACAGCACTTTTATTGCATGAAAATGAAAAACTACACACATATTCACTACATAGATCAAAGAAAAACCATTGCGTGATCTTAATATTTGACAACAATATTGTAAAAATATATTAGCACACATAAAATGTGTAGAGAGAAAGTTGGTTCACACACTTGTTCATTTTGATTTCACGACAATAAGCAACATATAATAATGAGATTCATAAATCATGTTAAAAACATCAATGAAACAGTATGCACCAATGAAATTCAATTAATATGAAGAAAACAACTTGTTAATCTTCAACATACTAATGTATCAGCCACTCCTGTCATCTACCATGAAAACATACAATCAAATGTTTGCAGATTTCGTCTTTACTCTTCAACTATGACGTTTGCAAAATTTAGTATACTTGGCATGTGAATCAACATCTGCAGATTTTATTTATTTCTAAAGTGATCTTTGAAAATGTAACTTATTTAACTATGTACTTAATAGATACACATTTAATTAATTCCTACACTGAAGAAAATAGTTCCAATTTATACAGTAATGAATGTGCAACATAAGAAATATTTCCTTTATCCTAGTAAATGACAGCTTAAAGCAGGCTGAAAATAAAGCAGAATGTGCCTTTAGGCACATTCTGCTTTACTTCCAACCTGCTTTAAGTGGGCATATCCGTCTTCAAAACTAGAAACAGGCTATGGGGTAAAGGATAAAAGCAACATTTGCAGATGTAGGTTTCTTGCAGATGTAGGTTTCTGGAAACATTTGTAAATATTTTCTAAATTGACATTTTATTTCCATGTTGAGTTGCCAGTTACATCAGTATGTGAAAGATTAATGCATAATGTTTAAAAGAAATATATCATTAACAGCCTAGAGAAAATAAATCCAGTTTGCTCTCGTTGTTTGAATAATCTCTTTTCTTTATTTACACTTTTACATAATAACACTGTTAGAAAGAACCAACAAATGAAAACAAAGGTAAGTGTAACCTGTGCTCAGTGAACACCTCGGTGAAGAGACTTGGAGGAATCTAAAGATAGGTGGCAGCTTAAACATTCCCCAATAGTTTGTTTGCAATTTTTAATCAGGTGGGTGCTTAAAGCAGACTGAAAGTAAAGCAGACAACTTCTGACTGGGTTTTCCAGTTTATTTTCAGCCTGCTTTTAAAGCATCCGCATCTCTGGGTGCAATATTTTTTTTCTTAAAGTCTTTTTAACAGAACATGGTACATGTTGAAGAATGAAAAGGTATTTCAAATGAGGAATAGATAAAGGCATCATAATATCCTCATAATTATACCTTTACATGCTTCTACCCTGTCTTTTACCCATTACCCCATAAAAAGCCTTTTTAATGCCTGTAATTTATTCCTCTACTGAAGAAAATAATTCACTTTTTATACAGTGATGAATATGTATCATAAGAAATATGTTCTATATCCTAGTAGATAATAGCTTAAGCAGGCTGAAAGTAAAGCAGAATGCGCCTTAAGGTGCCTTCTTCTTTACTTTCAACCTGCTTTAAGTGACCGTCTTTCTTTAAAACTGGAAACAGGCTATGGGTTAACCCATTAACCAATACTCTGTTTTCTAGTTTTGAAGACAGGTGACCAGTCACATTCAGTCTGGTTTAAGCTTCCATCTGCTAGGATATAGACATTTGTCTGTATATTACATTTGTCATGCATTAAGCTGCCACCTGTCTTAAAGGTCACACATTTCTTTCTTTGCACGTTCACCTGACACTGGTCTGAGTATATTGAGTAGTAAGTATTTATCTGTTTTATTTGCACAAGTGGATTTCCAAGCCATGTACAGATAATAACCTTATTTTGTTGTAATTTAACTATTTGCAAGCTAGCGGCAGATATATCTGCCACAGTGATTATCTTTGCAAACGGTTTGGATCCAGATGAGACGCCGCGTCACGCGGCGTCTCATCAATATCCAAATTGTTTGACACTCTGTTTTGCAAAGAAATTTAGAAAAATCTATTTTTAGAACAATAGCAGATGACAAAATGTTGCAGACGAAAAAATTACCCAGCATGCAAAGAGTTAATGTTAATGTTTCTAAGCACTGTGAACACATGAGATACATGAAGAAAACAAAACTATACCTCAATCAGCTTAGAAAGAAACTCATTATCTTTATAACTCATTCACCCCTGAAACTTTTAAACGACAATTCCAGTTCCGAATTCAATCTAGTCCATTTCTGATTATTTAGACTTTTAGGGTTGGTTTCTGCAATATATTGCAAAATGACAAACAGTGCAGACCCTGACCAGAGGGCTCTTGCAAGACCCATCTGATCAGTGTCTATATTGTTTGCATAGAACAAGTGTACTCTTCATGGTTACAATGATGACTGGTACACTCGTCTAAGGTTGAATGTGTTGATAATGATATACAAACTTATAACTGCCAAGATATGTTTAGCACTGTGTCTGTATTTAGTCTTTCTACCACACTGTGTCGAGACTAAAGCCTTTAAGGCAAATCTACTCTCAATTATCTACACCACTGTTTTGATTCTTATAATCAACATCAAGATTTGAAGTTTTACAAACTTTTCTTTACTTTCCTATTCTGCAGTGATGACAAACTTTCAGTAGCATTTGTGGCGCAATATCAATCTTCAGTGTCTTTCTAAAAATTGTACAGTACATATTAAGAATTTACAATTTAATGTAACTATTGATGTGATTGAAGTCTACCTTTCAATCTTGTTTAATCCACAATATAAACTGTACAGAGATCATCAAGTTATCTCCCTTGTAAGTAGCACACTTTTCCTTGCAGTGCTGTCTCCCTTGCCATCACCAATTATAGCTTTTTTTCATATACAAATCGGTCTAATAACTCCCTCACTTTCCTTTCTACTCCATGTATTCCAATGGCACAAACTTGTTACTTAAACATGATCTTTTTTATTGAGCATACTGAACACAAGGCACAAAGACTTCCCGAGTCTAAAAAGCTAAAGGCACTCGATCTAATTTGTAAAGCAATTCACAAACACCTTTAAAGTCTTGGTACCAAAGTAACTGTTATACTAATAAAGTAGTTATACAATAATTTCCTGCTGTTAAGATCACCTTCATCAACATGCCATAGAACAAATTTACCCCTATCTCTGAATATTTAACCCATTGCTCCATAGATGCATTTTGACACATTTTTTTCTTAGAAAATACACTTTTTTTTTTTAGAAAATACAGACATGTAGTTTTAACTTGTACAGTCAGGAATATATATGCATCTTAAGAAATATTTTCTACATACTAGCTGATGGTAGCTTAAAGTAGGCAGAAAGTAAAGCTGAATGCGGCTTTTAAAGGCACATTCTACTTTACTTTGTACCTGCTTTAAGTGATTACTTGTATTCAAAACTAGAAATATGACACAAGCACCCTGAATAAATTGCACTTAAATGAAGATTTCCTGATTGTTTTAAATTCAGGTGGTAGCTTAAAGCAAGATGAAAGTAAATCAGAAAGCTCTTATATTAGCTTTTTTGCTTTATCTTCATCTTGCTTTAAGCAACCACTTGCCCTAAACATTGAAGTGCTATAGCAGTTTGATATAGTTGATTTGCACTTATGTTTAAGGAGGAAAGGGTTATAAGAAATGTTGCAATTGTGTTAATTGTAGGAGACTGTTTACCTGTTTCCCTCATACAAACAAGCTTATAAGTTTTTTAATAAAGAGCCAGCGGAATATTTCCTAAATCCTGACGGGTTGTGACTTAATGTAGTCTGAAAGTAAAACAGAACTCTCTCTAAGGGACATTTCTGCTTAACTTTCAGACTGATTGAAAGATCCAGCTGTACTAAACACAGATAACATGCAATGAAGGAAATGGAATAACAGAATAAAGGTAAATCAGAGAGCTCCTGTAAGAGATTTCTGCTTTATCTTGAATCTGTTCTATGAAGTCACCTGTCCTTAAAACTAGAAACAGGCTATGGGAAAAAGAGCTGACAAGGTCTAGTAGTCTTTCAAGCAGTCATAACAGCAGGAAGTTATCATTGTTCATGACTATCAACATTTATTCGGGGCTCCAGATAAAGGGAGTATTTCAAACATACAAATCTTTATTTCTGGATAAACCATATGGTGTAACTACGGTACTCATTAGAATCATCTCGAAGAGACAATTCTACTGAGTAGTAACACCATAGGATTTGGTGCTAAAATGGGAGAGAAAATGTTGGATTTGTTCTGTTTACTCCCTCATATCTGGAACCGTGTTTATTTCTTGACATGTATCAATGTCTCCTTGTAAAGAATCTATTTTCCTCTGCAAGTTGCATCATAGTTGAGTTCATATCGTTCACTACCATATTAGAAGTGTTCATTAGTGAGGACGTATATCTTGATGCCTGAGAAGTGGACCTGTTACTCATTGCTGTGGGACTATAAACTTGGTTCATGTTCTCTTGTGATATTGAGTTAATATTGTCCATAAAGTTCTCAGCTGAGATAGAATGTAAATTGTCCATAAAATTCTCAATAGGAGGCGCTTCCGGTTCCCTCCTAGTTTCCACAATGTCTGTGGAGCTGGTTACCTGATTACAACCAGGGGACATCTCAAGCTTGTTAAACTGTGACCTTTGACCTGTCTGCTGCTGTTGACAGTCATGATTGAATCCCTGATTAGCCATTGGTCCATTAAATTGCATATTCATGAACTGCTGGTTAAACATCTGCTGCTGCTGTTGTTGTTGCATATTCATTTGACCATGTCCACCATTAAACATCTTATTTGGAAAGTTTCCTTGCATGTTCATCATTGCATTATTGTTGGGCATCATCTGTTGCTGGGCTTGGGGTGATGGTTGTTGTTGTTGCTGATGTTGTTGTTGTTGCTGCATTATCATTTGATTTCTGCTGGCTGCCTTGGCCCGTGGTGGGATCTGTGACTGACTGATGTGGGGAACTTGGACTTGTGGGCTGTCTCTTTCAACCTTGGTTACTGGGGCATGAGGGACATGACCTTGACCTTGTAGCATCGGATTATGCATCATTTGACCTTGACCTTGCATCATTTGCATTGGGGTGAGTTTTCCCATATGATGAGTAAGAAGAGGCCCACTTTGACTGGACTTGGGTGTGAGAGGTGGGTGGGGTACTTGTACATTAGGAGGTATGGGGGAGTGCATCATGGGTGGCATGTTGTTCATTTCTGGGCTCATCTGCATGTTGTTTACCATGTTCCAGTTCATGTTGTTAGGGTTCATATTGGTGTTATCTTTGATCTTGTGAGGTGGCATACTGCCTGTAGTGTTCTGTGGCATAGGCATGCCCTGGGTGGGGGTAACGGGTGGGAGTCCCATGCCCTGGGCCTGAGACTGAGGTAGGTTTGATGTTTGTGAGTTCTGACCTTGAACCCAGGCAGCAGTGTTCTCTCTGGATAGCTGCTGCATGGCTTGAGAGTCATTGGGCATGGTTCCAGTCATGTGATTCTGACACTGTGAGTTCATTTGCATATTGTCCATGGCCTGATTCATACAGTTCATACCTTGATTGCTCATGTTCTGATTTGAGTCAAAAAAGTTTTGCATTGGCATACCTTGCAAGGAATTATTAGCAGAAAACTGATTACCCATATTTGAACCATCATGTGAATTTTGAGTGTAGTTCCTTGAACCATCACTAGAATTCTGCACAAAGTTGCTGCCCATGTTCTGACTGTTGGTGTTCATGTTACCAATATTAGCACCTTGTTGCAAGTAAAATATTTCTGATTCAGTAAGCATAGAGGGGTCATATGAGATCATAGAGTGTCCGTCACCATATCTTTCATTTAAGAATCTCCGCATATCATCAGGAATAATCAAGTCCATGTTATCTTCCAGCATTTTATCCTCGAGTGCCGCCTCAGCATCTGTATCCATGATCTGACTATCAAAATCCTCCACCTCATGATCAGTAGCTATGCTGCTCCGTGAAGAATGAAATGTATTATTTGATCCTGATTTTTTCCGTAAAGGTTTCATGGTATGAGGCACCGGTAATGGTTTGACCATATTTAAACTATGTGTTCTCTGTAACTGTTTTAAAGCACTGAAATTAGGGTCCATAGCCCTCACTGGATCACTGGCCCTTCTTGCATCACGATTTGGGATTTCGTGTGGTAAAGGAGTCCGACACGGAGTACTTGTACTAGTTCTAGCACTCCCTATCTCCTGCCGGGCAGCCAAGAACCGTGCAATTCGTTCTTGTTGATATTTGCTGCCAGGACTACGCAGTGCAACGTTCGACTGCACAGGTAAGTTTGGCTGACTGCCAAGACATGCTTTCTGAAACTGAGCCTCCATATTACTCATATTTGCACTAGAGTCACTGTTACACGATCGACGCGAGTGATTCATTGGCCGATTGCCTGTGATGTCATACTCGTATGGAGAATTTGTAATACTGAGACGATTAGTTGACAGTTCACTAGAACGTCGACTTGATGAGAGGCTTCCAAATGGGTAAGGGCTGTTGTCGGACCGTAGACTGCTGAAGTAGGAGCTCAACGTACTGGTGTTACTGTCACGCCTTGTGCGGAACATGTTATTGTGGGAATCACTGCCACCTGAAACATTCAACATATCTCTTATTAACCCTTTCCCCCATAAATACGCCTCTTAATTTATTCCTCCACTGAAGAAAATAGTTCCAATTTATACAGTAATAAATATAACATCAGAAATATTTTCAATAGTCTAGCAGATGGTAGCTTAAAGCAGGTTGAAAGTAAAGCAGAATGTGCCTTAAGGCACATTCTGCTTTACTTTTAACCTGCTTTAAGTGGTCACCTATCTTCACAACTAGAAACAGGCTATGGGGTAATGGGTTAAAAATAGAATGAAAAATTTAGGTTGGAATTCAGTATGACATCTACCTTGCAGAAAAAGGAAATTAACCCTTTTATCCATAGCCCGTTTTTAGTAGTGAATAGAGGTGACCACTTCAAACAAGTTGAAAGTAAAGTAGAATGCGCCTCAATAATGCACAATCTGCTGATACTTCCAGTCTGCTTTAAGCTGCAATCTGCTAGATTATAGAATATATTTCTTATAATACATATTCACGGCTGTATAAATATGAACTATTTACTTCAGTGGAGTAATAAACTAAATGCAGATAAAATTATTAAATGTGTATCTATGGAGTAAAAGGTTAAAGGCAAAGAAACACAGCTACTGGAGTAAACAAACGGATGACAATGATTTTTAATGTATCTTTTCTTCAAAGAAATGCCTTTTCAAACCATAACATTCAAATTTTATTACCTAATCCTCATATATAATATATACAACTTTTAATACTTCTTCCCTATCTTGACAGGTGACTATCTTGTCTTGTTTCACTTTCAGCCTGTAAGCCATTAGGCAAAGAAGTAAAGGGCATCACAAATGCTTCAAATACTTTATCTTATTTCATTATTTTCAGAGCTGACTACATTATATATCACCAAAGAAATATTAACCCTTTACTCTATAGCCCTAGTATTGAAGACAGGTGACCATTAAAGCAGGTTGAAAGTAAAGCAGAATGTGCCTTTATACACCTTCTGCTTTACTTTCAGCCTGCTTTAAGCTTTCTTATGATACATCTTGATGACTGTATAAATTGGAACTAATTCAGGTGAGTAATAAGTTAAATGAGTTAAAATGTGTATATATGGCATAATGGGTTAAGCTAAGTTTATTCCAGCATAACCACACAATACTGATGCAAAAAGGGCTCAAGATAATGGGAGTATATCCAGAGCTAAAAGTCAGCAACAAACTCTATGGTGCAATTACTCACTCAATTTGTCTCTTTGGAATGATCTAATGAGAATTTACACTATAGGGTTTGGTGCAGACATGATTGAAAGTACTGGAAATATCTAGTGAATTTCCTCTTATCCCTGGAGCCATGTAAAACATTAAATATTAGATTTAGGAGCTGTTCAATCTGGGTCTATACCATCTTCAAGAAGCATCGAATTATGCTATTAGCAGGCAAACGATATAGATAGTATACCATGTAGATCCGAGATCCTCTTGCTGTGGTTAGGGGCTGCTGGGGGCTTCAGGTCAGTAAGGGTTGTCTGTAAGGGGCCATTGCCGCTATCCTTCTGCACACCTGTAGTACAAACAAGTTTTAGGCGATTGTTCCATACACAGCTGAGTTACAAACAACATGCTGTCCAAATAACTGATAATACGGTAAAACTAAAATTTAACAAAATTATTCTTTCTGTAGAACAAGTAGGAAACAATTTCTAGTCTATAATACAGTCAAAGCTCTGATCATTTCAAGAAAGAGCAAAAAACTTGATTAGGTTTTATACTGGACAAGAAAGATTTTGGTTTTGTCGTTTGTTCAAGAGGCAGCTTACTGCTGGACAACATACAGAAAGCTCTTTTACCATTTCCTTTACAGACAAAGGTGCAAGTTAATCTTAACCTTATCCTACCGTGATTAAGTCAGGATACTGCTTACCCCATTACCCCATAGCATGTTTCTAGTTTTGAAAATAGGTGACCACTTAAAGCAGGTTTAAAGTAAAGCAAGGCGCATTCTGCTTTACTTTCAACCTGCTTTAAGCAAAAATCTGCTAGAATATAGAAACTATTTCTTATGGTATATATTCATGATTGTATAAAGTGGAACTAATTTCTTTAGTGAAGGAAAAAATTGAAGGCGTAAAAAGGCTTATTTATGGGGGAATGGGTAAAAGCAAGATGAAACAAATTTAGAAAGCTCCTTAAGAAGCTTTTTGCCCTACTTTTGTCTTTCTTTTAGATACCATTTGTATTGAGCAACATCAATGAATATTGATTTGTGGTGCTTATGTGGAGGAAGGGGTAAAGGGGTCCTATGGTATTTGTACTGAGAAAAAGGTCAAACACAAACACTTTACATGGGGCATGTATAACACTCTCACTACTTACGGTTATTGCCAACAGGTGGAAGAAGAGCAAGGTTCTTCTGGGTGAGACGTTTCTGTAGAGTTTTACTGGCATTAAGTCTGTTCTGTTGCCGTACAACAACCAAGTTGTTAGAGCCAGGTACCTGTAAACACAAAACATAACTCTCATTTAAATTGTGATGAAAAGGCTGTCCCAATATGTAACTAACTTTTCTCTTTTATATTGTAAAAATAGTGAGAAAAAACCCAACCTACATGCAAAAACTTAATGTTTTCAAAACTTTTGTCATTTTCTATATTTTATTGCACGGCATTTGCATTCATTTTGTTAAAGAGGTAAAGAATAACATTGTCTCCACTATAGCAGCAATACCAGTAGTATCAGGCAAGGCAATGACATTCCTCACATTAACTCATTCCTTCCTGAAACTTTAAATAGACATTCCAGTTTCCAATTGAGTTTAGTCAATTTCTGACTTTTAAGAGTTATTTTTGTCAATGTTTGGCATTATGACAAACAGTGAAGACCCTGATCGGAGCCCTCTGATCTGGGTCTTCACTGTTTGCACAGGACAAGTGTACTGTTCACATGTTCACTGTTTCAAAAGGAAGCCTATATGCGGGACAAGGGTTCAAAGGGTTAACACAGTCAACCCTAGCAACAAGTATACTCATCATTTGCAAACAGTATACCTTTAGAGAGAACATTTGTCATATACAAACTGTGTAGACCAGATTAAAGGAGCCCTCTGATCAGACTGCAATGTTTGCCATTGCAATATATGGCAGAAAACAACCCTAAATAGCCAACAAGAGCACAGCATGCAGGTGCCAACACTTGTTTGTTTTTGAAGATCAGTGAAATATACTGTAAAACAAGGTCTGACAAAGGTCTAGGTCAGTTGGTAAAATGTTTTGGTATGTCTGGATAGGACTTGTCAAGATGAACATGCATACCAAAAATGAAGGTTGCTGATGAAAAATTGAAAAAGTTACAATTTCAGACAACTACAGTGCAGACGCCGAGTGACGACAATAATCCTTTTTTCCCCCTAAAAATAACAACAACAGACTTTAACCCATTACCCCATAAATACGCCTTTTTATGCATCTAATTTATTGCTCAACAGAAGAAAATAGCTCTAATTTATACAGTAATAAATCATAACAAACATTTTCAATATTCAGGCAGAGGGTAGCTTAAAGCAGGTTGAAAGTAAAGCAGAATGCGGCTTCAGGCGCATTCTGCTTAACTTTTAACCTGCTTTAAGGATGTAGGCCTGTCTTTTTGAGCATTATGAAATTTCCGAAATATTTTACGAACTCATTTTCCCAAAAATGTTAAGAACTCATTTTTGGTGAATGCATACAGTCATAAAATACTATTTTCCCGGGAAAAAAATGGATTTTTGTTCGGGACGGAACATTTTAAGTTGTATGTCCTATTCGTAGTTTACAGCATACACCGTTTTCATAGGTAGGTTGCATTTTGTTACATCCGATTTCATTTCAATTTCTCAGAATATAAGCATGAAATTTTTATGGTAGTACAGTTTTAGTATAAATTATACATAATTCAATAGATCAAATGATATTTTTTCGAAAAAAAATATTTTTGGTAAAAATACACCAAAAAGTGAAAAAATGGATTTATTTAATAAAATGTTCTATATCTTTTTTTTAAAGATCCGGGACCCTGTGTTTTTATTTGCTATTTCACTAAAACTTTATGTTTGCAAGGCTAAAATCAACAAATAAAAAATTTGGTATTTAGTTTGCTACAATTTGTAGGGCAAGTTTCACTGTGCCTTTTTCTCCCATTATAACAAAGTGGGTGGGGTAAACTTTACTCCTTTCCGGTGAAATCAAACAGTTTTATTGTGGATCTTGAAAAAACTTTATTTTCAGGGTTTATTCTTACTATGGTAATATAAATTAGGATACAATTTGTACAAATAGATTGTTTAAATAAAGTTTTAAAATCCGTAGTACAAAAAAGTAAGAGTTTTTGTGAAGCTTCAATTTTAGGGGGGTAGCCTTGAAAAATCTCAAATTGTGAAAAAGAATGGTCCGGTACCCCCACTTTTTTCACCAGTTTTGTCATAGAAACTAATTTTACTGTCTGTATGCAAAGTTTGAAGAATTTAATAATTACTTTCCAAAGGTGCACCTACCCCCTTAAGTGATCACCTATCTTTAAAACTAGAAACAGGCTATGGGCTAATGGGTTAAAGACGTTAAAAATGGACTAGACTTAATTGGAATCTGGAATTTTTCATGGGTGAAAGAGGTAATTGTGGTTCTCACCTCAGCTTCATCTGGCTCTGGTATATCCACCTCTTCCTCTATCCCTGTACTGATTGCCATAGAGATGACCTGTGACCCCGAGGTCATGTGATCTTCAAGGTCAGACTGAAGGTTATTGGTGACATTCACCTCGGGACTACTCTGTGGTGATGGATGCTGCTGTATCACTGAACCAACATTGTCCTGTAAATAAGGCATTGCAGTGAAGTCAGGGTCCCCAAAATAAGAGTGGGTCAGTCAACTGAACATTTCTCCTTAACCCATTTCCCCATATTAACCCATGGAAGCACCTTTTAGCACATTGAATTTATTCTTCCACTGAAGAAAATAGTTTCACTTTATCCCTTTCCCCCATAGAAGCGACTTTTAGCGTATTTAATTTATTCCTCCGCTGAAGAAAATAGTTCTAGTTTATACCCTCATGAACAATTACTATTACAACTATTTTATAATAGCCTAGCAGATTTTAGCTTAAAGCAGGCTGAAAGTAAAGCAGAATGTGCCTTAAGGCACATTCTGCTTTACTTTCAACCTGCTTTAAGTGGTCACCTGTTTTTAAAACTAGAAACAAGCTATGAGGTAAAGGGTTAAACAGTCATTAATATGTTCAGTAATAAAGGTTTTCTACATCCAAGCAGACTGTACCTTAAAACAGGTTGAAAGTAAAGCAGAATGCGCCTTAAGGCGCATTCTGCTTTACTTTCAACCTGCTTTAAGTGATCACCTGTCATCAAAGAGAATTCTAAAAACTATGTATAAAGCAATACATGTACTTAAAATGATGTTAAATTGGCAATCTAACATGAAAATGGAGGCTTACTGCAAGAAAAAAGAATTGATAAAGTTTCCTCAATTCAATTATTCTAGACTAAACAAAATGATTTCGTGTGTTATGAAGTTTTATTTTTTAGAGATTTCCTATCTGTAGAAGATTGGAATTTAGAAAACTTCCATTTTTTAGAAGTTGAATTTTCAGAGACTTATAATATTCAGACATTAATTTCCCAGGTATAGTGCAGCTCTGAAAACGGACATCTCCCAGAATCTGCAAACTGTTTAAAAAAGGTTACCAGATTAGGGAGGTTAAGAGACTATTTCAAAGAAGTTGATTTGAAGGTGGTTCAAGACAGACATAAGATTCATGCAAGAAATAATTTCTGTTGCTCTGCATTATGCAACCCTTTATCCCCATAGATATATACACCTTTTGATACTTCTTAACCCATTACCCCATAAATACACCTTTTTACGCTTTAATTAATTCCTCTACGGGAGAAAATAGTTCCAATTGATACTGTCACAAACAAGAGGGCCAGAATGGCCCTTGATCGCTCACCTGACAATGGTGACACTAGGATGGGTCACGTGATTTCAGAAAAGAAGATTTGTAAAAGGTGACCCCCAGGGCGGGGCCAATTTTGACCCCAGGGGCAAAATTTGAACAACTAAGATAGAGGACCTGTAAACGATGATATGTCCAAAATATCTAAACTCAGTGTACTATGGTTTCAGACAAGAAGATTTTTTAAGTTTTCATTGAAAAAATCTATTTTTAGCTCCGGTGACCCAGATATACAACAGATTAGAACCGATTCATCCATATATGTGAAGAACCTCTAAAAGTTACATCATGCCAAATATCAAAGCTCTGGTCATATTGGTTCCAGAGAAAAAGATGTTTGAACATTTCACTATATAACTCTATGTAAAACTGTGATCCCCAGGGCGGGGCCAATTTTGACCCCAGGGACAAAATTTGAACAACTTTGATAGAGAATCTGTTGACGATGCTATGTGCAAAATATCTAAGCTCAGTGTACTATGGTTTCAGACAAGAAGATTTTTTAAGTTCTCATGGGAAAAAAATCTATTTTTAGCTTCGGTGACCCAGATATGCAACAGACCGGAACCAATTCAACAATATAAGTCAAATACCTCTAGAAGTAATACCATGCTAAATATCAAAGCTCTGGACATATTGGTTTCAGAGAAAAAGATGTTTGAACATTTCACTATATAACTCTATGTAAAATGGTGACCCCCGGGGCTGGGCCAATTTTGACCCCAGGGGCAAAATTTGAACAACTTTGATAGAGGACCTATAGGTAATGACATGTGCCAAATATCTAAGCTCTGGCTCTTGTGGTTTGTGACAAGAAGATTTTTTAAGATTTCCTTATTTTTTCACTTTGGTTGCCATAGCAACCAGAGTTCTGCATGGTTTCAAATTCTTTGAACAACTTTGAAAGAGCTTGACCCAAGGAACATTCCTGTGAAGTTTGGTTGCAATCAAGCAAGTGGTTTTGGAGAAGAAGATGTTTGAAGAAATTGTTGACGCACGACACACAACGCACGACGACGGACATTGACTGACCACAAAAGCTCACCTTGAGCACTTTGTGCTCAGGTGAGCTAATAAAAATCATAGAATTGTTTTCTATATTTTAGCAGATAATAGCTTAAAGCAGGCTGAAAGAAAAGCAGAATGTGCCTTAAGGCACATTCTGCTTCACTTTCAACCTACTTTAAGATTAGTGGTCACATATCTTTTAAAACTAGAAACAGGCTATGGGGTAATGGGTTAAGTGTGGTCATATTGGCATGGCGATGGAGGAACAGCTAGAGAGTACATACCTGTGAATGCCTCCTCTCTCCTGAAGAGCCAGGCAGTGGCCCCATGGACACACACTCCTCTACTTTCAAGGCTGTCCCTTCCTCCGACTTATCATCCTTAGGCTGAAAGAGAAGGTAAAATATGACAAACCAGTTCAGAACAGTGCATTTTAACCTGTTTTAATGCATATCCAAGATAAAACTTTTTTTTTTTAGCAGATGGAAGCTTTAAGAGGTCATATGACTTCAAAACTAGAAACAGGTTATGGGGTAAAGGGTTAAAAATATGATCCCTAAATCGCACTTTGAAAGTTTTGGTAATTTTTTTTATATCAACTTATGGCAGCCCTTGAAGCTTAAAAGCAGGCTCCTTCAGAAGCATTCTGTTTTTAATTTCAACCTGCTATAAAAAATAGCCTGTCTTCTAAACAAGAAATAGGCTATGGTGTAAAAGGGTTTATGGAGAAGAAATGTCCATACCTGATCTGGGTCTTCCTTTCTCTCTTGTTTACAGGACTGGTACTCATTGCCCTTGTGCTTCTTGTTGGCATAAAACTCTGGGCCATGCACAGTTTTCACGTGCTTTCTTAGGGAGCTAGGATCAGTGTAGCGTTTTGTACACCCAGGGGCCTTACATACATATGGTTTCTGAAAACAGAACAACTTATAAGTTAGTCTTTGTTTGAAGTCATTGTTTGTAAAGGATAAATATACCTACGTTCAGCTCAAATAGTAAAGGTATGACTGTATTCGAAATATTTCTTTATCTGCAGCCATGCCGTTTTCTGTTAAACAAGGGCCACCATGGCCCTAAATCGCTCACCTGGTTCACCATGTAAAACTTGACCTATAGTGATATAGATTACGACTGGACATGACTCACAATAAACCTCTAGAGTGTAAACAAGAATTTTCTATGATTTGACCTAGTGACCTAGATTTTGACCAGACCAAATCTGTGTTTGATTTTGACATAGATTCGATGTAGGCAAACATTCTGACAATATTTCATTCAGATCTAATGAGATTTGTAGCCTCTAGAGGGTTAACACTGTTTTTCTTTGATTTGACGTAGTGACCCAGTTTTTGACCAGACATGACCCATATTTGAACTTGACCTAGATATCAATTAGGCAAACAGTCAGACCAAGTTGCATTAAAATCCAATGAAATTTGTAGCCTCTAGAGTAATCACAAGGTCTTTCTATAATTTGACCTAGTGACCTAGTTTTTGACCGGACATGACCCACATACACACTTGACCTAGATATCAATGAGGAAAACATTTTGACCAAGTGTCATGAAGATCGGATGAGATTTGTAGCTACTAGATTGTTAACAAGGTTTTCCTATGATTTGACCTAGTGACCTCGTTTTTGACCCGACACGACTCATATTTGAACTTGACCTAGATATCAATTAGGCAAACATTCTGACAAAGATGCATAAATATCCAATGAGATTTGTAGCCTCTAGAGTGTTCACAAGGTTTTTCTATGATTTGACCTAGTGACCTAGTTTTTGACCGGACATGACCCATATTTAAACTTGGCCTAGATATCAATAAGGCAAACATTTTGATCAAGTTTCATTAAGATCCAATGAGATTTGTAGCCTCTAGAGTGTTCACAAGGTTTTTCTATAATTTGACCTAGTTTTTGACCCGACATGACTCATATTCGAACTTGACCTAGATATTAATTAGGCAAACATTCTGACCAAGTTGCATAAAAATCCAATGAGATTTGTAGCCTCTAGTGTGTTCACAAGGTTTTTCTATGATTTGACCTAGTGACCTAGTTTTTGCCCGGACATGACCCATATTTGAACTTGACCTAGATATCAATTAGGCAAACATTTTGATTAAGTTTCATTAAGATCCAATGAGATTTGTAGCCTCTAGAGTGTTCACAAGGTTTTTCTATAATTTGACCTAGTGACCTAGTTTTTGACCCGACATGACCCACATTGGAACTTGACCTATATTTTATCAAGACAAACATTGTCATCAAGTTTCATGAAGATCGGATGAAATTTGTAGCTGCTAGAGTGTTCACAACCAACTGTGAACGGACGGACAGACGACGGACATCCAGCGATCCTAAAAGCTCACCTTGGCACTTCGTGCCAGGTGAGCTAAAAAATTAGAATTGATAGTTTTAACAAATTTACCCCTGAAACTTTTAACAAACAATCCTAATTTCGAATTAAGTATGTTCCATTTTTGACTCTTTAAGGTTGGTTTTATCTTTGATCAGGGTCTACACTGTTTGCATAGGACAAGTGTACTCTTTACAGGTCAACAGTTTGTTTATGATGAGTATACTGGTAGCTTTGGTTGAATATGTTAAAGATATAACATGTTATATTTATGTATCTTACAGCATTAGAGTGGTGTTAAGATGTAACAATGTGCTATAGCCTATAATGTATCTTACAGCATTAGGGGGGTGTTAAGATGTAACAATATGCTATAGCCTATAATGTATCTTACAGCATTAGGGTGGTGTTAAGATGTAACAATGTGCTATAGCCTATATGTATCTTACAGCATTAGAGTGGTGTTAAGATGTAACAATGTGCTATAGCCTATAATGTATCTTACAGCATTAGGGGGGTGTTAAGATGTAACAATATGCTATAGCCTATAATGTATCTTACAGCATTAGAGTGGTGTTAAGATGTAACAATGTGCTATAGCCTATATGTATCTTACAGCATTAGAGTGGTGTTAAGATGTAACAATGTGCTATAGCCTATAATGTATCTTACAGCATTAGGGGGGTGTTAAGATGTAACAATGTGCTATAGCCTATAATGTATCTTACAGCATTAGGGGGGTGTTAAGATGTAACAATATGCTATAGCCTATAATGTATCTTACAGCATTAGGGTGGTGTTAAGATGTAACAATGTGCTATAGCCTATATGTATCTTACAGCATTAGGGGGGGGTTAAGATGTAACAATGTGCTATAGCCTATATGTATCTTACAGCATTAGAGTGGTGTTAAGATGTAACAATGTGCTATAGCCTATATGTATCTTACAGCATTAGAGTGGTGTTAAGATGTAACAATGTGCTATAGCCTATATGTATCTTACAGCATTAGAGTGGTGTTAAGATGTAACAATGTGCTATAGCCTATATGTATCTTACAGCATTAGGGTGGTGTTAAGATGTAACAATGTTTTTTATGTATCGTTCAGCATTAGAGTGGTGTTAAGATGTACCAATGTTTTTTATGTATCGTTCAGCATTAGAGTAGTGTTAAGATGTAACAATGTTTTTTATGTATCGTTCAGCATTAGAGTGGTGCTAAGATGTAACAATGTTTTTTATGTATCGTTCAGCATTAGAGTGGTGTTAAGATGCAACAATGTTTTATATGTATCTTACAACATTAGAGTGGTGTTAAGATGTAACAATGTTTTGTACGTGTCTTACAGCGTTAGAGTGGGTCCTGTTTTGGTGCTTGGCTCTGTCACTGGCGTTACTGAAGGCCTTGGTACAGCCAGGGAACTCACACATGTACGGCTTCTCTCCTGTATGGGACCTCAGGTGGGTCTTCAAGTTCTCCAACCTCGAGTACGCTTTGGAACAGCCCTCAAACTGGAAAAACAGAGAGTAAATTCAATATACAATTTCTCTTTGCTCTTTCTTATTGTAACTAGAGGTAGTATAAATAATTAATTGATAAAAGTAAAAGAGCAGAGGAAAGGATTAACCCATTACCCCATAAAAAACACTTTTACGTCTACAATTTATTCCGCCACTGAAAAAAAAAAGTTCCACTTTATACTGTCATATTTTTATATTCTAGCAGATGATAGCTTCAAGCAGGCTGAAAGTAAAGCAGAATGCATCTTAAGGTGCATTCTGCTTTACTTTCAACCTGTTTTAAGTCATGGTCACCCATCTTTAAAACTAGAAACAGGCTATGGGATAATGGATTATATAAACCTTCTTCCACATTAGCACCATAGGACACTATGAATAGGTCATGGTTTGAAATGGCGTTGAATGGATAAGGCTTTTACAAGCACAGATAACTTACTGTACACTTGTGAGGTTTCTCTCCTGTATGTCTGCGCATGTGCACCACCAACATATACTGTGCCTTGAATGGTTTCTCCTCCCGACTACACTCCGCCCACTTACAGATAAACGCCTTCTTATTGGCCTGGATGTGGTCCTGGTTGATGTGCTGTAAATAAACAAGAGATTGTGCATTCAGCCACTGGACCTTTGTAGGAGCCCTTTGATCAGGGTCTACACTGTTCATCATTTTGTAACATGTAAACAATAACCCTAAATGGTTAAAAGTGGACAAGATTTAACCAAATACTTCATAGATACACATTTTTAGTTCCATTTTATACAGACATGAATATGTATCATAAGAAATATTTTCCATTTTCTAGCTGATGGTAGCTTAAACCAGTTTTAAAGTAAAGCAGAATGCTTCTGCTTTAATTTGAACCTGCTTTGAGTGGTCACCTGTCTTCAAAACTAGAAACTGGCTATGGGGTAAAGGTTACGTATTAAATTTCAATCATAATTCTTATCCCATTACCAAATAGATACACATTTTTTTGTTTCTCTTTCTCCACCTGTTTTAAAAGCTGAAAACAAGCTTTAGGAGAGTTAAAAGAGGAAGCACTATTTAGAGCCTGTGATAACTCTGATTGCACCTGATTACACATTGAATGCCACTTTCAAATTACAGATGCACCATGATAATTTTTATCGAACTTGTAACATGCTGCGAATTTGTTATCAAATATCTAACTTCATACATGCTGCAAATCTTCTACATACCTGACAACAGACTTGCTATATGTACAACCTAACCTCGGAGACCCAATCTCCTTAAGCTATTACTCAATAGATATGTTTTTATGCCTTTAATTTATTCCTCCCCTAAAGAAAATAGACCCACTTTATACAGTCATGGATATTCACCATTATTCACTATAATTATCCTAGCAGATGGTACCTTAATGCAGAATACTCATTTAGGAGCATTCTGCTTTACTTTCAGCCTGCTTTAAGCAAAATCTGTCTTCAATATTGAAAACAAGCTATGGCAGAATAGGAAGTGTGTGAAAACCTTTCAAACTACTCCAAAGTGTTTCTTCTATTTGCACACCAATCAAACTATCACTACGTCAGTTATCTTAGAACAGGTGACTGCTTAATGCAGGACAACAGTAATACAGATGGCCTCTACTGGAGCTTTCTGTATCACTGTTGTCTTGCATTTAGCTGCATTAGAGTCATTTCAGTAAAAGTAATCTAAAACTTCAGGAAATCTAAGTGGATAAGGTGGCAGTCGTAAATCTTTCTTAACTGGCAATGGTAATCAAGAAATCTTGACGTCAGTTTTGAAAAGCGTGTATTTTTTTATTTCTCTTTGTTAAATGATCATTAATTGTATAAAATTTCTGATTAAATCTTACAAGCACATCCTAAATTAGAATTATGATAAAATTTCTGAAGGATGTTGATAAAAGCTGACTGCAGAAAGATGCCACTCGTAGAGCCATCATCTAGACCTGTATGTCAGGGGAAACTCATACAGTGCATCATTCTTTATTGTATAAAAGGTTCAACTGTATTAAACTGTTGCCTATCATCTTGAGAGGCTACAAAGATGCACTTATTGCCGGTGTGCTATCTTGAAAAACTTTACCACTTAACTCTTTCCTCCCTGAAACCTCAAATGGACAGTTCTAGTTTTCAATTTAGTCTAGTCCATTTTTAACATTTTAGGGTTTATCTTTATAATATATCTCAAAATGACAAACGGGGTAGACCCTGATCAGAGGGGTCCTTAAGGATATATAGTTTTCATAGGACAAGTGTACTCCTCACAGGTAAACTGTTTGCAAATGACACATATATGCGTGACTAGGGTTCAAAGAGTAATACTACACTATTGATATCATAGTGCAAATATTTCATACAGTATTAGTGAATTTCAACACTTGAATCAAAACCTCAATAAAGAGATTTTATGCAAAAAAGCTATGTCCAAAAAAAATGTAAAATTTGGATACAAGTAAAAAAAAAAGTTTCTGTTTTAAATGCTCTAAATCAATGTTCAATCCATAGGGAACCGCTATTCTCAATATCAGCTTCCAAGAGCAAATAATTCATGTAGTATTAGTGAATGTCAACACTTGCATCTTATATATATATAAATCGTAATCAACACAGACGACGGGGTGACTACATCTTTCAGGGAAGCTAAAATTAAATTCTCCTTTACTTAACCCATTACTCTATGGCCCGTTTCTAGTTTTGAAGACAGGTGACCACTTAAAGCAGCTTTACCGTAAAGCAGAATGCACCTTTAGTTACAGACGCTTTCTGCTTTGCTTTCAGCCTGGTTTAAGCTATAAGCTGCTAGAATATAGAAATTATTTCTAATGTTAAATATTCACAACTGTCTAAATTGGAACTACATGTATTTTCTTGTGTGGAGGGATAAATTAGAGGCGTAAAAAGGTGTATTCATGGGGTAATGGGTTAAAAAAAAGTTTTTTGTAACTACTTATTAGAATCATCTCACAGAGACAATTCTAATGAGTAGTTACAACATAGGGTTTGGTTTAGATCTCGAGATTTATGTATCTATTGGTCTATGTTAACCCTTTCCTCCCTGAAACCTCAAAATTTATGGACAATACTAGTTAAATTTTAAGTCAAGTCCATATTTTACTTTTTATGGATGATTTTTACAGTATATGTCAAAATGACAAACAGTGTAGACCATGATCAGAGGGCTCCTTAAGGAGCCCTCTGATCAGGGTCTACATTGTTTGCATAGGACAAGACTTAGTGTACTCCTCACAGGCATAGGTGGTTGTCTCGAGTTGGTAATATACATACTAGAGTCTATCTATTTATAGAACAAGGTATACAACTCGACCTGTCAAGCGATTACATGAACTCGTCCCTGAAAATTTATTAATGTCAGTGAAGTTAGGGTTAAAACCAGCTTATACTCGCCCTATGCTTGCTACTGCACTAATTAAACGCAATAGTTTGTTCAATAAACAAAAAATGACATCGAAACATAAGCGTTTGTTACAAGTCGGTGTGAAATAAGAGCATTGTGGTGCAAAATTCAATACATGTATATATTTTGTCGATTGCGAAATGTACATGCAAATGACCGATATGAAGCAAATAATTTCATTGGCTGTTGCTACGTAGCAACCTTCCGGAAAACTGGTTCCTTAGTTCCGAGCGTGGCGTAGATTTAAATTACATGCCGGGTTACAGCAAATTTTGTAAATAATGCAGACCTTAAAGGTAAATAAAATTAATTTTTTGCTGAATAAATATGTTTAAACTAAATAAAATTAACTCGTTTCTAATATGATTCTACGGCGTAATAAACTCAGATTCAGAATAAATAATAACCGTTAACGGCGTTATCGGTGCCTTTTATTTTACACAAATGACTGTTTACCGTTTTCGATAGTCATTAGTGTTCGGCGCATTGTATTAGGGAACTAATCGGCCAGCCAATGAAATCGCTCTTTACAAAGCTCTCATTTTATCCAAAATGGCAGTCAATAGCTTAATGCAAATGCGGCCGTCAACTGTTGTTGTCTTATGTCCATTTCATAATGAGCTTGAATAAAGTTTGATGGTTGCAGATTGGATTTTTGACTCTTATTTTATAAATGTAATGTAACTTATGAGTGATATCCCCTATACCGTGTGTTTACGCAACTTTACGCGGTTGACACCCGTGAACTCTTGGGACGAGCTCATGTAATTGAGCTTCGTGACACATATTTTTGAAGTTTCGTCTTTCTAAGTTGAACGACCTATACCTTAATACCTTTTTTATGAATATGGTGTATTATACGAACAATAAAACCCGTTTTAGTTAGGTTTAAATACATGTATGTTTTTTCCAATTTTCTAGCAATGCCATTTTTAGAGTTGTATACCTTGTATATAAATAGAGTAAGGGTACAAAAAATTTTTTCGAGAGAACCACCTATGCTCACAGGTACACTGTTTGCAAAAGTCATATATGCATGACTAGGGTTGAAGAGTTAATGTAGTAATGAGGAAAACTAGCAATGAATTGCTGTATTCTACTGGTCCACTTCCCTTACCTTAACCAGTTCCTCCTGAGTATCAAACTCTTTAGAACACTCCTCCCAATGGCAGTTGGTCTCAATGAAGTCTGGTTCCCCTTCCTGGGGGATGTGTCCCGGTGCCAGATGGGTCTCCCCTCCCCCATGTTTGTCATCATCATCATCTCTATCATCATCAGCGTAGCAGCCTGCCATCAAAGAAAGAGTAATGATGTTTAATTTAACCCTTTGCCCCATAGAAACGCCTTTTAGCACATTTAATTTACTTCTACACTGAATAAAATAGTTTCAATTTATAAAGTAATGAACATGTACCATTACAAATATTTTCTAAATCCGAGCAGATGATAGCTTAAAGCAGGCTGAAAGAAAAGCAGAATGCGCCTTCAGGCACTTTCTGCTTTACTTTCAACCTGCTTTAAGTGATCACTTATCTTCAAAATTCGAAAAGGGCTTTTGAGTGAAGGGTTAACAAACATTTAAACAAGCTGAACCGGCTAGTTTTGCGAAAAATTGAATTCAAGAGAGTATTTTCACTGAATGTTTAAATTGTACTTGTAGGGAGGGAGTTAAAAACCATTATCCATATACCTACAGGAGCTTTCTGCATTACTTCTGTTCTACATTAAGCGATGTCTTACCATTGAAGGCAGATTTTCTAGTTCACTGAATGGCCGTTTAACAGAGGTTATACTGTATATACAGTCCACCCACAATAGTTTACACTTGTTTAAGCCAAAAATATATCTGTATTTCAAAGTTAAACATTACTAAGCCAGGTTTTAACTTTTTTTTTTTTTTTATAACTTCAACTTAAAAGATTTTGAAATAATAAAATCCTAAAGTAGAAATATGGATTAATTTAATATAAGTGAGCTCAAGATATCTAGGTTTTACTGTATAATCATATTACTGGTACACTGGATTTTGTTACAAATGTTTTAAGAAGAATCAAATTAACTTATACCTATGGAATCAATGGTACCAGCTTTTTACAATATGGGAAATAACCTATAGCAAGTTTACAAGTTTATTTTCTTGTTATGGCCCATATGGGCATGTAACATAGTAACATAACATAATGAAACAAAGCATGGCATTACAATTGAGATAGATCTGTTTTAGTACAAATTAGTGAATTATCAATTTGTAAATTTTTATCAGAAAACGAACAATCACAATGTGTATGGAGGATGAGAATTCTTCTATAGCAATCAATAGATTTTTAAATGTATACACTTTCTGTATGCGAACTGAGTAGACCCAGATCAGAGTTGACCGATCCGTTCCCAATCAGCCCATATAAGGTGTCACTATGAGGTAAAAAATTAAAGAGTGAGAAAAGGAATCCGACACCTGTCCTCCCCCCAGACCACCAATTGCAGGTATCAAGGGACAACCCGTGACAGATCCACAAGATTTTATTCCTATCAGACAAATAATATGATGTAAACAAAAACATTAAAACAAGAGGGCCAGAATGGCCCTTGATCGCTCACCTGACCATGGTGACACTAGGATGGGTCGCATGATTTCAGAAAAGAAGATTTGTAAAAGGTGACCCCCAGGGCGGGGCGAATTTTGACCCCAGGGGCAAAATTTGAACAACTAAGATAGAGGACCTGTAGACGATGATATGTGCAAAATATCTAAACTCAGTGTACTATGGTTTCAGACAAGAAGATTTTTGAAGTTTTCATTGGAAAAAATCTATTTTAAGCTTCGGTGACCCAGATATGCAACAGACCAGAACCAATTCATCAATATATGTGAAGGACCTCTAAAAGTTACATCATGCCAAATATCAAAGCTCTGGCCATATTGGTTTCTGAGTAAAAGATGTTTGACCATTTCCCTATGTAACTCTATGTAAAACGGTGACCTCCCGGGCAGGGCCAATTTTGACCCCAGGGACAAAATTTGAACAACTTTGATAGAGGGCCTGTAGAAAATGCTATGTGCAAAATATCTAAACTCAGTGTACTATGGTTTCAGACAAGAAGATTTTTTAAGTTTTCATTGAAAAAATCTATTTTTAGCTCCGGTGACCCAGATATGCAACAGACCATAACCAATTCAACAATATATGTGAAGGACTTCTAGAAGTTATACCATGCCAAATATCAAAGCTCTGGTCATATTGGTTCCAGAGAAAAAGATGTTTGAACATTTCACTAAATAACTCTATGTAAAACTGTGATCCCCGGGGCGGGGCCAATTTTGACCCCAGGGACAAAATTTGAACAAATTTGATAGATGATCTGTAGACGATGCTATGTGCAATATATCTAAGCTCAGTGTACTATGGTTTCAGACAAGAAGATTTTTTAAGTTCTCATGGTAAAAAATCTATTTTTAGCTCTGGTGACCCAGATATGCAACGGACTGGAACCAATTCAACAATATATGTCAAATACCTCTAGAAGTTATACCATGCCAAGTATCAAAGCTCTGGTCATATTGGTTTCAGAGAAAAAGATGTTTCAACATTTCACTATATAACTCTATGTAAAATGGTGACCCCCGGGGCGGGGCCAATTTTGACCCAAGGGGCAAAATTTGAACAACTTTGATAGAGGACCTATAGATGATGCTATGTGCCAAATATCTAAGCTCTGGCCCTTGTGGTTTCAGACAAGAAGATTTTTTAAGATTTCCTTATTTTTTCACTTTGGTTGCCATGGCAACCAGAGTTCTGCATTGTTTCAAATTCTTTGAACAAATTTGAAAAAGCTTGACCCAAGGAACATTCCTGTGAAGTTTGTTTGCAATCAGACCAGTAGTTTTGAAGAAGAAGATGTTTGAAGAAATTGTTGACACACGACAAATGACGAACGACGCACGACGACGGACGCCGGACAAAGACCGACCACAAAAGCTCACCTTGAGCACTTTGTGCTCAGGTGAGCTAAAAACAGGTTGAAAGTAAAGCACAATATTCATTTAAAAGCATTCTGCTTTACTTTCACCCTGCTTTTAGCTACCCTATGGAAATATTCTAATATTCAATCTTGTGGGTTATTATAGGTTCCCCAATCAATCTCCCACAGTGGAAGGTGCATGGGCGTAGACGAGGAAGGCAGAGGAAGAGTTGGTCCGACAACATAAAAGAGTGGACTGTAGCACTGTCAATGCCAGAGCTGATAACATATGCTGCAGATAGACCAGGTTGGAGACAAAGGACAGCTTCTTCGGCGTCATAATCCCCCCTACGACAGAACAATCAGTCATGGGATGAGTGAGTGAGTGAGCGAATCAATCTTTTAAGTTGTCAAAACATGAACCAGCCTACTTGGAATTCTGGGTCTACACTGTTCGCAAATATAATAAATATATGTTAAACAGGTCCATGGTGTTGAAAGTGTGAACTTATTATAATTAATACAGCACACTGTGCATGGGGCCCACTTTGTGAAGACTGTTGCAAATAGTTTGAATCGATAGCAGGTAAGACACTGAGTATAAACTCTGGGTCTTATCTGGATTCAAACTGTTTCACAATGTGAATAAATCAAACTTGAACATGTTTGCAGACGACATTTGCATTTAGTGTGCAGACTGCATGAAGCAGGACTCCAGATAAGAGGAAGTATTCTGAACAAATTCAACATTTTCTCACTCATACAGCACCAAATCCTATGGTGTTACTACTCATTAGAATTGTCTCTTCGAGACAATTCTAATGAGTAGTGACACAATAGGGTTTAAAGCAGGAATTAAGGTTTTAGGGTTTGAAATACTCCCCTTATCTGGAGCCCTGTTGAAGGTTAACCTTTAGTGCTTTGTGTTTGTTGAATGCGATACCCTGTAACAAAACCTAGGATGGGTCACTTGATTTCAGAAAAGAAGATTTGTAAAAGGTGACCCCAAGGGCGGGGCAAAATTTGAACAACTTTGATAGAGGACCTGTAGATGATGTTATGTGCAAAATATCTAAACTCAGTGTACTATGGTTTCAGACAAGAAGATTTTTGAAGTTTTCATTAGAAAAATCTATTTTTAGCTCCGGTGACCCAGATATGCAACAGACCATAACCAATTCAACAATATATGTGAAGGACCTCTAGAAGTTACACCATGACAAGTATCAAAGCTCTGGCCATATTGGTTTCTGAGTAAAAGATGTTTGAACATTTCACTATGTAACTCTATGTAAAACGGTGACCCCCAGGGTGGGGCCAATTTTGACCCCAGGGGTAAAATTTGAACAATTTTGATAGAGGACCTGTAGACGATGCTATGTGCAAAATATCTAAACTCAGTGTACTATGGTTTCAGACAAAAAGATTTTGAAGGTTTTTTTGAAAAAAAATTATTTTTAGCTCCTGTGACCCAGATATGCAACAGACCGAAACCAATTCAACAATATATGTGAAGGACCTCTAGAAGTTATACCATGCCAAATATCAAAGCTCTGGTCATATTGGTTTCAGAGAAAAAGATGTTTGAACATTTCCCTATATAACTCTATGTAAAACTGTGACCCCCGGGACGGGGCCAATTTTGACCCCAGGGACAAAATTTGAACAACTTTGATAGAGGACCTGTAGACGATGCTATGTTCAAAATATCTAAGCTTAGTGTACTATGGTTTCAGACAAGAAGATTTTTTAAGTTCTCATTGAAAAAATCTATTTTTAGCTCTTGTGACCTAGATATACAACAGACCAGAACCAATTCAACAATATATGTCAAATACCTCTAGAAGTTATACCATGCTAAATATCAAAGCTCTGGTCATATTGGTTTCAGAGAAAAAGATGTTTGAACTTTTCACTATATAACTCTATGTAAAACGGTGACCCCCGGGGCGGGGTCAATTTTGACCCCAGGGGCAAAATTTGAACCACTTTGATAGAGGACCTATAGATGATGCTATGTGCCAAATATCTAAGCTCTGGCCCTTTTGGTTTTTGACAAGAAGATTTTTTAAGATTTCGTCATTTTTTCACTTTTGTTGCCATGGCAACCAGAGTTTTGCATTGTTTCAAATTCTTTGAACAACTTTGAAAGAGCTTGACCCAAGGAACATTCCTGTGAAGTTTGTTTGCAATCAGACCAGTGGTTTTGGAGAAGAAGATGTTTGAAGAAATTGTTGACGCACAACGCACGACGCCGGACAAAGACCGACCACAAAAGCTCACCTTGAGCACTTTGTGCTCAGGTGAGCTAAAAACAACCAACCATAAAAGGTGACAACTACAGTCGACCAATAACTACAACAGCATAAAAAATATACATTTACATGTCCACCCGCTCACCCCGAGAATCCCGGTGTCCACTTTCAATCACCAATCCATTATCCAACCCATATCATTATAGATCTTTTGCAAAAGAAAAAATGATCTCTTCACCACTGCATTGTTTGTAAGTAACATATACACTGTGACACTGTTGCTCTCAGAGGCAAGCGGGTTTAGGAACGCAATTCACAAATTATTTCAAAGGAACAATCAATGCATACCCCGAACTGAGGGCTCCCCTTGGGAGCCTCGAAACCAGGGCCTACATTGCATGAATAAACAAATGAGTAACACTCCATTGCGCTGCTTGTAAATGATGCACGTATGCATCGAAGTGGCAAGCAACGCAGACCCCAAACCCCAATATCTTCCAAAAGATTAAATTGCCCAACATAGCATACAGTTTTAGTACCATCCATGTATCAAGGGAGGTAACTCAATCATCATCAAGTACTACAATAACAACTGTTCTCTCCCCTACTATGTAGATTGAAAGGGAGATAGACCCTGTTACATAATTATCTGTCCAAACTAGTAGGCTAAGTAGCATGCCAAGGTTCATCCAATGAGACAATAGGGCTCAAGTGAAAAAAATAAATAAATATAATCAACTGTCATTTAAACATTACAACTTGTTAAACACGCACCATTCTGTCAAAACTCACCCTGGACCGACACATACTAAAGAGCTATGGGTGAAAAATCACTATCAATTGAAACAAGCCATAATTTTCTTGCAAAATATTGCTAATTTTAACAAAGTATCTTTGCTTTCGGCATTCATAAGACTGTAAAATTTCCTTTCGGTTGGATAAGTGTAGAAATATTCGTCCAAGTACCTATTTCTGTCAGCATGGAAATGATTGCAGTTAAACAGGTAATGGAATTCATCACCTAATACATTACTATTACATAAATGACAAGTTCTTAATTCTCTTGGAGTATTATTAAATCTACCCTTTTCAATTGGCAGTTTATGATCCATACATCTGAATTTACATAACAATATAGCAAGGTCATTTGGTAACAAATGAAAGTATTTTTCAAGAGCAAATTCATGTTTGTACAATCTGTAGTTCAGGCATTTACTAGAAACTCCTATAGTACTGTTCCAATTTTGTAAAAATTGGTCTTTGATTCTATTTTTAATCATATTTTTGAAAGAGTCAGGAGATTGAATTTTTTGATCATGCCAATAATTAGACAAACCTAATTTATCTAAACTGTCGTTGACGTATTTTAACCAACCAAAATTTAAATTCTGATTCCTATATAATACAAGACATGTTCTGTAAAGAATGCTACTGATTTTGTCCTCTTTGGAGTTTACTATCTTGCACCAGTAATTCAAGACTCTACTTTTGATATGAGCTGATACTGGCATAACACCTAAATCACCATATAACATACAATTAGGTGTACTTTGTTTTAATTTTAGAATCAACTTAAGATACTTTAATTGAAATCTATCAATGACATCAACATTTTCTACCCACCAAACTTCAGAAGCATACAATAGAATGGGAGCGATCATGGTGTCAAATAAATGTATTTGTAAGTCAATTGGCAAATGTAATTTTCTGGATTTGTTTATTACAGAGAACATAGCCCTTCTTGCCTGGACAACTAAAAAGGATTTGGTGAGTGTGAACTTACCATTGTATGAAAATTGGATACCCAAATATGAAAAATGATCAACCATCTCTAGTATACTACCTTCAAAATGAAATTTTTGAGCATTGTTCAAACCTCGTCTTGATTTCCAGAATATTACTATTTTAGTTTTAGCAGTATTTACCTGTAGCCAATAGTCTGACATTGCATTTAAGGCTAATTGAAGGTCATTTTCAGTTTCTGCTAGGATCACAGTGTCATCCGCATACAACAACAGATACAGCTTAAAATATACTTCAATATCATCATCACTTAAGCAAAGGTTCACTGTATCGGACAGCAGATTAAGACCATCATATTTACTTGACATAAAGTTGCACAGATCGTTAAGAAACAAAGAAAAAAGGACAGGTGACAAATTTTCGCCCTGCCTTACTCCAGTTTGGCTTCTGAAAAAATCTGATATAGAGTTCTGAACTTTAACACAAGACTTAGCCTTCTCATACATGTTATAAATTATCTTTAAACACTTTCCATCAATGTTATAATTAAGAATCTTGTGCCATAAGGCAATTCGATTTACGGAATCAAATGCTTTCCGATAATCGACAAATGCACAAAACAGTCGCTTATTTTTCGCTAAATACAAATCTACAAGCATTTTTAAGGAGAAAATATGATCAACAGTGCCATAATATTTTCTGAACCCCGCTTGTTCCTCGCACAGAACATTGTTATTTTCCAGAAAGTTGTTCAACAATGAGGTAAATAATTTTCCAAAACAGCTTAAAATTGTAATCCCTCTGTAATTATCAGGGTCCTTTGTATCACCTTTATTCTTGTATAATGGTAGAATGACTCCTTTACTCCATTCATCAGGAAAGATTCCAGAATCTAAAATAATGTTAAATAACCGGCAAAATACTGTTAGCATAGTTTGATGAGCATGCTTTAAATATTCATTTAAGATATTATCAAACATTGAAGAAGATTTGTTATTTTTCAATAAACTAATTGCTTTTTCAACTTCTCTTTCAGTAAAAGGCATATTGAGAATATCATTATGATCTGGAACCAGATTAAGATCAATATTGTCAAAATCTCCATCCACATTTGCAAAATTTGAATTTAAGTTACTAAAATGTTCAAAGAAAACATCACAAGAGATCTTATGCATAATAGTCTTTCTTTCTCCAGAGTGTTTATTCAATAAACTCCAGTAAGACTTGGGATCTGACTGCCTAAGGCCTCTAACTCTTTTTACAAATTGGTCATTATAACTATTAAATTTTGCTTTGATTTCCTTTTTATACATTTTACTGTAATTAATCATTGTTTCTCGGTTTATGTCACTCTTATTGCGCCTATAAGTATTTTTACTTCTGTGATAGTTTTGTCGTAACTTTTTACAGTCTTTGTCAAACCAGGGTTTACTAGGTTTATCATTATTGATGCCATGATGTAGTTTCCTTTGCTTTATAAGTGAGCAGTTATCTGCAGCATTGACAATGATATTTGAAATTTCTTGAGTGATGTTATTTATAGCTTCATTACTATAGCTCTTATTAACCATAAGCTCTTCCATGACTATCAAAACATTATCAATGTCAGTTTTGTCAAAATGGTTACCAAAGTCATCTAATATGTTCTTATCCCAGACAGGTTTAGTAGATAAATTTGTTTCATCAATCTCATTACAGTCAACAACTTCTTCACAGTCATAGTACTCAAAGTTGTACATAGTTCTAAAAACACTGTGAACATCAGATAAAAGAGGGTCAAAATCTAATACATCAAAATGGCTAACATTTGAGAAATTTACGTCAGATAACAAGGCATAATCAATTACACTACCACTAGTACATGTAGTTTTGCCAATATATGCATCACTTCCACAACGACCATTAACAATACGAATATTTGTTAATTTACATAACTCAGCTAACCTATAACCATAATTATTACAATGTGTCTCGTTGGATAGCCAAATATCTCTAGGTTATCAACACCATTAACCCTACTTGTGTTATCGTCAAAGACACCCCCAACAACATACTCATTGATATTGCAGAAATCAGGCAAGGTACCAGATCTGGCATTGAAATCCCCAAATATGCAAAAATTACAGTTGCTATATTCAACACTAAAGTCTAACATACTATGTTCAATAGTATCAAATAACCCCATAGAGCTGTATTGTGAATTTTCAGGAGGTATATAAACAACTCCAAAAATGCAAGAAGCTCTATCATCATTAAATTTAAATCACAAACAGTTCTCTGTAGAGTTATCTAGGAAAATAAGCCTGTCAATAAGAGTATCCTTCACAAAAACACCAACACCCCCTGAGTTACGTAAACAAATTTCTCTGCTAATATGTTTAAAAGTATAGCCCTCTATTTTGACAGTATCAAATTTGTCCAACATGGTTTCAGCAATGCAGCATATATTATATTTTTTCAAGAAATCCTCAAAGTCTGGCATAAACAGTTTGGACATTAGGCCGCAAACATTTATAAAAGATAAGGAAATGGTATGAAAAGTTGCAAACATAGAATTGTCGTTGAAAACCTCGGAAGTCGCTGATTCCTTGACAAGGTTATGATTGCTTGTAGAATGTTTTTCACCAGAATTGTTACAGTTTGAACTATATACATTGGAAATGACTAAATCAGGGTTCGGTGGAGAATTATTTTCACCAGAATTGTCACAGTTTGTATTATATACATTTGAAATGACTAAATCAAGGTCCAATGGCTCATCCTCCGCTTCATCCTAGGCTAGATCTTTAAGGCCAAGCAATTCCAGGTCTGGTGTCACGTTAATATTGAAAAGGTCATCTGGTGATGAGAGTGACACTTTCTTTCCATTGTAAGTTGTGTAAATGTTTCCATTAAAGGTGTAAGTGTTTGATGTGCCATTAGCATTTTTTACAATGCTTCTCAATTTCAATCTTAGGGCTGTCATGTCTTCCGCTTAGCTGATTTCTTTAAATTCTTCTTCGTTTTGAAAACAGTACTTACTTTCTCTCTAGAGATGAAACGCACTATTATCTGTTGTTTATTCTTTCCAGCTGCATGACAGGCGCTGATATCATCGACTCCGAACACTGTGACTGCTGTCTAATCTAATTCCACCATGTGATTAAGGAGGTCCACAACCTGTGGTGTCAATGGGCTTGAAGCAGATGGTGACCAATTATGGATCCTTATGTTTTCCCTCCGTGTATATTGTTCTAAACGGTCATATTCATACCTGTTTACTCTAATATTGGCTTTTAGCCTTTCGATGTCCTCTTTTGCTGCACATTTATTGACACTGTCTTGCAGTTTCTCAAGTTTTTCATTCAGTATTTCTGCTACAGCCTCTGCAACAGCCTTGAGGTCTTCTTTCGATAGTTTGTTCTTCTTACCACCCTGGCTCATTTTTCAGAATATTTAGGCAGTACTTAAGTGAATAAGTAGATGAGTATGAACTTTGACTGGTCCGAAACACTCTTGAAACTAACGAAAAACAAGTGTATCGAGAACTACAGTACGAGCTGGTATACGAAACGTATCGCTATATAAAACTATGTGGTTTAAAATACTTCATACAGTGTCAGAATGTTCTTGCAGGACTTGCTGTTATATAAACTCTTAAAAAATGTTCACCGAAGTTTTACCATGCCGTCTGCCATTCAAGGGAGATCACTCTAGCACAAATCGTCATTTACTAGTAAGAGTTATATCCCTTAATCAAAGATATTTTATCAAGAGTTCAGTTGACCCTGTACACTATGACTGTGATGTTTATCTACATTTCAATTTACTCTCCATATAAATCTACTTCAGTATCTGTTTATAGTTTTTATGTTCCACATCATGAAGCACCTAACCTTGTGCTGTGATTACTCTAACCCTTTACTCCACAGATACATATTTTTTACTCATTAAAATGATTCTTACGCTTAAGAAAATAGTTTTAATTTATACAGCCATGGGTATGTGTAGTAAGAAATAATTTCTATATTTTCCACTTTAAATAGGGTATAAAACCTACATGACAAGTGGCAACTTACTGAGAATAAAAGAAATGGAGATAGAGAGAAAGAGAGAGAGAGTGAGAGAAGAGGTAGAGACAGCTCATATAGAAAACTTGTTTCCAAGCATTGAAAGCATAAAAACATAGTTTCACTATACTGATAAGCTAAGGGCAGTTAATCAGTGATATTGATCTAAAATGGCTATTAAGGGGAATAAAATCTGAACTTGTAATGTTTTCTTATATCTCTTATCATGCTAATGGCAATCTTAGAAGAATTTGGATCTCATGGTTTTTTATCAGGACCGGATATTCCTCATAGAAATGCCTTTACATGCTGCTACCCTGTCCTGATAAATACAAGCCATAGGACACCAAATCCTACATCCTAATTGGTGGCTGTGAAAAGTCCATATCTTTTTACTCCATAGATATACACAGTTTAACTCATTACCCCATAAATACGCAATTTTATGCTTTTAATTTATTCCTCCACTGAAGAAAATAGTTCCAAATTATACCTTTATTAATATAAACCAGAACAAATATTTTCTATATCCTAGCAAATGTAAATTTAAAGCAGGCTGAAAGTAAAGCAGGCTGAAAGTAAAGCAGAATGTGCCATAAGGCACATTCTGCTTTACTTTCAACCTGCTACATTCTGCTTTACTTTCAACCTGCTTTAAGTGGTCACCTGTCTTCAAGACTAGAAATAGGCTATGGGGTAAAGGGTTAAGCCTTTAATATTTAGTCCTGAATGTGTACCACAAGAAATATTTTCTTTATTTTAGCGGATGGTACATTAACCCATAAGCCTGTTTCTAGTTTTGAATAAAGGTGAACACTTAAGGCAATTTGAAAGTAAAGCAGAATGTGCCTTAAGGCGTAGTCTGCTTTACTTTCAGGCTTCTTTAAGCAACAATCTTCTAGGATACAGAAACTATTTCTTATGGTACATATTCATGACTGCATAAACTTGAACTATTTTCCTTCGGGGAGGAATAAATTAAAGGCGTAAAAAGTTGTATTTATGGGTGAATGGGTTAAAGCTGGCTGAAAGTAAGCATATTTAACTCAAGAAGCTTTTGAGCTCAGTACAAGTTGGGTTTTGTCAGACAAAGGTCAAGGTGGGCATCTCAATAGGATCTAAACTGTTTGCGTAGGAAATGGAGGTTAAAAGTTAAAACCTTCTATGAGGTGTGATGGGCTAGGGCCCAGCAGTCATTGGGGGACTCTGTACACCGTGGTATCTCCTCCTTGTTATCTGCATGTTGATCAACCATAAATCACACAAAAAAGTTACAGTGACAGGGGAGTTAGTTACCATGTGCCTTCCCATGTAACAAAGGGCTGGGCCAGCATTCCCCTACTCCGACCCCACTCAACAAAACTGAATCTTTCTACTTTAATGTCTTACAGTACTGAATGTTTCCAATGGAATCATCCATAATTTAAAATATGACAAACTTATGTCCAATTTAAGGGCTGTTTGGATGATATGGAAAATGAAAACCAATAGAGCAGACCCTAATCAAAGGAGCCCTCTGACTAGGGTCTACACTTTTTGCAAATGAAAGCTATACAAATGTACTAGTTTTCAGTATGGTAAGGGTTTTTGACTTATGACCTGCTCAAATCTTTTTTATGGCTATTTTAAAGGTGATGAAATTGTTTTTGTTTTGTTTGTTAAAAAAGATTCTACTCTCATTCTGTCAAAACAATTAATATCACAACACTTTTTAGCACATCATATCTTTGGTCAAACTTTGGGATTCTGGTTATAAAGAAAGAGATTACACTCGGCAGTGAAAAGGTGATACACAAAGAGCTACATAGATATGCGACCCTTGACCCCTGTTCGAATAGGTGACATCGGATCTTATGCATACCTCTTTCCCTTCAGCACAAGGAATGCCCTCTCCTTTTTACAACAAGAGGGCCTGAAGGCCCTGATATCGCCCACCTGTTGTACTGAAGCTTGATAGCTTTACCTTTCTGTTTCACTGGTTTTAATCTAAATCTTTTCAAATTTGTAGTATAGCATGTAAACAATTTTGGAATAAAACCTCATAATTCTAGTATAGTAGAGTATATCAAGGGTAGATAACTAGAACCTAAACAATACTGAAATGAAGCATTTTCTAGCATTTCAAAGTATATCAAGGGCAGATAACTATTGCCACAATGATAAGATTTCAACAATAATTGCACTCCTTTGAGAACTTATAGCTGTATACTTTGTGTGCAAGTATAATCAAAATCCATTGAAAACTAGTTGCAAGAGTGTAAACCCTGTTAGATATGGCATTTTGAGCAATTCAAGGGCAGATAACTCTAGACCTATTAGTTTGATTTCAACCATAATCACACTCATTTGAACTCTTAAGGTCATATACAATCTGAGCAAGTTTGAAAAAGACTGGATAAAAATTGTGGCGGCTAGAGTATAAACATCATCATCATCCAGTTTAGTTTAACCAGGCCATTGATTAATCCTTCTTATAAGGGAACACCCTTAAATATTGCATTTTCAGCAATTCAACGGTAGATAACTCTTGACCTTTGCTTCTAATTACAACTGTAATCGAACTCATTTGAACTCTTGTGGTCAAATACGATCTGAGTAAGTTTGAGAAAGATTGTATAACAAGGGCCACTATGGCCCTAAATCGCTCACCTGGTACACCATGGCAAACGTGACCTATAGTGGCCTAGATTAGGACTGGACATGACCCACAATCAACCTTTAGAGTGTAAACAAGATTTTCCTATGATTTGACCTAGTGACCTAGTTTTTGACCTAACATGACCCATATTCAAACTTGACCTATAATCAATGAGACAAACATTCTGACCAAGTTTCATCAAGATCCAATGAGATCTGTAGCCTCTAGAGTGTTAACAAGATTTTTCTATGGTTTGACCTAGTGACTTAGTTTTTGATCGAACATGACCCATATTAGAACTTGACCTATATATCAATGAGACAAACATTCTGACCAAGTTTCATCAAGATCCAATGAGATTTGTAGCCTCTAGAGTGTTAACAAGATTTTTCTATGATTTAACCTCGTGACCTAGTTTTTGACTGGACATGACAAATATTCAAACTTGTCCTAGATATCAATGAGACAAACATTCTGACCAAGTTTCATCAAGATCCAGTGAGATTTGTAGCCTCTAGAGTGTTAACAAGGTTTTTCTATGATTTGACCTAGTGACCTAGTTTTTGACCGGACACGACCCATATTCAAACTTGACCTAGATATCAATGAGACAAACATTCTTACCATGTTTCATAAAGATCCAATGAGATGTGTAGCCTCTAGAGTGTTAACAAGATTTTTCTATGATTTGACCTAGTGACCTAGTTTTTGACTGGACATGACCCACATTCGAACTTGACCTAGATATCAATGAGACAAACATTCTGACCAAGTTTCATTAAGATCCAATGAGATTTGTAGCCTCTAGAGTGTTAACAAGGTTTTTCTATGGTTTGACCTAGTGACCTAGTTTTTGACTCAACATGACCCACATTCGAACTTAACCTAGATTTCTACTAGACAAACATTGTGATCAAGTTTCATGAAGATCCAATGAGATTTGTAGCCGGTAGAGTGTTAACGAACAATTGTGAACAGACAGACGGACGGACGTTCCCACAGTTGGATATTTGTTGGGTATATTTTTTGTTTAAAAGTACCCAACAGTACTCTAAAATACCCAACAATAACAATAGGGCAATCACGGAATGAATGGAATCTATTGTTCTCCCTACCCAACAAAGGACCTTTCGTGCGCTCGGACGGACAGACGACGGACGACGGACATCCAGCGATCCTAAAAGCTCACCTTGGCACTTCGTGCCAGGTGAGCTAAAAATTGTGGCCTCTAGAGTGTAAGCACCCTCAAATAAGGCATTTTCAGCAATTCAAAGGTAGATAACTCTCGACCTATTAGTCTGATTTAGACCATAATCACTCTCATATGAACTCCTATAGTCATATTGTCTCTGAGCAAGTTTGAGATAGTTTGGATAAAAATTGTGGCCTCCAGGGTGTAAACATTGTTAAATATAGCATTTTCAGCAATTCAAAGGTAGATAACTCTTGATCTATTGGTCAGATTTCAACCATAACAAACTCATCCGACCTCTTATAGTAATATACAATCTGAGCAAGTTTTAGAAAGATTGGATAAAAATTGTGGCCTCCAGAGTGTAAACATTGTTAAATATAGCATTTTCAGCAATTCAAAGGTAGATAACTCTCGACCTATTAGTCTGATTTAGACCATAATCACTCTCATATGAACTCCTATAGTCATATTGTCTCTGAGCAAGTTTGAGATAGTTTGGATAAAAATTGTGGCCTCCAGAGTGTAAACATTGTTAAATATAGCATTTTCAGCAATTCAAAGGTAGATAACTCTTGATCTATCGGTCAGATTTCAACCATAACAAACTCATCCGACCTCTTATAGTAATATACAATCTGAGCAAGTTTTAGAAAGATTGGATAAAAATTGTGGCCTCCAGAGTGTAAACATTGTTAAATATAGCATTTTCAGCAATTCAAAGGTAGATAACTGTTGACCTATTGGTCAGATTTCAACCATAATAGAACTCATTCGAACTCTTATGGTAATATACAATCTGAGCAAGTTACAGAAAGTTTGGATCAAAATTGTGGCCTCTAGAGAATAAACACTAAAATTGTTGATGACGAACGACGGACATTCAAGGATTGCAAAAGCTCACCCTGAGCTAGCTCAGGTGAGCTAAAAACCCTTTACTACATAGCCTCTTTCTAGTACTGAAGATAGGTGACCACTTAAAGTAGGTTAGAAGTAAAGAAGAATGCACCTTAGTGTGCATTCTGCTTTACTTTCAGCATGCTTTAGGCTACCATCTGTTAGTATATAGAAAAATTTTTTATGATACATTATTCATGACTATATAAATTTGAACTATTTTATTTCCTTCAGTGGAGGAATAAATGAAATGTTTAAAATATGTATCTATGGAGTAAATTTAACCATATACTTCAGCTCTTAAAAGAAAAAGCGCTGAAAACAGTGTTGATTCAGATCAAAAGGCTTCTGAAAGAACTGTATGATCAGGGTCATTCCTGTTTTCCCTTAGGTTCTATTTGGCATTGGTCTGCACTCTTTCTTGGGGGATTTTTCTTCTTATAGTATTAGCCAGTGTAATAGTTTAGATGATGGACGCTATGTTCGTAGTGAGCAGAATTTTATAAATTGATTACCCCATAGCCTGTTTCTTGGTTTTGAAGCGCATTTTGCTTCACTGTCAGCCTTCTTTAAGCTATTGCTACGATGTAGAACTTATATTTCTTAAAATGCATATTCATTACTGTATAGAATAAACTTTTTCTTTCAATCAGGAATAAATTAAAGGCGATCTATGGGGTGATGGATTTAATATACATTGTTTATACCCATTACCCCTGGCCATAACCTATTTCTAGTTTTGAAAATAAGTGACAACTTAAAGCCTGTTTTAAGCCAACATCTGCTAGGATATAGAAAATATTTCTTATGGTAAATATTTATGAAGGTATAATTTGGAACTACTGTCTTATGTGGAGTAATAAATTATAGGTGTAAAAAGGCGTATTTATGGGGGAATGGGTTAAGGTCTGTAGTATGTAATACTTTTAGATATTGTTGACGCCACCTTCAAGTGTCATGTACATATATGATTACAACATACATGTATACAGTTGACATTCGATAAATAGAAATTGCTTTAGTTCGAACATATCCATATTTCAAAGTTAAAACGTGACTTAGCCATGTTTCAGCTTTGAAATACGGGTATGTTCGATTTGAGTGAGATTGAGTTATCGAAATTAAATTTATGGTTGTAAGGTTGATTTAAGCCAGTTTGTTGATTAGGACCATGTTAACAACAGCATAAATGAATGTTCAGAAGAAAAAATATTATGTTGATAAAAACTTATGTTGATGAGAATATTTTGTTAACTCTTTCCTTTAAGGAAACGCCTTAGATCACCTCTCCATGTATTGTGCCAATGTCTAAAGTGTTGAAAATTCAGTGACAGCTTAAAGCAGCATTAAAGTGAAGCAGAAAGCTATTTAGGAGGGGGTGGGGGGTAACTAAATCAAACTTTCAGGTGAAAGCAAATTTTCAGCCTCGGTGATACTGAATAAACAAACCTTGAAGAATGAATCATCACTACCTGTTGGAGACTACATAATGATACCAAACGGGCTTCACCCAAGCCCAGCATTTACACACCTTTCCGTAGATGACATTGAGAGGGTTCAACCATTAAAATGCTGGACTTTTCCCTAAAACACTAGAACATGAACCCTTCATGTTGAATTATGAAGGATGTTGGATGACAATTATTTCAGACGAAACTTAAAACAAACAGTGTAGACCCTGATCACAGAGATACTAAGGGAGCCCTGTGATCAGGGTGACACTGTTTGTAATGATAGATATACCTGTTTCCTGCACAGTACGGGCTAATCCCCTCATTGAAAAATTCTTTGCCCATAAACAGTACAACCCTACTTTAACTACCTCTCCAAAAGTTCTTATCCTTAGAAAGTTAGCAAAATGAAAGTATAACATTCAGCTCCAGACGGAGCTTTCTGCTGGATTAACTCATTATCGCCTCAAACTTCCAATGGACAATCCCTCTGATCAAGGTCTTCACTGTTTGCATAGGACAAGTGTACTCTTCACAGATACACATTTGATAATGGATGCATATATGCGTCACTAGGGCTCAATGAGTTAAAGCTTCACTTATTCTAAACACTATCATTGAATTTTCTATTGATATGTGATGGGGAAAAGGGAGGTAATTTGGAAAGTTTGACCTCACACTGTTTTGAATATTATTTTAAGTTCTTGTAAAAGTAAGGTTTTGATCACTGTTTTTTGGTTTTTTTCCATTCTCCATTTTTTTATGGTTGCAAAAGACAGTTCAGTTTTTATTTAACCCTCCCCTGCCAATAGCTTGATTCCAGTTTTGATGACAGGTGACCAATGGGTTAACACAGCAACACCAAGACCCCAGATAAAAGACAGTTACCTGAACAAATCTAACATTTTTAAGTTCAACACCAAATCCTATGGTGTAACGACTCATTAGAATCATCATGAAGAGACGAATCAAATGAGTAGTCACACCATAGGGTTTAATACAGACATAAAGATCTTAACTTTTGACATACCGGTACTCCCCTTATCAGGAGCCCTGAGCAACTATATAGTTATGCTATGTCAGTTGGATATAGATGGTTTGCTCTGATGTAGGAAAGGTTTGGACTGTAGATCTACAAACATTTACCTTTTAACCATAGCACATGACTATCTTAACATCAAGAAAGTGTGTTGAATTAATGATCATAATAAAAATATCACACTCGGACAGCTAAAAGGTGGAGACCTGGGCCCAGCGCTTATAAAGTGTTTGAGTTGAGTCTGACTTCGTTCTCAAGCATTTGATTTGCCAGATTTTAGCCTAGGCTCAAATCTAAACAATCAAATGCTTGAGAATGATTTCAGACTCAACTCAAACGCTTTATAAGCATGAACCCAGAACTTTATTTGTTAACCTCACCACTTTATGTTTCAAGTAAAACAAGTGAATTTGTCTGTTGGAATGAAGGGTTTGAACCATTTTTGATGGACTGCACGCTAATGATAGGTCAATTGTTGCCCAAAGGGAATCAAACTATTTCCCAGTAAACAGTTTGGACACAGATAAGATGCCAGAACAGTTGCTGTCTGATAAGAATTCAATGTGTATGACACTTGTATCAATATTTTATCAGTCAAAATACCAAAATTCTAAATTTGAGGAAAAAATGCAGACAGCAATTTACAAGTCTAATGGCAGTCTGGCAGGCCAATAGTTATGGTTAATAATTCATTAAATATGCCTAAGTGTATTGTACATGTATTTCACCTTTTTTAACTTAACCCTTTACCACATAGCCTGCTCTAGTTTCAAGATAGACCACTTAAAGCAGGTTGAAAGTAAGTGCATTCTGCTTTACTTTCAGCCTGCTTTAACCCATTACCCCATATATACACCTTTTTATGCCATCACTTTATTCCTCCACTGAAGAAAATGATTTCTCAACAGACAGTAATGAATATGCACTAACACAAATATTTTTATATCTTAAATTAGCAGACGGTAGTTTAAAGCAGGCTGAAAGTAAAGATGTGCCTTAAGGCTCATTCTGCTTTACTTTCAACCTGCTTTAAGTGTTCACCTATCTTCAATACTAGAAACAGGCGGGATAATGGGTTAAGCTACTATCTGCAATGATATAGTTAACGTTTCTTTTGGTACATGGTCATGGAACTATTTCTTCAGTGGAGGAATAAATTAAATTGGAGAAAGGGTTAAGTGGGGCCTGACCTGGATCCAAACTGGTTGCAGAGGTCTACAAGTTTTCTATTTTAACTAGCAAAACCATGACAGCATTTGTTAACAGCTTAGATCAAGATGAGATGCTAAGTAACTCAGTGTCCCATCAGGATAAAAACTGTTTGACACTGACAGACCCTATTAATAATACATGTACCATAAGAAATATTTTCAATATCATAGCAGATGGTAGTTTAAAACAAGCTGAAAGTAAAGCAGAATGCACCTTCAGGCTAATTCAGCTTTACTTTCAACCTGCTCCAAGTGGTTACCTGTCTTCAAATCTAGAAAGAGGCTATGGGGTAATGGGTTAAAAGTGTTAAGGTGGGGAAAATGATAGGTTATATAACCTGAGCAATACTGCTTCATGAACTTTATTGACAATGCAGCCGCACAACTTGACGTAGACAAAAGAAGATGCAAATAACTCCCAACGTTGGCTGCCAACACTCGTAAGAGAGCACCGTCATAAATGACAACACATGCCAACCCCAATGCTAGCAACCATCTCGAAATTTGCATTCTTTTCAAATTTTCACATCAGCTTCTTTGAAGTAAGTTCACGTTTTTGCGGCCTGCTCCTATCAATCATGTGTAGAACGTAGACAGGGTAAGCCCAGCGAATACCTATGGATATGTAACTTGGGAGCTCATTGGGGTATGGGTTTTTAATGGTGTTCATTACTAGAAACATATTAAGCCCTTCACCATCAGAATAATGTCTGCCTTAAGCTTGTTGCCTCTATTTTCCTCATTTTGACCAAAGAAACATTGATACGAGTCAATGCAGATCACACACTGACTTACTGGATCATGTCTAATCAAGATGCAATATATTTGCAAATGAAAGTGTACTTAAGGGGGGGGGGGGGGGGGGGGGGAGGGGGGGGGGGGGGAGGGGGCAAGACAGTGAAGGGGTAACCATGTCATTAAGGCCATATCTATCTTGTTTATGGTTGTTTGAGGGTTTGAAAACCTTCGAAAACCTTTACTGCCATGACATCATCTACTCATTTTATACTCTAATTCTTCGCATCATTTTTAAAATTTAAAATTTAGGTAAAATCAACTTAAGTAATATCATAATTGAATATCATAGTTTTTATCCTAATCAGACACAGCATCAACGCATCGTCTGATCAGGATCGAAACTGTTTGCAAATAACCATTGTACTCAGGTATAGGCAGTAAGCAGTAAGTAAGGGAGTTAATTAAATGCGATATTAATTGCTAAAACCGATATCTCTTTTAATTAATGAAACAACTCTTTGTCGTATAAATTTGTGCAGATAATTATGTACGATCCAAACAACAGTTTTGATCTTGATTAGACATAGGGTAACTAGGCAACTAATCTTGATCCAAACTCATCATGCTAAAAGCAACTTAGCTAACATTTGCAAACAGTATAACACGTAATGCGGCATCTGATCTGGATCCAAACTGTTTGCCACTCATGTGCAACCTTTTGTCAGTTTGAAATTTTGATTTATTTTCACAGACACTATGTTTGAAGCAGATGCCAATTCAGCATGGTTAAGATAGGCTTTAGCACGTACAGTAAGGGGTAAGAGGCTTGATGGGTTTCTTGAAAAGACATAAACCAAATTACCAGTGTTTCTTGTTTAGAAAACGCCCTGATGTTGATGAATATAGGTATCTTCCTATCTGATAATGTTTTTACTGAACACCAAATTGCATGGATGACGGTAAACTGTTAAGACACTCAGAATATAACTATTCCTTCCAACAAACATGGAAAAATGAAATCTATGACAGTTTAAACTCTTTCAACACTAAGTAACTCTTGCGGGTTATTAAGGGCCCTTGTGTATCTTTTAGTTACCAAGACATGAACCATGGAGTCTACTTGGAATTCTGGGTAGCTTAATAAAAATTGCTTTAACTAGCAAATAGTGTAGACCTTTATCAGAGGGCTCCTATAGCAGTGTAGGCAGATGAGGTACCCTGGAAGGGATTAATGTTGAACTATATACATGTCGGTAATTTGGGATGCAAATAATCACCATAAGAAGCAGTATTTTTTTAATGTTGTAAAGGTTAGGAGCTAAAACATAACCCAATAGATTACTCTCAGTTTTGAAGACCACTTAAAACAGGTTGAAAGTAAAGCAGAATACGCCTTGAGGTCGATTCTGCTTTAATTTCAGCCTGCTTTAAGCTAACATCTGTTAGTATATAGGAAATATTTTTTCTAGTGCATATTCATGACTGTATGAAGTGAAACTATTTTCTGCATTGGAGGAATAAATAAAAGGCGTAAAAAGGAGTATTTATGGGTAAAGAGTTAAAGTTTTGTAATTGTTGGCTCACCGTGTGAGTGGTGGGGATGATGATGGTAGGGGTCTTTCTCTGCCTTGATTTTCGTCCTCTTGAGATCGTGATAGCCAGGGTCTACTGTACTGCTAACTACACTACTCCCTGCCTCCTTTGTAGTGGTGCTAATCTGGGACTGGAATAAAACAAGAGAGGAAAATACAGTAAAACCTCTTCATCACGACCACACATTTGTGTTAATTATTTAATGTTTACGACAGCAAGGTGACAGTAAAACCGAAAGCTCTTTCAAAAGGTTTATGTTTTACATTCACATTACTTTAAGCTCTCGCACGTCTTTCATGCAGTCAGTTAGCCTTCTTATTAGGTTTTAGTGTATACTGAAATTTTGCTACATGAGGCACGGGGGACCAACTAGGTATCATATATGGGTATTATACCAGATTTGTTTTCCTACTAAGGCAACTTTGTTTTCGTAGCAAAACTATATACACTGACTTCGTAGGAATACAAATCTATTATAATATAGATTGTTGTAGCTTCATTTCTCCAGACCATGAAGGCAAATTTGTTTTCATAGCAAAACTTTTCAAAACTACTGTCTCTTAAAAACATCTTAAAGAAACGATTCTTACAAGTATTGACAACATAATTATGAGCTTTCTGCATTACATTTATCTTCCATTAGCAGTAATCTGTCTTAACCCATTACTCTATAGATATGCCCTTTTATACCTTTAATTGATTCCTTCACTGCAGAAAACAGTTTCAATTTATACTCAAGACTATGCCTCATAAGAAATATATCTATATCCTAGGTATACTGAAAGTACCACAGAATGTGCCTTAAGGTGCATTCTGCTTTTCTTTCAGTCTGCTTTAAGTGGTCACCTGTCTTCAAAATTAGATAGCTATGGAGTAATTTAGGGTTAAGAGAAATCCATGTTTCTTTATGGATTGGCCATTGCACTTCTCATTTATTTGCACTTTCAAAAAACATGTACATGTTGTCACAAAATTTAATTATCATATTAAATTTCCAGTTTCATTACTTTTCTATAAAAATGTTATAAAACTGTCCGCAACAGTCATAAAGATGTGGGGAGATTGTTTAAATGAAGACAAAGGCCTATCTTACGCCTAATGAAGATCTCGTATTCTGAAAGACTAGTCGACAAGCGCGACCATACAGTGTGTCTGAATACTAAACCTTATCAAGCTAGCATGCTGTTTGCTTAAACAAATGTTCACAGAAAATGTGGAAATCTGTTTTCATGCCCATTTTTAATTGAAGAAATATCAATATGTATGTCAAACAGTTTTGATCCTGATCAGATTCGGAGTTACTTTGTGTCTGATCAGGATGCAAACATTTAACAAATGCAAGCAAACTCATGTTTAGAATTATGGGTTACTAGAATTGTTACAGTGCATCAAACTCATGTTTAGAATTATGGGTTACTAGTTGTTACAGTGCATCAAACTCATGTTTAGAATTATGGGTTACTAGTTGTTACAGTGCATCAAACTGCTCCTTTCAGAATGACTTTAACCCTTTGAATGCCAAGTTAATGTTGTCTGCAACAATTAATGTCCTCTGCTACTTTTCTTAAAATCAAACTGTTCGAAATTTCTTTCAAAATAGGGTCAGAGTGTCAAACAATTTGGATCCTTATGAGAGGTTGAGGTACTCAGCATCTCATAAGGATCCTACTGTTTCGGAAGGTAATCATGATTTTACCATTTGCATTCAAAGAGTTAACTCTTTGCGTGCTAGCGGCGGAATCATGATTATCTATGCAAACAGTTTGGATCCAAATGAGGTGCCGCATAATGCGGCATCTCATCAGGATTATAACTATTTGATTCTCTGACCATGTTTTGAAAAGAAATTTTGAAAAATCTAATTTAAGAACAATAGCAGACAATAATTGTTGCAGACAACAAAAACCATGCCGTATGGAAAGAGTTACACTTGCAATATTTTGACACAGCAGGCCACAATGAATATACAGCTGCCTGAGCCATTGGACATGAAGTCAGGTAGTCAATGGCAGTCTGGGATATAAACAACAGAAAAGTACAGTACCATGCAGGTATCGGTTGACATAATTTGCCATTTTCATTATGATTGGCTGCACATCATGTCCTAGCTTAGAAGGTGGCTACTCCAAGGAAAAAAACTTGGTATTGTGCAAGCCTTCGAACAATGACCTTACATTTTTACTTACTCACTGGCAAAAGACAGTAAAACAGACATTTTTGACATTTCTTTCCCTCATATACTTGTTCAGTATAAATTTGCACGCTTGCGGCGGATATACCTGCCATAGTGATTACCTCTGCAAACAGATTGGATCCAGATGAGACGCCGCGTAACGCGGCGTCTCATCAGGATCCAAACTGTTTGCCATTCTGACACTGAATTTAAAAGAAATTTTGAAAATTCCAATATTAAAATGATAGCAGATGACAAATTGTTGCAGACAAAAAAATTACCCAGCATGCAAAGAGTTAAGCAGAAAAAGCTGCATAACCCTTTCCTCCAGTGCTATATCCACATGCAATAATCACCTTCATTCCGGTGTATTTAGGCAACTGGACGCTTTGACCCATAACCCATAGCCTGTTTCTAGTTTTGAAGACATGCAACCACTTAAAACAGGTTGAGTTTACTTTTACCCTGTTTAAGCTACCATCTGCTAGGATATAGAAAATATTTCTTATCATACTTTTTCATGACTGTATAAAGTGGAATTATTTTCTTAAGTGGAGGAATAAGTTAGGTGTAAAAAGGCATATTTATGGGAGTAATGGGTTAAGCAAGATGAAAGCGAAGCAGAAAGGCTTTATTTTCATCTCACTTTAAGCTTCCATCTGATTAACAATTTTTTATGTTTATATAGAGCAGTAGTTAAATTTAAAGCGTTCTTTGGCATTTTTTCTCAGAAAAGGTTACAGGCCTTTCTGTTTTGTACTTTCAACTTGCCTCAAACAGTCACCTGCTTGTAAAACTCACACAAGCTACTACTGGAAGAAAGTTTAACCCATTACTCCATAGATATGCATTTTTACACATTTAATTTATTCCTCCACTGAAGAAAATAGTTCCAATTTAAACAATCATGCTTATGTACCATAAGATATATTTTTTATTTTCTACCAGATGGTAGCTTAAAGCAGGCTGAAAGTAAAGCAGAATGTGCCTTAAGGCACATTCTGCTTTATCCTCAACCTGCTTTAAGTGGTCACCTGTCTTCAATTTTAGAAACAGGCTACGGAGTGAAGGGTTAAATGCATTACAGTTATGTATATTTACCTGTGTTTCCGACTTTGGTGGTGGGGGTTGGGGCTGCAGCAGGGTGTGGTGCTGTGAGGTAGGTGTCATCATCATAGGGCCAGTGGTGGGCATTCTTCCCATCATTGGGGGCATCCCTGGGTGGAAGAATGGTGATCCTGGCAGGTTAGTCACTGGACGGAGGTAGGGGTTGGCAGGGAGCTGGGGATGGGTGGCTGGACTGACGGCCCCTAAAGATGCTGTGAGGAGAGATAGAAATAAAGACATTGCAGGTACCAACAAGAAACTATGGAATTGTCAATATATAATTATTATAATAGTTACAATAATCCCTTGTTTATACAGTCACTCTTCATAACCCATTACTCCATAAATACACATTTTACGCCTCTAATTATGTCTACCCAAAGAAAAATAGTTCCCAAAATAAAGGTTAAGAATGAACAACATAAAAAACATTAACTTATTTCCAGTATCTTTTCAGATTGTAGCTTAAAGCAAGATGACAGTAAAGCAAATGCTCCTTAAGTGCTTCAAGTGGTCACTTGTCTTCATCTTCAAAACTAGAAACAAGCTATGGGGTAAAGGGTATAGTGATCACACCACAGAAGACCCTTTGTTAATATTACAGACATGCAAGTGTTTAATGCAGGATAAAAATAATACAGACAGCTCCTATAGAAGCTTTCTGCAGTATTTTTTATCTTGCATTAAACATTTGTGTAGAGATCTCCATGCTACTTCAATTAGTGGTCACTTAACCCTTTCAGCCTGCTTTAAGCTGTTATCTGCTAGGATATAGAAAATATTTCTTATGATATATATTCATCACTGTATAAAACTGAACTATTTTCTTCAGTGGAGGAATAAATTATAGGCATAAAAAAAGCATATTTATGGGGGAATGGGTTAACCTTTACTGTGCAGGAAGTTCAGTATAAGCATCATTTGCAAACAATGTAGACCAGGATCAGAGGGCTCCTAAAGGGGGCCTTTAATCAATGTATGTGTAACATCTCTAACCAATCAACATAAATTGGTCATTTATCAAAAATGGGATAGTCCATAAACCCTTTACCCCTTAGCTTGTTTCTGGTTTCAATAACAGGTGATGACTTAGAGCAGGTTGAAAGTAAAGCAGAAAACATCTTATGGTGTATTCTGCTTTCCTCTCAGCCTGACTTAAACTAACAGCTGTTAGGATAGAATATATTTCTTACAGTGCATACTTATTACTGTATAAAGTGGAACAATTTCTTTAGTGGAGGAATGAATTAACCCCTTCTCTGCCATGACGTCATGAATTTTAAACAATTATCATCTGCTGTTATTTCTCAAATTGAAAATCTAGGTATTTTCACTTAAGAAATAGTGATATGAGTGTAAAACAGGTTGGATCCTGATAAGACGCCGCGCCTCACGGTGTCTGATAAGGATCCACACTGTTTGCAAATAACTATTGTACTCGGGGTAAGGCAGTGATGGGTTTAAGGTGTAAAGAGACATATTTATTGAGCAGTGGGTTAATATCAATTCAGCATTGTTAGGGTTTTAGTGTCATTTCTTTGACTGTCAATTATTCATTGAACATAGTTTGTCTGTCTGGTTGGGGGGTAGAGGAAGACGCACAGTGTAATGTAAATACTTAGGTATGAATGGAGTCGAAACTTCCATAAATATCCAATGTGCTTGGCACAATGTGCGTATAATATGATTTCATCTTTGTCAACATGGCTTTTTGTAAAGGTAGTCCGGCTCAGGCTATAAAAAAAGCCAGGTTTTTTTTTTGTTCATGTCAATTTCAATTAATCATTTTTGGTGCAGAAATATAGAACAGCGTTGGGTATTGGATATAAGGTTCATGTCTACTACGCCACTTGATTCAATTGTTGTTAATTTATCAAAATGAAATTTATTATACTTTGTTCAAGCTCAGTGTATCATTTGGAAAAATGCTGGCAACCTGCTGGCTGCTTAAAGCAAGGTGATAGTAAAACAGAAAGCTCCTTTAATTAGGAGCTTTCTGTTTTACTGTCCCCTTGCTTTTAAGCTGTCACCTGTCTTGTATACAATCAAATATCCTTCGTTTTGGTGGTTGTAATAGCGAGGTTTGACTGTATTTTCTATTTGCAGATTGTGTTGATGTAGATCAGACATCTAATTAATGTTGTGTCTGATCAGAATTCCAACCTGTGTTTAGCAACCATTCCATGAAGTAATCTCTAATGACAGGTGGCTGCTTAAAATAGAATAATGCAGAAAGTGCCTTCATTATTCTTATCCCATCAGTCTTTTATGAATGGTCACTATATTGACTGCAGTACAGTGTTTCTTTATAGTACATGTCATATTTCAGTTGATTGCATCTTTTACCTAACATCTACGGTAATGAAACTTTGCTTAAACAAACTTATTTTGTACTTGCACATTCTGCTTTACTTACAGCTTGCGTTAAGCTATCATATGCTAGGATTTAGAAAATATTTCTACCGGTACATTTTCTGGACTGTATAAATTGGAACTATTTTCTTCAGTGGAAGAATAAATTAAATGCACTAAAAGGCGTTTCTATTCGGGAAAGGGTTAAAAAGGGAAGACCAGTGTATGAAGGTCATTGATGATCTTGTTACAGAAGCCGGTGTCACTATTTCCTGGGTATGATGTGGAATAAATTATCATGTTTGTATTTCGGTGAAGCACCGTCACAGTTTGAAGATTCTTAATATCCCTGTTAATCCTTTCCTCCCTTCAACCTTCAAAGGGACAATTCCAGTTTCCAGTTTCAGTAGAGTCAATTTTTACTATTTAGTTTTTTTTTTATCAATATGTGTTGTAATATGACAAGCAGGGCAGTAGCCTAATCAGAGGGCTCCTCTAGGAATCCTCTGATCAGGGTCTTCAGTGTCTGCATAAGACACATGTTCTCTTCACAGGTACTTTGTTTGCAATGGTATGCTGGATTACAGAGCTCCAGAGTATTTCAAAAACCAAAAATTTAATTTCTGGGACATTTCCCATGAGTAGTGACATCATAATTATGATTTGGTGCTGAAATGAATGAGAAAAATGTTGGATTTGTTCAGTTAAATCCCTCTTATCTGCAGCCCTGTTGTTATTTGTTTAAAAATTGTTGTCTGCCAGGTTTCTTGGAATTTGATAGGCTACAATTTTAAATGAAACTACATTACTTTAATTGACTCTTTTCTCTGCAGAAGAACCCTAGAATGCCGAATTTGTGATAAATTTACATCATCTAACATTATTTCAGTCATATCGCGATGTCCAGCTTATTACAGGTGGATGAAGACCCCAGAAGACCTTTATATCAATTTATGCATTGTTTCAGGCACAAATCAGCAACTAGGCAGAACCACCGACCTTCCGCAAGCCAGCTGGAAGGCTTCCTCACATGAAAAATCCAAAAGGCCCAGATTCGAACCCACAGCAAAGATAATGTGAGATTGAAGTAATATTCAGAAAGGAACTTTAGCTTTTCTTACGGCATGCTATAAAGAGCCACCCCTCAGGATGCAGAACCAATAAGCTATGACTATTCATCAGGTCATGGTAGAAGAAAACAAAGACACTTCTATGAGAATGAGTAAGATAAGGAAAAGGTGCTTCTTTTGACAAAACCTCTACTTGGCTTAACCCATTACCCCATAGCCTATTTCAGGTATTGAAGATAGGTGACCACTTAAAGCAGGTTGAAAGTAAAGCAGAATGTGCCTTAAGGCACATTCTGCTTTACTTACAGCCTGCTTTAAGCTACCATCTGCTTAAATATAGAATATATATTTTAGCATATATATTTAAAATTATGACTGTACAAATTGCAACTATTTACTTCAGTGGAGTAATAAATTAAAGGTGTAAAAAGGCGTATTTATGGGTTAACTCTTTGCAGTCGAGTCCCGCGAATATGCGTGATGGCAATTTACCCTTTGCAGTCGGGTCACGCCTACGCGTGTGTTTATCGATATCAATATCAAGTCTAATCACGCATATATGCGTGATGTTGACAAGTTGTTTGTAAGTGTTTATTTGGTTATCTAAAAAGTGATTAACAGCATCTTTGTTTAAAATCCATTTAAATTAGACCTAATAATATTCCATTCTGAAAAAATGTTCTAGACTTTATGCCATATAAACATGTAATTCACGTTTAAAAACCGCATACATGTTCTAATTTGTGCACGTAGACAATGGCGGTAAATGGTTAGACTCTACAAGCGATACGGAATGATTTGGGAGAAATGAGCTACAAGAAAAGCAATTAAATACAAAAATACTAACAGCAGTAAAAGAATAATGCATTTCTTACCTCGAAAATAGTTATTCCGATAATAATTTACAGTTAAAACCGTTGAAAAATCGTTTCGAATCCGACCATCTAACGTGCGATAGAACGGACGGGGAAAATTATGTCGTGTAAACAGCGACGTGAGATAAGCATAAATTTCTCCGTAAATACCCATGTAATAAATATTTCATATGTATCTTAGTCGGAAAGTTAACTTTTCGAATTGATTTTCCAACAAAACATTATGAATTATCCCGTTAGGGGAACAAAGAGATGTGTAGAAATTGCGTAGAAGATATTCAACGCTATATAACTCTATGCGAGAAAATGGCGGATTTTGACATAATTATGCTTGTGTGTATTAGATCTACTTGTGTTTACAGTTACATTTAAAAAATATGCCTCCCAAACGTTATCGGTTTAACAAAGCATTATTTCTTTTCCTATTTTGTAAGACACTTTGTGTTTTCAAAAGGAGATATCCTTAGCAAGCCTGACCGATTTTGTACACATAACACAGACACTACTGGACTAGTTTGGAGCTCATTTTCTGAATAAACACTACACTCTGACATCTCAAAACTACTCTGACGTGTCAAAACGAAACTGAAAGTGACAATCTAATTTTAGAGGCGCTATATTTAAATCGCGTTCACGCAAGGCGCGAATTAGTTAAAAAAAAGAAAAGAAAAAAGAAAAAAGTGGATCCTGAGCTCAGTTTGAGCTCAGTTTGAGCTTTGTGTTGACATGTCAGTGTTACTGAATTCCAGCATGAGTGCTATTATAACGGGTTTTGACAAAAAGGTCGCGTACAGCTTAAACCGAAAGTAGAAAGATGGACCGTTTCGGCCCCTCTGGCATTCGCCTTTTTCCAATCTTGCAAATTTGTGTCTGGATCCATTTTCGATGCTGCCTGAAAGTGTCACATTTTGCAGGAGACCATTGATATTCTAGAAAATAATAGGAAGTGCCGAACCTGGCCTTTCAGAAAAGTCTTCCAACGCGATGTGCGAATCATAACTTTTCATTCTACGGAAGCCAAAATGTGCCATAAACGTCAAAACGTTTTAATACGTTATGGGCGTGGAAAGGATATTGACATATAAAACGACGTTTAAAATAAACCTGTCATTTTTTTAAATTGACACGCAAGAAAAATGGCCGCCATACTTGATGCGAAGAAACGTGGAAATTTCGAGAAGAATTTACGGGCGAGAGAAAACAAAGGCAACATAAGTAGCGATTCCAAATATGAATTTCAAGTTAATAGACCGAGAAACAGAACCTAATTGGAGACCTGTTTACAATGGAGTCGAAGGAAAATTTGAAGTTGTGGAAGAAACTGTAACTGAAAAATATCACTGAAACACCGAACCGACGGATATTTCAGGAGGTTGTTCAGATATTTGATAGATTTTGTACATTTATGGACGAATAGTCAACAAATTATGTAAGTAATTGTTATAATAGTTATGCACCCGAATCTGTCAGATAGGTATATACACCCGGTCGACTGGAACCTCGTAATAATCTACCGACTGTAAGGCTAGATTTAGCGTTAGGCCGCAAAGAGTTAATGGCTTAAAGTCTTTGAACCTACCAGTAAAGTGCCCACACCTCACAGTGTGCTGAACAACCCAAACAGGGGTGTAACACAAGATGTTTGTTGTTAATTTCAAATCATTTCACCCTTATAGAAATCTTGAAAAAACGTAAAGTACCCTAGAGTATGACAAAGACACGTAATTATACAATCAACCTTGTAGGTAGTGAACATTCTTTTAAATAATATAGATCTCCCTTAAGACACATGATTGCGTAATGCAGGACAAAAGTAAAGCAGAAAGCTCCCTAAAGGAACTTTCTGCTTTATTTATGTCTTGCATTAAGCTTTGATCTTTATTTAAGACTGGTAATTTGTCCTTGTGAGTGGCTGTTTAGTAAAAGCTTGACTGTACCCAGGGGTTAAATTTATTTCAACAGGCAAGATTGTGCTGGCACAATGCACTGTACCTGACTGCCTAAACACACATGTCATTTACAATCAATCATTCAATGAAAAACTCTTTATTGATACACTGACACCAAATGCAGATTGGTAGTATTATAATTCAATAATGACTATCTGTATGCTGGAATCTATGCTCACATTACCCCATAGCTTATTTCTAGTTTTGAAAACAGGTGATCTCTTAAAGCAGATTGAAAGTAAAGCAGAATGTGCCTTAAGGCACATTCTGCTTTACTTTCAACCTGCTTTAAGCTACACTTTGCTATGATATAGAATATATATCTTGTGGTGTGTTTTTATGACTGTATAATTTTGAACTATGTTCGTCAGTAGGGGAATAAATTAATGGCGTAAAAAGGCGTATTTATGGGGTAATGGGTTAATCCTTACATCGTTTGCAAACAGTATAGACCCAGCTTAGACGGCCGCTGAACTATAAGAGGATCCCTTCAGTAGCTCTCTGATCTGGGTCTGTAATGTTTGCTATATACTTTTAAGTCATTTTGGGACAAACCCCTCAAAAGTCAATGTAAACTGGTCATTATCAAGCAAATGGATGAGTCCATTCTAAAAGTCAGCATAGAAAGGGTTAACAAGACTGTCCACGCATGTGGTTCTTTGAAATGTTTTTTTTAAAGACACCTGTTAGGCTATACACTAATTTCAACCTCCTGATGACAGCCTCGTGATTTCAAACATATATTCCAACACTTTACAACTCCAAGTCAACTCACAGTTCCTGCTTACATCCTTTTAAAGTTCAAGACCTGTGTAAACGTATTACATTAACTCAATATTCCATAAATATGCCTTTTTGCATTCAATTTATTCCTCTACTAAAGAAAAAAGTTCCACATTATATAGTCATAAATATGCACCATAGGCAGTATTTCCTATAATCCTAGCAGATGGTAGCTTAAAGCATTCTGCTTTACTTTCAACCTATTTTAAGAAACACTCTATCTTCAATACTAAAAACAAGCTATGGGGTAACGTAATGCATCAATCTGTTTCAAGTGGTCACTCTTTTCAATACAGACCATCTTGTAACAAGCAATCCCTCAAAGAGGACTGGTTCCTTTAAAGTCATAATGCAGCTAAATGTAGGCACAACTAAGACAGGAAGCTCAAATAGAAGCTTTCGAGCTGCTTTACTTTTACTTTTGCATTTAGCTGTTATATCTTTAGAAATTGTCAACTGTTGCTGTTTCTTCAAAGGATTTCCAATCAACATCTGTTTTAAAGTACATTGCTCCTTTAAGCTTAATTATGAGAAGCCATGTCATGAGAAATAGGAACTATGGAGTTTATAAACAATGTAGACCATGATAAGTACATGTGTATATGTTTAAGCTTCAGCAGTTCAGTGCATCTCATGTCTGACAATATGGCAACTACTTTTGTTGTAATGGGAACTACATGTTGTATACAGATCTGTTACTAAATGTTTCACTCCATGATAAGGGTCTACACAGTTTTCCACTAAATGTTAGAGTCAGCAGTATTTAGCCAGTTTCAAGCTGTTTCTCTTGTCAATAAATTGTCCATTCAATATATATTATATATAAAACCTGTGTTCCTAAGCCAAACGCCGATGGAGAATTGAGATCTCTGAATGCAGGTCCCTGCTTAATGCAGAACATAAGAATGCAGAAAGCTCGAGCTTTCTGTATTACTTTTGTTCTGCCTTAAGCTGCCATATTACTGCAAGACTGCCGAATATTTTCTATCACAGGTTCAACGGTGAGCTTATTAGTTCTGGTATGTATTGCTATTTGGGTATAACCAGTTAATGAAACAAGATCGCTAGCTTCAAGCTGTCTACCACTTCATTACAATGCTTCATTATGCCTCAATTTAACAGTACAAGCTCTCTTAAACCACCAACAAGTATGACAGAAAGAGAAACTTTAAATGTAAGTGATTGCTTAATGCAGGAGGTAAGTAATGTTTTGATACAGTTTTACCTCTCTTGAGTGACTAGTCAGTAAAGGAGAGCATAGTCTTACGGGGCATGTGACTGCTAAATCTCCTCTTATCTTAGTCAACACTGTTTGCCACTGGTTAATTGGTTTCCAATCAGTAGGGGTCAACCCTTTAATCCATAGCCTGCTTTTAGTTTTGGAGATAGTAGCAACTTAAAACAGGTTGAAAGTAAAGCAGAATGCGCCTAAAGGTGCATTCTGCTTTACTTTCAACCTGCTTTAAGCTACCATCTGCTAGGATAAAGAACACGTTCATATTCATGACTGTATAAAATGGAACTACTTTCTTCAGTGAAGGAATTAATTAAATGTGTTAAAATGTGTACCTATTGAGTAATGGGTTAAACAGAATATTTAGTACTTTCAATACAGCTGAATATCACCTGTTGAAATTCTGTAATTGCCAATTACTCTGTAATCTGCAAAAATACAATCTTAACCAATCTCCTGCTATCAGTGTATATCAACATCTTTTCGACAACAGTGTTGACTCAGATTAGACAGACCCTACAGAAGCTGCTTGATTGTTGTTGTTGTCTATAAGACGGATTTAAGTTCACTCAAAACTGTCTAAATAGTGTCTGCACTGTTTCCTTATGGATTATAAGACATGCTCTGCGAAATTCCCACGGGAAAAATTTCCTAATTTTATGAGCCAATGCAATAGTTTAGATGATAGATGTTCTTATATATTAACATCCAGCAAAGGAATGGCTAATTGCAATGAATTTGGATACAACTTTGACCCAACAATTTATGGGAGCTGATCTGGATCCCAACTGTTCGCAAAATGTTTTGATTCTCAGTTCACAGCACTACAAGGGTGAAAGTGTTTACATTTTTGGAGCCTATTGCTATTCATACTCTTGCTAATGAGCTGGAAATGACATATCAATAGCAGGTAGCTCATGCAAACTAGCATTAAACATTATGCAACAGCTTGCATCTCAAACTCTTTACCACCACTTGCATCTCAAACCACTTTACTAAAAAAAATAGTTCCCATTTACACAGTTATGAACATGTACCATAAGAAATGTTTTCTATATCCTAGAAGATGGTAGCTTAAAGCAGGTTGAAAGTAAAGCAGAATGTGCCTTCAGGCACATTCTGCTTTACTTTCAACCTGCTTTAAATGGCCACCTGTTTTCAAAACCAGAAACAGGCTATGGGAGAATGGGTTGCCCTGGGTACAATGGTTACGTGTCTAACTTGTATTTAACAACTATTCAATAGGAGACAAATTATAAATCCTTATAAGAAGTAGCAGCTGATTACATTGACAAAAATAATGCAGAAAGCTACTTTAGGAACTTCCTGCTTTACTTTTGTAATGCAATCAGCAGTCCCCTGTGGAGAAAACCTTCAAGCCCCTTAACCCATTACCCCATAGCCTTTTTCTAGTATTGAAAATAGTTAACTCCTTAAAATAGGTTGAAAGTAAAGCAGAATGCACCCTAAGGCACATTCTGTTTTACGTTCACCTTGCTTTAAACTGTCACCTGTCTTTTAAACCCCTCGTTTTAGGGGTCGTAATAGAGAGATTTACTGTACATTGCATCATTATGCCTCGATTTTGTACCAGTTCTGTCAGGAAGAATAGGAGATATGAAATTTGTAAACAGTTTAGATCTATATCAGTAAGAGAAATCCTAAATCAAACTCAAGTCTGACTATAAAATTGGCTTATACCCATTACCCCATACCCTGTTTCTAATTTTGAAGACAAGTGGTCACTTAAAACCTTAAGGCACATTCTGCTTTACTTTCAGCCTGCTTTAAGCTACCATCTGCTAGGATATAGAAAATATTTATTACGGTACATGTTTATAACTGCATAAATTGTAACTACATGTATTTTCTTCAATGGAGGAATCATTTAAATACGCTAAAAGGTGCTTCTATTGGGGAAAGGGTTAAGGAAAGAGTCTAAGACAGCAGTCTCAACTAGAAATCCTTTACCTGACAAACCCTTTGGTATACTTCCCAGCTTCTGCTAGAATGACTGAAGCTGAGAACTAAACCAAAACGATTGGAGATCATTCTCGAGTCCCAAGCCTAAACACTAATAATTAAGCAGAATGAGAGCACCGCAAACGGGTGCTGGATGCTCGACTTTCATATACTTGAGACGGCTATATTTTTCAAACTTAAAGAATGTGTATGGGTGTTTAATGCCCTATTGATCATAGAAGTTTGTAAGCAACAACAACTTAAACATACTTGGACAGTCTACATTCCACTTAAAGTAAACTATAAGTCAAAAGAAGGACAATATCTTTGCCTGCTTTACCTGCCTTGTTGTAATGCGTTGCCCTTTTGAAACTAAACAAGTATTCAAATATATTGGAAGTTTGAAATTAATAACTTTCTACGGTTACTGAATAATTTCATATACAAATTCTTAGTCAAACAAGGGCAATAACTCTGCAATGACAAATCTCATGGTTATCTGCTGTGTTGAAAGGTGATGCCCTTTTGAAACTGAACAAGCATTAAAAGTTTCAAGTTAATACCTATTGTAATTATTGAGAAATTTCAATTTACAAGTTTTATGTAAATAAAAACAAGGGCAATAACTCTGGAATGGCAAATCCCCGGCCACCTTTCTTGTTTGAATGAGTTGCCCTTTTGTTATAACACAAGTATTAAAAGTTTCAAGTTAAAACCTTTGACAGTTATTAAGATATTTCAATTTACAAGTTTTAAGTAAATAAATCAAGGGCAATTACTCTGGAATCACAAATCACATAGTAACCGACCTTGTTGTAATGAGTTGTCCTTTTGATACTTACAGGTATTTAAAGTTTCAAGTTAATATCTTTCATAGTTATTTAGATATGTTAATTTACAATTTTTAAGTAAATAAAACATGGACAATAACTCTGAAATGACAAATCCCTGGATTACCTGCCTTGTTGTAATGAGTTGCCCTTTTGATAACAAACAAGTATTCAAAGTTTCAAATGGATACCTTTGATAGATATTGAGCTATGTTAATTCATAATTTTTATGTAAATAAAACAGGGGCAATAACTCTGGAATGGCAAATCCTAGGGTTACCTGCCTTGTTGTAATGAGTTGCTCTTATGATACTTAATAACTATTCAAAGTTTCAAATGGATACCCCTGATAGTTATTGAGATATGTTAATTTATAATATTTAAGTAAATAAAACAAGGGCAATAACTCTAAAATGACAAATCACAGGGTTACCTGCCTTGTTGTAATGAGTTGCCCTTTTGATACTAAACAAGTATTCCAAGTTTCAAATGGATACCTTTGATAGTTATTGAGATATGTTAATTTATAATTTTTAAGTAAATAAAATAGGGGCAATAACTCTGAAATGACAAATCCCAGGGTTACCTGCCTTATTGTAATGAGTTGCCCTTTTGATACTGAACAACTATTCAAAGTTTCAAATGGATACCTATGATAGTTATTGAGATATATTAATTTATAATTTTTAAGTAAATAAAACAAGGGCAATAACTCTGCAAAGACAAATCCCAGGGTTACTTGTCTTGTTGTAATGAGTTGCCCTTTTAATACTGAACAACTATTCCAAGTTTCAAATGGATACCTTTGATAGTTATTGAGAAATGGACTCTTACAAAAACCTTAAGCAAAAAACTTAACCGACGCAGACGCTGACGCAGACGCAGACGACAGGGTGACGACAATAGCTCGACTTCTTGAAAAAGTCGAGCTAAAAAGGACAAATGGGGTTTCGGCATTTTCATACCTGCAGATAAATGTCCGTAGGATCCACTGGCAGTACTGGAGCTCCGGGAGGGTGTGTGTCCCCCTAACAGCGGGGTCAGCTGTAGGGAGCCCTCCGAGCTCCTTGTTAAACTCTGAATATCGAGGTAGTCCGAGATCGGCGAGTGAGATAAGGCACGCTTACGGCTCTTCACAATAATGCTAGGTCGTGGACTAGTCAATCTAGAACCTGGAAAAAAGTAAAATTTGATGCACAATCTGATGTCTGTTATGACTGCATTTGACACATACTGGTTTTATCAAAATTGTATTATGTACAGTCTGTAAAAATAATGTATTTGACACAGAATTGGACACACAGTCTGTAACACTCTTTGACACAAATATTTAACAGAATCTGACACAAACTCTGTAAGAGTATTTGCCACAAGTTTAGACAGAATTTGACACAGAGTCTTTAAGGTTTTGACACAGTCTGTAACTGTATGAATTTTGACACACAGTTTTAACAGAATTTGACACATTTACTGTATTTGAAACACAGTTTAAACAGAGTGTGACACACAGCCTGTAACACTAATTGACACACATTCTATAACAATTTTGGCAGAATTCGACACACAAGTGTTACTCATATAATACAAAGGATAGGATTCATATCAACAAATGGCATAGTTCACTATACTTACTGCTCTCTATGGAGCCTGGTAAAGTTATGCTGCCACTACCTGGGGTAGGTGGCACATCAACAAACATACCCCTATGGCCATAGGGAAGGTACCCCCCAGGATAGTCCCCTGGGTACATGGACCCTCCGCCCGGGGCCACACCTGAAAAACATCAAACATTGTGTTAACATATTGAACCATAGTAATGAATATTCTTGATCACCCATTACAAACAGTGTACCTGTAACAAGTGCATTTGTCCTATACAGAACAAGGGCCACTATGGCCCTATATCGCTCACCTGGTACTGTGGTACACCATATAAAACTTTACCTATAGTGACCTAGATTTTGATCCAACATGACCAATATTCAACCGTGGCCTAGATTTCACTAAGGCAAACATTTTGACCAAGTTCCATCAAGATCAAATGAGAAATGTAGCTTCTGGAGTGTAAACAATGTATTTTCATGATTTGACCTAGTGACCTAGGTTTTGACCAGACATTACCCACATTCATACTTGACCTAGTTATCAATAAGTCAAACAATGTGATCCAGTTTCATGAAGATCTAATGAGATTTGAAGCCTCTAGAGTGTTAACAAGGTTTTTCTATGATTTGACCTAGTGACTTAGTTTTTGACCAGACATGACCCACAATTAGAACTTCACCTAGATATTAATGAGGCAAACATTTTGACCAAGTTTCATGAAGATCAAATGAGATTTGTAGCCTCTAGAGTGTTAACAAGTGTTTTCTATAATTTGACCTCGTGACCTAGTTTTTGACCTGACTTGACCCACATTCAAAATTGACCTAGATTCATCATGACAAACATTTTGACCAATTTTCATGAAGATCTAATGAAATTTGTAGTCTCTAGAGTGTTGACAAGGTTTTTCTATGATTTGACCTAGTTTTTGACCGGACATGACCCACATTCAAACTTGACCTAGATTTCATTAAGACAAACATTGTCATAAAGTTTCATGAAGATCCAATGAAATTTGTAGCCACTAGAGTGTTAACGAACAATTGTGAACGGACGACGGACATCCAGTGATCCAAATAGCTCACCTTGGCACAAACACTTTGTGCCAGGTGAGCTAAAAATTCAACAATTGTTAAAATATTTCAGTATTTTATAAAACGTGCAATTTTCTAAATATATTTGAGAGGTTCTACTGTACATAAAGTAGCTTTTAAAGTAGGAACTTTCTTCTTTACTCTCAGACTGATCTAAAACCATCAGCAAGTATTCTGTTGTAGACGGCTGTTCTAGCTGGACCTTTTTCTTACCAAAAGCCTTTCATTGGACTAATGCCTAGGTCAAAGGTTATAAAGAATTTTAGTCAAGTCTTTGATTGTTCTCACGCATTTGATTGGTCAGATTTCAGCTTATGCTCAAATCTGTCCAATAAAATGCTTGAGAATGATCTTAGAGTTGAGTCTGAGATAATTCTCAAGCATTTGATTGATGAGATTTGTGCTTTTGCTTGGGGCCTGGTCAGTTTTCTGGTTAACATGTTTACCTGGTAGAGTATGTGGGCTGTAGCGCCTCCCTGAGATTGGACTTAAGTAGCTTTGCCTAATTTGTTCCCAGTGTAACCGTGACGCCAGGGCAGTCACCGATTCACCAGGTGCCATCGGGCTCCGCAGGTTATAAAGTGATGAGACATCTGAGTGGGATGGGCTAGCAGGCAATCTAAAAATAGAAATAACAAACAACTTTAGAATGTAAATTTAGAATAGAAACAAACAACTATCGAAGGCAATCTAAATATAGATAAAAGTTTAAGCAGCCAATCTTAAAGTAAAGAAACAGACCCTTTACCCCATAGCCTGTTTCTTGTATTGAAAATAGGTGACTAGTAAAAGCAGGTTGAAAGTAAAGCAGAAAGAACCTTTAGGTACATTCTGCTTTACTTTCAGTCTGTCGTTAGCTACCAGTTGCTAGAATGTAGAAAATGATTCTAAAGAAATATATTCATGACTGCATGAATTGGAACTATTTTGTTCAGTGGAGGAATTAAAGGCATAAAAAAGTATATCTATTGAGTAATGGGTAAGGGGTCACCTATCCTGAGTATCCTCTATATCAGAAACAGGCTAACGGGGAAAGGGTTAACCTAGCTATAAAATCAGCATCTGTTCAAGGGTTATAATACACTGGACATGCTGTGGAGACCAAGACTTGCTGTTGCAGCAAAGTGATGCGACAATTGGTCTTGGGTCACACTATTTACAATGCAACAAGTGATTTTCTCAGCGCACAACCAAAATGTAGTAAACTTCGGAGTAGTAGGAGGTTAAAGCATTCCGAAAATTTGACTGAAAGACCATCAAAACTATAAAACACACTTTTACTACAAAACCATATAATGTTTACAGCGAGAAAAAGTTATAAAATTAACTTTAGTGTAACATCAATACCACCATTACTATCAAGGACTAAACCCTTCACTGAAAACAACAGTGTTTGCTTGAACTTTTCTTGTCTTCTTTCATATCTCATAATCACTGGTCAGTCATTTCTTTTACAGAAATATTGATATGATTTGTAAACAGTTTAGATCCAGATCAGATGCCAAGTAACTTGGCATCTGATCTGGATCCAAACTGTTTACACAGTCAATATAATCAGGCTTGGTATTTAAGGGGGAAATGTTACAGAAATCTTTATGACAAATTGAGTCCAATAAAAGTGTTTGAACAAACTATAAACTTATATATGGACTTTTAAACAGTAGTTAACTATCAGAAGACAAGCAGTCAATTTACTTATATTTACAAACAGTAACTATTTTCTTCAGTGGAGGAATAATTAAGGTACTATTTTCTTCAATGGAGGAATATGTCAACGGCGTAAAAAGATGTGTTTTATGGCGTAATGGGTTAACAGTAGTCAACTATCAGAAGACTGCACTACTAGCAGAGATTTTGCTTCAATTCATAAATAGTTTGGATCCTGATCAATAGACGATTAGCTTGGCTAAGGTCAGTTTCCACCAAACAATTTGTCACTTTAATTGTAAAATGCTTCTTCTCTACAACAATTGGTTGGTTTGTCCATCGCTCATCTACAACAACACCCAATAGGAGACACAGATTGTGTGCCTTATCAGGAAGGAGTTGTTATAGGGAGGGAAATTGGCTTACATTTGCAAACAGCTTGAATCCAGCCATGAGTTCAGTAAAGAAATCGGTGGCCGTCGATGGCCATCAATTGCGTGTTGGCTACCTGGTCTGCAATACTCTGCACACGGGGCAAACTGCTAACCTAAGCCACAAACAGTGGCAACTGAACACATGGCAGATCAAACTCTGCGTAACGCGGCTTCTGATCTGGAATAAAGCTTTTTGCCACTCTTCATTATGTTTCTTCTATCAAAATGTCCAATATGTAACTTTGAGAAAAACAGCAGACAACAATTTTAAGTAGATGAATTGCAGCAGTACATGGAAGCGTTAGACATAACTGTCTTATTTGGGTAACAATGGCAAACATCCTTGTAAGGAGGGAGTCATTGTTGGGAGGGAGCACAGTATTTCTAGAGAGATACCAAGGAGTGTGTCAACTTTAGAAACTCAAGCAGACAATAACTTTGCAGCAGATGATATATATATACAGTTCCATTATTCAATTCTTCTCCTATTAATACAGTATACTGATGCCTTTTTATCCCATTACCATGATAAATGCACCTTTTTACACCTTTAATCAATTCATCTACTGAAGAAAATAGTTCCAATTTATACACTCACGAATATTCTGTTTAACTTTCAACCTGTTTTAAATGGCCAAGTATCTTCAAAACAAGAAACTGGTTATGGGGTTATGGGTTAACCCTTTCCTCCCCGAAACCTCAAATGGACAATTCTAGTTTTCAATTTAGTCTAGTCCATTTTTGACTTTTTAGAGTTGTCAAAATGATAAACAGTGTAGACCCTGATCAGAGGGCTCCTTAAGGAGCCCTCTGATCAGGGTCTACATTGTTTGCATAGGACAAGTGTACTCCTCACAGGGACACCGTTTGCAAATGATGCATATATACGTGACTAGGGTTCAAAGAGTTAAAATGACCCAGACCAGACAGCCCCTGAAGAGGTCTGCACTACTTTCTTATAGGATCTCTCTGACATGAGCCTACATTTTTTTTATACGCCACTGTAATACTTCAGATGATAGATATTTAAATACAGCATTTGCAATCAGTATAGAACCAAATCAGAGACATTCTGAAGGAGCTCTCTGATTAGGGCCAACTCTGTTGATCATACCTCATTTTTAGTCTACAAAACATAGAGAGACAATGTTAAGGTCTGTAATTATTTCTACACTGAGGAAACAAGTCCCCAGCTTGGAAATCCTTAACTCTTTCAACACCTTGGATCTGTTTAAAATATACTCATTACATTTGCAAACAGTAACGACCAAGATAGGAGGGCCCTGATAGAAGCCGTCTGAAGGGTCTACATTCTTTGCTAATTTAGACCAGTATTTATTAAACTACCCTGAATTCCAAATAGACAAGGGAACCTTATAACCCACAAGAGTTGCTTATTGTAGAAAAAGCTAACGTTAAACACAGAATGCATTTCCAGAATCTTTCCAACTGGCAGTTTATAGCAGGTTGAATGTAAAGCAGAATACTCCTTATACAGCATTCTGCTTTGTTAATGGTTATACCAGCAAAACTTTAAACACACTGTCGGGTAAAGGATAAACTGGTCACTTATTGAAAAGTGAAAGCGTATTTGAAAATTCAGCATTATAAGTGTTAACCACTTGAGTTGATATTGATTTTATCATTTTATTTGAAATCAAAATCATTTCATGCAGAACAGAAAATCAGAGGCATGTAACTAAAGCTTCTATTAGCTTGTCACAAGGTTTAAGTCATAAATTATTTCATTTCAGCATCTGTCTTGCTTCTGACGAGGAAAACGTTCATCACTGAAGGAACAATTAACCATTCATATACTAAATCATTGCCTGCTTTAGAATTTTTGTTTTTGACAGCAGGAAAACAAAATAGCATCAAAAGATGTGCTTGTGATACACTATGTTAAAGTTTTCTAACACATTTGCAAATAGGAGATTGTTGAACACAGATGACTTGTGTTTGGAGCAAGACAAAAGTAAAGCATAAAGCTCCTTTATAAGATTTGTGCCTATATTTATCCTGCATTAAGCAGTAATCTATATTACAAATTGTTTATTATAATAATAATAATAATAATAATAATAACGACTTTATTTTACGTGGATAACATATTTGGTGTGTAACCAATTTTCAATATGGTCCACAATCATGGCATGTACATAGTTATATACAGAAAATTAGCACATAAGAACAAGAGAAATTAAGAATATGTACCAGTCATTGCCATACTCCAAAGATAAGGGTGTAATCATATATGTTTCACTAAGTTTTAATAAATAGTTATAATTCATATTACTAAGGAAACATCAGTTACACTTACATTATTAACTTTTTAGAAGTTAATTGATGTAACTGGCAATGAAAGGTATTATACAGTTGAAAATAAGTACACAATAAATAATCAGGCAACCGGCAAGATGGTTGCATAAAACTTTTTAACTCTCAATTAATCATTATTAATCATCTAAGGGTGGCTGCTTTACCCATTTCTCCATAAATATGCTTTTTATGCTTCTAATTCATTCCCCTACTGAAGAAAATAGTTATAAATAGAAATATTATTCTATATCCGAGTGCATATCCTAACAGATAGTAGTTTAACACAGGTTTAACTACACCTCTTTTATGCACCCAATTAGCTTTCTGTTTAGTGGTTGTAATAGAGACGTTTTACAGTAAAGGTTTATTTTGCAAATAGTGTACACCCTAATCAGAGGGCTCCTAAACCTATTACTCCATAAATATGCCTTTTTACACCTTTAACTTATTCCTCCAATGACAAAATATTTCCAATTTTAGAGTCATGAGTAAGAAAATTTCTATATCCTAGCTGATGGTAGCTTAAAGCAGGCTGAAAGTAAAGGAGAATGCGCTTCAAATGATAACCTGTCTTTAAAACTAGAAATGGCCTATTAGGTAATTGCTTAAGGAGCTCTCTGATCAAGGTCTGCACAGTTGTTTTTTGGTTTTTTTACAAACACCCCTAAAAATCAACATAAACTGATCATTCTTCAAAAGTAGACTAGTCCATCTGAACTATTCAGCATAAAAAGGATTGACTCTTCATTGTAGAGAGTTAACAAAAACAACCCTTGCATCTTGTTAACCTGGAGATTTAGGCCCCTTTATCACACACTTTCATCAAATTGCCCTCGATGTGTTATGATAATGAGGTGAAAACCGTATTCCGATATTCATCTTGAATATTATTATTAGCCGCTGTCGCCGTCAGTTTATAATGTCTGCGCTTTAGGTGTCGGCTTATGAAATACAATTTTTTAATTCACCTTTGATGTGCTGATAGTTTTATGAAAAATCGAAAAGTGTGTTTCTTTAATTAACCCATTACCCCCTAAAATGCCTTTTTAAGCCTCTAATTTATTTCTCCATTTGAGAAACTAGTTCCACTTTATACAGTAATTAATAATTATGTACCATGAGAAATATTTTCTGTGTTCAAGTAAATAGTAGCTTAAAGCAGTACTTTCAACCTGCTTTAAGTGGTCACCTTTCTTCAAAAACTAAATGTAGGTTATGGGGTAATGGGTTAATCTATTTATTGTTGTTTTCACATTACGTAAGATAACAATTATGAAGATTGTTTATCAAATTTTGTCTGCATAGGTTAGATCTGCTGGATTGGTCATTATAGTGTCATTGGAAATATTGGTTAATTATTCTCGGCAAATTGGAACAAATTATTAGAATTATGCATGCATAAATGGGTTGATGTAAGTGCAACTGAAACAGCATAATCATATGCTACAATGTAACTCTTTGCATGTTAGCCTCGAAACTATGATAATCTTTGCCAAAGTTTGGATCCTGATAAGACACTGTGTCACCCGGCCTCTCATCAGAATCCAAACTGTGACACTCTGACCCTGTTTTGATGGGGTTTTTAAGGGGGAAATTCTGTTCTTAGAACTTGAGCAGATGATGATGCATTGGTGCAGACGAAAGAATTACCCAGCATGCAAGAGATAAATTCCACTTTCAAGGCCACTTGAAAGCTGCCTTTTTTCAGAGTTTAACTCCGTAACACAGCATCTGATCAGGCTCCAAACTGTTTGCTGATCAGATTAAAACTCATTGTTAATATTTTCAAACAGTTTTCACTTTCTGTGTTTCTAGTGCATTGTGTTTGGGGTTTAGCTCAGTTCAGTGCCCCTTTATTCCACTACAGCTATGACTAACATGACTGTACTAAACACTAAGTAATTCTTGTGGGTTATTAGGTTCCCTTGTGGATCATTTGAGTTACCAAAACATGAGCCAGTCTACTTGGAATTCTGGGTCATTCAATCAATACTGGTCTAAATTTGCATACAGTGTAGACCCAGATCAGAGGGCTCCTATAGGAGCCCTCTGATCTGGGTCTACTCTGTTTGCAAAAATAATGAGAATATTTTAAACATGTTGATGGTGTTGAAAGAGTTAGAAGTGTGTGTTTCCTTACCCTGGCATGGGATGGTGGAAGGCTTGAGGTGGTGGCCAGTTATAGCGCCCCTCTAGTGTCTGGGCGTTCAGTGGCAGTGATGGGTTGATAGGATATGGCACATGGTAGTATGGTAAGCCGGGCAGACCCGCTGAAAAATACATACAATCATTAACCCACTACTCCATAAATATACCTTTTAAGCCTTTAATTTATTTCTCCACTATATTTTCATATGATACAGTCATAAATATGTAACACGAGATATATTTTCTAAATCCTAGCAGACAATATCTTAAAGCAGGCTGAAAGTAAAGCCTTAGGGCATATGCTGCTTTACTTCAACCTGTATTGATTGGTCACCTGTCTTTAAAATCATAAACAGGCTATTGGGTAACGGGTTAAAACATTTCAATCTTAAATGTGACTAAAACCTAAAACTATTTTAATTCAATGTTTGATTGTCTACTGATAATGCTACGCTTTTGAAACAACAGGCGGAAGAGAAGAGCAATAAAGAACAAAAAGTCATGCAGAAAGCATCATTGGGAACTTTCTGCATAGTTCTGTTTTACATTATCATGTAACCTTCTTTCTTTTCAAACATCACATGCAGTCAAACTTCGATATCTAGAAGTTGGTTTTGTCAAACAAACCCGTATTTGGCTAAGCCACGTTTTAACTATGAAATACGGGAATGTTCGACTTAACCGCGCATGAAATATGCAGTTCATATGTCGAACTATCGGATAGGTTGAGTTTAAAACGAGTTCAAGATATCGAAGTTCGACTGTATTTCATCATGCAATATGAACAATGCTTGCATCTTACCATAAGCATGAGCTGAATATGGACTTGTATGTTCTAACCCATTTCTGGGGTCTAAGAATGACGATGGCAAGCCGTAGTATGGATGTGCAAAGGTCCGAGGATCTACATGAACTTGGGGAGGGGCCGGAGTAGGGCCCACCCCTCGATCAACAGTTTCTACAGAGGCGTCACGAGTCTTGCTGGAACTCGGCTCCTCATCAGTGCGAGAGGCACTAGATGGTTCCCTTCCTCTGTGTGGAGCAGAGGAGTGCCGATGTTTCCGAGAGCCTTCCTCTGAAAAGACAAAACAGTTACACAAATTAGAATACTAAAGTAAGGGTTGTACTAGAAAGGTAAAGAATATGTTCAAAGCGTTTTAACTCTTTCGTCCTTGGACACCAGTGAAAATCAATCTGGTACAGAATGGTGGTACAAATTGAAAACTTGTAAGGAACTTTGGGTTAACATTTGTGCTGCAAAATTCAGAACAAATGCTCAGATATGGACCCCTAAGAGTCAATGTAATGTGAAGCTGACAATATCTTTACATAAACCCTCACTACTTTCCAAATGGACTTTTCCATTTTCTGAATATTGACCAGTTTACATTGATTTTTTAGTGGGTTGTTCCAAATTCAATATACAATAATGGTAAATAGTGCAGACTCTGATCAGTGGGCTCCTTGAACCCTGATCAGACAACGAGTAACTGAGCAGTTCATCAGCCTTTGAAATCTGTATTTGAACGTTGTTGTTTTTCACTTAACAATTCGTTAATACCATACTTTTAATTGAATTCTTTTTTACAATAAACAAATACTTTTAATCCAGGTACATTATAGGCTTCTAAATATCAATAATATTGTTCTGATTTTAATTCTTCATTCTGCAACCCTTTAACTGTCTTGTTGACTGGTAGGTATTTTGAAATACAGTCGAACTTCGATATCTCGAACTCGGTTAAGTCGAACATACCCGTATTTCAAAGTTAAAATGTGGCTTAGCCACATTTTAACTTTGAAATACGGGTATGTTCGACATAATGCAGCATGAAATAATGAAGTTCATGTGTCGACATATCAGATAGTTTGAGTTAAGTGAGTTCGAGATATCGAAGTTCGACTGTATATATACTTAACAGCATCTCATCTGATAAGCCAAACTCTTTAAAAAAATTAATACAGTTGAGTTTAACTCTTTGTATGCTAGCAGTGAAATTGTTATTATCTGTGCAAAACAGTTTGGATCCTGATGAGATGCCATTTAATGTGGTGTCGCATCATCTGAGGATCCAAACTGTGTGACATTCTGACGAAGAGTTGAGGCATTTTCTTTGAGGAGATATCATTAGACTGTCTAACAGTTTGGATCTGGATGAGACATTGAGTTAGATTCCATTGAGACACTGAATCCTCTAGATCCGAAATGTTTGCAACATTAATTTTAATCATTACAAATTTGCCCTGAGCATGCAAACCGCTGGAATTGGTGTTTAACATCAAACTGGATACTTTCTCATATCACCTGTCAATGCCTTTGAAATCTGATATGTACACTTTCCCTTCCAAACTCAACTTGGCTGGCAGTTTGCAACAGTTTGGATCCAGATCAGATGTGGAGTAATGCAGCATCTGATCTGGATCAAAACTGTTTCTTACGTATAGCCATGCAGGAGTTATAAAAAATTAAATAAAAACTAAATTCAAATATTTAGGAAGACAACAATTTTAAAGCAGACAATATATTTTGGCAAAGTAAAAATAATCATTCAATTTCATCGCCAGACTTAACATCATAAATTACCATAAACAAAATAAATAATATTGTAGCCAATGTTTGCCTCAAAAACTTCCAATAGCCAGTTAACCCCTTTGACTGCAACAACAAATTACACTAACATTTACAAACAGTTTGGTTCAAGATAACATGCCAAATTTCTTGACATTTGATCAGGATCTAAACTGTTTGACATATTGGCACCAAAGATTCTATTAGATGCCTATTAAATTTGTTCTACTATGTGTTAACTCTTTACATGCTGGGTAATTTTCTACACTGCAACAATATCATTGTTGTCTGCTACTTTTCTAAAAATAGAATTTATTTTCAAAACAGGGTCAGATTATCAAACAGTTTGGATCCTGATAAGACACTACATCTCATCAGGATTTGAACTGTTTCCAAAGGTAATTACTGTGGAACATAGACGCCACTAGCATGGTAAAGTAAGAGTTAAAGATCTAAAGGAAATTCTTCTCGCAGGTAAAGCAGAAAATTCTTTTAGGAGTTTATCCTTTACTTTCAGCCAACTTTAAGCAATCACTTGTCTTATAAACCCTGAAAACAAGCTTTGGGAGAATGGATTAAGCAATAATCTGTCTTAAACACTGAAAATAGTTTATTGGCGAGTACAAAGTGAAAGGGTTTAAATACCAATTAGATGCATAATTGCCTCACACCTGGACACTGTAACAATACATTTGTTTGTTTCATTCATCAATTTATACCCAGATATATTTTCTAAGGTTCATTTACTTGAATCAAGCACCAAGTTAAATTGTCATCTGCTACAATTCTCGTCTCTGCTACTGTTTAACTCTTTGCATGCTGGGTAGTTTTGTTTGTCTGCAACAATTCTCGTCTGCTACTGTTGTAAAATTAGATTTTTCTAAATTTCTTTTCAAAACATGGTCAGAGTGTCAAACAGATTGGATCCTGATGAGACGCCGCATAATGCGGCGTCTCATCTGGATCCAAACTGTTTGCAAAGACATTCACTGTGATGGATATATCTGCCGCTAGCATGCAAATAGTTAAAACACAGAATTTGCACAAATTTCTTTTCATAATAGGGTTAGAATGTCAAACAGTTTCGACCCTGATGAGACACCTAATACAAGTTTGACTGTCTATATGCCTTCATCGAATGATACTCTGAAAATGAATTCTGCTGAAATTCTGAAATTAATTTGGGTCTTCTTTGTATCTCAAGAAACAGAATCTAAATGACAACTTTTCAAAGGTCTTCTATACATAAATAATACAACAGTCTTGAAAGGTTTACCTACTTTACAATCAGTGCCAAATGGTGAAACATGGCATTTCACTATTTATCATCTGGATTTACACTGCTTCCAAATATTTTTTGTGGATTGCTATATAACTTCTTATTTTTGTCACAATAGGTCCTTCTGGACTCCATTTTGCAAATAGTTTGGATCAAGAATCGATTTAGCCTTGTTACTAAAGTTTTTTCAGATTTAGAATATACGAAAACAATCTTTAACTCTTTGCATGCTAGCCGCAGATATATCTGCCACAGTGATAACCTTAGCAAACAGTTTGGATCCAGATGAGACGCCGCGTAACGCGACGTCTCATCAGGATCCAAACTGTTTGCCACTCTGATCATGTTTTGAAAATAAATTTAGAATATTCTGTTATTAGAACATTAGCAGACGACAAATGTTGAAGACGAAAAATATTACCCAAAATGCAATGAAAGAATCAGCCAGTATTAGAGTATGGTAAGGATATGGCGAGTGGAATAAGACCCCTATTGTTATGCCTTTCTCTACTAATGGTTGTCCAAGAGAGAAGGAATCCACATAGAGTAGAACCTGACTGAGCACTCAGGCCTTCAATTTAACCAACACATTCTTTTAGGCCCCAAACCATTATGATCTGTAACTCTGTGGTGGAATCTGTGAGCCAAGCCAAAGGTTTAGCCCTTTACTCTATAGATATATACATTTTACACCTTTAATTTATTCTTCCACTGACAAAAATAGTTCCAATTTACTTAGGCATGGATAGTATCATAAAAAATTAATAGTTTCTTTATCCTAGCAGGTGGTAGCTAAAAGCAGGTTGAAAGTAAAACAGAATATGCCATAAGGTGCACTCTGCTTTACTTTCAAGCTGCTTTAAATAGTCATGTGTTTGCAAAACTAGTAACTGGCCATTGAGTAAAGGGTTAACGCTTTACCCCATAGACTATTTCTAGTTTTGAAATTAGGTGACTACTTAAAGCAGGTTGAAAGTAAAGCAGAATGTGCCTTTGGGCGCATTCTGCTTTACTTCCAGCCTGCTTTAAGCTTCCAATGGATAGAATAAAGAAAATATTCCATATGATACATATTCATGACCGTATAAATTGTAACTGTTTTCTTCAGTGTTGGAATAAATATAATGTGCTAAAGCAACTTCTATGGGGGAAAGGGTTAATCTAGGGTTGAGTCTAGAATAGTCATTTGGCTGCCAGCTCCTTCCATTCCTGTAGAATTCTTGATAACACATTCTATAAGGCTCAGAGTTATAAACCCTTAATTTATTTTGGCTCTAGCTCCTGCCATTCTGGCCGAAGTTTAACTCTTTGCGGATATATTTCCCACAGTGGTTGCCATTGCAAACAGTTTGGATTCAGATCAGACGCCTTGTAAAGTGGCGTCTCATCCGGATCCAAACTGTTTGACACTCTGACCATGTTTTGAAAAGAAATTTGCGGAATAGAATAGTTATTAAGCTCGCCAAGGCTCGCTTAATAACATTTCAATTCTATACTCATTTGAGATCAGCTTGTCTTAAACATTGACTCATGACAGATCCTATATGTCTTAGAAAGTGTTGGTGACTTTCAGCCCTTATTTTTCTTTAAAAAAACTGAAATAACATTGTCCGTTTAAAGATTGTCATCTGCTAAAATAAATTTATTACTTTGTTTTTCCCCCCTAAACTTGACAGTACAAGTGACAAAATAGTTGGATCCAATACTGAAGCTTTGTAATAGAAACACAGTTAGCATTTGACAGTCAAGTCACTCAGTTAAATAAGGCGCTCTTAAATCTAAGGTACAAATTAACACAAAAGCACTTAAAGCAGCTATCTGTTTGTCTTGTACATTTGACATGGCCAAGAGAAAGCTATTTTCCCATTCTTTCTCTGTGCATACTAAATAATTGTCAAGTCACCATGTTTTTATAAAAAAGATTGTTTTCAACCTTTGATTAACAAAGAGTGTCAAACAGTTTGGATCCATGCAGATCAGGCCCCACATATGTGGGGCCTGATTTGGATCCAAACTGTTTGAAAGTGTTATCAACATTTTTGTAGTTATTCATCATCAGCACTCAAAGCATTAATTATTTGACAATGCCAGTTTTGAGGTTCCGAATTCTGCCCTTAATGCAATGGCTGCACAATAGACGTGGGGAGGCCAGCACAACCGATCCATTAGCAATATTATTTTAAATTTGATCAATATTAATGTTTTAATAGGTGGTAATGGATTTCTTAACACAACTGTCAGCAATTTATTAGTGCACATAGAGTGCCCATTTTAAAACACCCAAACAAGTTTGGAATTGTTTCTTATATTTCCTTATACAAGTTTAAGCTCGAGACTTAAGAACAATCTCTTATCGTTTGGTTTGGCTCCAGGCTGCTGCCAGAATGGAAAACACTGGTAGCCAAAACAAATGGTTACCGATTATTCTTTATCAATGTGTCTTCTGTCATAATACAGCATACTTTCATAATACAAAGTGCACTTTACTCTTAGAATTTATCATACAAAGTGTACTTTACTCTTAGAATGTATCATACAAAGTGCACTTTACTCTTAGAATTTATCATACAAAGTGCACTTTACTCTTAGAATTTATCATACAAAGTGCACTTTACTCTTAGAATGTATCATACAAAGTGCACTTTACTCTTAGAATGTATCATACAAAGTGCACTTTACTCTTAGAATGTATCATACAAAGTGCACTTTACTCTTAGAATTTATCATACAAAGTGCACTTTACTCTTAGAATTTATCATACAAAGTGCACTTTACTCTTAGAATTTATCATACAAAGTGCACTTTACTCTTAGAATGTATCATACAAAGTGCACTTTACTCTTAGAATGTATCATACAAAGTGCACTTTACTCTTAGAATTTATCATACACAGTGCACTTTACTCTTAGAATTTTATTTTGTTTGCAACAATACCTGTTGTCTTACAATATTCTAAAATGAGAAATTCCTAAAACTCTTTTCAAAATAAGGTCAAAGTATTGAACAATTTATTCAGCGTCTCATCTGGATCTAGACTGTTTGCATAGGTTATCATAGATTTGCCTTTAGCAGACCAAGTCTATTACCATTGAAATAACTATGATACTATTCACTCTATGTAAGTTATATAAGTGGCAAAACCGTGATTACCAATATATGCAAACAGTTTGGATTCAGATGAGACACTGCATAATGCAGCGCCTCATCAGGATCCAATCTGTCTTTCACTGACCCAGTTTTGAAAGTAGTTGCTGCTTATAATAGCTGCAAAGTTGTTGCATACTACAATTTAACTTAGCATTCAAAGATTTAAAACCACAGTGTAAACATAGGAAGAGACAAACAAGTGTCCCAATTAAAATGTATTCAGAAGCATGACCTAGTAAACTTCAACTCCACATATTTCAGCAACACTCTGTTAGCATGTTAGTGGTGAAACCATGACAACAATATTTCCAATTAGCTAGTATCCTTGAGGAGCTTTCTGTATTACTTGTGTATTGCATGCAGCACCCCTCTCAAATAGGTGTGTTAAATGCGCATTTAATGCAGTTAAATGCAGCGGTATTGGCACCGTATTAAAGTGTATTTTTTCTCCAAGTGCAGTCATCTGCATTTCAATAGAATACATATAATGTTGTTTACTAATCAAGGTTTAGTCTTTCACCAAGTCTTCCTTTAAGGCTTTTAAAAACTACCGTAATGCTACACAAGATAAAGGGAACAGTCTCAATTTGAAATACTAAAATCCTTAAATCTCTTCTAAACTTTGATCTATGCTGTGTACACTCATTAGAATCATCTTGAAGAGACAACTCTGATGAGGGAGTCACAACATAGAAGTTGGTGGAGATATACAGGGCAGCCATTTCTCTAGATTTTGCCAAAATCTTTGGATTTTTCTTAATTTCTCAGGACCTTCTGATTTTATTGAAATACATGTAAAAAGTCTATTGTGTTAATATTTTGCGTATGTTTTTTATAAAGATCATGGCTGTAATGGTGTAACATATTGTTTCTAAAAGATCTTTTTGAAAATAAAAGCACACAAATAGCATGTTTTTAAAGGTACATTTTCTAAAATCATGCTTGGAAAATTGAAAATTTGAAAATCTTGGTGACCTAATGGTAGCCCAAGACATTAAGAAGAACATTTTGAAAATGTTGACTACTCAATACACCCTCTGATTTTTTCTGAAACAGTTTTAGTACTCAACTACTCATAATCATATTAAATGTTGTATTTTTTGTATGGCTAAGCTCCATATTTAATATTCAACTCTAAACCTGCCCAGAACAACTATAGACTTACATTAACCAATACATGTACCTTTAATAAAAGCACTAGACTTTCCATGTGATAGAATGCAAATAGCTGACAAAAGTTTAAAATATTTTCCTAAAACCAAAACCCCACCAAAATTCAAGATAATGTTTTGATGTTGATGATATAGCATGATAAAGGTTTGATATTTAACGGCTGGCTGGCATGGTTTTTACCTATTCTAGCCACACTCTGGGTCATACAGGTGAATGTCAGGTGAGTTTATCTTCATTTATCACGAGTCTGTCTCTATACGCTTCACAGAACACCGAAACCCTCATCATCTCTGAAACTGTGTAATGTCAACCCCATACATACCAAAACTTACACTTCACATTTCAGTCCTGACTGTCACCTACTTTTCATAAAACTGAACAATGGTTATATTGGATACAGTGGAGAAGATGTTTTTCTTTACCAAATACATGTGTTTGTGCTTAAACAAATATTGACCTTTGCAAACAAATTAGGGTAACTCAAGGCTTCAAACATTTTACCTATTAGATTATGATAAAAAGTCAGTCTTTTACAAGAAGTTGCCATTTTCTTCATTTTATTGCATTGAATTTCCTTTAGTCTTGTTTAATCAATAAAGAATAATGTCTACAATAATTGTATAGGATAAGACAGTGTACTCTTCACAGGTACACCATTTGTATATGACAAGTATACTCAGTGCATGATAGGGCCCAATAGGCTACTAGCTCCTTCAAGCAGGATTTCAGTAAAGCATTAAATCAAGATAATATTGAGACACCCAAGAATTGGATGGGGGACATTTGATTTTGAACATTCAACTTAGATAAATCTTCACAGGTACACCATTTGTAAATGACATTGGATTTAGATGGGGGACATTTGATTTTGAACATTCTACTTAGATTAATCTTCACAGGTACACCATTTGTAAATGACATTGGATTTAGATGGGAGACATTTGATTTTGAACATTCTACTTAGATTAATCTTCACAGGTACACCATTTGTAAATGACATTGGATTTAGATGGGGGACATTTGATTTTGAACATTCTACTTAGATTAATCTTCACAGGTACACCATTTGTAAATGACATTGGATTTAGATGGGGGACATTTGATTTTGAACATTCTACTTAGATAAATCTTCACAGGTACACCATTTGTAAATGACATTGGATTTAGATGGGGGACATTTGATATTGAACATTCTACTTAGATTAATCTTCACAGGTACACCATTTGTAAATGACATTGGATTTAGATGGGAGACATTTGATTTTGAACATTCTACTTAGATAAATCATCTATTGACTGACAGAATTTCTTCATTCTTTCCATCATAGCTTTTTCTCACTGTGAATGATCATGTGTCTACGTAAAACAGATTGTTGCTAAAACCAGGCAAAATTAAGGTAAAGTAGAAATCAGGGACAGGCTATATTTTTGCTTTAATTGCAGCTTCCTCCCCTGAGGGAGAATCCTGCTTCTTTTTGCCAGCCTTCTTTTAGCAGCAAGATGTCACAGTGTAGGGAAATCTTTAATCATGACATTGTACAAGCTTGGACAACTGAGAAATAGCTAAAGGTGAGAACAAGCATTCCTACAGGCTATAAAAGGTATAACTATGAGGGATTGGGCTCACCCTTTTTAAGCTGAATTATTCAAAATGACTATTCCGCTTTGGAAAAATGATCATTTTTTTTTTTTAAAGAAATTATATCAGATAAATGCAAGTAAATCAAACAGTGCAGACTCCTTAAGGAGACCTCTGATCAGGGTCTACACTGTTTACAAAATATAATATATATACTGGTTTCCAGCAGAGTAAAGGTTCAGACGATTTATGAAACAGACACATGATTGGCAGTGTTAAATCATTTATTAAAATCAGCACTTGATCTTAGCAATATTGTAGACCTTGAGTTTAGCAAGTAATTATTTATTAACAACTACATGTAGCAGATATACAAGTATATGTCAGAATGCCACCTATGTCTAGAATATTGAAAACAAACATATGAAGCATATATACAACTCTGTCACCATGCCACCTTGGTGTCTTGAATATTGAATACTATTATATATGAAACAGAAATACCAAAATTTGTCACTATGCCACATGCCTTGAAATCGGTTAATTTGACATGAAAAAATGGACCCTATTAGCCCCTAAATGATTGATATGAGTGGCCCTAGCAAGAGTTGCATTATCTTCACACGTTGGTCTTCACAGTCAGTTGCTACGTTACAAGCCTCAATTGTCTCAAACAATTCAAGCTAATACGGCAGATTAGCAATCATGACATTTTAACTTTGTCATCAATTGTTAAGGTTCTGAAGGCACACACAAGCTCGGTAATATTATCTGCTTAACAACTCATTAAAATCATTTCAGGAATACAGTTAAACCCGTGTTTGGCAATCATTCAATAATGACATGGGGATCTCATAATACAAGTGAAAGCCTAATGTAGGACAAAATTAATGCAGAAAGTTCCTAATGAAGCTTTCTGTATTTCTTTGTCCAATATCAAGCTGTAACTGGTATTAAAGAGTTTCAACAATCTATTTTTTACTATTTTGTTACAGAGGAAATTATTGTAACAAGATGATAAAAGCATTTAAAAAGGGCGGTTTGGGCCCAGTTGTCTCTACTATGGTAAAGTTGTCACAGGACACCCCAAGATCTAATCAGGAGGAGCATCCTGTATCATCATACTCAATCTGACCTGGATAGTAAAAACATCAAGGAATGCTCAGTTAGTGTATACATATAAAACAAGACAGTATAATTGAGTCCCCAATAAACTCCAACTTTCTATATATAGCACTGAGTCAATAGAACAAGACAGTATAATTGAGTCTCCAATAAACTCCAACTTTCTATATATAGCACTGAGTCAATAGAACAAGACAGTATAATTGAGTCCCTAATAAACTCAAACTTTCTATAAATAGCACTGAGTCAATAAAACAAGACAGTATAATTGAGTCCTCAATAAACTCAACCTTTCTATATACTAGCACTGAGTCAATTGAACAAGACAGTATGATTGAGTCCCCAATAAACTCCAACATTCTATAAATAGCACTGAGTCAATAAAACAAGACATTATAATTGAGTCCCCAATAAACTCCAACTTTCTATATACAGCACTGAGTCAATAGAACAAGACAGTATAACTGAGTCCCCAATAAACTCCAACCTTTCTATATATAGCACTGAGTCGATAGAATTGAGTCCCCACTAAACTCTTATAACTTTCTATAAATAGCAGCTTCAATAGAACAAAACAGTATAATTGAGTCCCCAATAAACTCTTATAACTTTCTATATATAGCAGAGTCAACAGAACAAGACAATACAGTTGAGTCCCACAAAATAACTACAACAGTTATACTGAGTTTAAAGAGAATTTATCAGGACAGCTAGAGAAGAGGCTGCCTAAGGTGGAGGAATGGGTAAAGGCCTCTTATAATATTTATGTAAGGAATGGGTGAAGATGTCCAAAGGCTATTATGCAGAGAGAGGGTGAAAGCAATCCTCAGGCGTTTGTGAGGGTGAAGATGAGGAGGCAACCAAAGGCATTTATGCATGGATTCTTAATGTGTTTTTGCTTATGAGGAGGAAACATACAAATTAAAAAGCCCTGTATATCACACATATGTATTTCCGTAAACCACCCTAACTCTGTGACTCACACAGACCAAAGACCAAAGACCCCTGAGATTATTTACTTGACAGAAGGTTTAAATCATAAGTTGATCCTCTGTCAGATCCCAATGACCCTAAGGAGACCTCAGAATGTGATACCCGGCTCCACACAAGCTCAATAAGACTATTGCATGGCAAAAGTGATTAACTCCTAACCGGGTGCAATTTAACGGCTCTGCATATGTTTAACCCATCAACAGATCAGCAAATTAGAAAAAAAGCCTCTTTGACTTTCCATGGCTGAGGGTATCGCAAAAAATTGCCCTCGAAATGAATGAAAAATAACAAAGAACCTGTGGTTCTCGTTAAAACGTTACCCAAAACCCTGGAGAATATAATTGGTAGAGTATACCAGGTTACATCTGACAATAGAGTCTGTGGTAAGCAAACTGTCCTCAGGAACATCAACAGGTAGTTGTTTAGACAGGTGGTTGCCTAATGAAGAACAAAAGTAAAGCAGAAAGCTCCTAAAGGAGCTTTCTGCTTTACTTTCATTCTGCATTAAGCAGTTACCTGTTGCAGAGATTTTCATCGTTCTTAAATAAACAGTCAGTGAAGAAGGGGTGAGACTGTTTGTGCCAGAGCAGATCTGTGTTGTATCATGATTTCTTGAACACCTTCACAGTGAGAATATGTAGCCGTTACCAAAGAAACCCTACTCTAAAAATAGAGTAAACAAGAAATATCTTTAAAAAAGATATTCCGTCGCAGGTTAAAGTTTTGTGTGGGGTACAGTGGAGAATCTGTTATTCTTTCCCGTTTAAACGCAAACGTACGCAAACGCAAAACACTAAAAACGTAGAAAAGAACAACTTTTGGACAATTCTGATATTTCATGTTTATCTTGGTGGCAAAGAGTTTGGAGCCTGATCAGACGCCGGGTTACCCGGCGTCTGATCTGGGTTACCCGGCGTCTGATCTGGCTCCAAATTGTTTGGACTGCAAATAATAGTTTTAGCGTAAACAGGATAACACATTCTCCACTGTACAGTATTCACTTAACCAGAGACAAGTGTATACACCGATTCTGACTTAACATCTTTCGTAAACAGACTTTCCCACATGCTAAATTTAGAGCTTATCCACGCTAAATTTAGAAATGATGACATAGACTGCATCTCAATGTTTTGCCAGGTTTACACTCGCAAGATTGATGTGAAAAAATAACAGAACGCCAGTCTAGGCCATTGGCCGATAAGAGTACTGCATTTCAAGCACGTGATCATTGACCAGGATTTCTGATCATTCCTGATTGGTTAAATTGTTTCATAGAGTTGCGGTCAAAATACAAAACAGACCCGTCTGCGACGGGAAAAACACCAGGCATTGTGAAAAAGATAAAACTGAAAAATGTTTTAGAGAAAAAACTTAACACATTTCAGTGGAGATTTATTTACTTGTAAAATCTAACGCAGGCTGCTGTTTTGATTTTGTAGGATTCAAACTATATGAATCATCCGATTATACATTACTTTAGAAAAAACAAATTGCGAGACAATTTAAGGCTTTACTCCATAATCTATTCCTGCAGGTTTTGAAGACAGCTGATTACTTAAAGCAGGTTGAAATTGCTTGCAGAGTTATAGGGGTGCAACTCTAAATACCAATTTCTGATGAAACGGTTATATGTACATTGTATTGTGCGGTCTTGATCTTATTCTTGGCATGCCTTAAGTAAGATTTGGGTCTACAATTGTCATCTGCTGCTCATCTTGAATCAGAGTTTTCTGATACTTCTTTTCAAAACTGAGCCATGTGCATCAAAATATTAGATACTGACTAGAAACCAAATTATTGGTTATATCTAGATCCAAATTGTTTGGAAAGGCAATCACAGTTTTGGCATTAGCATGAAATGAAAACTCTGTGCACCCTAGTGAGGAAACGCAAACAGTCAACAAATAAACCAGACAGTGAGTGAGTGAATTTTACTCCAGATGAGATGCTGCGTAATGCAGTGTTTGATTTTGGCACTCTGAACTTGTTTTGCAAAGAAATTTAAAGTATTCTCAATTTAGAACAGATGTAGACAAATATTGTTGCAGACGAAAAAATTACCAAACATACAGACATAAAGTGTGAACAACTGAGTCATAGCGGACAGAGCTTATAATACAGTCAAACTTCGATATCTCTCGCTAGCTTATTTCAAATTTTCCAGTAATTTTCCAGTTGAATTTCATTATTTCTACCTCGCTTAAATCACACATATCCGTGTTTTTAAGTTAAAATGTGACTTTAGCCATGTTTTAACTTTAAAATTCGGATATGTTTGACATACGCGAGTTGGAGATATCGAAGTTTGACTGTACAAGAATATTCAGCGAAATAAGGGTTAACTCTTTGCATGCCAACGCTGAAATCATGATTACCTTTGCAAACAGTTTAGTTCAAAGCAAGACCCCAACAAACTCAGCATTATCAAGATCCATACTGTTGGACATTCTGACCACACTTAGGAAACAAGCTTTAACTTTAATTTAAGAACCTACTATCAAAAGAAGCTTTAGTTCTAATTTAGAACGTTACGTTTGGCAGACGATAATGTTACTCAGCAAATAATGAGTAAATACCTACTGTCAATAATGTGTTATAAGACACATGGCAGTCTGTTGCATTATTTATATTCTGCATTAAGTCATTTATTTCTATTGTCAAAAAAACTTGGCATTTTACTAAGCACACAGTGTAGAACCTCATGCAGGCCACTGTGTGTGGAGTCTTAAGGTCTGTACTGTTTGGTATTTGCTATGAAATGATCTGCAGTATGGACAAACACGGCAATGTCTATAGATCACCTTTGTATATCTGTAATGACATCTTCCAGCAAGCACATCAGACAAATCCTACGAGAAAGCAGTGCAGAGCCTGATAAGACAGCTCTTGAAGGAGCTATCTTAACACTGTTTTCAAAAGGCATATCTGATCTGTTTTTAATTAACCTATTTGCAGTGGACATAAACATGTTTATTGGGAACCCATTACCCCATAGATTCACAGTTTTACACCTTTAATTTATTCCTCCAGCAAAGAAATTAGTTCCAATTTATAGTCATGAATTATAAGTCACCATAAGAAAACAATTAGTTATCCAAGTAGATGGAACCTTAAAGCAGGTTGAAAGTGAAGCAGAATGTGTCTTACGGCACATTCTGCTTTACTTTCATCCTGCTTTAAGTGGTCATCTGTCTTCAAAACTAGAAGCAGGCTATGGGGTAATGGGTTAAGAGTAATTCTTGAGTCTGATCTAGTTCCTGGCTGTTTGCCTCATAATGTCAGTCAATTAGGCTTGCTGGGATATCAGTCAACCGTGAAAAAGGTGTGATTTTGTGAATTTAATAGCGTGAATGAACGTTTTATAACTTGCATTTTGATTTAGTACTAAAATTCAGACAATTAAGATTTCGCGCATTTCTTTGATCATTCAGGTGTAGGTGAATGCTGATAAATTCTGTTTTATGAATTAAACTTGGCAAAATTCATTGGTTACAGTAATACCCAACTATAATAATCACGAAATAGAAGACTCATTGTTAGTTTTTAAGGTATTGATTAACCCATTACTCCATAGCTGATTCTAGTTTTGAAGACAGGTGACCACTAAGGCAGGTTTAAAGCAAGATGAATGTCTATGTAAAGAATCAGTGAAGTGTCTCATGTGTCTCTTATTTTTGATGGTTTGGTTAGGAAAAAACCCGAGTTTGAGTATGTCAGGGCCTCTAACACACAGAGATCTGCCATATGCTTCATACTTACTTTCAAGCCTATTGAGAACAAAATGGGGGAGGGGGAGAATCATACAAAGGACCCGGGTAATGTCTTAAAAAGTTAGGAAATAGATAAGATGGCAGGTATCATACTTGGGTGTCTTTTCCGGATCAAAACTGTTTGCAACTTGGAAATTCACTGGTTACATAGTCGTAGTTCTCATCTGAAACAATTGTTGCCTGTTTTAAAACGAACTAGAATGTTGTGAAATTTCTCCTCACAAAATGGTCATAATAAGCATCAAAACAGTTTGGTTCCTGGTGAGAAGCTTACTTATATGCCATGTTGTCTGGATCTAAATTGTTTCTTCAAGTTAAAATTGCATGAATCTAAATCTGAAAATATTTTCAGTTCTGTGACAATTTCAAAGCAGACAACATTATCACTTATTTACCCCATAGCCTGTTTCTTGTTTTGAAGAGAAGTGACCACTTAAAGCAGGTTGATTGTATTATTCTGCTTTACTTTCAACCTGCTTTAAGCTACCATCTTCTAGAATAAAGAAATTATTTCTTATGGTACATTTTCATGACTGCACATTGAAACTTTTTACTTCAGTGGAGAAACAAATAAAAGGGGTAAAAAGGCGTATTTAAGTGGTAATGTGTTATGGCAGATTAAGTGTTAAGGCATTATGTATTATGACACATAAAACGGAGACATTCAGGATATTTACCCCTTTCAATCTAATTAAAAATGTTCCCCGCCTACTCTGACAAAATTAGTTTAACTCAACCTGCAGCGTTCTGAATCACCATTCAATGGAGGCATGGGCCCCCTTTAAAACAGGTGGCAACCTTATGCAAGACTAAACCAATCCGACATATTCTTTGTGAGCTTTATAAATTACTTTTGTGTCCACTTATCAGCAACCTGTGTTTAGAGATCTTTACATGTTTCCCTACTTTATATTTTTTTAACAGAAGTTTTACTGTACACAATAAAAAAGCATTTAAAACCCATTTCTTGCTATAAGCGACACTTGGTTAACATTTGCAAACGGTTAGGATCCAGATCATAAGCCAAGTTAATCAGTGTCTGATAAGGATCTAAACTGTTTGATATTAGTCATAAATTTCTTTCACTTAGAAATTATTGAAACTGATTGTGAAAAAACAAAAATTGACTCAATATTGAAGCAGACTATGTTCAATGTGGCAACGAGTTTACTCTTTGTACTCTAACAGAGAAACAGTGATCACTTTTGTAAACAGTTCGGAGAAGTGACATTGAGTAACTCGCTATCTCATCTGGATCCAAACTGTCTGTCACTCTGACGCTATTTTGAAAACAAATCTTAGAAAAATCTCATTTTAGAACAGTGGCAGAGGACATTGCTGCAGACGACAATATTAACCAGCATTCAAAGAATTTGAGCCCTTGTCAACACTCGAAACAGGCTGGTTAAAAAACTCTTTATAAACTTGGGGTTAAAAAACTCTTTATAAACTTCGGGACGTTTCAAACACCATCTGATAACAATAATAATTATCTTAACTCTTGTAAGCTAGCAGCAGATATATCCTGCAGTGAATACCTTTGCAAGCAGTTTTGATCCTGATGAGACGCTGCATAACCTGACGTCTCATCAGGATCCAAACTGTTTGACACTCTGACCCTATTTTGAAAAGAAATTTAGAAAAATCTAATTTTACAACAGTAGCAGACGAGAATTGTTGCAGACAAACAAAACTACCCAGCATGCAAAGAGTTAAACAGTAGCAGAGACGAGAATTGTAGCAGATGACAATTTAACTTGGTGCTTGATTCAAGTAAATGAACCATAGAAAATATATCTGGGTATAAATTGATGAATGAAACAAACAAATGTATTGTTACAGTGTCCAATTGTAAGGCAATTATGCAATTATTATCAAAAATCTATTCTTAGAACAATAACAGACGACAATTGTTGTAGACAATTAATTACCCAGCATGCAAAGAGTTAACCTGTCTCATGTTGAACATGGTTATTTTTTTGTGTGTTTGTAATATTTGTTTTTATTAAATAGTTCATCATATTTCATATTGAAAAAGATTTCCTCTCGTGCAAATTATAGCTTTCTAAATATTATAAAAATAGCTTTTCTTTACATATTGCTAAGGAAGTAAAATCTGAGTTTCAAACATTTTAAATCTGGTGAATTATTTAACAGGAAAGTTTATATTTTTATGCAGATCCAAACAGTTTGAAACAATGTTCATTAATACATGTATACCCTATTAGCATGACATTTCAGTAATCCTGCTATTCTACGATGCACTCAAAACATAAAGGCTAATTGATGCCATCAAACACAAGACTAACACCTTAAAGGGACTCGCAACCGGATGGTGTACTTGTCAAAATAAAATAAAATACTCAAATAAAAGCACATGTGTGGCATTATTGGGCTTCTGACATTAAAAAAAATATGATCAGTCCAAAAAAAGGTATCAAGAACCGTCATCGAATCTTAGTTTTTTTAGATATTTTCCATCGGTTTATCTATAGCGCCTTTCGACGGTATTGTTGTTGTTGTTGCTTCCCTACGGAAATTAAACACGGGCTCAGACATAAACCCGAGCCGAATAATGTAATATCCATCGTTACAAAGTGAAGTACGTTAATTCGGTACCTTTGAAATAAAGAGCCTGTAAACGAGTGGTCTGAGGGGTTTCCTTTTCGTGTTCCTCTCCGCAATGGAGGGTTACGGGTTCGAATCCCACCAGAGCTGCTTTTTTTTTTTTTTGAAATGTATTTTTTTAACAGAATTTCTTATCTTAAACTAAATCTTACCCATTTATATAAACATTTGACATATATTTACAAATTACTATTTTTAATGCTAAATCCGGTTGCGAGCCTCTTTAACCCTTATAATGCTGAATTGTCATCTGCCTCAAATATATCGTCTGCAAAAAAAAGATAAAAAAGATTTAGTTTTAAAAAGTTTTTGATCTGAAGAAAAGTTAAATATGAGTGGCAAACAGTTTGGATCCAGATAAGACGCTACGTTTGGCAGCATCTGATCTGGATCCAAACTCTTTGTAATTGTTAGCCAAGTTGCGCTTAGCATGAAAAGGGTTAACCTATTCAGCACTTGTGATTGGTTATTTTTCATTTATAAACAGTGTATGTGTAAAGAGTACACTAAAGTCTTGTCCTATACAAACAGTGTAGACCCAGATTTTAGTCTGCACTGTTTCTTTTTTGTAAAAGTCAACCCTAAATGGTCAAAATTGGATACTGGAATTGTCCATTTGAAGTTAATGGGATGAATGATTTAACTCATTAGCCCATAAATACGCCTTTTTACGCTTCAATTTATTCCTCCACTGAATAAAATAGATCCAATTTATTCAGTCTTGAATATGTCCCATATGAAATCTTTTATGAATCCTAGAAGATTGTAGCTTAAAGTAAGCTGAAAGTAAAGCAGAATGCGCCTTTCAACCTGCTTTAACTCAGCCAACTAATCTTCAAATCTGGAAACAGGCTATGGGGTAATGGGTTAAAGCTCCTTTACAGTATTATCTTACTAAAAGCAGTAATGTATTAAAACCTCAAGTCAAGCCGCCTTCATAACAAGTGGTTGTTTTGGTGACATGTGTCTTTGAATCTGTTCCCTGGACAGGAAACTCAGTATTCACCTGACAAATTTTGAGCTCCTGTATATCATTAAATTCTTTTAGTGTAAATTTTAATTTGTCTTGCATTTGCAAACAGTGCAGACCAGTCTTCAGGTAAAACAGGTGTCTGATCAGGATCAGAATTGTTTGCTATTGTTAAATGTCGTACAAGTACAGAGATATATGAGCAAATTTTGAAATTTCAGCAGACAAGTTTGAAGCATTTAAACGACATTTGTTTACTAGTTAAAGGATTGGGTTAAATTTGATGATATTCAACATCAGGTAAACTGTAGCTTTGCATATTTTAACTTGTATTAAATTTGTATACATTACTACTGTATAAGTTACTGCTAGGTTTTACTCCAGCTGAGCTAATTGGATGTTTTTCTCTCCACAGGGGTGCATTAGGATGCCTGTAATCATTTAACCCATTACCCCATAAATACCCCTTTTTACGCCTTCGACTTATTCATCCACTGAAGAAAATAGTTCCAATTCATACAGTCATTTATTTGTATAATAAGAAATACTTTCTATATTCCAGCAGATGGTATATAGCTATAGCTTAAAGTAGGCTGAAAGTAAAGCAGAATGTGCCTTAAGGGACATTCTGCTTTATGTCAACCTGCTTTAAGTGATCATCTATCTACAAAACTAGAAGCAGGCTATGGGAGAATGGGTTAAATGATTTAAGAAAAAATTTAGTTTTGTTCTATTCTGTTCTTCTTACAAGTGCCTCTAAATAGATGTACCGTATACATATAAATTCTTTCCTGTTTAAACACAAAGGAAACACAAACGCATTGCAATAAAATATAGAAAATCACATATATTTTTTAATTTGTAATTAATTATTTTAATCTGAGTGGCAAACAGTTCTGAGCCTGATCAGACGCCGTTTGACCGGTGTCTGATCTGGCTCAAAACTGTTTGCAATGGAAATATTAGCCTAAGAGTATAAACATATGTTTATTTCAAAAGAATAACATTTTCTCCACTGTACAAATAATTGTGATAGGGCGCTGGGCACAATAGTGTGATTGTTACAGAGGTCCGTGACACAGATTGGAATCTGGGCGACACACTTCAAACAAACCTGCACATGATTTCATTTTAAGATTGTGGACAATTTTGACAGATGAAGCCATTTGTCAACACCAGGTAGCTATACGTGGTGGGTGTATCCCATTGAACAAAATGTATTAAAACTACAGAAAAGGTCCTCAATAAGTTCATTTTGGTATACATGCTAGGCTAATTAGAGCAGGCTAAAAGTGAAGTAAACTGAGCTCCTGTATGAGCTTTTTGTTTTACTTTCATCGTGTTTCAATATTCCTTCTGTTTTTAACGCAAATGGCAAGCTCTTTGAATGGTCATAATAGAGGGGCCTTTTTTTAAACTTTTGATACAGCAACTTTAACCCATTACACCATAAATGCACCTTTTTATGCATTTAATTTATCCCTCCAATCAAGAAACAAGGGCCACCATGGCCCTAAATCGCTCACCTGGTACACCATGTAAAATTAACTTATAATGACCTAGATTATGACTGGACATGACCCACAATCAACCTTTAGAGTGTTAACAAGATTTTTCTATAATTTGACCTAGTGACCTAGTTTTTGACCAGACACAATCCACATTTGATTTTGACCTAGATTTGATGGAGGCAAACATTCTGAAAATATTTCATTCAGATCTAACGAGATTTGTAGCCTCTAGAGGGTTAACACTGTTTTTCTTTGATTTGACCTAGTGACCTAGTTTTTGACCCGACATGACCCATATTCCGAATTGACCTAGATATCTATTGGGCAAACATTTTTGCCAAGTTGCATTAAAATTAAATAAGATTTGTAGCCTCTAGAGTGTTAACAAGGTTTTTCTAAGATTTGACATAGTGATCTAGTTTTTGACCTGACATAACCCACATTCAAAATAGACCTAGATATCAATGAGGCAAACATTTTGATTAAGTTTCATAAAGATCCATTGAGATTTGTAGCCTCTAGAGTGTTAACAAGGTTTTTCTATGATTTGACCTAGTGACCTAGATTTTGACCGGACATGACCCATATTCGAACTTGACCTAGATGTCTATTGGGCGAACATTTTTGCTAAGTTGCATTAAAATCCAATAAGATTTGTAGCCTCTAGAGTGTTAACAAGGTTTTTCTATGATTTGACCTAGTGACCTAGGTTTTGACCAGACATGACCCACATTCGAACTTGACCTAGATATCAATGAGGCAAACATTCTGACAAAGTTTCATAAAAAACCATTGAGATTTGTAGCCTCTAGAGTGTTAAGGTTTTTCTATGATTTGACATAGTGACCTAGTTTTTGACCGGACATGACCCACATTCGAACTTGACCTAGATTTCATCAAGACAAACATTGTCATGAAGTTTCATGAAGATCAGATAAAATTTGTAAGCGCTAGGGTGTTAACGAACAATTGTGGATGGACGGACAGAAAGACGACGGACATTCAGCGATCCTAAAAGCTCAGACACCTTGGCACTTCGTGCCAGGTGAGCTAAAAAGTCATTTTATACAGTAATGATTATGCACCTTGCATAAGACATATTTCCTATATCCATCTTTTACTTTTCACACCATATTAATCAACACAAAAAATTATGATCCACAAATGATCAAATCACAATAAATATTACACAATCAGTAGTCAATACATTTTTGTGCATTTTGATACCAAATTTGTCTTTGGTTTATACTTATAAGTATATAAAAAGTCCCTCAAACCAAATGTACAGTTTCATTATCATGTTAGTATAATTATGATTTTGATATTTTGGTTTTGTCCATTCATCATTGTTTCATTGATTCAATAAAATAATTTCACCAACAGTAAATCAGATCTATCACTAGAATATTGAGGCTTGACTATGTGCCCAACATTTTTTATTCACTTGTACAGCATTTTGTAAATTTGATTAGAATAACTGAGTAAATTTCAGCTTATTAGAAGACAACATTCATATATTTTTTATTGGATTTATTCTGACAGAAAATGTAAATTTAAATCTAGTTTAAACCCTTTACCCCAAAGCGCATTTAATTTATTCCTCCACTGAAGAAAACAGTTCCAATTTAATTATACAGTCATAAACATGTATCAAAAGAAAAAGTTTCTGGTAGGTTAAAGTAGGCTGAAAGTAAAGCAGAATGTGCCTTAAGGCACATTCTCCTTTACTTTCAACCTACTTTAAGTGCTTATCTGTCATCAAAACTAGAAATAGGCTATGGGGTAAAGGGTTTAAAGCAGAATGTTTGTTGAGTTTTAAAATGCAAGCATTGCTGATTAGGCACATTCTCTAATCATTTTTAACTGTTCACTAAGATGTTCATGGTCGTAAAAAATATTTAACAGTCCATATTTTATTGCACCAAAATACTTTGTGTACTATCTGTAGTAGTCTGTATCAATTAAAAAAGTCATAAAACCATTTGAACAAAATGTGTCTGAAAGATAATTATACAGTCTAATCTCAATATCACCTTTACCTCTTTGAACACTTGAAGTAACATTTGTAACATTCGTTATCTGCTTTTTTTCCCAACAAAGAATTTTCTGAAATTTCTCTTTAAAATAGGATCAAATGGTTTGGATTCAATTGATTTGGATCCAGATGAGACGCCAAGTTACTTGGTGACACATCTGGATCCAAACTATTTCCAACAGTGCTTTACTTTCAGCCTGCTTTAAGCTACTATAGCACTAGGATATCAAAAATATTTCTTACAGTGCATATTCATGACAGTATAAAGAGGAAATATTTCCTTCAGTGGAGGAATAAATTAAAGGTATTATTTATGGAGTAATGGGTTAAGACAGGTTGGACTGTATCCCTACACATCATAGGCCAGTTCTCTGGCTCCATAGATAATTGTTACAATTGTTTCTCTGCGGTTTAATTGGAAGAAAAAAGTTAACATGACCACAAATGACAACGCTCATCCATTTCATACAGCACAGCACTCAGATGAACTTAGTTAATATCATGAGGAACATGGTTTAAAACCTCTCTGTTTTGGCATTAAAGGGGTTGACCCCTGCCTCAATAGAGCCCGGTAGTTCTCTATATACAGTCCATTAACCATTTACCCCATAGCCTGTTTTTTGTTTGGAAGACAAGTGACCACTTAAAGCAGGTTGAAAGTAAAGCAGCATGTGCCTTAAGGCACATTCTGCTTTACTTTCAGCCTGCTTTAAGCTATCATCTGCTAGGGTATAGAAAATGTTTCTTCTGGTGCTTGTTCATAACTGTATAAATTGGAACTATTTTCTTTAGTGGAAGAATAAATGAAAGACGTTAAAAGGCGTAATTATAGGGTAATGGGTTAAACACTTTGTTTGTTAGGTCTCCGACTCTTATACAGGTGGTTGCTAAATGCAGGATTAAAATAATACAGAAAGCTCCTGCTGAGGATGCACAAAGGAGAAAATGTTGGAACACTACTCTGGAATAAAATATATATAATAAAATATCTCCATGTCCATGTATGCATAAAAACATTATGATTCACAGTTCAGGTAAGGGAAATAATTCAACTGTTTAAATCACTTTGATTAAACGCTTTTAACCCTTCTCCTGTTTAATATTCATAATATATTAACCCCATTAACTATGAAGTTCCATCATCTGAACTATTACATTGGCAAACAAACTAAGAAGACAATCTCCAGGACAGAGTACCGACTCTTGTTATACAGCTTCTACATGAAAACAGTGCAGAAATGGAGAACCTTCAGGAGCTGACTCTGATCTGGTTCTTCCAAGTTTTCAAAAAACCTCAAGTAGGAGAAATAGTAACTCTGCATACTGGGTAATTTTTTCATCTGCATCAATTGTCGTCTTATTGTTTTAAAATGATATTTTTCTAAATTTCTTTTCAAAACAGGGTCAGAGTGTCAAACAATTTTGATCCTGATGATACGCTGCGTAAAGCATGGCATCTCATCTGGATCCAAAATATTTGCAAAGGTTATTAAATCACTGTGGCACATAATTCGCTGCAAGCATTGTAAGAGTTAACCCTTTCCCCCATAAATACACCTTTTTACGCCTCTAGTTTATTCTTCCACAGTTTATTCTTCCAATTTATACAATTATGAATATTTGTCATACAAAATATTTTCCATTTTCTAGCAGATGGTAGCTTAAAGCAGGCTGAAAGTAAAGCAGAATGCGCCTTAAGTAGTCACATGTCTTCAATACTAGAAACAGTCTATGGGGCAATGGGTTAAGTTGCAATCTGCAACCTTGTAGGAGGGCGAGGGCGGTATAAATAGTCTCTAAACACAGTGATGTCCGACTGTAACCACTAGCTTTGTGAGTATGGGGACTGTCTAGGATATATGTCATGTTCATATTTCTGTGAACTTAATTCTCCCTTACACATATGAGTGAACACGGCTAAGATATTTTGGCTGATGTTAATAGAGGTCCTCAATGTCAAATCTTAGTAACACGAGCGTGAACACCAGTATAAAACACGTCTATAAACAACGCAAGGCTCGCCCTGCGGCTACGCTCACTCTCTAACCATACAACCGATGGTGTCTCTTTTATAGATGGTTGGGTTTTATACCACTTAGGTGATTGAAAGGAATAGTCAAACAACCCTCTGTTAAGCCTCTGTCCGCCTTTTCACAGAATTCTGTTAAAACAGGTGGCTGCTTAATGCAAGATACAAGTAATGCAGAAAGCTCCTAAAGGAGCTTTCTGCATTACTTGTATCCTGCATTTAGCAGGGTAAAGATTGCAAACCTTCAAGATTGAACAGTCGATATTAAAGGTATACCTGTACAATAATAATAATGAACAGTGTGCTTTTATCATCAGAGCAAATCTTATTGAATGATTACCTGAGTGTTAAAGCGCCAAAACAGACATCTGTGTCAAAATAATCGCTCGTAAATTTCGGATATCTACGTTTTTTTAACAAAGCTTTTGCGGAAAAAATGTAACCCTCCTCTTGCTGAATAGGTTATATTGTAACAAAAACATCAATTTGATTTTGAAAAACAGGTTGTCTTTATGAAAATAATGTTGTCCTCTGTATATCTGAAATTAGTTTCATCATGGCCTATATATGGAAAGGTATAATCAGAATGTCAAATAGTTAACCCATTACCCCATAGCCAAGATAGTTGACCTCCTAAACAACTTGTGAACGTAAAGCAGAATGCGCCTTAAGGCGCATTCTGCTTTACGTTCAACCTGCTTTATGCAACAATCTGCTAGAAAATAGAAAATATTTCCAATGATACATATTCATGACTGTATAAAGTGGAACTATTTTCTTCATTGGAGGAATAAGTTAGAGACACAAAAAGCGTATTTATGGAGTAATGGGTTGACAGATCTAGAATGGATGCAATGATACAGCGACAATCTCATCCAGATCCAAAGTGTTTGCAAATTTATATTACTATAGCAAGGGAAAATGGATTAAATAACTGTTAATGTTGAAATGGGGATGGGTCTTTTCAAAATTAATTAAACAGGAAAACAACCCATGTTGTTATGTCTGAATTTCGAGAATTGTGCTAATGAGACCACATTTCTGTCATAACCAACAACATATGCACAACTGCACATAAAGTCATTCAAACTATGTTATGTAACCATAAAAATAAATTTGTAACACAAATGAAGTCTGCCTGAAGCCTGCACCATTATCCCACATAGTCAATGATATCAATGTTCTAAGCTCTTTGCATGTTGGGTAATTTTTTCATCAGCAACAATTGTCGTCTGGTGTTGTTCCAAAAATAAAATTTTCCAAAATTTCTTTTCAACATAAGTCAGTGTCAAACAGTTTAAATCCTGATTTTAATTCTACGAACTCTACGTAACAGCTAAAGGTTGATTGGTTGGAAGTTTTTTCAAATACGGTAAAACCTCTCTTTTACGACCACAAAATTGTGTAAATTATTAGGTGCTTATAATTATATGACAGGTCACTGCTTAAAGCAAGTTGACAGTGAAACAGATAACTTCTGTAGGAGCTTTCTGTTTTACTTTCACCTAGCTTTACGCAGTCACCTGCCTTTTCTACAATCAATTAGCCTTTGTTTTAGTGGTCGTAATTGAGAGGTTTTACTGTAAAATTGACAACACTTTTGTAGAGATGGGGGCAGAGTTTTGGGTACTCAGGTTATAAGATTTAAATGCCTTTACTGTCACATTTCCAGATGTGTTGATATGTGAAATTTATTGTCTTCTTTCACATAAATCACTTGAGTGCATATTATCATGTCTACTTGTACGAGGATGTTTAAATCTTTGCATGCAAACAGCAAAACCCTGATTACACTTTTGCAAACAGTTTGGATCCAGATGAGATGCAGAGTACCTTGGCATCTCATCAGTATCCAAGCTGTTTGACATTCTGACCCTTTCTTGAAAAGAAAATTAGAAAATTCTAATTTTACATCAGAAGCAGTCGAAGCAGATGACAATTGATGCAGACGACACATTAACTGACAGGTCACAGAGTGAACGCAGAAGTATGCAACAACTTGCACATCTAACCTGTCATTGTCATTAACTTTGTAACGTGCAAACCGAGTGACCCAGCAACAACAAACCCTGTCGATGCAAAGCTTAATTAAGCTTACATTAAAAGATGTTTGTTCCGCTATATATATAATATTCACTTCCCAACATACAACAATTTGGGAGACCGTATTTGCATTATACCAACGTACCACATACGTTACATTATTAAACTCTCCCCTCCAAGAAGTTTTGCCCCAGACTTATGGACCCTGGAAGAACCGTGGGTAAGGCAACTCCGGTCTGGCACATGTCTTTATCCCACTGCTGCTACCATTTGAAAGGTGAAAACCAAGTGAATCAACAACAAACCCTGTCGATTCAAAGCTGAAGCTCACATCAAGAGATGTTTGTTCGGATATATATAAATATTCACTCACTTCCCAACAGTTCAGACAATTCCTGAAGGAGCTGTCTTTACTGGGTATACATTGTTTTCAAAACACATTAATATACTGTAAAACCGGTTTTATTCGCGAGAATATAATTTACGCGTTAATTCGCGAAGGTGTTGCCTCACGTCTCTAGTTTTGAAAATAGGTGACTTCTTAAAGCAGGTTGAAAGTAAAGCAGAATGTGCCTGACATTCTGATTTACTTTCAGCCTGCTTTAAGCTACCACCTGCTAGAAATATTGCATGATGTTGTGAATTAATACAAAATTGCATTACGCGAAATATTCATGACGCGAAAAATACCTGTTTACAGCACATTTGAATTAGAAGGAGAAGGGTTAATAATGACTGGGTTTTTCTTTGTCAAATAATCTTTCAACACTAAGTAATTCTTGTGGGTTAAGTATTAGATTCCTTTGTGGATCAATTTGGTTACCAAAACATGAACCACTCTACTTTGAATTATGGGTAGATTAATAAATACTGGTCTAAATTAGCAAACAGTGTAGACCCTGATCAGAGGGCTCCTATAGGAGCCCTCTGATCTGGGTTTACACTGTTTGCAAAAGTTTAATGTAATGAGTATATTTTAACCAGGTGCATGGTTTTGAAGGGGTTCAAACAACTTCTCGTCCATAATGTAGGCATGTCATATCATCATAATTATTCAGCTTAACCCATTACTCCATAGATATGCATTTTAATGCGTCTAATTTATTCTTCCACTGACGAAAATATAGTTCCAATTTATACCACCATGAATGTTCACATTCAGAAATATTTTCTTTATCCTCGCAGATGGTAGCTTAAAGCAGCCTGACAGTATAGCAGAATGCACCTTAAGGCACATTCTGCTTTAGTTTCAACTTTCTTTAACTGGTCACCTGTCTTCAAACTTAGAAATAGGCTATGGAGTAAAGGGTTAATTTAAATTCAAACTGTTTATATGCTAAAGCATAAACCACATACACAAAACCCACATAATTATGTAATTCAGTAAAGTAAATTAAAATGTTTCAGATTTTGAACCGTTCATTATGTGTAACAATGCGTCTCATAAATGATACTTTACCATTAAGTGGGCGACTCAAAGATAGCTATTGCAAATAGTGTGGATTCAGACTAGCTGCTCAGTAACTCCCCCATCGCTGCTTATAATATAATGTTATCCCTTTAAACATTTGTTGTCTGCTTTTATTTTATTTCTCAACCTCTTTTTTTAGGTAAATTGACTGAAGTAATATTGTAATGAGTGTCAAACGGTTTGGATCAACTTGACTTGGCGTCCAATCAGGATCCAAATTTTTAGTAATTAACCATTGAACACGGTAAGGCGGTGAAGGAGTTCATCAGTGTGTCATGAAGCAAACAGCAATCTACAGTGTTCCCTCTCTACAACGGCCCTCCCAACAACGACTCCCTCCTTACAACGACCCTTTCCGCAGTTCCCTAAACGGAACAATTGTGTCTAACGTTTTTACTGCTGCAATATCGTTTGATTTAAATTGTCGTCTGCTGTTTTTGCTCAAATTTACATATAACTGGAGATTTTGATAGAATAAATATAATGACGAGTGACAAACAGCTTGAATTACGCTGCGTCTGATCTGGATTCAAGCCGTTTGCAAATGTAAGCCAAGTCTTAATTTTCCCTCTCTATAACGACTCCCTCCGAACAACGCACACAATCTGTGTCTCCCATTGGATGTCGTTGTAGAGAGGGAACGCTGTATTGTGAAAGTTGCTTTAAGTAAATTTTACAGAATGAATATAGCTTATAACGCTTAAGGACGCTAAATATTGTCGTCTGTAACAACTGTCCACTGCTGCTAGCACAGTTTTTATTTAGAATCATTTCAAGCCAGGGTCAGAGTGTCAAACAGTTTGGATCTACATGTATATGAGACACTACATTAAGCAGCGTACAAAGCCTCTCATATACATCCACTGTTTGCAAAAGTCATCCCGGTTTAGCACTAACAGTGCAAAGAGTTAAAATCAATCACGTACAGTAGAGCTTGCCTTTTAGCTGCCATTCTATGACAAAGTATGAAGATCACTATAGACATTGTACATCGTAATGCAGGGCAAAGTTTTAATGCAGAAAACTCCTGAATGGGTATTCTGTAATACTTCTGTCCAGCATTTAACTGCAGTCTTACTGTAAGACAGCAAATCTCGTCTTCACAGCGGCCATCTACCACAGTTTTCTCTGTATATTAATTTGACTTGCATATTTCCAGACTAGGTTATGTATATGTAGCGACAAAACAAAACTGGGTCACTGTGAAATTCATATAAGTCTCACCTATGCTGAGAGCAATTCAACCTCTCAATATATATGTATCATAAGAAATGTTTTCTATATTCTAGCTTAAAGTAGACTGAAGTAAAGCAGAATTCACCACGCAAATTCTGCTTTACTTTCAACCAGCTTTATGTGGTCACATGTCTTCAAAACTAGAAACAAGCTATGGAGTAATGGGTTAAGGAGCTTTCTACATTACTTTAATTAGTCCTGCATTAAGCTGAGCATTGCCTAGCTGTATTGTCCTTTGAATGATTAATTAACAACAGTTTACAGTGTCCCGATGTGTAATTCTAACACTTCTCCAACTGAATAACGTATGGTATAATTATACTCTCCCTACTACAAACATCTATCATCTAAAATATTACACTATCTAAAAAAAGAATGAATTTTTTCCACAGAAATATGTGCCGACGTCCGTCAGAGAGCTGTCTGATCTTGGTCTACACTGTTTTCAAAAAGCGTCAATATTAGCTTATAGCAGGGGAAGGGTTAATATACCGCTACAATAGCATAATTATGTGATGCTATGTGGGTCGTCTTCTTTTCTTGTTAATAGATAACATCAGAAATAAGTTTTGTATAAAGGTATCCGATTTTAACATTGCAGTTTTCAATGCAGGTAAAAAACGTCTCTATGCCATTATGGGGCTTTCTTGTCATATTTTAACTTTAAAACTTTTAGTAATTACCCCCTGCCGACTACAATGTATATTTTTTTGCTTCTCAATTGTTGTCTGAGACTCTTTCTCCCCCATAGAAGTGCCTTTAACTCTTTGCATGCTAGCGGCGGATACCATTGCAAACAGTTTGGATCCAGATGAGACGCCGGGTAACGCATCAGAATCCAAACTGTTTGCCATTCTGATCCTGAATTTAAATTAATATTTTTGAAAATTCTAATTTTAGAACAACAGCAGACGACAAAATGTTGCAAAGAGTTAAGCACATTTATTTATTCCTCCATAAAATATATGTTCAAGCATTCACCATGCCCTGTTAATTAGAGGCATAGAAAGATTTTGCTGCACTCTGACAAGAAAATGTTAACAGCAAATTGAAAGTAAAGCAAAATTCTCCTGAAGGAGCTCTCTTCTTTACTTTCATCTTGCTTTAAGCTATCACCTGTATTCAGCACGGCTGCACCATCAATGAAGATTTGTTTGTGGGTCTTATGCAGAGGAAGGGGTCCTAGCTGTGTGATGGTAAATTAGGGTAAATCTCAATTTTTCTCAGATATTCCCCATTTTAACCCCTATCATGCCATTGATCTTTTAATTATTTGACTCATTTTAAAAATGATTTTACAAACTTACTATAACAATTTTATAATCTTGATAATAATATTGACAGAATTTCCATATTTCCATGCATCTCAATATTGTATCATTTTTATTGTGAATGTAGTTATTTGTCTTTCTCGCTTTGTAGGTACATGTACATTTATATAATTTCATGTGAAGCGCTTTTGAACGCACAACTCCTGTGTGAAAAGAGCGCTATATAAATCGGGTATAATAATAATAATAATCTGGGCTCGAGGTTATAAAACTTAAAATGAACTCTGTGCTCAAAACTCAGTTTTGATTACATGCTTTAGTTTTAACAAAACATGCTTGAGTTGATTTAAGTAACCTAGCTGCGTGATTTGGATATATTTTTACAAGGGATTATAATGGTATGCAATACTTGTTCAATACAAAATGTTTGCTAAAGTGTTAATTATGAGGTGAGAAAAATTCTAAGTTTTGAGCACAGAGTTCATTTTAAGTTTTATTACATCAGGGCAGGGCTCCAGATAAAAGGGAGTAAACTCACAAATCCAACATTTTCTCACTTATTTCAGCACATAATCCTATGGTGTAACTACCCATTAGAATCATCTCAAATAGATGATTCTAATGAGTATAGTAAGGGTTTAATTCAGAAATAAAGATTTTATTTTTTGGAAACTGTCCCCTTATCTGGAGCTCTGTAACCCTTTACTCCATAGCCTGTTTCTAGTATTGAAGATATACAACTACTTAAAGCAGGTTTAAAGTAAAGCAGAATGTGCTTAATGGTGTGATGCATTTCTGCTTTACTTTCAACCTGCTTTCTGCTAGAATATAAGAAATATTTCTTATGATGCACATTCATAACTGTATAAAGTGGAACTATTTTCTTCTGTGGAGGAATGAATTTAGTCTGTAAAAAGGTGTATCAATGGAATAAAGGGTTAATTAGCTTTCTCTCAAACTCCCTTCCTACATTGACTGGTTAACAAACAATTAATCTTATTAACTCTTTGAACACAAACATTTCTTTTCCTTCTGCAACAATGCCTGTCTGCTATACTGTTCTTAAATATAATGTTTTAATATATTTTATTCATAAAGGGTCTGAGTGTCCTGATGAGACACCACTTGACCTAATGTCTCATCAGGGTACAATCTGTTTGGAAACGTAACAGTAGTTCCACAGTAAGATTGCGTAGAGATAACCCATTACCCCATACATACATCTTTTTACGCCTTTAATTAATTCCTCTACTGAAGAAAATATTTCTTATTCATACTGTCATAAATAAAATTCATAAAAAATATTTTCTAAATTTTAGCAGACAATTATCTTTTAGCAGGCTGAAAGTAAAGCAGAATGCGCCTTAAGGCACATACTGCTTTACTTTCAACCTGCTTTTAGTGGTCACATATCTTCAAAACTAGAAACAGGCTATGGTGTAATGGGTTAATGGAAGGCTTAACATCACACATTTGCTCTCTATCACAAAGGAATCTACATTAAAACATAAGCTTTTCATAAAGCTTTTCTTTCATCTTGGTGGAGATCCAGGCATAAACTACCTATAAACATATCCAGCTAATTTAAACAGCTGTTGGGTAATTGAGACGTGATAAACAGTTTTCCCTACACTAAACTCTCTCTTAGACATGGTCAGAGTACACCAATTTCTATACAAAACACATAAAGTTGGTCCTCAATTAGATTTAAAATTTGACTTTAAGTTATAAATGTTGAAGAAGTAAACGCATTCATCATCATGATGATGGAAATGCATGTCAGACATTGAAATGGATGGCAAGAATACGTACACATGCATCACATGATCTAACAAGGTGGCGCTCAATAATACTGAACTTGACATTACATCAATCATGCATAAAGTGCAGCCATCTATTACCGAAACTTTGTTACCAATATGCAACTTTTTGAGGTTGTTATCCCTCTTTATAATTAGCAATTTACAGATATATAGTTAACATCAAAGCAACGATCATTGTAAATCACTCCTTCAATATCAGTTAACACTTTCCTCCCTCAAACTTCAAATGGACAATCCAAGTTTCCATTTTAGTCTAGTCCATTTCTGACTTTTAAGGGTTGTTTTTGTCAATGTTTTGCATTATGACAAACAGTGAAGACCCATATCAGAGGGCTTCTTACAGAGCCCTCTGATCTGGGTATTCACTGTTTGGCGTGTTTGCATAGGACAAGTGCACTTTTCATATGTACTCTGTTTGAAAAGAACACCTATATGCGGACTAGGGTTCAAATGGTTAATGCTAGTTGCTAGTCATAATGTTTGCTAGTTATCTTCTCAGTGTTCGAACAAATTGATGAGGTGAAAAGAATGTTTAGTTGCACATCCTTAGCCTTCTGATAGGCAATTTTCAAAATCAGAAATCAGGCAATTTTCAAAATCAGAAAATCAGAAAAATTTAAAGTCAGCCTTCATCAAGTTTTACTGGCAAAACATATTGACCTGCTCCGCCAAACATATTGGACCCTGATCCTATGCTGATCAATGAGTTATTTTGCATCTGATCTGGATCCACACTGTTTGCTATTACCTGTCATGTCAGTCTATGTATAATAAACATTGAAACTATTAATGCATTAACAGACACTGGCCTGAAGCAAGGATTTTAATTAAAATTTCTAACAATAAATGCTTTAAAATATGAGTTTATTTTCTTTACTGCGCTTAAGAAATTCTTTTCTATAATTCCCCACAACGAGTCATGCAAGATGTTTAATGTCTGCTGTAGTTGTTTCACCACTAAGATATTCGCTGCTTGTACTATACTGTTGTCTGTGTTCATATCAACATTTAGGTTTAACTCTTGCAACACTAAGTAACTCTTGTGGGTTATTAGGTTACATTGTGGATCATTTGGGTTACCAAAACATGGACCAATCTACTTGGAATTCTGGGTAGTTTAATAAATCCTGCTCTAAATTAGCAAACAGTATAAACCCTGATCAGAGGGCTCCTATAGGAGCCATCTGATCTGGGTCTACACTGTTTGCAAATGTAATGAGTATAATGTAAAAAAGGACTATGGTGTTGAAAGGGTTCACCATTTCCTCCCTGAAACCTCAAATGAACAATTCTAGTTTTCAATTTAGTCTTGTCCATTTTTGTCGTTCTAAGGTTGTTTTTTACAATATATGTCAAAATGACAAACAGTGTAGACCCTGATCAGAGGGCTCTTTAAGGAGCCCAATGATCAGGGTCTACACTGTTTGCAAAGGACAAGTTTACTCCACACAGGTATGTTGTTGGTAAATGACGCATATATGCGTGACTAGGGTTCACAGAGATAAGCAAGTCGCAAGAAAAGCAGAATGCAGGTTTCTGTAGGTCGATGCTTACAGTTGTCATGTTTTAGTGTAGTGTTGTGTTTCTTATTGACAGACACATTAATCAGTGATGGTCATTAGTCGGCCAGATCAAACACAGAACATACTCATTATGTTTCTCCATAAAAACTCTCAACATACATATCAGATGGCCTCTGTTTGTGTGCTCCTACCGAGTCCTGTGGATTTTACCACCACCAGAAAATAACATTTACAGATTATATACATCCTTCACTTTCACACAGAAGTTTGGGAAAGTTGAGATTTAATGATTCAAGCTTAAGAAGAGACTGTAGATACACCAGATCCTATAAGAAAACTGTAAAAGGATCTGTCTGATGTGGGTCTACACTGTTTTAAAGGGACTCGCAACTGGATGGTGTACTTGTCAAAATAAAATAAAATACTCAAATAAAAGCAAATGTGTGGCATTATTTGGCTTCTGACATTAAAAAAATATGATCAGTCCAAAAAAAGTCTCAAGAATCGTCACCGAATCTTTTTTTTTTAGATATTTTCCATCGTTTTTCTATAGCGTTAGATGACGGTATAGTTGTTGTTGTTGCTTCTCTACACGGGCTCAGACATAAACCCGAGCCGAATATGTACTATCAATCGCTACCAGTGAAGTACGTTAATTCGCTACCATTTAGATAGAGAGCGCCAGTAGCCACATGGGTAAAGGCGTTTCCTCTTTTTTTTCATGTTTGTCTCCGCATGGAGGGTCACGGGTTCGAATCCCACCAGAGCTTCTTCTTTTTTTTTTTTATTGAAATGCATTTTTTAACAGAATTTATTATCCTAAACTAAATCTTACCCATTTATATAAGCATTTGACATATATTTACAAATTACTATTTTTAATGCTAAATCCGGTTGCGAGCCTCTTTTAAAGGTGGCAATTAGCAGGAAATGGGTTAACACTAAATTGACTGATTTATTTAATTTACAATCATTGTGTCGACAAAGACTACAGCCAAAACATTAATGTGGTATCCGCACAAAGTTTCCAATTAACAACTAAGTCTTGCAAATTTGATAATTAACCCATTACTCCATAGCCTATTTCTAGGTTTGAAGATCGAGCATAAGATGACCACTAAACCAGGTTGAAAATAAAGCAGAATGTGTCTTATGGCACATAATCTGCTGTACTTTCAGCCTGTCTTAAGCTGCCATATATTAGGATATATAGAAAACATTTCTCATGGTATACATTCATGTCTGTATAAAATTGAACTATTTTCTTCAATGAAGGAATAAATTAAAGGCGTAAAAATGTGTATCTATAAAGTAATGAGTTAAATGCATTAAAATTTAGCTGTTTATTCCCTTCTATTTTTTTCTTATTCTTTGTGGAATGTTTGCTCAGCTGCACGTCTCTCTCCATTCTCAATTTTATCAAAATTGCCTTCTTTTTTAAATTTTAAAAAGCAAAAAAATATTGTAAGTTGTTCTGCGGCATGTAGAGATATTATCTTCATCCTTGGAGTGAACAGGAGCCCTATCTTGGGGAGAAGAATTATTGAGAGAAAGTAAAAACTTTTTTTTATTTTTTGGAGGAAATGCACATGTTGTGAGTGGAATTTGACCCAGTGCCAGCAGTGCATTTTCTTCATAAACTGTATGATCTTGGATTATAGCTGTCGGAGAGAAAGAGAATCTATGGTTGACTGAGATGATTAACTGAGATACAAAACAGAAGGTATATACAGTAAAACCTCTCTATTAACACCACAAAATTGTGTTTATTATTGGCTGTTTAAAGCAGGTGACTGCTTAAGCAAGATGATAGTAAAACCTCTCTATTAACACCACAAAATTGTGTTTATTATTGGCTGTTTAAAGCAGGTGACTGCTTAAGCAAGATGATAGTAAAACCTCTCTATTAACACCACAAAATTGTGTTTATTATTGGCTGTTTAAAGCAGGTGACTGTTTAAAGCAAGATGATAGTAAAACAGAAAGCTCCTTTAGGAGCTTTCTGTTTTACTGTCACCTTGTTTTAAGCTGCCACCTGTCTTTTATACAATCAATTAGCCTTCTTTTTAGCAGTCGTAATAGAGAGGTTTTGTTGTATGCGCACAGCAAACACATGCACTTTAGCTCACTGGCTCAAAACTTTTTTCAGTCTCGGATATGACCTCGTTGTAAAATTTTAGAGACTAAACAATTATGTGAAACTGAAACAATCCAAAACCAAACCTTATTTTAGCATAATAATTAATAATTATATCCCCACTTTGCTTAATTCTGTTCTGTTTTCAAAACATGTGAATGCAAAGTGGAGGCTCAGAAAGTAAAACAGAAATCTCCCTTGCAATTTAGAGATTTCTGCTTTTTATCTGCTTTACAGACAATTGTGAGGAGAAAGGAACATACCTGATGGATTTTCATCAGGACATGGACAAAGCATATAAATGATTTTTTTGACTACTTAAAGCAATCTATAAAGTAAAGCAGAAATCTCTCTACAAGATATCCCTGCTTTAATTAGTTTCTGCCTACTTTAACCCTTTTCTTCAAAGATAAACATGTTAACACCTTGAAATTAATCAATCCTTCACTGAAGAAAATAGTTCAAATTTATATTATACAGTCATGAAAATGTATAATAGGAAACATTTCTATAGCTGTTTAAGTCTAGCAGTGGGTAACTTAAAGCAGGTTCAAAGTAAAGCATAATATGCCTGCTTTAAGTGGTCATATTACCAGAAACAGGCTATGGGGTAAATTTAAGGGTTAAGACACTACCATCGCCTGTTTGAAACACTGAAGAAAAGGTTTGAGTGAAGTGATTAAATTTAGCCTTGCAATTTATGCAAATCACATATAGATTTCTGCATTACTTTTGTTCTACATCTACACCTAGCCACCTGCCCCTATGGACTAGCCATTCATCATCTTTGTAAGGTCACACAAGGTAGTTTAAACTTAACATATTCAAAATGTTACTGATGTTATTAAGATTAGCAGTATGTCGGCCAAGTTCACAGGTAAACAATTTACCTTTAGTACTTTTAATACTCTGCGACTTCTTGATAACCATTACAAACAGTTTAGATTCAGGTGAGCCACCAAGATACTCAGTGTTACCTTCGGGTCCAACTTGTTTGCAACTCAAGACTATATAAAAACATAGTAGAAAGGATTGCTTCAGATGTATAAGTGATAATTGATTGGTGAGCTAAAGGTCTAACCTTTCCCCGTGCTTGAACCGGGTATTTATCTCCTAGCTCTGTAAACGGTGTAGACCCTAATGGAGCCCTCTGATCTGGGTCTACACTGTTTGTAATACTTATAAAAAAAATCCCCACATAAACTGGTCATTTGTTGGAAATTGGAAGAGTCTATTTGAAAATTCAGTATTTTAAGGGGTTAACGTGGGCTAGGACTGGGCAGGTGAGAGACAAGGTGACTGATTGATTAGCCACAGGCTCCTACCTCACAATCAAACAAAGATGAATGTGATAATACACCAATGTCCCGCTATTACGAACCCCCTTGAAACAAAGATTCCTTGACAGGTGGCAGCTTAAAGCATGATGAAACTACAGCAGCCGGGTTCCATATACTATAGCAAGATAAAAAGTAAAGCAGAAAGCTCCTGCAATGCAAAAGCTTTCTGCTGTACTTTAATCTTGATTTAGACAGCCTGAACTGCCTTTTACAAAGAAATGCCATAACACACTTTTATCCTTCCCTCTATTCAACCTTCTTGTTATAATAAAGATCAACCATACTAAGGAACAAAAGGAATGCAGAAAACTTCTTTTCATTTCCATTCTGAATAGGAAGCAGCTTAATGCAGTCGATATGGTAATGTTTAAAGCTCCTTTGGTACCTGTCTGCATTACTGTTGTCCTGTATTAACCCTTTACCCAATAGCCTGTTTCTTCATTTTGAAGACAAATTAAGTGACCACTTAAAACAAGTTGGAAGTGCAGAATGTATCTTTGGGTGCATTTTGCTTTAATTTCAACCTGCTTTAAGCTACCATATGCTAGGATGTAGAAAACATTTCTTAGGCTACATATTCATGACTGTATCAAGTGGAACTATTTTCTTCAGTGAAGGAATAAATTTAATGCATAAAAAATAGTATTTATAGAGTAGTGGGACTTATTGTAAGCTATCACGATGCTCCTGTGTAATCGTTTCAAGACTGATCGACTACCAGGCAAAACTGGAGCAAGAAATAACAAGGAAACACAATTTCAGACTAGAATAAAAGAGTCTATATTTAGCCTATCTTGAGTATAAAACTGGCAAATTAATTTAGTTCTCAAGTACCTATGGATGTATATATCTCCATTCAATCTCATTCAGTGAAGTTAAGCAGTCTTAAGAGCGTGTTTATGTAAATTAATTGAAGTATCTCAGATTATAAACCATGGAATTTTGTTCTCATTGCACTACTGTTACATAATGTTTGGAAACAAGAGCCCCATGGGGCATATTTCGCTCACCTGAGAAAATATCTGAAAAAATGGCGATAATAATTTAGGTCCAGGATTGACCTAGATATGCAACAGACCAGAACAATTTGAACAAATTATGTAAAGTATATTTAAAAGTGTCACCATACCGAATATAAAAGCTCTGGCCATATTAGTGTCAGAGAAGAAGATGTTTGAAATTTTCTCTATATAACTCTATGTCAAACTGTGACCCCAGGGGCGGGGCCAATTTTGACCCCAGGTGCATAATTTGAACAAACTTGATAGAGGACCTGTAGGCGATGGTATGTGCCAAATATCTAAGCTCTGGCCCTTGTAGTTTCAGAAAAGAAGATTTTTTAAGTTTTCATTGGAAAATATCTATTTTTAGCTCCTGTGACCTAGTTATGCAACCGACCAGAACCATTTGAACAATTTTGGTATAGGACATCTAGAAGTGTCACCATACCAAATATCAAAGCTCTGGCCATATTAGTTTCAGAGAAGAAGACGTTTGAAAATTTCACTATATAACTCTATGTAAAACTGTGACCCCCGGGGCGGGGCCAATTTCGACCCCAGGGGCATAATTTGAACAAACTAGATAGAGGACCTGTAGGCGATGGTATGTGCCAAATATCTAAGCTCTGGCCCTTGTAGTTTCAGACAAGAAGATTTTTTAAGTTTTCAATGAAAAAAATCTATTTTTAGCTCCTGTGACCTAGTTATGCAACCGACCAGAACCATTTGAACAATTTTCGTATAGGACATCTAGAAGTGTCACCATGCCAAATATCAATGCTCTGGCCACATTAGTTTCAGAGATGAAGACGTTTGAAAATTTCACTATATAACTCTATGTAAATCTGTGACACCCGGGGCGTGGCCAATTTTGACCCCAGGGGCATAATTTGAACAAACTTGATAGAGGACCTGTAGATGATGCTATGTCCAAATATGTAAGCTCTGGCCCTTCCAGTTTTTGACAAGAAGATTTTTTAAGATTTCCTTATTTTTTCACATTGGTTGCCATGCCAACCAGAGTTCTGCATTGTTTTTAATTCTTTGAACAAATTTGAAAGAGCTTGACCCAAGGAACATTTCTGTAAAGTTTGGTTGAATTCTGTCAAGTGGTATAGGAGGAGATGTCATTTGAAGCAATTGTTAACGACGACGCACATACGCACGACACACATGCGCACGACGCCGGACGCCGGACACAGGGCCATCCCAATAGCTCACCTTGAGCCTTTGGCTCAGGTGAGCTAAAAATAAACGAAAGCCGTACATTACAGGAATTCATGAAGTTCATTAACTTTGTTGTTAATAAACCCTATGGATTCATGAAAGTCATTAATTTTGTTGTTAATAAATCATAGGGATTCATGAAGTTCATGAACTTTGTTGTTAATGAACCTTAAGAATTTATGAAGTTCATGAACATTGACATTTTCCCATTTGTTGTTCATGCACATTCATGAATTTCTTCATGAACAGGTTCATGAACTAGTCATGAACAAGTAATGAAATTCTCACTTAACGCGCATTCTGATTTACTTTCAGCCTGCTTAAAGGGACTCGCAACCGGATGGTGTACTTGTCAAAATAAAATAAAATACTCAAATAAAAGCAAATTTGTGGCATTATTTGGCTTCTGACATTAAAAAAATATGATCAGTCCAAAAAAAGTCTCAAGAATCGTCACCGAATCTTAGATTTTTAGATATTTTCCATCGTTTTTCTATACCGACTAGTAGACGGTATAGTTGTTGTTGTTGCTTCTCTACACGGGCTCAGACATAAACACGAGCCGAATTACGAAGTTGTATGCACTTTCGATGGATACACATTGAAATACGTTAAATCGATCCGAGATAAACGGATAGTTTCCGTGGTCCATTGGTCTAAGCGGTTTCCCCTATTTTGCCTTCTGTCCGCCAATGCCGGGCCCCGGGTTCGAATCCCACCAGAGACCAATATTTTTTTTTATTGAAATACATTTTTTTAAACAGAATTTCTTATCCTAAACTAATTCTTTACCATTTATATAAGCGTTTGACACATATTTACAAATTACTATTTTTAATGCACCATCTGGTTGCGAGTCGCTTTAAAGCCATCATCTGCTAGGATTTATAAAATAATTCTTACAGTACATTTTCAAGACTGTATAAACTGGAACTATTTTCTTTAATGGAGGAATAAATTGAAGGCATGAAAAGGTATATTTATGGTGTAATGGGTTAAGCAAGCCTACGTCATTGAGACTGGAAAGTGTTTGAGACTCTCCCCTTATCTGGAGCAAATTTATTTTTTATAGCTTCATTTGTATGATGACATATTTTGTCGTATACTAATTGAACGGCTTTATAGGGCAGCTGAACTTTCCAACCTCATCCATTTAAAGTCAACCTAGACAATCAATTAAACTAACATTTATGATGCAGCAAATTTATTGTTTTTTAATAATGTAATTATTACATACATTTACAAGTTGTTTTAGTTTTCGTACTGTTATACATGTATGTCCAAGTCAAATGGTCAAACAAGATTACTGAACATAGCCTTTAACCCTTTACCCCATAAATAAGCCTTTTTATGCCTTAAATATATTCCTCCACTGAAGAAAATAGATCCAATTTATAGTCATGAATATGAAATTTAAGAAATATTTAATATATTGTAGTATATGATAGCTTAAAGCAGGCTGAAAATAAGGCACAACAGTAAGTGACCACCTATCTTCAAATTTATAAACAGGCTATGGAGTAACGGGTAAAGCAATTTAGTTTAAACATATTTATGCTCAACAACAATTCTTAGATGAATTAGATTACTAATGCCAGGGGAACTTAAATTCAAAAAGAAAGTAATGCAGAAAGCTCCATTTCTACAACAAATTCCATTTGCATTAAGGAAACAATCCAGCTGTCTTAACCCACTTTTCCATAGTCTGTTTCTAGTTTTAAAGTCAGGGACAGGTCACCACTTAAAGTGGCAGGTTGAATGCAGACAATATTATATTAAGTGCAGGAATAATTCAAAAACTCAAAAATATATACAATTTAACCCTTTAGCTCCATAGATCCTTTTTTACACATTTTATAATCCTCCACTGAGGAAAGTAGTGCCATTTTTTACAGTTATGAATATGCAAAATAAGAAATATTTCCTATATTCTAACAGATGTAACAGATGTTAGCTTTAAGCAGGCTGAATTCCTTTTAGTAAAGCAGAATGTGCTAAAATTTGTTGTCTGAAATGTTATGAAAAATTCAAATGTATGCAGTCTTGACAGTAGAAATATTGATACTGGTGCCAAACATTTTGGATCCTGATCAGATGCTGTGATACATCTGTGTTGCAAAGTCGATGTTTAAGTTGTCTTTGGGAAGGTGAAAGGATAATCCTGTGTCTACTACAATACTATCTGCTGCGCATTAACCCACTACCCCATAAATACATCTTTTTATGCCTTTAATCTTAATTCTTCCGCTAAATTAAATACTTAGACATGAATATGCAGCAAAATAATTTTTTCTATATTCTAAAAGTACATAACATCTGATTGTAGCTTAAGGCTGAAAGCAAAGCAGAATGTGCCTTAAGACGCATTCTGCTTTACTTTCAACCTGCTTACGTTACATCTGATCTGGGTTCAAACTTTTTGTCACTGGGCTTTATGTTTCTTTTGTCAAAAAGTCCAATACGTAAAACAGCAAACAACAATTTAAACAGACAATGTTGCAGCAGTGAAAGCGTTACACATCATGGTCCAGTGTTGTGCCTAGGTCCAAAATTTTTGGGGACACGGTGGCGCGCTGTCAAATTTTTTGAGGGACATTTGAAATTTTTGGGGGACACACTAAAAAAACCTTTAAAACACGATATACCTACCTTTTATTTAGAATACAGCTTACGGTCTTTAACTGTCTCTGTATCTCGTATCGTTGAGTCCTATAAGGCTGTTTACACGACGGGCAATTTGATTTTTGTCTTTTTTAAATATGTTGAAGCGATTGTCTTGGTTCAGATGATGTTGAAGGAGTTTCCTCAACACTTTGTTTAAACGAAGCATCGTCTGCTAGTTGTCTATTTTAATCGGAAAGAAAATCCGTCAAGCGCATCGTTCCGACGCCATTATCACAAAGCGGAACCAGACTGGTTTGCATACCGATTATATGCCGATATTCTTCACGTATATTATACGCGGACAGTCTATTTTCAATACTAAGATTAATCTCCCTTTGTGATCTCTCTATTTTCCGGAATTGAGTCGGAATGGAGCAGAAACTAGTAGAAATAGCCGAAAATGCAATTTTTTTACGGCGCGCCCATATGCCCGCGCAAGGCGAATTTTTATGGGACAATCGTGAAAAAAAAGCGGGATTCCCGCAATGCCGCGGCCTAGGCACAACACTGATGGTCTTGTTTGGGGAACAGCAGCAAGCATTGTTGTAAGGAGGGAATGTTTGTTCGGAGGGCCGTTATGTAGGGAGGGAGCACTGTAGTATGCTTGTATAGGTGCCTTGTGCACCATGCAATTCCTTGATCATGCTTCGATATTTCTGATCAAACACTAAAGGAGACTTTTTCCTGCACTCTGACAGGTAGATGCTTATAGCAGGCTGAAAGTAAAGCAGAAAGCTCCTGAAAGCAGCCTGCTTTAAGCAACTACCTTTCTCAAACACTGAAAACGAGCTTAAACAAGCTGTGGAGTACAGGGTAAAGAGCTATGAAGCTGTATCTTTTTATGCTCAATGCGCTTTACTTAAGTACAAGTCACCTTTGTACTGGGTAATATTCCAATTACAAACAATTAGGGATACAAATCTGCAATTTTGAATTACTTTTAACTGCCTTTAATATTTTGAAACCCCTAGGGTTAATATTAATGTTTTACATGCACTCACTCTAGCTTATTTAATCATAACACAACAACAACTACAAAGAAAATAACTATTTTAAGCATAATAACAGTTATGTGTTTCTCTTCAACCACTTTCTCTGTAGTTTAACTGTTTTCAGTGATATGCTGGGTAAATTTTTGATATTCTAAGCATCTGCTACTGTTCTAAAAAAACTTTTTCAAAAATTCTTTGTCAAACTTGGTCAGAGCGTCAAATAGTTTTGATCCTGACAAGATGTTGCATTTATGTGACACCTCATCAACATTCAAACTGTTTGCAAAGGTTAACATAGTTTCACCACTTTAATATATGTGTTTAGAGGTAAGTAAACAAGGGGAGATTTCAGCTGAACTTTCAGCCTGCTTATAACTGGTCTGTATCATGAAAGGGTAGCAGAAAACAGAATTTTTTGTAGAGGGAGCTAGAATCACACAGCATCCAGAACTTATCATCCCAATAGGCTTACCCAAGCCAAAAAGGAAAATTCTATGTGATGGATTCCAGAATCATAGTTCTGGAACATTTTCAAGTACAAAATGTTCCAGAAAGTTATCTCATTTAACATACTAGAACTGTTCCAGACACAATTGTCTACTATGGTTTCAGAACAGTTCAACAGTTCTAGAACAAAATTTATGTTCCAGAATAGTCTTGGTGAAGCTCTAGAACTGTTCAAGACTTTTTCACGGAGGTAGGTAACAGCAAAAAGGGGTTTCTCTGAGGAAAAAAGGTTACTGTAGCTTGACTTAGGTCAATCATGTTATAAGTTTTATTATATTTGATTATCTGTATTATTGTAAACCCAAAGTTGGGTCTGTAAATTTCAACTATAGTGGCTCCTTATGCGTAGGACAAAGGTTTAATTAATCATATACTCCCAGAAAAAGTGGGCCCATGCTATAAAGCGTTTTGAGTCTAAAATCATTCTCAAGCATTTGAATGGTCAGATTTGAGCCTAGGCTCAAATCTGACCAATCAAATGCTTGAGAATGAGCTCAGACTGAACTCAAACGCTTTAAAAGCGCTGGGCCAGGTACCTTAGAGATGATGTTTTATTCTGTCCCAATAACCATGTTTATATTAGCTAGAAACCTTATGTTCATTGCAAACAGCTTGTTTCAAGAGAAGACACTGGATAACAAATATCTAGGCTTCAGGCAGAGCTCCAGATAAGCAGTGTACATGTATTTCAAAAATTAAATCTTTATTTCTGCATTACACCCTATGGTGTCACTACTCATTAGAATGGAGATGATTCTAATGAAGAGTAAATAAAAACACCATAGAATTGGTGCTAAAATGAGTGAGAAAATGTTGGATTTTTTCATTTAGTAAACTTTATCTTGAGCCCTGTTTAAGTGAAGTCATTAGAAATTTAGTATTTGATGGATTCCCCTTATTTTCTCTGCATATATACATATGTATCAAAATGAATAATCTGTTACATAACGCTACTTTGAATATAACTTGCAATCCATATAATTTAAGATATAGTCATTCTTGAATTAATTAAAAGTGGCCACCCATGGTGAAACTGCAATCTTTCAGTTACATTGGACTGCATCATACAGGATAACAATAATGCAGAATGGTCCTAAGCTTTCCACATTTCTATCATACATCTAGCACATTCAGCTGCCTGTGGCTCTTATATTGAATGACCTTCGGAGTTTTATATTTTATTTTAGCAAACTTATGGTAGCTCTGGCATTTCCATGTGAAAAAGGCATGCACAAGAGATTCTATGAGGATTATCCATTTCTCCATAACCAACAAAACACATAGTTTGCTAAACAGATTAAAATTACCCTTTTAAGCAAATTGAAAGTAAAAGCAGAATAGAAGTTCAAAATTTCTTTCAAAAAAGGGTCAGAGTGTCATACAGTATGGATCCTGATGGGACAACACGTTACGCGGCGTCTCATCAGGATACAAACTGTTTTCAAAGGTTATCATTGTTTCACCGCCAGCATACTAATTTAATAGTGAATGATTTCTTTCTAAATACTCCTTGGAATCCTATTTTCGAGATTGTTCAATAATGAGTAGTCACAGCATAGATGTTGGTGGAGACAAATTGCTACAGTTGATTATTTCAATCTTGCTTACATTTAACATACATGTATTTTAAAGTTATAACTTTGCAATACTGATTTGTTCGACTTAACTCATTGAACCCTAGCAACGAGTTTACTCGTCATTTACAAACAGTATTCCTATGCAGAGTACACATGGCCTATGCAAACAGTAAGGAGCCCTCTAATCAGGGTCTACACTGTTTGTAATTTTGAAATCTATTGTAAAACTCAACCATAAATACTTCATAATGATTAGACTTTAATTATTGAAAACTGGAAATGTCCATTTAAAGTTTCAGGGGTGAATGTATTAAGCCAGTTCTAGATATCAAAGTTTCAGGGGTGAATGTATTAAGCCAGTTCTAGATATCAAAGTTTCAGGGGTGAATGTATTAAGCCAGTTCTAGATATCAAAGTTTCAGGGGTGAATGTATTAAGCCAGTTCTAGATATCAAATTTTCAGGGGTGAATGTATTAAGCCAGTTCTAGATATCAAAGTTTCAGGGGTGAATGTATTAAGCCAGTTCTAGATATCAAAGTTTCAGGGGTGAATGTATTAAGTCAGTTCTAGATATCAACGTTTCAGGGGTGAATGTATTAAGCCAGTTCTAGATATCAAAGTTTCAGGGGTGAATGTATTAAGCCAGTTCTAGATATCAAACTGTTCAGGGGTGAATGTATTAAGCCAGTTCTAGATATCAAAGTTTCAGGGGTGAATGTATTAAGTCAGTTCTAGATATCAAAGTGTTCAGGGGTGAATGTATTAAGCCAGTTCTAGATATCAAAGTTTCAGGGGTGAATGTATTAAGTCAGTTCTAGATATCAAAGTTTCAGGGGTGAATGTATTAAGCCAGTTCTAGATATCAAAGTGTTCAGGGGTGAATGTATTAAGCCAGTTCTAGATATCAAAGTTTCAGGGGTGAATGTATTAAGCCAGTTCTAGATATCAAAGTGTTCAGGGGTGAATGTATTAAGCCAGTTCTAGATATCAAAGTTTCAGGGGTGAATGTATTAAGTCAGTTCTAGATATCAAAGTTTTACTGTACTGACATTTGAACAGGATTTTCTCAGACACAGAATCTTGCGTAACATACGCATAGAAGTTTACCTTTGACTTTCGAAAAAAAATATGGGCATTCGCTGGGACTCGCAAAAATAAGAGTATAAAATTCTTCAAATCACACCTAACTTGATAATTATGATTCAAGGCCCAACTCCAGTTATTACTTCATGACCTAAATGATGAAAAGATAATATTCTAGGATATTCTTTGAGAAAAACTGTACCTAACACAAAGTTTTATGACACGGAAAATACCAGAAATAATGGCCGCTTTCAATTCGCTACTCGTGTTTACTGACATTCTTGCCCAATCCAAAGATGTCCATTTAGCATGCATGCCAAAATGCATTATACCTGTATCTTCATTACAAATTCATTTTAATGAAATCTTAATTGTTTAGAATTTTGAAATATTATCAGCGTCTAGTTGTTTATATTTCCCGAGAAACTGTAACAATTATTTGTCATGCGCTTCTTGTTCACATGTTTCCTAATCGAACTCAACTTCACCAAGCAACCGTTGCTAACTGCATGAGCCGTTAACTATATATAAAGTTTAGTTTAGTGAAAGTGAGTCGGACTCTTTAATTCTTAGCCTTGGAATTGTCTCATGTTAGGAGTCCTAGGAACTGCCCTATTTTAAAGGTGAGGTAAAATCCTGCATTGCATGTATTTGACCCTGCTCCTACTGAATACAAGACTCTGCCAACTATGACAAATAGTCATTATCTGAACTAATACATTGACTCATAAAACAAAGAAAATTTGCCCAAGGAAAGAGTAAATACTAATATTAGACAGATTCTATAGGAAAACCGTGCAGATCCTAATCAGACAGCTCCTGAAGGAGCTGTCTGATTTGGGTCTACTCTGTTTTCAACAAATGTCAGTGTACATTAATAACAGAAGGTTTAAATCACATGAGAAACAAGATTTTTGGAGGCCTATATATGAACTTATGAAGTATTACATTACTAACAGAGACCATTATGAACTTGCCTTTTGAAAACTATTAAAGTCTCAGACCGAATTTGATAACGAATATTGTTCAAAATTTGCATTTTTGACAGTTTTATGTATGCACATTATATTCTATATTCAATGGCACTTTACATACAGCCATTCATATATATACATATGTATGTAACTGTTAACACTTTAAACGAGATTAAACGATAGAAACTGTTTGCTACAATATATGAAAAAAATCCTAAATTAAAAACTAGAAATTTAGAAATAGTGTTATTAATGCAAAACCAAATGTCATAAAAATAAACCAATGATCAAACTAAAAAATGTTGATATAAGAATATTGGCAAGGCTTATAAACAATCTATCTGAGTCCATCGACATTTTAGAAACATCGATCACCATATTGTATGTTCAATGCCACTTAATTTTCAGAGATTTTGTCCAAGTTTCACAAATAAATAGCTACAATCTGCTAGGATATAGAAACTCTTTTTATGGTGCTAATTCATGACTGTTTAAAGTGATCTGTTTTCTTTAGAAGAGGACTAAAGTAAAGGCAGAAAAAGGTGTCTTTATGGAGTAATGGGTCAACAAATAGAATAAGTAATTTAAGACACCATTTTTCTATTTTTGTTCACAACTTAAAGATATTTGGGGTAAAATTAAATATCAATCTTCAGATATTCATATATCAATAGAAACATTAAACTTTAGTTTAGATCCTGAACAGATGCCACCACATTATGAGATTAAAACTGCTTGCAATTAAAGTTGATGTATGTTGCCTATGGCATGAAAGGGTAAAAAGTAAGTTTTCAGTTTCAAAATAATTATTTTCAATATATCTCATTATCATCAAAATGAACCTTTTCATGCCTTGATATTGCTGTGAATTCTCCTTGCTGGACAATTTCATTATATGTAAACAATGTTGATCAAAAGACAGTGTATTGCTGGTTCATACAGCAAGAACATTTCATATGAAATAGCAAATAGTGCAGATCGTGATGTGACTTCACATAATGTAACATCTCATCGGGTCTACATTATCTGCCATTGTCCGGCATCAGTTATATAATTATAACACCTAAGCCTTAAATGGGTTAATAAATTATAATAATCAACATACAATATAAAATCTATGATGAGTGCTCTAAGTACAGATGGCAACCCTTTGCAAAGCACAGAAATAATGAATACCTTTACAAACAAATTGGATCCAGATGAGAAGCTGTGTAACATGGGGTGTCATCCAGATCCAAACTGTTTGCCACTCTCACCCTACTTTAAATGTTATATTTAAGAAGCAAACGACAATTGCAGACTACATACAGTCCAAACTTGATAATTGGATCTCACTTTAGTTCAACATACCCTTATTTCAAAGTTAAAATGTGGCTTAGCCACGTTTAAACTTTGAAATATGGGTATGTTTGACTTAATCGAGATCGGGTTATCGAAATTAAACTTATGAAATAATGGTGAGGTTGATTTAAGCAGGTTCTAAGTATTGAGTTTCAACTGTATTATTACTTAGTGCTCAAAGAATTGATGTACCCATAAAGTATAATAGAGAGCTCCAAAAGGAGCTTTGTGCATTATTTTGTTCTGTATTTAGCCGGGAAATGTTATTTCCTGTGTGACTTCTTTGGTTTAGCCAAATGTGATTGGGTGACCATGTTTTTCTTGTTAAATCGTTTTCAATTTCTGTTGTTTTTCTTTATGTTTGGCATGATATATTTTGTTTCAAAACAATTGGTCGAACACAGTCAAGACAATGAGTAACACTAGAGAAACCAGAGAAACAGAGTTGCCAAGTCAGATATAATATTATATATTATATTTCCAATGGTTTTGTCAAAACTTAACAAGGGCACCATGTTCTTCCAAAATTCCTCTGTCCAAATAAAAAAAGAATAGAATATAATTATCTTAGGCTTGATAATATGTCTGTCTATCACTGAATCAAAATATTAAAAACAAACGATAAAGAACATCATATGTAACCATGACAGTCACTAATTTCTACGCCTAGATCGACAAGTTTTGTACCATTTATATAAATATAGTTATCGGAGTTCTTCAATTTAAACAATATATTGTCAATTTAGAATAAACCTGCCTTGTTAGCCTTTAGGATACTGATGGGAGCTTGATGCAGCACAAAAGTAATACAGGAAGATCCTGTTGTAGCTTTCTGCATTACTTTAGTCTTCTGTTAAGCAATCACCTAGCTGTCTTTAAAGATTGCTATGCTTTAAAAAATAGTGGTTGTTTTACATAATTGGATGGGATATTATATTTCAATATGAATATTAGCTCTTGAATAACATATAGTGTGTCTGCTGCTTCTTAGATTCTAAAAATCCAACATGGCTGCCCTGTTTATGAATCATCAACGTGAATTTAGTGCGAGTCTATTGCTTATCATCCTGTAATAAGAAACAGCTTATCTGTCTCGTCTTTAAAACCATGGAAACAAAGAAATTTTGGGAAATTAATTTTTTAACATCGAAAAACAATTATTTGATTTCTTCTTACAAATATCTTTATACAAACTATCATTAACGTTAACAAATGATGATTCCCAGTAACTGTCTACATATTTTTCTGATAAAGCACTCAAAATGCTGTATGTTCTTGTCAAGAATTATTCAGGTATTTCTTTACCTTTTTTTATCTCAATCAATGACCACAGATAAAACATAAATAGAGCAGATATCTGATATTAAAAACATATGAATTACCTGTTCGTTACTGGGTAAGTTGGCCTGTAATTAATCCACAGAATTATTTATAATTTACACTGTTGTTTTGTTTTCACCAATAATAAACAACAATAGATATATATTTTTTAAATCTTGTAATTCCACAAGAATCTTGATGACTTTCCGGCAGATGAGAAGCCCAGATAGGCCAGCCTGCACTAACAAATCTTATCTTGTTTGTTGTTCCTCTAAACTGTATGATATTCCTCTCACCGTTAATCCAAAGCTGTAAACATCTTTTCACAAAAACTTGATCTTCAATTAAACATCAATCAATTAATAAATCTACTAATAATGGCAAGTTAAATTCCTGTTCTACTAACACTGTAAATTACAGAGTTATTCCTCAGTATACTGTGTGTGTGTATATTGTGTGGCCTAGCTCGACACTTTACATTGCTGTAGTAATCTACCAAGCCAGCTCTGGTGGTCTCGTTTTTCTACGTCGGAGGTCCCTCAGCCTAGCTGGAGTCGTTCATGTGTGCTAACCAGTTAACAGTGAAAATGACGAGATTTTGTATTTTGTGAAAAGAGATACTTGCAGTATATCTAAAGAGTAAATGCCGAAAATGTGAGATATTGTTCGCCCTTTTTTGATGGTGGGGGGATTACTTTATGGGCAATAATTTGGATGAATTTACGGATGGCACTTATAGTCATATGCACAGGATTATGCGACAAAGCAACCAATGAAATGCAGATGTGGGTGGTGACGATTGTTTTGTCATGGTGATGATGATGATGATGATGATAATACGATAATGCATGCGCCTATGACAATTTTTCTAAAGTTGTTAATTAAGAAGAATAAAATTAATAAATCGATAGAGTATAAATTATATCATGGTACAGTGGAACTTGTACTGAGTGTCCATTCAATGAAGAAGCATGATCTTCAGAGAAAAAAAAGTGAAAGCAATGCAGAAAGCTTTCTTAAAAAGTAATGATGAAAGCTGCTAAATGAGATTTCTGCAGCAGTTTCATCCTGTATTAAGCTGTAATCTTCTTTAACACTACTACTATATTATAAACCTGTTTGCTGTGTTTAACCCATTTACGCCCAGTGGATTCTTCCATGTTTATATATTGGATTAGTCCATTTTTATCAAAGGGATGCCTGGTCAAAATTTTCATTTTCATTTTTTTTATATTGAAATCCTAATCAGCAAACAGTATAGACTCTGATCAGACGCCAAATAATGCGGCGTCTGATCAGAGTCTACACTCTTTGCCTATGTCCCATATATATGGGATCGTGAGCACAAATGGGTTAATTAAGTTTTTAACCCGTTGTGTCATGTAATATGAATGTATCTTTAAAAGCAGTGTACTACTGAAGAGTACACAAAAGCTTGTCCTATGCAAACAGTGTAGATGGGCTCTTACAGAAGCCCTCTGATCAGTGTCTGCACTATGTGATATTTTGTTATGTATTGCACATAAAAATAACCATGAAAATCAAAAATAGACTTGACTTAAATGGAAACTGGAATAGTTCATTGGACATTTCAGGGGTGAACGAGCTAAGAATAGTGGAGAAAGTAAGGAGCATGCTGCAAGGGAGGGGCATGAAAATACTCCCTGCCTGGTTGTTATAGATACAGATTAACCCTTTACTCCATAGCCTGTTTCTAGTTTACATTACGTTGCATCTCATCTGGATCGTAACTGTTTGCAAATGTAATCATGATTTCACCGCTAGTGTTAATGCGTTAATTTGAAATCTTCATTTTTAAAAAACAAAAAAACATTATGTTAAAACAAGATATGTTTGTTAAACATGTATCCCTCCTCACAAACCACACAAATAGCGCATTTTTAAAGGTACGATTCCTAAAATCACGCTTGGGAAATTGAAAATTTGGAAATCTAAAGAAATTTTATGAGCAACTTATGGTAGCCCCGCTCCTATAAGCTGAATCTCCATTTACAAATTCCAGTAGTTTCCAACAATTTAGTTTAAATATGGGTTTGTCTGTAAAGAGAATATTCATTAATTGTATTGATTAAAGGTGGCAGCTATATGCTTTCCACTCCCATAACGTATAAAAACATTTTGACATTTATGGCACATTTTGGCCTCTGTAGAATAAAATGTTTTCATTCGCACATCGCGTTGGAAGACTTTTCTGAAAGGCCAGGTTGGACATTTCCTTATTCTTGAATATCAATGATCTCCTGCAAAATGTGACACTCTCAGGCAGCATCGAAAATGGATCCAGACACAACTTTGCAAGATTGGAAAAATGTGAATGCCAGAGGGGCCTAACCCGGCTGTACTTATTCCAAGGTTCAGTGTAAAATTTCCATGGAATATGAATAATTTACGTGGAATTTACATGGAATTCTAAAAGTTCCATGGTTATTCGTAACAATTTCCAAGGTTTTTGTATAGTCACCAAAATTTCCATGGTTTATGCATGCTTATGAACAAAAAAACCACGTAAATATCAAGAAAAAACCTTGGAAACTCTTAAAACCTTGGCAAAAGCTCGGAAAAATTGGACTTTGGCAAAAATAAACACGGAACAATCTCGGAAATAAGAACTTAACCATTTTTTAGCACGGAAAATCCTTGTAAAATAATAACTTAAACAATTTGCACCTCGTAAAAATTGTACTTAGACATTTTCCAGCACGGAAAAACCTTGGAAGTACAACTTAGTGAATTATAAATATAAGTAATATTTGCTACAATTGTAAGTTTCACAAAACAGTGAATATTATACACACCCAGGACACCAGCTCACAACAATCAGAGGTCAGAGATTTAAGTTGTCTGTTTATCTATACTTTAAAATGTGAATGTGGCAAAAATTAAAGACTCCAAACCAGTTCAGACTCCTGACAAAAGATTCATGGTAAGTTACATAACTTACATAAATACAATTTTATCATGATCATAATATATTTTGGATATTTACATGATACAAACAAAAGCATGTGGTACCCCACCCACTAGTAGTTAACTATTCCTCGTATTTATATACTTTTCCATGGTATTTTGTCGAAACCACGTAAAATGGTTCTAATATTTCCATGGTTTTTTCCTAAATATTTTACAAGGATTCCTCGTAAACTTTTCCGTGGTTTTTTGGAGAAAACCTTGGAAATTAAATATTTTACAAGGATTCCTCGTAAACTTTTCCGAGGTATTTTGTCAAACCATGTAAAAACCAAGGTCTTGTATTTTCTAAGGTTTTCTCGTCTTTTTTCCAAGGTTTTTGTAATATGACCGTCCGAATACTCCGTGGTTTTTTCCATGGTTTTTTTTCATAAAACCTAGGAAAAAGTACAGCCGGGAAACTGTCCATCTTTCTACTTTTGGTTTAAAATGTATGCAATCTTTTTGTCAAAAACCGTTAAAATAGCTCTCATGCTGGAATTCAGTAACACTGACATGTCAATGTCAACACAAGCTCAAACAAGAGGCCCAGAGGGCCACATTTCGCTCACCTGAGAACATTAGAAGCTGACTAGGCAAGACAACATTTTGATATAGCTATGACCCAGGTGTCATAATTTGATCTCGGTAGAGGACCACAATGCGAAGCTATATCTCAGATATTAATGATCTGGGCCTTACGGTTTAAGAGAAGAAGAATTTTAAAGGTTTTCCCGTAAAAAAAAACCTGACAAGCCCAGGGCGGGGCCAATTTTAGTCCGGGGGTCATAATTTTAATACACCTGGTAGAAAACCACATAGCAAAGCTACGTATATGTCAAATATTAAAGATCTGGGCCTTACAGTTTCAGAGAAGAAGATTTTTAAAGGTTTTCCTATATAAGTCTATGTAAAACTGATAAGCCCCAGGGCGGGGCCAAATTTGATCCAGGGGTCATAATTTGAACAATCTTGGTAGAGGGCCATAGGGCAAAGCTACATGTCAAATATAAATGATCTGGGCCTTACGGTTTCAGAGAAGAAGATTTTCAAAGGTTTTCCTAAGAAAAACTGATAAGCCCAAGGGCGGGGTCATTTTTGGCCCAAGGGTCATAATTTGAACAATCTTGGTAGAGGACCACAAGGCAAAGCTATGTGCCAAATATTAAAGATCTGGGCCTTATAGTTTCAGAGAAGAAGATTTTAAAGGTTTTCCTATATAAGTCTATGTAAAACTGACAAGCCCCGGGGCGGGGCCACTTTTGACCCGGAGGTCATAATTTGAACATTCTTGGTAGAGGACCATAAGACAAAGCTACATGTCAAATATTAATGATCTAGGCCATACAGTTTCAGAGAAGAAGATTTTTAAAGGTTTTCCTATGAAAAACTAATAAGCCAAAGGGCGGGGCCATTTTTGGCCCTGGGGTCATAATTTGAACAATCTTGGTAGAGGACCACAAGGCAAAGCTTTGTGCCAAATATTAAAGATCTGGGCCTTACAGTTTCAGAGAAGAAGATTTTTAAAGGTTTTCCTATATAAGTCTATGTAAAACTGATAAGCCCCGGGGCGGGGCCAATTTTGACCCAGGGGTCATAATTTGAACAATCTTTGTAGAGGACTTTAAGACAAAGCTACATGTCAAATAATAATGATCTAGACCATACAGTTTCAGAGAAGAAGATTTTTAAAGGTTTTCCTAACAACAAAAAAGTAAAAAGTAAAGTACCAGTTAAAGTCTACTTTCAGTCCGAATGACCGCTCAGCCGACTGTACATTTACCCCCTGATCATTGAGCCATATTGCCTACAATTATATTGAGCACTGCTAACATATGGCGCTAAAGCAGCCGCAGTACCGGCTCAGACCCTCACAGGTACCCATTTTAACCCCTGGGTGGAGAGGAGCAATTCGCGGTACATGTCTTGCTCAAGGACATTCCTGTACATCATAAGGGATTCGGAAAAAATCCCCTAGTCAGACCGCTGGTCCGGCGGGGGATCGAACTCACGACCCCTGGTACCGTAGTCCAAGGTGTTAACCATTGGGCCACTACCGCCGGTAGTGGCCAGAATGGCCCTTTATTGCTCACCTGACCATGGTGACACTAGGATGGGTCGCATGATTTCAGAAAAGAAGATTTGTAAAGGATGACCCCCAGGGCGGGGCGAATTTTGACCCCAGGGGCAAAATTTGAACAACTAAGATAGAGGACCTGTAGACGATGATATGTGCAAAATATCTAAACTCAGTGTACTATGGTTTCAGACAAGAAGATTTTTGAAGTTTTCATTGGAAAAAATCTATTTTAAGCTTCGGTGACCCAGATATGCAACAGACCAGAACCAATTCATCCAAATATGTGAAAGACCTCTAAAAGTTACATCATGCCAAATATCAAAGCTCTGGCCATATTGGTTTCTGAGTAAAAGATGTTTGACCATTTTCCTATGTAACTCTATGTAAAACGGTGACCTCTGGGGCGGGGCCAATTTTGACCCCAGGGACAAAATTTGAACAACTTTGATAGAGGGCCTGTAGACTATGCTATGTGCAAAATATCTAAACTCAGTGTACTATGGTTTCAGACAAGAAGATTTTTTAAGTTTTCATTGAAAAAATCTATTTTTAGCTCCGGTGACCCAGATATGCAACAGACCATAACCAATTCAAAAATATATGTGAAGGACTTCTAGAAGTTATACCATGCCAAATATCAAAGCTCTGGTCATATTGGTTCCAGAGAAAAAGATGTTTGAACATTTCACTAAATAACTCTATGTAAAACTGTGATCCCCGGGGCGGGGCCAATTTTGACCCCAGGGACAAAATTTGAACAAATTTGATAATGGATCTGTAGACGATGCTATGTGCAAAATATCTAAGCTTAGTGTACTATGGTTTCAGACAAGAAGATTTTTGAAGTTCTCATGGTAAAAAATCTATTTTTAGCTCCGGTGACCCAGATATGCAACGGACCGGAACCAATTCAACAATATATGTCAAATACCTCTAGAAGTTATACCATGCCAAATATCAAAGCTCTGGTCATATTGGTTTCAGAGAAAAAGATGTTTGAACATTTCACTATATAACTCTATGTAAAATGGTGACCCCCGGGGTGGGGCCAATTTTGACCCCAGGGGCAAAATTTGAACAACTTTGATAGAGGACCTATAGATGATGCTATGTGCCAAATATCTAAGCTCTGGCCCTTGTGGTTTCAGACAAGAAGATTTTTTAAGATTTCCTTATTTTTTCACTTTGGTTGCCATGGCAACCAGAGTTCTGCATTGTTTCAAATTCTTTGAACAACTTTGAAAGAGCTTGACCCAAGGAACACTCCTGTGAAGTTTGGTTGCAATCAGACCAGTAGTTTTGAAGAAGAAGATGTTTGAAGAAATTGTTGACACACGACGAACGACGCACGACGCCGGACAAAGACCAACCACAAAAGCTCACCTTGAGCAATTTGTGCTCAGGTGAGCTAAAAACTGATAAGCCCTAGGGCGGGGCCATTTTTGGCCCCAGGGTCGAAATTTGAACAATCTTGCTAGAAGATCATTGGTTTATGATACATACCAAATATCAAAGGTCTGGGCCTTTGGGTTTCTGAGAAGAAGATTTTTTAAGATTTTCTTATGCATTAAAAGTTGTCTATACGGTCATGTTAGAAAATCTGGTCCCAAAGCAAGGGGAATAACTCTAGCCAAAAACTTTGAACAATAATTCGTTCCCCCTTGTCACTGATGCTTCTGACAAAGTTTGGTTGAAATCGGGTCAGTGGTTTTTGAGGAGATGTTGTTTGAAAATGTGAACGTACGACGTACGCCGGACACCAGACACCGGACGACGGACGGAATGGTATCACAATAGCTCATCCTGAGCCTTCGGCTCAGGTGAGCTAAAAACTCAAACTGAGCTCAGAATCGTTTTTTTTTTCATTCACGCAATGTGCAAAAACTTTCTACATATAGCGCCCCTAAAAAGAGAATCTTATTTTCGGTTTCGTTTTGACACATCAGAGTAGTTTTTGAGATGTCAGAGTGTAGCGGTTATTCAGAAAATGAGCTCCAGATAAGTCTGGTAGTGTTTGTGTTAGGTGCTCAAAATAGGTTAGGCTAAGCTTGATGTGTCAGCAACAAAGTGCATTATCTCATTATGTTGCTGTATACAAAATTTCAATGAAAATGTCAATGTATCGGGAATTTCAATTCAAACTTATTGATGACGGAGATATTGAGCAGAAACCACTAATTGATTATTATAAATTTTCTAAGTACAAGGGACATAACTCTGCCAAGAATTATTCAACCACAACTAAATTCAAACTTGACCTGCATATTGTCATAATGTACCTATATTTTGAATTTCAATTCAAACTGTAAATGCATGACCGAGATTATTAACAGAGACCATGAATTACTAGAAATTTATTATGTGCAAGGGGTATATTTCTGCCAAGAATTATTCAATCGGGACAAAGTTCAAACTTTACCTGACATTCTCATGATGTAGCCTATATCTATTATTTCAATTCAAAATGACAATGCATGATTAAGATAATGAGCAGAAACCACAAATTGTTAGAAATTAGTCCAATTGGCATAAAGCTGCAAAAAAAATTATTAGAGTGAAACCAAATTCGAACTAGACCTGCATATTCTCATGATGTACCTATATTCAAATTTTTAGTTGGAAAATTTCAATGCATGCCTGAGATAATGTGCTGAAACCACTAATTGTTAGACATTTTCCCATGAAAATTTATTTGACCAGAACCAAATTCAAACTTGCCCTGTGTAAATTGCTATTAAGTCTAAATACTAAATTTGATTGCAATTTGTGCATATATATATAACAGAGAAAATGAACAGAAACTGAATAATAATGGAAGCAGGGAAAGGCACTCTATAGTAACACTATAATGCCCTGGCCATACCTGGACATATAAAAGTAAAGCAGAAAGCTCCTATAGGAGCATTGTTTTAATTTCATCTTGTTTTAAGCAGTCACCTGCCCTTACAGTTGGATATATAATAAGTGGGTTTTACATTATGGCTATATGGAGGAACGGTAAAACTTCCAAAGTGTCTCAAACATTTAATCCAAAGCTTAAGGAAACAGCTATTTCAGCTCAAAACTCCTGTTACAAGTGACTTTGTATATGATAAAAAGAATATTAAAAGCAGCTTTGCTTTTGTCCTGCATTGAGGCACAAATTCATCTTGTGAGTGGCAATGAAATGCTTTTTTGCACCTTTAACTAATCCTCATCTAAATGCCTTTTCATGCTTTTAAATTACTATGTCCTGATAACAGGCTACACAGGAATCACTTCCTGCATTCTGACAGACGAATGCTTAAAGTAGGCTAAAGGTGATGCAGAAAGCTCCTAAGTCTCATCTTTCTACTTTACTTTCAACCTGTTTAAAGCAACTACCTGTAACAAACACTGGAAACTATGAAAGGAAGAGTAACAGCCCTTTCCTCCGCCTATGAGTGCCAAAGGATGCTTCTACCCCCTCACAAAAGTACCACATTTGAACATTTATTGATGGTGTTGAAAACATTTGACAGCTAAAACAAGATGAAAGTAAAGCAGAAAGCTCCTATAGGAGCTTTCTGCTTTACTTTCTTCATGCTTTAAGCAATATCCTGTCTTAAACACTGAGACGGATAAAGGTAGCTTGCATTTTTGTTAATGAAGGAAAGTGTTAACTAGAGTAGTGCATCACGTTCGCTCTCTCTCTTACAATCACCATACCATTGTACCTATGGACCTTATTCTATGACGAAGCCTGATATTCATAATACAACTCTGGGTCCCCCTGCTGCTTGGCAATACAGCTGAATCAACAAGATCAAACCTGTGACGCCCACCATACACACTGTACAACCTCTCCTTACCAACACTTGAAATTATTCCAATTATTGATCCGTAAGACAGGTTCCAGCTTAAAGCAAGATAAAAGTCATGCAGAAAGCTCCTTTGGGAGCTTTCTGCATTACGTTAATCTTGCATTAAGCAGTCACATGAAATATAAGATCATTATTTGACCTAACAGTCTGCTTGTTCCGAGAAGGTTTAACAGTAAAGCAACTGCAGCAATTGTCATTATACAATAAAGTCAGTCATTCTCGGCTCGATGAATGCAAACTGCACGACATTTCCACTTGGTGACATTTTCAAGACATTTTCAAGTTTTAAAACAGTCTATACATCTAGATACCGGTAATACAGATTATCAGCATAAATTATTAAAAGTTGAAAGTGCAAAATAAATCTAACCTATTGCACTTCTACGAAAAAATTCAACTCATTCAGGGCTCCAGATAAGAAGGTCAACTAGTGAACTCCAATTTTCCAGCATTTTCTTTACCATTTCTGAGCTAAACCCTGTGATGTGACTACTCATAAGATTTGCATCTTCCAGATGATTCTAATGAGTAGTCACAAAATAGAGTTTGGAGCAGACATGTATTAAAAAACAGTTTTTGAAATACTCCCCTTATCTGGAGTGGTGCTCCTGAAGGAGCTTGCTGATTTACTTTTAGCCTACTTTTATGCATTCACCTATCAGAATGCAGGAAAAAATATGAAGACTTTTTAACATGGCAATTAGAAACAAAGCATGAAAAGTTATCTTAATGACAATAAGTAAATGTGCTAAAAGAGGCTTCTATAGGGAAAAGTCATAACTTACCCATAATTCCACAGTTGCATCTGGATGACACAAGCTTGCTTAAATCGAACATTGCCCCCTAAAAATTGCCCGAATAGAAAAAATGCTTTCAACTGAAGTGTGACTGTATTGATCTAATTACAGACATCAGTGCATATTCAGTGTTTACACAGTGTATCAAGTTTCGTGAGAATTGGCACCTGATCCTAGTACATCAACATTGCAAAGGCCTGCAATAGTTTACAGCATCTTTCCTTGTGAAGTCTGTCTATTCCTTGCACATTGCAACTATTTACAAAGAAAACATTCACCTAGCCAAATGTTTGGGTTACCAGTTTGCAACTATTTTCACAGAAAATCAGAGAAATGGACTAACAATTAGGAAACAGTTTCATATCCATCCACTTTCAGCAGAACTCCAGCTTTCTGTCATTGTTTTCAATTAACAGTCTTTGATGTTTTATCAGAAGGTTGATTCTAAGCAAGGGACCTTATTTAATTATTAAAATACACTACAGTTAAACCTGTATTAAGTAAGCAATAAAAATAGGGTATATTTGTAGTCTTAAGGACAGGTAGTAGTTTAATGCAGGACAAAGGTGATGCAGAAAGCTCCTATGGGAGCTTTCTGCATCACCTTTGCCCTGAATTAAGCAGTGTTTGGAGATAATTAGGCTTCCTCATTCACTGAGGGTGTTTAATAGTAGTTTGACTGGATATATTTCAAAAAGCATTTTTTAAAGTTGTTTAACTTGTTTGCTGACCTTTATTATGTTCATACAGTACAACCTCTCTAAATGCCTGAGTGACCAACCAGAAAGAATAGTATTGGATCTTTAACGGTAGGTGGCTGCTTATAATGCAGTAACACAAAAACTGCTTGGACATGTTTTTTTATTGTATTACAACAGTCCTGCATTAAAGTAAGCTACAACCTAGTGAGAATTTCATATATTGTTCATGAATAATTCATGGACAAATTAATTAATGGTGCATGAACAACAAATGAAACATTTTCAAAATTCATGAAGTTAATGAATACATAAACATTAAAGTTCATGAGTTTCATTACATAGGGTTCATGATCAATACAGTTCATGAACTTCATGACTGCCTTGGGTTCATGTCTCCTAGCCAAGTTAACATATTTAAGTATCTAATTAATTGTGTGTCTGTTGGTTCATGAACTTGATAAAATGTTCATGAATACATTTAGCTTGTTCATGGATATGTGATTCATAATGTTCATAAACATGCAATTATTTTCATTAACAGAAATGTTGTTTCATGAACCTGTTAAAATGTTCATGAATATTTCAAGCTTGTTCAAATACATGAACATATTGTTCATGAACATTTCTTTCCAGATGATAAACTGTGTACTAAAAGTTATTTATGAATGTTTCATGAACATTCATGGACTGATGAACATGTGCTAACAGCCATTCAACCCATTCCCCTCTAGATTCTCGAGAAGCTGCATAATGTGACTGGATGTGACAGATGGATTTGGTGTCTGAGTCTCTGTATTTGTATTTCACCATCATTTGTGCTTCTGAGATTTTGACATAAACATGCAGTGCTAAAGTTTGCAGTGATTTGATAAGCTGATATATGCTTCTACATCTACGGTGCATCATGTTTGCTATTCAGGCATGAATATGTCCTGTCTTAAGCTTCAATGAACACCATCAGTATCATGGTACGTCCTCTTTGAGAGTCATAATAGGAGAAGGCTTGACTATAAAGTAATACAGTTTCAATTCTTTGACCTATACAGTTGAAACTCGATAATTCGAACTCACTTTAGTTCAAACATATCCAAATTTCAAATTTTAAACATGGCTTAGCCAGACTTTCACTTTGAAATAAGGGTATGTTCCACTTAAGTTCGATCGAGTTATCAAAATTAAACTTATGAAATACTGGTAAAGTCGATTTAAGGTAGTTGAAGTATCAAGTTTCAACTGTATAATTATTGTGTGGATGTATCACATTGCAATAATGAAAGGCAGAGTAAATCTTGTACGTAACTAAACGTTTTACCACTCAATTTAAGTATTGTAGAGATCACTATGTAGACAGCGAACTATGTTACTGCTTAATGCAGGATAAAAATAATGCAGAAAGCTCCTTTAAGGAGCTTCCTGCATTAAGCAATGATCTGTATAAAGATTTACCCATAGGTCTTCTATTAAATTGTTGCTCAATATAAGATTGATGGTATATACAAAGCCAAACCTTGGCAATGGTGGGACTGAGTATCTACATCATTTCAAACAGTGTAGATTCAGTTCAGAGGGTTTCTCAAGGAGCCCTCTGAACATGGTCTGCACTGTTTGTTATACTTCTAATCTTAGAGTAATTTAGGGTAAATCCCTTGAGAGACAACATGGACTTGTCAACTGTTAGAAAACGGAAGAGACCATTTGAAAATTCAGCAATTAAAGGGGTAAAGTTAAATAAACATTCCATCGTGATGATTAACATGAGCATTGTGAAAAAGGTGAAAAGATGACCAGAAAAGGGCCATGGGCTAAACTTTAACTGGAACACGACCACAAGTGACTTGAAAATTACAAGGCAGCTTTCAGCAACATCAAAAGATACCTTGTCTACAAGACGGATTTGAGGTTACAAAATAAACTGGGTCATGGCGACATAATGTGAAATATAATACAGCCATTTAACAAGAGGGCCTGAAGGCCCTGTTTTCGCTCACCTCTTGTACTGAAGCCTGATAGTTTTACCTTTCTGTTTCACCCATTTTAATCTAAATCCATTCAAATTTGTAGTATAGCATGTAAAAAAAATTGGAATACAATCTCATAATTCTAGTATAGTAGAGTACATCAAGGGCTGATAAATAGAGCCTAAACAATACTGAAATGAAGCCTTTTCTAGCATTTCAAAGTATATCAAGGGCAGATAACTATTGTCACAATGATTAGATTTCAACAATAATTGCACTGCTTCTAGAACTTATATACTTTGTGTGCAGGAATAATCAAAATCCATTGAAAACTGTAGTTGCAAGAGTGTTTACGCTGTTAGAAATGGCATTTTCAGCTATTCAAGGGCAGATAACTCTTGGCCTATTGGTCAGATTTCAACCATAATCACACTTATTCGAACTCTTATTGTAATATACAATCTGACGAAGTTTGAAAAAAAACTGGATAAAAATTGTGGGCGCTAGAGTCTAAAAAACGTTAAATATGGCATTTTCAGCAATTCAAAGGTAGATAACTCCTGACCTATTCGTCCGATTTCAACCATAATTAAACTCATCTGAAGTCTTATGGTCATATACAATCTGAGCAAGTTTGAGAAAGATTGGATAAATATTGTGGCTGCTAGAGTGTAAACACCCTTAAATATGGCATTTTCAGCAATTCAAAGGTAGATAACTCATGACCTATTTGTCTGATTTCAACCATAATCGAACTCATCTGAACTCTTATGGTCATACACAATCTGAGCTAGTTTTAGATAGATTGGATTAAAAATGTGGCCTCTAGAGTGTAAACACTGTTAAATATGGCATTTTCAGCAATTCAAAGGTAGATAACTCTTAATCTATTAGTCCGATTTCAACCATAATTGAACTCATTCGAGCTCTAATTGTAATATACAATCTGGGCAAGTTTAAGAAAGATTGGATAAATATTGTGGCCTCTAGAGTGTAAACACTGTTAAATATGGCATTTTCAGCAATTCAAAGGTATATTACTCCTCACCGATTGGTCCGATTTCAACCATAATCGAACGCATCCGAACTCTTATGGTAATATACAATCTGAGCTAGTTTGAGAAAGATTGGATAAATATTGTGGCCTCTAGAGTGTAAACACTAAAATTGTTGACGACGAACGACGAATGACGCACGACGGACGACGGACATTCAAGGATTGCAAAAGCTCATCCTGAGCTAGCTCAGATGAGCTTAAAAGAATACTGATTTCAAAAGACAGGTAGCTGCTTTATGCAGTACAAAATAATATGGAAATTATAATATCTAATAAACGAAAGAAATGCATAACTCTTCAAAAGGAGCTTTCTGCTAAAAAATATTCTCTGACATATTCTGCAACTGAATGAAACACTGTTGTGTTTTTATTGTTATATGATTACCTCCCTTTGCTATTGTTAGAATGGTTATCTCCCTTTAACTCGTGATTATCCTCTACCCCAATGCACATAATTATGTACATAATGAATTCTATGGGAGCTTTCAAGATTACTTTCACCATACTTTTGTGTTTCGGAGATCGCCAGTGTTCTTCATCAAAGCAGCAGCTTTTAATCCCAATATTACAATGATCTAACAATTCAAATGTGAAGCAAAACATTATAAACTAACTCACATTTTTCTAATATACTTTAACAATTTTTAACTGTAAACCTACTTTAACTCAGGTAAATTTAACAATATGAACACATCTGAACAAATAAAAAACAACACAAAACCTTGTAAATCTCTTGCAATTTGACACTGACAATGTTAACTCTTTGCATGCTGGGTATTTTTTTTTCTTCTGCAACATTTGTTGTCTGTTATCGTTCTTGAATTAGAATTTTCATAATTTCTTTTACATTCAGTGTCAGCATAGCAAACATTTGGGATCCTGATGAGACGCTGCGGAACGTGGCATCTCATCTGGATCCAATCTGTTTGCAGATGTAATCACTATGGCAGGTATATCTGCCGCTAGCGTGCAAGAGTTAAATTTTCAAAGAGATTCTCTCATTTTCAAAAGTTAACCAGTTAATTATTACTCATGACAAATGCTTAATCCCATATCATCAAATGTGTCCTAAACAGTGTAGGCTCAGATCAGAGGGCTCCTTCAGGAGCCCTCTGATCTGAGTCTACACTGTTTTCAAATGATGTATAGCCTATACGCCATTCCCACACACTGTAAGGGTTTAAACATGTTTCAAATATGTCAGAGATTTGTTTGCTAATAGATTGTAATCCAAATCTTTGGGTGGTAGCATCTTTAGATTCTGGTTCAAATCTGATCATTTCTTCCAGATAACTGCCTGGCTCACATGATAGCAATATGAACAGAGATTTAAAGTAGTTATACTTGGATATAGTTTAATATCCCACATTTAACATACTCCAAATTTGAATTTCCCATACCTTCAAACATCCCCCCACCCTAAAGTTAATACACCAAGCCCATTTTCAATACCAGTTCTGGTTTGATTCTTGCACTTTTTAAAATGCAGACCAGATTCTAAGACTTGAAGACATATGATGGGGGTCTATTCTGTATGCAATTGTTTGTTTTTTCGTTATAGTGATTGCTTAAAGTTATGACTGATGAGGTATATGGATTCCTGCTGTTGAATACTGGTGTGGCAAGTACCTGTAGGCATAGATCTATCTCTTATACCACAGAGCTATAGCCTATAAAATATACACTCATATTTAACCCCCAATTTTTCAGAAGCAATATACTTTGAAAAGATACACGTATTGGTGGTAGATTAATGCAGGATAACAGTAAAGCAAAAAGCTCCATAAGGAGCTTTCTGCTTTACTTTTATCCTGCATTAAGCTGCAACCAGTATTAAAAGTCTGATAAGTCACATGTTTATAGGGGTTGCTAAACCGAAGTTTAACTGTAGAGCATAAGCCTTTAACATGCAAAGATTCCTGCATGCTCCACACGAATACAAGCTCTAGTATTCCATCAACTTTTATCACTTCATTAAGTTTCTGGATATTTTCTTTCACAAAAAAACTAAAACAGGCTTGAAATCTGATAAGATGTCAAAATGACTTTTGTAACAGGTTTTCCACTGTTTAATAATGTAGGCAGAATAGTAAATCAAAGCGGCATGGAAAAACATTAAGTAAATGAGATTATATAGATACTCTTGTAACGAGAGGAAGAATGTGAGAATACCTTCCTGAATTTTACTGTCAAACTTTTGTTCAACAGCCACTGTCAAAAGAATGTGAAAAGGCTGCATGTATTTACAACAAGTGACTTTAATCTATATTCTATACAGAACAAAGAAATGTTGAGTTCAATCTCAACAAAATATATCTGTATTACAGTGGAGAAGGCGTTATCCTTTCCCGTACAAATCTAAATGCAATGAAATTTCTGATAATTTTTTTCTACCTGAAGGACAAACTGTTTGGAGCCTGATCAGATGACAGGGAACCCGTCATCTGATCTGGCTCAAAGTTATTTGCAACGGACATAATTGTTTCTTGGATAAATACATGTTTATTGGGAAGGAATATATATAAGCATCTAGTTTTCTACATTGAGGTGCCAGTCTAGCTGTTTGAGATTCCAAATTGATAAGGTATTGAATCCTGATGTTCCAAACAGAACATATCATGTTTACAGTAAAGACACATTCTTTGGTAATCAAAGCAGGTGGCTGTTTCAAGCAAGATGAAAATAAAGCAGGAAGCTCCTCAGTCTTTGCCTTATAGGTTTTTCAGACCACTTGCTCCAAACTGACAAAAACTGCCTTTTTCACTGTTATAATATGCCAAATTCTGATGCAAATATTATTAATTCTGATGCAAATATCACTTGCCCGAATCAGAAACCACTTGCCTATAGGGCTTCAGGCAAGTGGGTTAAGGTGAAGACTGCTGGCGCCTAGCTGTAGGAGCCTTTTGCTTTATTTTCATCCTGCTTGAAACAGCCACCTGAACTTTGAACACCCTGAATGACTGAATCTTTATTTGAATAAATAATTATAACCCATTAAGCCATACTGACTCATTTTGACTCATTGCGCAAGAGCCTCATACTAACTCATTTTGACACACTTTAATCAACTAGCATGTATTGAGATGAGCACTGATAACTGTTACTCGCTTATGAGTTAATGGGATAAGCATACTGTATTTCAGTAAGTTTTGAACATGTATCACCACCATTCATTTCTTTATTGCCTATGTACTTGATGGACTAAGATTTGGAGAAACAGTGAAAGCTTACTTTTGTTAAACTTTCAAAATTCTATCTTCTAATTGCATAACTTCTTAACCTTTGTATTTCTCTAAATCTTTTTTAGTATATCTAAAATCTTGAAACCTGATCACAGCCCTAGTCACTGTTCTGTTTTATTATTAACAAGCAAATCTGATTGTAAGTATAATTAGGACTATTTAGCTGAAGGTTGGATAAAGATAATGACCCATGCAATGTTTTTCCACTAGATAACTTAGGTTCAAGAACGTTAGATAGGTTTAAATAATGATACGATCAAAAAGGTTGCTTGGTATAATAATTTGATTGCACCAGTTGAATTGATATTAAAACTTTCTGTATTTTGAATACAGTTTAATGTGTCTCAGACGCGTTCACTATTATAGGAATAAACAACATCTTTTTGACGTTCAAGAAAGTATGACTACATTAGCTTCGCAGGGGGTAAGTTTTGTAAACGCCGAAGGGCGTTTTCAATAAACTTACCCCCCGAAGCTAATGTAGTCATACCGTCATGAGCGGCAAAAAGATGTTGTTTATTCCTTATATTTATATTTTTATTTTCTGTCATCCATTTAATGTGTAGTTTGACCAGATTTGTTTTCATGTATATGAATATATCATATACCGGCCAAATGGGTTTGATAGATGTAATATCGATGTAATAGCCATTCCAGTTTCTAAATATGGTGTCAAAAGTATTCCAGTTTCTAAATATGGTGTCAAAAGTAGTCCTTACTACATGTACTGTATTTGCATGATAATTTCAGGGTTTTACGCAGTAAACTTTCTCGCTGTGTTTTAAGAACACTCGTAAGAAACTAAAACAAAAATTTCAATCTGAATATCCATTATCAAAGCATACTTTAAACAATTAGGTGGCACAAGTTTTTATACACGCTTTACACATAGCAACGCTGAAATGCGACTACACAGTCAGCGTGTACACACACCCGCGGCTATCCGTGGCATATCCGATACACATAGGCTAGTTTCAATATGTCATAACAGAACATTACGTTACCAATTTAGTAAGTGTGAATGCATTATTTTGCTTTATGTTTGAGCGAATTTCCTATGTAATTCTGGTGAACAAATTGTTTGAACTTGTCAATTTCAAACCTTAATTGGAAGACACCTTGTCTAATCTATAAATAGAACACCACTCACTCGGAGAAGGGAGAGAACGCGTACAGCTTTAATGACGGAGCGTAATATGATAACCTCCCTTAAAAACAGCATTTAATTTTTTTTATCGCAATTTGATTTTAATTGAACTGTCTGTGACTTTAAATAGGGGTTTCGAGATACCCAAACGGATAATCTAAAAGTAGATCCTAACTTGGTCGGTATCTCTCCGCCGTATGGAAGATTTTCTTCGCTGCGGAGACTCCGCCCTCTTTCTAACTGGCTGGAACCGGATTCGATTTGTAGGTTCATCGAGAATTGACCTGCATATTTTTAATACGATTACATAGAGACTTTACAGGGTAAATGTAAATATTACAGCATGTTAATCCTTGTAAGCTGATTTGATTTGATTTGTTTTGATTTTACGTCGCTTTCAACAGTAGTTCACTCATATCGCGACGTCCAGCTAATCATAGGTTGAAGAAGACCCCAGAAGCCCTTTATGCACTGTTTCAGGCACAAATCGGCAACTGGGTAGAACCACCGACCTTCCGCAAGCCAGCTGGAAGGCTTCCCCACATGAAAAATCCGAACGACCCTACTGGGATTCGAACTCACAGCGGTGAGGAGCTTAGTGATGTAAGTCACAGTGACTATACCACTAGGCCACGGAGGCCCCCATCTCACATATTATACCAATGGGATCAGGCCTCAAACAGGTAATGTAAAACAAAAGTAATGCAGAAAGCTCCTTAAGGAGCTTTCTGCATTACTCTTGTTCTGCCTAAAGCTTGAGTTAAAAGGCTTCATAATCATGGATCATCTTTTGAAATGGTCGTTTAACAAAAGTTTGACAGTTGCATTACAATAACAATATCACTGTGATGAATCAAGTCTGTTGATTAATAACCAAGAATGTTACAGCTCAATATTGAATGAATCCCTGAACAAGAGGGTGACATTCTTCTGCATGGCTACAGCACTTTCGATTTCTATGCACTCACTCCCTCCTCCATAAGTGTCATACAGTAATTTCATAATTGGATTTTACTCACATTATAAATTAGGGATCAAGATACAGTGGAGAAGACATTATTCTTTCCCATTAAAACGTAAACAAAATGCAAAATCATTGCAATAAAATGTAGGATTACCTGGGGTCTGATCTGGCTCCAAATTGTTTTCAAGTCATACAGTCATGAATTATTTATCACACAAAATATTTTCTATATTCTAACAGAATGATGGTAGCATAATATATTAACCTAGTACTCCATAGATACTCATTTTTACGCATTTAACTTATTCCTCCACTGAAGAAAATTAATATAGTTCAAATTTATACAGTCATAAATTATATAGAAATATAATTATATGAATTATATAGAAATATTCTCTATATTGTAGCAGATGGTAGCTTAGAGCTTTACTTTCAACCTTCTTTAAGTGGTTAACTGTCTTCAAAACTAAAATCAGGCTACAGAGGAAAATGTTAAAGCAGCCTGAAAGTAGAGCAGAAAATACTTAAAGGTGCATTCTGCTTTAATTGCTTTCAACCTGTCTTAAGCAGTCATCTATCTTCAATACTAGAAACAGGTTATAATAATGGAGAAGAGGGTTACCCCTGCGAAACCAAATTCTTGATTTTAAGAACTGTTCTTGAACAGTTCAAGAACATCAAGAACTATTCTTGAACTGTTCTTAACTAAAAATGTACTGTGTTCTTGAACTGCAGTTCTTGAACTGTTCTTGAACTATTTAAGAACAGGTCAAGAACTGCTTACGTTCTAAAACTGTTCTTGAAAAGTTCAAGAATGAAAGTGTTCTTAACATGTTCTTAATGTGTTCTTGACAAGATTTAAGAACGTTTTAAGGACAGTTCAAGAACAGATGTGTTCTTAAAATGCTCTTAATGTGTTCTTGACAAGAATTAAGAACATTTTAAGAACAGTTCAAGAACAGATGTGTTCTTAAAATGCTCTTAATGTGTTCTTGATTATATTAAAGAACATTTTAAGAACAGTTCAAGAACAGACAAAGGGGAATAATTCAAAACATGTTGATGCCAATTAATAATAACCCTTTTAAATGGCACTTTCTCTCATTAAACTCTGTTCATATATGAAATTTCATTCCATTAGCATCAGTAGAATTTGAGTTATCTGCAGGCTAAGAGCAAATGACAAAGGGAAATAACCCCCTAAATATTGATACAAGAGTTATGACCCTTGCAAATGGCACTTCCTCTGATCAAGTTCTTTCCAAACATGAAACTTCATTTCCCTAGCATCAGCTAAGAATTGGAGATATCTTCTGGACAAAAACAGGTTTATGGTAAGTTACATAGCTTACATTTATACATTTTTATCATGAGCATAATATATTTTTGATATTTACATGACACAACTAAAAGCATGTGGTACCCCACCCACTAGTAGTTTACTATGACACAAGTATTATTACACATGATTTGTATGCCTTTGCAAGCAAAGTACTAATGCCAGTTTAGAAAATTGTTAAAAGTATTTCTGTTATTGGAGCTTATTAGTTTTTAACTTGACTTTGTATTAATTTGGAAATATGATGTTAAGGAATGTTGAAGGATAATATGTTCTTGAACATTTCAAGAAATGTTCTTGAACATTTCAAGAACTATGTTCTTGAACATTTCAAGAACTGTGCTTAAACAGTTCTTGAATGTTAAATGAGACAATGTTCTTGAATTCCTCATGTTCAAGAACAGTTCTTGAACCGAATGAATCAAGAACTGTTCTGGAAATAACAGTTCTTGAACTGTTCATGAACAAACAGTTCTTGAATTGTTCATGAACAAATAGTTCTTGAACTGTTCTTAAACAAATGGTTCTTGAACTGTTCTTGAACAAAAAGTTCTTAAAAATTTGTCTCATTTAACGTTCAAGAACAGTTCCTGAACAGTTCTTGAACTGTTTAAGCACAGTTCAAGAACAATTCTTGAACATAATTCCAGAACAGTTTAGGAACATTTCTTGAACTGTTCTTGAAATTTTCGCAGGGGTAAACATATGCTAGTTACTCAATGTTGAAAGGGTTAAGTTCTAGGAAAACTGGTAACAGTTTTTGGCATGCTTGTTCCCATTTGTCAGCAGAATTAACTGCGATATTAAATGTCCAAACTTTACAGATTCAGCCACATGGCTTCATTTAATCCAAGTCTGTTTGTTCCACAGAGAATGCTGCTATTTTGTGTGAAAATCTCACACATTGCACGATTGTAGATATTAACCTGCACCCCTTATCAGGGCTATAGATAAGAGGGAGAAAACTTGATGCTTCCAACAATTCTTCTTTTATGACTTTAATTTAACCGTTTTGGGGGGCAAGGTTAACAGACTCTTAAGTTTTGACTACTCATTAGAACAATCTCTTCACTGTGATTCTAATGAGTAGTTATAACATGTTTTGGTGGACACATACTGATTTAGGTATTTGAAAAACTTTCCTGATCTAGAGCTATGCTTATATTACTTCAAACAGTCTTTTGTAAAAGGTTTCTATCCTAGCTGCAAGCTTGATGATGAACCACAGGAACCTTGCTAGCTGACTGAAGGGAAATTTCTGATTACTTTCATGTTAGAACTCATTTATCACTGAAACCTAACTATGAGGGAAGGGTTAACCCAATACCCCATAAATACACATTTTTATGACTTTAAGTTATTCCTCCACTGAAGAAAATAGTTCCATTTTATACAGTCATGAAAATGAGTAAACCATAAAAAAAAATTCTACATCCTAGCAGATGGTTATGCTAAAATCAGACTGAAAGAAAAAGCAGAATGGCACGTTCTGCTTTACTTTCAAGCTGCTTTAAGTGGTCAACTATCTTCAATACTGGAAACAGTGTACAGGATAAAATTATCCTCTATAGCTGTTTTTTCTAGTTTTGAAGACAGCTAGGTGACCCCTTAAAGGTTGAAAGTAAAGCAGAATGTCCTTTAAGACACAGTCTGCTTTACTTTCAACCTGCTTTAAGATACCATCTGCAAGGATATAGAAAATATTTCTTGTAATAAATATTCATGATTGTGTAATTTGGAATCATTTCCTTCAGTGGAGGAATAAAGTAAATGCATAAAAATGTATACATATGGAGTAATGGTTTAACTATAATGACCAAACAAAGCTGGCTTAGAAGATATGAAGAAACAGCACATATTGTTTTGCACTTGACAGCTTAATTAACTCTTTGCATGCTTAATATTACTAAGCGGCTGATACATGTGCCACATTGATTACCTTTGCAAACAGTTTTGATCCTGATGAGAAGCTGCATCTCATCATGATCCAAACTGTTTGACACTCTGACCCTGTTTTGAAAAGAAATTTTGAAAATTCTAATTTAAGAACAGTAGCAGTTGACAATTGTTGCAGACAGAATATTACCCAGCATGCAAAGAGATAATAACCAATTTCAAACAATAAAGGCAGATGGACAGACAGACAGACACATTAACATTACACTATAATTACCAGCCTTTTCATTTTACCTGCCTATTAACCTTTAGCTTGCAATGTCGTTGTTTTTTGTTGGCAACATTTTTTGGTCTGTAAAAACTCACCAATTTATTAGCTATTTCTTTCAGAAAATATCAAGGTTTGAAACAGTTTTGATCCAGATGAGATGCCAATTTAATTGGCATCTCATCTGGATGCAAACTATTTGCAAACAATATCACATGTTCATTCATAGAAAAGATCAAAGATGTTAACTCTTAGCAAGCTAGCGGCGAAACCATGGTAACCTTTGCAAACAGTTTGGATCCTGATGAGGTGCAGCATTATGCAGCATCTCATTTGGATCCAAGCTGTTTGATACTCTGACCCTGTTTTGAAAAGAAATGTTTAAAATTCTGTTTTAGAACAGTAGCAGACGACACTTGTATTGCAGACAGAAAATTACCCAGGATTCAAAGAGTTAAAGTACACCATGAAAGTACTTCAGGATCATAAAAGTCTAGAATATCTTAAGGACCATAATGCTTCGGTATTACACAAAGATAGTTCATAAAATTCATTGCACTGTCGGTTTTTCACCAAATACAGTAAAACCTCTCTATTACGATCCCTAAAAATAAGGTTAATTGATTGTTTAAAATACAGGTGACAGCTTAAAGCAAGGTGACATTAATACAGAAAGCTCCTAAAGGAGCTTTCTGTTCTACTGTCAACTGGCTTTAAGCAGTCACCTGTCTTAAACACCTAATAATTAACACAAATTTTGTGGTCATATATATTAGAGAGGTTTTACTGTAGACGGTTTGAATAACAGTGGCCAACGCCAATAGTTAATAGCACTTTTATGAGCTTTTTAGCTGTAATATATGACAAAACACCTTCTTAAAATTTCAGGAAATTGAGATCTGCATATGTTAGCCACTTGTTAGAAACTCTGATCTTTCAATTATCTTCAATTATAAAATTTTCAACGGTTTTCAATTGCGTAAAAGTTTAATGACTGGTCCCCTTTTTTCCAGATCTAAAAAAGCCTGCAAAAGGACTGCTCCTTACAGTTTCAACTGCATTTTGTCCTCAAATTCTTATCTGTTAAATTGAAAATATGTGTTTCAAAAGAGAATGCAGTTGTTTTATTTCAAATAAACATCGCATCTGAATACAAACTAAAAGAAAATGAAGAAAGCTTTCTGAAAATATTTTCTTTCAGCGCTTAAAATTTTTCACATTTCCACTCAATTTAGAGATCTTCAATAGCAAATGAGACTGTTCCGTTGTCAAATACTTTTTGCTTTTAAACACATTTATTTCCAAATTTATCATTCTGTTTTAATCCCTTCACTGCCATGACATCATCTGCTTTAACCCATTACCCCATCAATACGCCTTTTTACGTCCCAAATTGATTCCACCACTGAAGAAAATAGTTCCAATTTATACAGTCATAAATATGTATCACAGAAATATTTTCTATTTTCTAGCAGATGGTAGCCTTAAGGTGCATTCTGCTTTAATTTCAACCTGCTTTAATCCGTCACCGGTTTTCAAAACTAGAAATAGACTATCCATGGGATAATGGGTTAACTCTTTCAACACCATGGATCTGTTTATACTCAACATTTGCAAACAGTGTAGATTCAGATCAGAGGGCTCATATAGCTTTTATTTAACTACTTAAAATTCCAAGTAGAATGGTTCATGTTTCGGTAACTAAAATGATCCACATGAGAACTCTCATAATAACCTACAAGGGTTACTTAGTGTTGAACGAGAATTCTAACAAAACTCGCACTAACCTCTATATAAACAAGGAAGGACGCAACTGTGTTTGAATTCTCAATAAAACACGCACACGCTTTAACGGCTAAAATGTTACTTAACTGATGTAATATATGGCTTTGAAAATGCATACGCCAAGAATGAAGCGCCGTTGCCAATTGCGGTTGAATTGAAGTGTAAGAATCGAAATAATAAATTAATATCAGTGTTTTATCGTACAATCGAACACGGGTAGTCGTTGAGACGCTTGTAATTAAATTACTACGCATCTCTAAACTCCTACCCATGTTCGATTGCACGATAAAACACTGATATGAATTTATCATTTCTTAAATAATGAATGTTGTCTGCTTTTATACAGTTTCTCAAGATCTGAAATTTGTTTGTAATTGTTTAAACTTTGATATACTGGAAAGTTCAAATTAACCCATTACCCAATAGCATGTTTCTAGTTTTGAAAACAGGTAACTGCCTAAAGCAGGTTGAAAGTAAAGCAGAAAAAACCTTAGGGTGCATTCTGCTTTACTTTCAGCCTGCTTTAAGCCATCATATTTTTTATATTGCATATTCCTGACTGTATAAATAGGAACTATTTCCTGCAGTGAGTTAACAAGGTTTGACTGTAGTTTACTCCATTTTATCTGGAACCATACATGTTTAACCCATTACCCCTTAACCTGTTTCTAGTTTTGAAGACAAGTAAATTGTGACTTAAAGCAGGTTGAAAGTAAGCAGAATGCATGTTAAAAAGGTGCATTTTGTTTTACTTTCAGTCTGCTTCAATTCAGCTATGATCTGTTAATATATAGAAAATCTTTCTGATGATATTTTCATGACTGTATAAATTGTAACTGTTTTCTTCAGTGGAAGAATAAAACAATGGCGTTTAAATGTGTATCTATGGGGTAATGGGTTAAACCAGACCACACACGGCTGAAGAACTATGTACAATGTACAATGTATATACAAATAGCAGCTACTATTGACAGATCTGGTGAAGATGTGCATTAAACAATAATCAAGTGAAATCCCTCGAAACAGGAAGTAGAATCAATTACCCATAATACATATTTACCTAAACCTGACTGGGCTATCAGGGCAATGTTACTATTTGTGTCTGCTGAATTCTGTAGCAAATGATTTTGACACTTTACCGGCCATTCTCACCTGGCTATAGTTTTTCATAGGACTGCATGGACATTGTGTTTGTTATGATATTCCATTACAGCAAAACCTGCACTAAGCTGTCACTTAAAACACGAAGAATTATAAAGAGGACAGCTTAATGCTGGGCAAAGTAATGCAGAAAGCTCCTGAAGTAGCGTTCTGCATTAAATTTACAGTGTAATAAGCAATAACAATAAATATTTGGAGATCCCCATGCTTTATCATCGAATGGCCATTAAACATAGATTTTACTTTATATATCTTGACATTTCTTGAAAGTTATAAAGCCACCATATATATTGTATGACTCTTTGACCAAGCACTCAAAATAAGATTCAATTTTAGAAAATTCTAATTTTAGAACTGTAGCAGAAGAAAGAAGTCTTTATACAATCATGAATCTGCACTAAAAGAAATATTTTATAGCATATTGTAGCTTAAACCTGCTGTAAGTGGTCACCTGTCTTCAAAACTAACAACATGCAGGCTTATTTATTATGGAGTAATGGGTTAAATGGTCCCTACAAACAGCTGTACAGGTATATTTTACTGTGTTCAAAGAGTCAGAACAATGTCATCATTGACACAGTCAATCTACACTCAACAGAATACCCTTGTGTAAATTGAAATACACATGGTTGTTTAATGCAGGGTAAAATTAATGCAGAAAGCTCCTGTAGGAGCTCTCCTGTAGGAGCTTTCTGCATTATTTTTACCCTGCATTTAAAGTAGTAAAAGGTCTTCAGAGAGTGTAATTTACTCTCTTCACTGTTTTAGTTAGTAGTTGCTTAATACAAGATTGATTGCATACGGTATAGTGACCACAGGTATGCAGAACCACTGGTCAAGGTGGAGAGTTTATGAGGCAATAAAAAGAGGAGAATAAAACACCTCAGGTGAGATGTATTGCAGATAGGGCCAGGCCACTGGTCATCTCAGATGACCGACCAGGTAACTAAACCTTTATCCTGCAAAAAACTCACTATACTTACATTTGCAAACTGTTTGGATCTAGATCAAATGCCAAAGTTACTTGATATTTGATCTGGATCCAAACTGTTTGACAATACTATAATATTTGATTTAGTCATAATGATATAAGAACATATATTTTATGATGTTTTTATTAGAGCTGACAACATTGTTAGTAAGATAAAGATGTAATCATGACTGGACTCTTCGTCAAGTTATTTCAGTCCTTTGATCTGTTTTCCATTGACTGAGTTTATGAGGAGCATTTGTCTCCTTCCCTTTCCCTCATGGAGTGTACCTGCTTCAATCTTCTTACTAAGATTTCTGCTTTACTTTCAGCCTGCTATTCCCTGGATGTTTCTTTATCAGGCCAAACAGAAGCATGGAAAGGCATTTCATGGCATTTCTCCGGATTGTTCCTCAAACAAGACATTTATGTCCAACCTTTTCATGGCTGCAATACCGTCTGCTTAAATTTGTCGTCTGCTGTTTTTCTCAAAATTACATAATGGACATTTTGACAGCAAAAACGTAATAACAAGTGACAAACAGCTTGAATCCAGATCAGACACTGCGTTACAAGATGTCTGAGCTGGATTCAAGCTGTTTGCAAATGTAAGCCAATTTCCCTCCCTATAACGACTCCCTCCGAACAACGCACATAATTTCTGTCTCCCAATGGGTGTCGTTGAGAGGGAGCATTGTAGTTTGTTAAACAGATTAAATTTACCATTTAAAGCAAACTGAAAGTAAAGTAGAATATGCCAATGAAAGAATGAAAGAAATAAAATTCATAGAGTATTAAAAGGTATATGAAAAGAATACAGCAGCAGAAGACCAAACAACAAAAATACTTAATACTACCGCTGAAGAATCTTTAGCTCTGTGAATAAATATGAAGAACAGTGCTCCCTCTCTACAACAACACCCAATAGGAGACAATTAGTGTGTGGGTTGTTCAGAGGGAGTTGTTGTAGAGAGGGAAAATTAATACCATTAGAGTGCAAATAATTTGAATCCAGATCAGACGCCACATAACAGTGTCTGATCTGGTTTCAAACTGTTTGTCACTTGTCATTATATTTCTTCCAAATGACCAATATGTAACTATGAGAAAATGCACCAGAGACAATATTCATGGCAGCAATGAGTGAAAGTGTTAGACATAATGGTCTTGTTTGGGGAACAGCAGCAAACATTGTTGTAAGGAGGGAATTGTTGTTGGGAAGGCTGTTGTAGGAAGGGAGCACTGTATTTTCTTTACTGCCAGAGTTCTTAAAACCTGTCATACAGACTCAAGTGCTCGCCATATTCAAGAGAAGTTTCCGAGTACAAAATGGCAGTTAATCTCAAGTGCAAAGGGCGTAGCACCCTTGTTTTTATCTCAGTAATCTCTTCTTTACTACTAGTGGTTATAGGAAGGTACAGACAGAAGTTTCAAAGCCAGAAATACAGTAAAACCAATTATTACAATTACTTGAAAGTCAATTATTCATAATATTTCACCTTTATGTTCTATTTGCTTAAAGCAGCCACATGCCTTAACAACTAAAAACACAATGCCATTAGTAAGATTTACTATACACAGAAAAACGACTCCTTCAATTCTACTGATAATCTTTGCAACATAAACATAGTACAATTCTGAGGTCTTTTTATTTTCTTTTTACAAAAACACATGCCATCAATTGTTTTACAAGCACTAGTATGGAGGTTACTCTTTTTTTCTTTCAGCTTTTTTTGATAGTGTTTGGTTTTATAATACTTTGAATGAAATTTACCCAGAATACCTTGCATCAAGCAGGAAATTCATCTTCTGGCATGTGTCAAAAGCCCTTTCAAACCTGTCTACTATTTGAAGTAGTTACTGACAGAGGTGTTTCAGATCCACATTTCATAAAGCCCCAGATTTAGAATGTGCTAAAACTCATTCTCTATAGGTATCTAAGACTCAATATTAACCCCTTCACTGCCATAACATCATCTACTTTAATTAACAATTGCCATATGCGTTTATTTCTCAAATTTGAATTTAATGTAAATTGGCAAGGGTAATATTGTAATGAGTGTCAAGCAGTTTGGATCCTGATCAGACACCAAGTAACTCGGCATCTGATTAGGATCAAAATTGTTTGCAAATAACCATATTGTACAAAGGGCAAGGCAGGGAAGGGGTTAATCTCCAAAACATTTGGTTGGTTCCCAGCCTCAAGCTGGGAGTCCAATCAAAGTGTTAGAGATTATTATGGTCTTTCATTAGCTGTAATCATGCTCTGGGATTGACCAGCACATTCTAAAATTGATCTCAAACACTTTAGTTTGGCTCCCAGCTTCAGTCTTTCTGGTAGAAGCTGGGATCCAGTCAAATCAAAGTGTAAGAGATTATTTGGTTTTCAATTTGTTAGTTACTTCAAAGCCTGGTTTAACTTTGAATATTAATGTAAAGTATATATTTCTGCTCACTTCAAAAGAACATGACTGTAAAATAATTAACAATTTTGTTTATTCCTGATCTGGGAGCAGTGTTTCTTCATTTAAGGCAAATATTTTGACCAAGATTCATTCAGATCTAATGAGATTTGTTGTCTCTAAAGTGTTTACAATGTTTTCTATGATTTGACATGATCCACATTCGAAAGTGATATAGGAATCAATAAGGCAAACATTTTGACCAAGTTTCATGAAGATCTAATGAGATTTGTAGCCTCTAGAGTGTTAACAAGGTTTTTCGATGATTTGACCTAGTGACCTAGTTATTGACTGGACATGACCCACATTCGAACTTGATCTAGAAATCAATAAGGCAAACATTTTGACCAAGTTTCATGAAGATCTAATGAGATTAGTAGCCGCTAGAGTGTTAACAATGTTTTTCTTTGATTTGACCTAGTGACCTAGTTTTTGACTGGACATGACCCACATTCTAACTTGACCTAGATTTCATAAAGACAAACATTGTCATCAAGTTTCATGAAGATCCAATGAAATTTGTAGCCGCTAGTGTTAACGAACAATTGTTGATGGACAGACAGACGGACGGACAGACGACGGGCGACGGACATCCACGATCCATTGTCATCAAGTTTTGTAGTCTCTAGAGTGTTAACAAAGTTTTTCTATGATTTGACCTAGTGACCTAGTTTTTGACCAGACGTCACATTCTAACTTGACCTAGATTTCATCAAGACAACCATTGTCATCAAGTTTCATGAAGATCGAATGAAATTTACATGTAGCCCCTAGGGTGTTCACGAACAATTGTGGATGGACAGACAGAGAACCAGCGATCCTTAGAATAGCTCACCTTGGCACTTCGTGCGAGGTGAGCTAAAAACGCCATAATTACACTGGTTAATAAAACAATTTACATTTTCTCCAGGAAAAGCAACAGACTAATGTCAGACTGTGAGATCCTTAGACAGAAAACAGTGTAGATCCTGATGAGACAGTGTATACTGTTTGGGTGTATACTGTTTTCAAAAGTATTAATCTACACTATTAGCAGGCAAATGGCTAAGTATTATTTATCTGCATCTCTCCCAGTGGCCTTGATAAGTGAATTCCTGCATGATAACAACAACCAACCTTCAGATTGGGTTACGTTGATCTACTCCAGTCAAATTTATCCATATATCATAAAAGTTGAAATGTACTTTGTCCAAAATACCTACAGTTTAACATATATTTAGTGGCAATTCATGTGTTTTAAATATAGGTGGCTATTTATTGCAGAACTTAAACTTACTTTTGTCTTGCAATAAGCTGCTACCTGTTTTATATACTATATTAATTCATTTTCTCTTGAATGACTGTCAAACAGAAGTTTTTGACTCTTCTCTACAGAAGCCTACATCCTTATCAAGTGGGAAATGCATTGGTTCCCAAGGCTCCAGATAAGCAAGAGTAAACTATATATCTCAAACATATTTCTCCCTAATGTCTCTACCAAACCCTTTGTTGTGACAACTCATTAGAATAATCATCAATCAACTAATGTTTTTTTCCATTTATGTCTCCATCAAAGCTTATGATGTTACTATATTATTCCATTACCCCATAGCCTGTTTCTAGTTTTGAAAACATGTGACCACTTAAAACAGGCTGAAAGTAAAGCAGAATGCTGCTAGAATATAGAAAATATTTCTCATGGTGCATGTTCAAAGATGCGTCCAAAGGCGCTTATTTGAAGGAAAAAGTCAGTGCTCTAGGGGCCCGTCTTACTAAAGGTAGAACGACAAATATTGTCGCAAGTCAGATTCTTAAATTCTCTAGTATTACTTATTTTTCCATCTAATCCCTTCTTGTGACATACATCTCTTTGGAATCGTCTTGAAAGGTTATTCTAAAGAGATGTCACAAGACAGGATTAGATGGAGAAATAAGAAATAAGATGTATTTTAAAGTTTGGACTTACAACATTTTTTATCCTACAATGTTTCGTAAGACAGGCCCAAGCTTCTTTACTGAATATCTGCTGTCAGCTCTTTTGCATTCACGTCCATGTATGCAGAGATCTCTGTTCTTCTTATAGTGATTACTCTCCAGTCTCAGAAAGTTTGGACTGTAAAAAGCTGCACATAGGAAGACAAGACAAACATGATATGATAACCAAACTTCCTATCTGTGTGATAACACAATCAGTTCTTCATTAAGGCATGAAACCATGAAACAATAAGCCCATTCTCTATCTATGTGTGCCTAAAACATGAATCTGTTGGCGAAACTTCTCAGTCCTCAGTACTCCATTCTATTTCATCCTTCTTCAAAACATTTCTGAATAAATTTAATCTTGCTTTATAAACCCTTCAGCCTGTTTCTAGTTTTGAAGACAATTAAACCGGTGATCGTGAGTTGAAGCAGGTTGAATGCACAATGCTGCGCCACATCTGGATCCAAACTGTTTGTCCCTCGGACCCTATTTTGAAAAGACATTTTTCAGATAAAACAATTACTAAAGCATGCAAAGAGTTTAAAATTTTGCCATAATAGCAGTACTTTACTGTTAGCAATGTCGGTGAATATCAGACCAAGTAAAATATATACACACAATAAAGAAAGAATTCTGACAGGAGGTCAAACAGGACACTCAATACCTTCATGTCTGCTAAAGACATTGTTTAAGTAATCTTGACGGAGAAAAAACCATAACCATTGTCTGTTGGAAGATTTCAAAAGGATGCTTACCTGATTACGTGCCATGAGGCCTCACTCATCAGCGATCATTCAGTAGCTCAGGTTTTACGTATTTAGAAATGCATTTGGCAAAATAGCATGGAAACTAGCAAATGAGTTTCCTTAGGCAAACTCAGAGCATGCACTGAATGACATGTACAGAAATTTCCAATCCACCTCAGAAAAATGTTAAAATTTAGAACAAATTTGACTTCAATGTCAAATAATTAATTCTTTTTCAAATAATACAGTTTTTCTTTAAAAGTTTTAATTGGGAATTGTGTAGAACACTTGTTTTCTTCTTTTTTTCCAAGCCAGGTGACTTTAAGGGAGATTGTAAGGATACAGTGGAGAAGATGTTATTCTTTACCAATTTTCACCTTTACACTAAAACTATTATTTCCATTGCAAACAGTTTGGAGCCAGATCAGACGCCGGGTAACCGGGTGTCTGATCAAGCTCCAAACTATTTGTCACTCTGATCAAAATAAACAGTTAGACTTGTCTATGTTTTATGGCAATGCGTTTGAGTTTAAACGGGAAAGAATAACGTCTTCTCCTCTGTAAGAAGCTAACACTGTGGTTTGGAGAGAGAGGAAGATAGATTTACCAGGCCAGGAAAGGAAAGATTGCCTCAATGTTACACCCTAAACAAAAATACTGTCAAAACTCTGACAATTCATAGTCCATTGATGCATGGATATCTTTAAAGACAGGTCGCTGCCTAATGCAGGACATAAGTAATGCAAAATGAAACTTTCTTTACTTTGATTTAAGCTACAGAAAATATTTCTTAGGATGCATATTCATGACTGCATAAATTGGAACTATTTTCTTCACTGGAGAAAAAATATTTCAAGCATAAACCCGCGTATTGTATTTATGGTGTAATGGATTAAACAAAGCGTTGAGGTTACTTAATATGCTGATATTAGAGCAACCCAATTCTGATTTATGACAATAGCGAGGAAGGGTTTTCTTACACTTTGCCATACTGAATAATTTGATACCATTGATGCATCCGTTTACTGTAGAATGCCATTTTTTATACCCGTCTCCAGCTGAATATTCATATACGAGGGTTGTTCGGAAAGTTCGTAGAATTTTGTTATATCTCTGGTTAGCTTCATTTGATCAATTGGAAATTTGGTATGTAAGTACCTCATCTTATTGTTAAAACATTTACAAAGAGAGAAATGAAACAAGTTATGTTTGCCGAATATACATGTTACCGTAGCAACGCAGTAACCGGGACCCGGAGCAGCTCGAAAGTTGTGACTTTTTAAAATTTATTCTAATTAAGTAAACGTGATTTCTCTCCATCCCTTTGGCGCTAGAAAAGCACGAAAATGTCTGATTGTAACATGACGTCATGACGTTAGTTACTCATAATTTCAAAACATTGTAAGCGTTTGAACAGAATTTACAGTATTTAGTCTAAATAGAGCGGAAATGCGAACTAACAAGAAATGACGTCGACCAGTGACGGTGACTTGCGAAGCGTTATTAAAAAAAAAGTGTTACTCTAGGTAAATCGCCGACAACACTCTTAAAATGATTAAATCAAAGGGAAAATATGACAAAAAGTTCAGTCTCGCATTCCTGTATAAATGGCACTGACTATTTAGAAATCGAAGATAACCGATCCAGGACGCTGCTAGGAGCGACCGACCATCAATCTTAGCTGCTTCCATTAAGGACAAGTCCAAAGATATGGAAAATGCAGACAGAAAAACACAGTAAGGTATATGCCTGGTAAAACTGGTGTTTCGTGCACTACCGTTCAAGAAATATTAACAGATGAACTTGGTATGTCTAATGTTAGAGCACACTGGGTGCCGAGGTTATTCACGGACAAGGAAAAGGAGAACCGAGTTAGATGCTCTCAGCCGCAACGATGCCGAAGGTGGCGATTTTTTGACAGAATTATCACTACGGATGAGATACGAGAGAAGCGACTAAACATGGATCTTGAGCGCGTAATGCTACATCAGGATAATGAACCGGACCGTAGAACAGCTTCAACGCAGTTAGAAATCAGCTTACTGTGGTTTGAGATGTAAGAAGTCCTAATTGGCTCCCGTGGGTTTTAGATTTCTCACAGAGTTAAAGGAGAGCTTACGTGGAATTACATTTGTTTCAGTAGCTGAATTAACCAAACAGACCCAGCAAGTTGTATCTACATTCAGTGAAGACTTGTATGCAGAATCGTACGCAAAATGAGTTAGAAGGCATAAAAAGTGGGTGGATATTGTGTGTGATTATGTTGAGAAAGCTAGACGTTCGCTCGGCGTACATAACGTTTGACGTCACGTCGACGCTGACGTGCTCCGGGTATGCGCTATGTATGTATTTTTAAGATGCATAGAAAATATGTATTGAGGCGTAAATTGCCGATTTTCACAGAATATATAGCACATATCTGGAAATTAATGTTGATCTAATTTTTTGCATCCAACTACGACTATACGTAATTTTATAACAAAATTCTACGAACTTTCCGAACAACCCTCGTATAAAGCTCCACCCACTATGAACATCTTTCAATTGGGAAACAGTTTTGATGCCAAGGCTCACTTGGCATCTGATTAGGAACCAAACTTTTCTACACAGTGTTTGTAATTTCTAAAGCACTGAGCTGTCGCTCATAAAACATAGCACTAAATTGTGTTTGATTTTTTGGGCAGCAATTTTAACATAGTAATATCCTAGCAGGATAAAGATTGACCCTTTCCCCCCATAGATGCGCCTTATTGCGTATTCACTTTATTCCTCCGATGAAAAAAATAGTTCCAATTTAAACAGTCGTGAATATGCTTCATAAGGAATATTTTCTTTATTTTGGCAGGTAGTAGCTTAAAGAAGACTGAAAGTAAAGCAAAATGCGCCTTAAGGCGCATTCTGCTTTACTTTCAACCTGCATTAAGTAGTCAAGTATTTACAAAACTAGAAACAGGCTATTGGGAAAAAGGGTTAAATCAATTAAAAGATCGAATTTTGTTTGCTTTTGTTAACGAATATATTTAAAGATTCATGTATACAAAGGCATTAACTCTTTCAACACCATAGGCCTGTTTAAAATAGTTTCCTTACAAACAGTGTATACCAAGATCAGAGGATATAGGAGCCCTCTGATCAGGGTCTACACGGTTTGTTAATTTAGACCAGTATTTATTGTACTACCCATCATACCAAGAAGACTGGTTCATGTTTTGGTAACTACTAAAAAGATCCACAAGGGAATCTAATAACCCACAAGGGTTTACTTAGTGTTGAAAAAGTAAACAGCATTTATTGTATTACGAATTAAAGGACACATAATTTTCCCCATTTAGATCCACAGGGCCTGTCAACATTGAACCAATTATAGAGCCAATATATTTGCCGCTAAAAAACTTAACCCTTTCCTCAACAAATATTATTATCTGCTCAAACCCCTTCACCACCATTATAACGTCTGCTTTAAAAATGTCGCCTAAACTGTTATTTCAAAGTAAAATCTACAGCAGCATGACCATCAAAATATTGACATGATTGTCAAACAGTTTGGATCCTGATCAGACGCCGCATAATGTGGCATCTGATCAGGATCCAAAACGTTTGCAAAGAAAATTTTAGACTTCTCTATGGAAGTGAAAAGGTTAAAAATGTGAGAAAAAGTGTTTACCCTTTAACAGCTATATATATATGATGTTATTAGCTTAAAATATGTCATCTGCCCAAACAAATGAAATCAGAGTTTTAACTAATGGAGCAATATACTGATGCAGGTCAAGCAGTTTGGTTCCCTAACAGGTGCTCATTTACTCCATCAGTCTGATCAGGATCCAAACTATTTGCAAGAAAGCTCCTTACTTATTTATTAGCCAATATTTTAGATTATAGATGATAGATGTTCATAGTAACTCGCGTTAGTTCGAACATACCCATATTTCAAAGTTAAAACATGGCTCAGTCACGTTTTAACTTTGAAATACGGGTATGTTTGACTTAAGCGAGATTGAGTTCTAAAAATTAAACTAAATACTGGTAAGGTCGATTTAAGCGAGTTAGAAGTACCGAGTTTTACTGTATACAAATATTCGGCAATTGAAGGGTTAACGTGTCTGAAGCCTACTGCAGATCGACTATACTAACAAGCGTGATTTCAAGGTGTCACAGTAATTGTTAAACTTGACAATTTTGTCAAAGACCAAGATTTCCAAATGACTGGATTTTCACTGAGGTAATTAAAAAGAAATTCCTCATATTAAGTATGTTTATAAAGGGTAGGACTGGGTGTACAGAAGGCACAAAAGCTAGCCATGAAAAGACCTGTCGGCCCAGGACACCATGATTATATATAAGAATTTAATTTGAGAGAAAATCATATTTAATTGGAAATAATAAATATGAAAATTTCAATATTTGTGACGGTGCCTGTTAGACTGTAGTAAGTTTGTAAAGGCAGAGAAGTTAGGTATGTCAATATTGCAGCAATTCATGAGATAGTCAAAAAATAAAAACGAAAACTAAATGGTCTTAGATTGACTGTGAATCTTACTGTCATACCTCAGTATTCAACATTGATTTAATGATGATGTATGGCAGTATCTTGAGACAGGTGGCTGCTCAATGCAGGACAAAAGTAATGCAGCTCCTACAGGAGCTTTCTGTATTTCCTTTGTCCTGCATTAAGCTGTCACCCATCTTCAAGACTGCTAACATAATTATCTTCCTTTGAATGGAAGTGTTTGACTGTATTCTTGGATAAAGAATCATAATGCTGTCTCATGGTTGATCAAATTGTGAAAATAGGTATGAAATATCTAAATAATTTTCTAATGATTTGATTGAAAGAAATCATGACTTCCTCTACCGGTATCTCCTTTCAATATACCATTATAAAGAAATATTAAATAGTCCATGTTAACTTGTATCGTTGAAGAGGGCAATTCTTTGAAGATGCATGTATATCTCATAAAACAGAAGTGACTGCTTAATGCAATTAACAAGAGTAGTGCAGATGAGTATAATGCTTTTAAGCCTTTGTTCTGCATTAAGTAGCCACCTACCTGATAACCAGTTTATCAATGTTTTTATATATGAATACTTGAAGCAAGTTTGACAGTAAATGTTTGGAATACAGTAAAACCTTGCTATTACGACCACTAAAACGAAGGCTAATTGATTGTTTAATAGACAGGTGACAGCTTAAAGCAAGGTGACAGTGATACAGAAAGCTCCTAAAGGAGCTTTCTGTTTCACTGTCACTTTGCTTTAAGCGGTCACCTACCGTAAACACCCTAATAACTTACATACTTTAGTGGTCGTAATAGAGAGGTTTTACTGTATAGGGTTTATATTTGTCATCACAAGTCCTTTAATTAAATATGTTTTTGGTCTCTCTGCTGAACTTTTAATTGTACTTCATTAAGCTGGCACCTCTCTTACACATTGCCCTTCATTTAATGACTAATTGTTATGTATGTTTAACCCATTACTCTAGAGATACGGCTTTTTATGCCTTTAATATTTTCCAACTAAAGAAAATAGCTCGATTTTAATCAGTCATAGAAATTACACAGAAAGAAATATTCCCTAAATCCTAGCAGATTGTAGCTTAAAGCAGGCTGGAAGTAAAGCAGAATGCACCTCAACCTGTTTTAAAGAGTCACCTGTCTTCAAAACTAGAAATGGGCTATGGTATAAAGAGTTATAAGTATATAATATGTTGTGGGGCTAATTAGACAAAGAGGTCAATTAGGATAATGATCAATAAATCAGGGAAAGTATGACAAAGAAATGGGCATGTATTGTCTTTCCATTGTCAAACATGTTTGTGGTCTTCTTAGCCCTTCCCCTGCTGTCAATATGCGTATATAAAACAATGCCAACTAAAAACATGTGATCTGATATATTACATTGGCTAGTACAATATGGGGGACAATCCCCTGGAAAGGGTTCAGGCTCATGTCAGACAGATTCTATACAAAAATGTTGCAGACCCCAATCAGACAGCTCCCAAAATCCACCTTAAAATTCAACATGATTCTGAACGTTTTCCAAAAACTTACCCTTTACTACATAGCCTGTTTCTAGTTTTGAAGTCAGGTGACCACTTAAAGCAAGTTGAAAGTAAAGCAGAATGTGCCTTAAGGCACATTCTGCTTTACTTTCAACCTGCTTTAAGCTTACATACATCTGCTAGAATATATCGTCAGTGTACCTGTTTCAGTGAGGTACCTATTTCGGTGCACTTAACTGCGACAACTCTATCTTCTTTCTGAAGAGCTCAATTACGTTATCACTTCATGCTATCGGCAAAGTAAACTTTTCCTGTCATCTTTGTCCAAAAAATCCAAAATTTGATGCAAACGGATAATTTATTGACTATAAAAAATAAAGCATAGCAATTTGAACCAATTTCCTTATGTCCGTTTTCACTCCGAAAACACATGTTCCAAAATAACACTTTTTACAATTGATTTTCATAATTTTGTAGTGGTATGCATTTTTTGTTATCTTCTACACCAAAATCACATGAAATAAGTGGTCCCGTCTATTTTGTTTCATGTACAGTACACCTACAAAAGTATGCTCTCCTTATATACAGAAACTGTTTTTCGGTAAATTATTTTTTGAATGGCTTGATATTGTGATTTGATTTACATTATTTAAGCGACTCTTTTGAAGAAATAAAAATGACGAAAATAGCCTACAGGATATACTTGTCAAAATTATGTGACCACTCCTTGCCGAACTGAATTGGAACAGAGACCAACATAATTCATAAAGGAATGACTGAAAATGTACTGTTGTTGTTTTTCTTATTCAAATGGGAGAGAGGCAGTATAGACAAGGAACCAAATTATATATTCAAAAGGGAGAAAATCCTAATCTTTAATATTTATATAGGTGGGAAACATTACAGGAATGATTCTTACAATATTTTTATTGATCACATACTTTTGATACAGTCTGTACTTCGATAAAACCAACCCTCACTGAAATAGGTACAACAAAATGTTCTCAGCACAAAATGACTACGTCATTGAAACGGTGGCGATTGCGCTAAATATAGAATATTTTGGAAATATTTTTACAGGGAATTAACCTAGACAAATGATTACAAAGGTAGGAATAATAGTTCCATAGACTTTTATGATTTGTTATCACCATGATCAGTTTGAACGTTAAGTGCACTGAAACTGGTACCTCCATGATAGAAAACATTTCTTATGATATTCCTGACTGTATAAAGAGAAACTATTTTCTTCAATGGAGGAATAAATTAAATGTATAAAATGTGTATCTATGGAGTAAAATGGTTAAAAGAAAGAAAGTTTCATTTGATATTGGAAAAGTAACTATAATTTCTTTATAAAGATGGTAACAGGGCTGAGTTTCTACCAAAAAATGCATGATAAAAACTCCACAGGAACACAGTAACCAAATCCAGTGTATCATGTGCAATCTGTGCAGATTATTTTCTCACAATCAACATTCTGACAGCAAAACACAGATATAAGAAACTTCAGATAAAAAAATTGAGATAATTAATCAAGATAGAGTACAAGAATGCATGATGACGGCCATTTGCAGAAATTGTTCTAGTGACCTCTGACACGACATCCTCTTCATGATCTGTACCTTGGTGACACAGCGCGACACAGAAGTTCGGGTAACTGATCGTATTACACATGCATGCGACTCCCTACTACACCAATATGAAGAACACCTTGACGAGCAGTCTGTAACCTTTAACCCTTGTAACCCTTTCACTCCCACGATGTCGTCTGCTTTAAACAATTGTAGTCTGCTTTTATTTCTAAAATTTAAATGTTAAACATTTTAACTTAAGAATATTGAAATTAATATAAGTTTGAAATCTGACCAACCAAAGCCAGAAACAATTATTTCCTTCGCAAACAATGTTGGTTTCATTGGAGCCTGATCAGGGTCTGCATTGTTTGCAAGAGTAGGGAGACATTCCTCAAAAGTCATCATTAACTGGTCATTTGTGAAATGATGGAGAAGTCCATTTGAACAGCATGGTAATGGATAAACATCTGTTCTATAGCCCAAGGATCTAATTACAAATGTGCAAGCCAAATGGCCTACTGTGACAATACCGTTTGTATCAAAATGAAATGCACACCAGTTTTCATAGTATTACATGCTTTTCATTGATATCAGGACCCAAGACCTTTAATTGCTCTTCTGCTAATACTGTATATTCAGTGAAGACCAAGATCAGACAGAACCTTGTTTTAGGAGCTGTTTGATCAGGGTCTGCACTGTATCCTCACCAAATGTATGTACTCTTTCCTGGGGAAATGTCCTTATCTTATAAGCCAATGTAATAGTTCAGATCATGATCTCAGTAGACTTTCCTCATAAGCAAAGTGAACATCCTACAGAAGCCGGTTTGTAACCCTTTTGCACATTTTGCACATTTGCAAAGCTAGTAGATATAGTATTAAAGAGAATGACTGTGTAAAACAGGATGGTATTATAAAGCAGGAATATCCGTACAAATCATATTCAGTATGTTATATAATTATGATACTTTTGCATTTAAGTATTTAAACCATTACCCAAACACCTTTTTACGCCTTTAATTTATTCCTCCACTCAAATTTAAACAGTTATAATTTAACATTGTTTGTTTTCATTACATTTGGTTAGCTGTGATTTGCTGTAATTTTTGTTTCATAACTCCATGAAAAAAATAAAATTCAGGCCACGCCTTGTCAGTACTACTTTCCCTTAGTCCAACTGCTCTTCACAAGCGCTGCATGAAGCAGGATGCCAAATGACGTCATTGACGTCGACGTTACTACATAACAACGCCGCGTTTTGGCGGAAAAAATATATGGCGGAGGGACTACAACCTACGTTTTAAAAGCGTTAAAAAAGACATTCGCGTCAGATTCTCTATTTAACTACTTTCCTAAATTCAGAAGTGATATTAAATTATAAGGAATAATTCGGAATATTTATTGTATTCATGGAGGTATGAAAAAAAAACCTGGTCACACTTTTGTATGAAACCGCTTCGCGGTTTCATACAGTGTGACCAGGTTTTTTTTTTCATACCTCCATGAATACAATAAATATTCGAATTATTCCTTAAATGAATATGAAATATGAGAAACACTTTCTATATTCCAGCAGGTAGTAGCTTAAAGCAGGCTGAAATTAAAGCAGAATGTGCCTTCAGGTGCATTCTGCTTACTTTCAACTTGCTTTAAGTGCTCATCTGTCTTCAAACCTAGAAACAGCTAAGCTATGGAGTATAGGGTTAAAGCAGGACAAACATTGAGATGATCAGCAAATTTTCATTCAAGTGCATTATATAGACTTAGTAGCTAGAGACATCCTGAAGGGTTTATGTGGAGGAATTGCAGGGCTCCAGATGAGAGAGAGTTATTTCAACAAAAATCAAACATTTTCTCACTCATTTCAGCACCAAACCCTATGGTGTTACTACTCATTAGAATCCTCTCTTCGAGACGATTCTAATGAGTAGTGACACCATAGGGTTTAATTCAGAAATAAAGATTTCAGTTTTTGAAAAACTACCCTTATCTGGTGCTCTGAATTGGTTAGAAGGCATTCTTATAAGCTTCTGTACAGGAAATGGATGAGAGAAGCTCTACTGTACAACAGATTTTGGCACACATTGTGGGCGATATGTAGCCAGTTCAACTCTGCAATTGCTTGTGTCATATGTCTAAATCTTTTGTCATCACGGAGACCCTATCAATTAAGACATTCAAAAACACTAGACCAGATATAATAAATGTGTATTTAACCAGCTATCTGTCTATACAATGCTATAGCCCCTTCACTGCCCAAGCCCGAGTGCAATGGCATTTGCAAACAGTTTGAATCCAGATCAGATGCTGAGTAACTCGGCATCTGATCAGGAACCAAACTGTTTGACACTCATATACATGTTTGTCTTGTCAAAATGCCGGAAATCTTAATCTAAGAAATGAAGGGAGACATCAATTTGTATGCAGATACTCATTGATGGCAGTGAAGAGGTTACAGTGGAGAAGACGCTATTCTTTTCCGTTTAAATGCAAACAAAACACAAACGCAATGCAATACAATGTAGAAAAATACAATTTTTGGACAACTCTTGATTAATTATTTTAGTCTGAGTCGCAAACAGTTTATAGAGCCTGATCAGACTCCGGATTACCCAGCGTCTGATCTGGCTCGAAACTGTTTGCATCAGAAATAATAGTTAGTTTAAACGCATTTACTGGAAATGAATAACGTCTTCTCCACTGTATGCATAATTGCCATGCTATAAATTTCACCTGATTCAAAATTGTAATTTGCAAAAAACGACAAGTTTAGTTTTTTTGTCAATCTGACTCAAATAATGTCTGTATGATTGTCAAAGATTTAAGATCCTGATCAGATGCTGATTAGCCTGGATCTGGATCAGAAATGCTTACCAATAATCTATAAAGTCACAGTAACAAGGGTAAGGGGTTTAATGTCTCGTAATGATAATCATCGTTTGGCATTATCAGTATACACATTTATCAAGGCTGAAATTGTGGACACCAACAATGCTATGCCTGATTTGTAAATAATTATGTCTATGTTTTTTCTCTATATAATAATGTTTGCAAATAGTGTAGACCAGAATATAATTATCACATACAGTGAAATGCTGCCACTGATCAAGTTCGGCAGTAATTGACTATTTTACCCTTTCCTCCATATAGTCAGTGTTAATTTCCTATATCCAACATAATGTTAACTTTTTCAACACTAAGCAACTCTTGTGGGTTATTAGGTTCTCATGTGGATATTTTAGCTACTTAAACATGAACCAGTCTACTTGGAATTCTGGGTAGTTTAATAAATATTGCTCTAAATTAGCAAACAGCGTAGACTCTGAAAGGAGCACTCTGATCTGGGTCTACACTGTTTGCAAATGTAGTAGGTATATATCATATTCTAAACAGGATCTTGGTATTGAAAGAGTTAAAGGTGGGCAACTGCTTAAATCAAAATGAAAGTAAAGCAGAAAGCTCCTAAAGGAGCTTTCTGTTTTACTTCCATCTTCCTTTAAACTATCATCTGTATTCAAAATATGCAGGGGGAGGGGTTAAGGTGTCGTAAAGAGAGGTTCACAAGATTGTCTGCATAAATGCTTATACAGTGTAGCTCCATTACTTCGCGGTCCGCTATTTCGCGAAAGCCAATATATCGCGGTCGAGGCTTGGACCCCATTTTTTCCTATATGTATACTAAAAGTCAATAAAAGCCGAGTAGCGATAATTTCTGTTTCTTTCATAATTATATCTTCCTTTAACAGGTCGCTAAAATTGCGTAATCAGTGTCAACTATCACCATCTGTGGACAGCGCGTGTGTCATCCCGCTGCCTTGATTGACAGGTACACTAACAAACAGACAATAGGCCTTGAGTGAACTCGCGCGAGTTTCCCTCACGATTTAGCAATAATTAGCAAACTAACCTGATTGAGTAATAACTATCAAAGTCGACTAATCCGCATTAATAGCAGTGGAGAGATAACCACAGACATTAAAATCACAGTCATTCACATTTTGATACATCAATCAGACGCTTACAATCATAACTGCGATTCGTACCAGCTAACAACGTACTCGAACAATGTTGGCCACGAAATAAATTAAATTTAAACTGTGATCTGTAAATTGGTTTCATTGTTCTTTCAATTTCATATAGCGCGGTTCGTTTTTTGACAATTCAACCGAGAAAATCACATTTTATCCGCGTTCTAATCGCGATATAGGCATTAAGTGTGATTTCCACGAGTAACTGAATCTTACTGACACACGCACATTTAAATCAAAATGGCGGCCGTTGTCAAAAACGAAAGTACGCATTTGGTATAATACACATGAAAACGCTGATGCTAGATATGACAGTGCATATAAACATTTGTTTTCACAAGAAATAACAAGGTTATCAACCAAGAAACCGTGTTTATTGCATGACATTGATATAATAGAGTTTGGCAATAGAATATACAACAGAAATTAGTTCAGCTAAGAATTGGGCTATATCGCGATCCGACCACATCGCGGATTTCATTTCGTGGACCCCAACTTCCGCGATATAATGGAGCTACACTGTACTAGTTTATTTTTATATAAGCACAATCCAAGTAACAAATACATTGAATCCTAGTTAGACACTGAATTACTTGACATCTGATCTCAGTTGAAATATAAATGTAAGTCAATTACCGTCAGCATTCTTGAAGTTAACAAATCACTTTTTGGCAATATGAAAATTAAACATTATAAAGGTTACTCTTTCACTGCTATATCATTTTCTGCTATCAATCCATGTAAAGTTTTTTTAAATTGAGATATTCTGCCTTTTGACTGAAGAAATGTTGATGAAATTATCAAATTGTTTTGATCCTGACAAGATGTTATATTCTGCATTTGATCTGTATCAGAACTTACTGATACTATATGATGTCGTATAAAACATAAGCAGTGAAAGGAGGTAACATGTCGTATTCACTGCATTATAAAGGTAGCATATATGATTTCCTATGGATTCCACAAAGAAGCAAGAGTTTATTTCAATTACACAATGAGTTATCACACTGTCAATGTGGAAATTATCTGTAATTGGTTAATTAATCATTAGCGTTGGTTCGTTACCTCACCTAATGGGGGTTGTTACGAATGCACTTTCAACTGCCAATTTTACAAAAGATTCTGTCTTCCAGGTCCTCAGCCGGAGTTTGAAGCTATCGAAGTGCAAATATATTTACCATACTTTGAGAGCGGGCGGGGTGTTATTTTTGCCATTCCTCAGCAACAATGGTGTGAGATTCACAAATGTATGCTGCAAAATCTATTATCCAAGTGCGTAAAAACATTACAACCCCTTACAGAACAATTAAGCCTCTCTATTTAGACCATTCACTACAACTCTCATATTCTGGCTGTGATGTAAATGCCTGCTTCAAGCAGGATGAAAGTATAGCAGAAAGCTCCTTTAGGAGCTTTCTGCTTTACTTTCACCCTACTTTAAGTTGTGACAATTATTAAACCCTATAAAAGAGCCTTATATAGAGGGCTGGTAATAGTAAATATTTTCTGTAGCTCGGTAAATTGAGAATCAAGCTCAACTTGGGCAATTTTGGCAAGGTTTTGAGGCCACCAAGCATTATCTGTGAGCCAGACAATAGGCGGTTTGAACCTCCCATGAATTTGTTAAACGAACCAAACTAACTCCACACACCGAGCCTTTCAGAGATGACAATATGCCCTCGTCCTACACACAAATATTTCCTTGATCTCCTGTAACCCTAATTTGTTGGATTGAGAGTACAGCCAAACCTGCCTTAAGCAGTCAATAGAAAAGCAAGTTCTTTAATACAGGTAGCAGCTTAATGCAGGACAAAAGCTAAAACAGAAAGCTCCTAAGGTAGCTTTGTGTTTTTACTTTAGTTCTGCATTAAGCCATCACCAGTCTTAAGAAGCCGACATGCTTCTCAAAGAGTTACCGCGTAACAGAAGTTTGACAGTGTCATCAATTCAATGTTATACCTGCAACAAACTACTGCATGCATTTCAATGTCATCAATTAATCATTTGATGGGATATCGTTGCCTAAAACTAATTCGGAAATCAGCTGCTGACAGCACTTTCAGAGTCCTCCGTGGACAGCACCAGCTTATATTGGACAGAACTGGATCCAAACTGTATGTAAATATTCGCAAATACTGATAATCAGCAAGGCTGAAGTGAAGAATGTATACATTTGACCCCCACCCAAAATATCGCTGTCTGGCTTCCAGCTAGCCTGTAATTTAAATTTGATGATTTCGGGGTCTTCTCAATAACAGCATTGTATAATAGCAAGTCCGAAAATCAATTTGAAAACTTAAATACAAGCCTGAAATAAAGCAGCTCTAAAGGAACACCTGATACAACCGATCACACAAGTTGTACAGTAAGCTCCTGCTAATTTAACCCATTTCTCAATAAATACGCCTTTTTACATCTTTAATTTTTCTCCAGAGAATAAAATAGTCTCACTTTATACAGTCATGAATATGCACCATAATAATTATTTTCGATTCTAACAAATCATAGCTTAAAGCAGGCTGAAAGTAGAGCAGAATAAGTCTTCGGGCGCATTCTGCTTTTTTTTCAACCTGCTTTAAGTGGTCACCTGTCTTCAAAAATAAAAACAGTCTATGTGGTAAAGGGTTAAAGGCTTGCTTAATCCATTACTCCATAGATACTTTTAATTTATTCCACCAATGTAGAAAATAGCTTCAATTTATATAGTCACAAAATGTACCGTAAGAAAATATTTTCTATATCTTAGCAGACGGTAGCTTAAAGCAAGCTGAAAGTAAAGCTTTACTTCAGCTTGCTTTAAGTGGTCATCTGTCTTAAAAGCTAGAAACAGGTTACAGTGTAATGGGTTGAATAAGCTGAACTTGTGTAAGGTGGCCGCAAATATGAATGAGCAGAATCACTATAGAAGTGACAGCCCCATTCAACATATATTTGACTGTAGATGTTATGTTGTCTAATATGTTTGCAAAGTTTATCGCTTTACACATCACAAATATTTGCTTTTCACATCACAGCTGCTTGGAAAGACGATCATCAAATCAGCTCCATCACAAAAATATCTGTGTCTCACCTTGTCAATCAAAACTGTAAACGAGACGGAATCTTTTTCTTATTTTTTCTTACATATACAGGACCTCGGCAATTGGAGATATGAGACTTGTCATAAAACCACATACAGTTTGTCCTTTCAAATCAGTACTATTTTCACTTTCCAACTGAGCTCTTCTATTTTCTAAATAATGACTAGTTTACATTGAATCTTGATACGTTTGTCCCAAAACTGTTAACTTAAGGCAAACACTGAGGACCCTGCCAGGGGGGCTCCTGAAGGAGCCCTCCTGACAGGGTCTACACTGATTGCAAGTTATGTTTTACCAGCACATTAAAGATTAACCTGCCTGTATATCAGCTTTCTTTGAAATTATTGAGTTTTGGCAGGTCTATAATGCAAGCTGTTACATTGGAGCAAGATCAGACATCAAGTATCTCAACAGAATTAATGATCTTGATCCAAACTGTTTCTCACTCGGATAGTACTCACTCGGAATTACACCACATAACATTCTTCAGCATTCGAAAAACTTGCAGAAATTTGAACCAAAAGGTTGAAATTTTGATACAGTAAACTGAACATTTTTAATTAAGCCTTATAGTGCTCCAATATGATACATACATCCTTTGCAAACAGTGAAGACCCTTTTCTGCAGGAGCCCTCTGTCTGCACTATTTGTCTTACTTTTAAACAGTTTGGGGACACACTTTTTGAGAGATGAATCGTACGAAACTGGTCGTATGTCAATTTAGCATGGTAAAGGTCATGCATAATAATCAAGATCTGCAAAATTGTGAAGAGAAAATAGTCAGATCGAAATGCAGATTGCAACCATGAATATAAGTTTCAACCAAAAAACTTCATTAGAAAATTTCACATTGAAAAGGAGAGCTAATTAGTATAGCTCAGCATTCTAAGGTTTTGGTGGATTCCGAAAATACTCGTATCAAGTTTTAAGATATATATTACAAGTAACAGCCAAAAAAGGAAATAATATGATAGGCATTTGGAAACTCTTTAACTCTTCCCTCTATAGTGGAAGTGCAAATTGCCTATATGCAAATGTGTTTCACTCTAAATTTCAACACCAAGTAATTCTTGTGAGTTATTAGGTTCCCTTGTGGATCATTTTAATTACCAAAATATGAGCCAGTTTAATTGGAATTATGGGTAGTTTAAATAAATACTGATCTAAACTGTTTGAAGAGACATTTTGAAAATTCTATTTTTAGAACAGTAGCAGTGTTGACAATTATTGCAGATGAAAAAATTACCCATGATGCACAAAGAGGAATTTTTTTTAACCCAACATAATTATTTTTTTATTATTTATATCTCTCCTGCTTCAAAATTGCTGCCTGCTTTATAATTCTGTAATGCAACACATTCATCTCGATGTTTAGTGAGGATGCCGGGGGTACAATCTGAATGACAAAAGAGTTTGGATTCAGATCAGAGGCCAAGTTACTTCGCATTTGATCTGAATCCAAACTGTTTCAAAAGGTCCAGAAATGTCACTTCCTGTAATGCAGGGCAGGTGCATTATGGGAGCAAACCTAGGTAAAGCCTTGAGAGAGTGCAGGTTTGGGTGCATTTGATACTTGATTGACAGCTTGGAATGTAGGATAGCGAAATCTGACACATCTGATATAGAGTAACCTTCTGAAGACAAAACACCGAATTACCGAAGATCTGTAGCCCACAGAACTCTGTAAATCCACTTTTTATAAAATTAAAATTTGATGTTATTAATGACCAGTCTGTCAGATATATTAGATATATATCCAAGTTTTGGTATACTCTATGCACGTTATGGGTCAGCACTGTTTGCAAATGTGTTTTTGGTTTAATTCTGATAGGCAAAGGATATCCAGACTAGTCGCCCTTGAAATTAGTTCTTAATTATGTTCGGTGATTAAAATCCACATTTAATTTCAGGTTTAACTATGACCCAAGTCAAGATATAAAACCGAGATACTTTTTTGAGGTAATTTCAAGAATGCAATATAAACCGACTCTTGATAAAATTACACTAGTGAATTAAATGCATAAAATGAAAGCGGGTAGCTCTTTATATAGAACTGCACAGATTCTTCTATATCTCCCACTCCCCACAAAAGAAACTAATTCCCTTCAATTCCATGACTTCATCTACTTTAAAGTATTGTCGTCTGCATAGAGATGGTGTTATACAGACAGTGCCTTATTAATTCATACAGATAAAATATAACATCTAATTTTGCAAACAGTGTAGACCCAGATGAGATGCTGCATTGTCCCCACTTTCACGTGAATGCTAGACATATGTTTTCAAAAGATCCTGGTAAAACTTGAAGATTCTGTTAACTTCCTTTGTCTCTAGACTACGTGTCCAATTAAAAGTCAGAACAACCAGGTAAGTTGATCAGCTATAAACCTTGTCAATGGGAAGTGCCAAAGATATACAGTTTGCAGCAGCTCAGATCTCAATTCAGATATTATGAAGATATATATCCATACGGTTGAACCTCAATATCTCAAACTTACTTATCTCAATATCTCGAACAATTCATTCAAAATTACCCGAATTTCTACAGTTCAATTTCATTATTTGACGCACATTTTATGTCGAACATACCCACCAATTATTTCAAAGTTTAAACATGGCTAAGACACATTTTCACTTTGAAATGCAGACATGTTCAACTTCAGCTAATTTTGAGATCTCGAGGTTTGACTGTATCTGGATTCAGGTTGGTAAAAAATAGTTTTTGTATCTTTTGTAGATTCAAAGTGTTGTTCTTGATTGTGTCAAGCCTTTACCTCATGGCTTGTTGCTAGTGATTTAGACAAGTGGCTGCTTTAAGCAGGCTGAAGGGTAAAGCAGAATCTGTTTTACTGTCAGCTTACTTTAAGTCAGAATGTTGAAAAGGTTTCTCACAACTCCTTAACTCTCTCAACACTAAGTAACTCTTGTGAGTTATTAGATTCCCTTGTGGATCCTTTTAGTTTCCAAAACATGAACCAGTCTACTTGGAATTCTGAGTAGTTTGATTAATACAGCTCTAAATTAACAAACAGTGTAGACCCTGATCGTACCCAGCTCTAAATTAGCAAACAGTTTAGACCCTGATCAGAGGGCTCCTATAGGAGCCCTCTGATCTGGCTCAATCTGCACTGCTTTTGCAAATGTAATGAATATATTTTAAACAGGTCCATGGTGTTGAAAGAGTTAATGGAAAAGATGTCATAAAGTTATTGCATGAAGAGGAAAAATTCAATGCGAAAACAAGAGTGTACATCTTCTGTCTAATTATGGTCTACACTGGTTCCAAAAAAGCATCAATATATGATAATAGCAGAAGATTCTCTTGCTGAACAAGTTACTGTTCTTTAAACAAGGTGTCTTCTATAATAAAATAAGAGGCAATTTTAACTCATTGACCCTTAATGCCACATATATTTACAAATAGTTCACATGTGAGGAGTACACTTGTCATACACACAGACAGTGCACACCCTGATCAAAGGGCTCTTGTAGAAACCCTCTTATTTAAAGGGTCTCCACCGTTTGTCATTGTGCAATATATTGTTAAAACAACTTTAAATAGTGAAAAATTGACTATCTAGACTAAATTGTATACTGGAATTGTCCATTTGAAGTTTCAGGGGGTTAACCCATTACCCCATAAATACACCTTTTTATGCCTTTAATTTATTTTTCCACTGAGGAAAAAAGTTATACATTAATGAATATGTATAATAAGAACTATTTTCTATATTCTAGCAGATGATAGCTTAAAGCAGGCTGAAAGTAAAGCAGAATGTGCCTTTAGACGCATTCTGCTTAACTTTCAACCTACTTTAAGTGGTCACCTTTCTTCAAAATTAGAATAAGGCTATGGGGCTATGGGTCAATGAGTTGATGAGATCTCTCAGCATTATAGGGTTTATCACATCATCTGAAGCTCTGAAAAGATGGACCCCTATAATATCAAATGGATAAATCCAGTACCTATTTTAGTCAAATCCATTTTTGACTATCTAAAGTTGTTTTTGTCAATATATTGCAATACAAATGTACTGGTATTACATCCTTCAGGAGCCCTCTGATCTGGGTCTTCACCATTTGCATATGACAAGTGTAGTCTTCGCATGTACAGTGTTTGCACAGGACACACACATATATGCATGATTAGGACTGAAGGGAGTAGGGACATTAAGGTTTGAAAGCTTACCTTCAATCTTGTCCTTGGCATGGTTACGGGCCGCGCCATTAGAGGAGTCAGTGGTGTGGGCCTCGGTGACATGGTGACCAGTGTGGCGCTGCTTCTGCCCACGATACTCCTCAGGTGATGACATCGTCATCTATCTCCACTCACATAATCCTCACATCTGAAATAGATCAAGTAAAACAATGATTACATCAAAATCACATAAAATCACAAATCCTCAACTCTCATATCACCACTCATATGACTTTAACCCATTACCCATAAATACCCCTTTTTACGCCATATTTTATTCTTTCACTGCAGACAAGAATTCCAATTTATAGAGTCATGAATATGTATCATAAGAAATATATTCTATATTTTAACAGAAAGTGGCTTAAAGCAGGCTGAAAGTAAAGCAGAAGGTGCCTTAAGGCGCGTTCTGCTTTACTTTCAACCTGCTTTAAGTGGTCACCTGTCTCCAAAACTAGATACAGGCTATGGGGGAATGGGTAAATACATCTTAAATATAATCTAGCACAATGTTGATATAATAAACAGTGAAACGTCTCTAAACCAAACACTTATTAAACAATATTTTTGTCTCTTAACTAGTTGATAACAAGACATTAGTGTTAGCTTGATGCAGGATAAAAGTCCTTTGCAGTTCTACTTTCTTATCCAAAGAATGTCTGGTTTAGAGAGGTTTTCTCATAAAAATTATGTCACATGCACAAAACCTTCATATCTCAAATCACCATTCACATAATCCTCAAATCACCACTCACAAAATCCTCAAATCTCAAATTACCACTCTAATAATCCTTACATCTCAAATTACCACTCACAAAATCTTCATATCTCAAATCACCTTGTAAAATCCTCACATCTCTAATCAACCCTGCCATAATCTTCATAATCTCAAATCACAATTTACAAAATCTTCACAATTCAAATCACCACTCACATTATCCTCAAATCACCACTCACAAAATCCTCAAATCTCAAATCACTCACAAAATCTTCATATCTCAAATCACCCCTGACTTAATCCTTCTCATATCAAAATTTAAAATATCTTCACATCTCAAATCCCCACTCACAAAATCCTCACATCTCAAATCCCCACTCACAAAATGTTCACATCTTTAAAAGAAAATGCCACACAGTGTTTATATCCCTGTAAAGGATATTTAAATCTAAAATTTTCTGCTGACATAATCCTAATACATCAACTTACTCCTCAAATCTGGAAACGTAATGTATAAAAAATTATATATATGCTTGAATAGTCTTCAGAAATCTCTATTCACGTATCAACATCTGTACACAGATATTGTAACACAATATTTTAATATGCTCCTAAAAAGTCTTCAAATCTGACTTCTCCACTCAAATAATACCCAAACAAATATGGTAACAGATATTGCAACATAATATATATAAATTTCTACATAACCTTTCACCCTTACTATTAGGGAAAGGAGTCTACACTGTTTGCCATAGTTTTAAATATTATTGGCACAAAGCCCTCAGGGGTGAATGTAAACTTATTACCATTTAGACAAATGGGTGACTCCATTAAATTTGGAAAGTGTACATTCAAAATCAGCCTTAGTAACATCAATCAACCAATCAAACAGAAGACGTACTACTCCTACATTTTGACGGAATGTATTCCAATGATGACCCCCTATAAATCTTTCATAACATTGCCATCTTTTATTCTAAGTCTCATCTTATGGACAAACATACGCTCATATAAGTTACTCATGGCCATGTGAATATGGGAAGAGAGGGGTTGGGAAGAGAGGGGGTTTTCACACGGTCTTAGAGAGGCTGAAACCTTTTCATGTAAAGAAGTGATCAATGTTATCTAACTTCGCCTACTTTTAACAAGTCAAATGCAAGCACAATAAGCACGGTGGTTTACAGTGACATAACAACAGGACCCTATGGTATGAAAAAGCATTCTTCTGAATACAATAGGATTAAAGCTTTCAACACATCACTTAGGTCAAAATTTTAAAACATTGAAATGGTGAAAAGGATTTTGCGAGGCAATACAATAATGTGGTCTGATATAAACCACAGAGCTCCACATACAGGCAGAAGACACTATTCCTTATCATTTAAAAGAAAATAAATGCAAACACAATGCCAAAAATGTAGAAAATGCCAAGTTTTTTAAAACATTGACGTTTTTTAAACTGAGAGGCAAAAGGATCTTGAGCATGATCCAAAACTTAGGGTTTTGAAAGTCTTAGGACGATAAACTCCATAGTTTTAACTCGCGTTAGTTCAAACATACCATAATTTCACTATGAAATATCATATTTCAAAGTGAAAAAAAAACTGTGAAAAGAATTTTAGAATATTCATGAAATTGTTAAACGGTCACTTGTTCTAGAATTACTTTACAAATTCTACAAAAGAAGTTCTAAAACTTTTGTAATTCTAAAACAATGGTTCTAAAACCATCAAATTCTAGAATGTTTGCAGAATATTCATGAATGGCTGCTTCTAGAACTGTCCATGAATATTCAAGAAATTATTCTGGAATAGTTCTAAAATAGTTCAATACCTTCCCACAGGGGATGGCTTAGCCACAATTTAACTTTGAAATAAGGATATATGTTAAATACTTCTACTTATTGAAATTCATTGTATGAAATACTGGTATGATCGGTTTAAGAAAGTTCGAACTAACAAGTTTTAACGACTGTATTTAAAATACTTAATTACCTTACAGTAGGGAATATGTTAGTTTTTGCCAATATACATGTTTATGCGAAAAGATGCATGTCCGTTGCAGTTTGTAGCCTGATCAGATGCAGATTAACTCTGCATCTGATCAGGCTCCAAACTAAACTGAGAGACAAATGTTTTGGAGCTTGATCAGACACTAGTTATGCATTAGTAGGCAGAAACAGCTGAAGTAACAAGAGCCCCATGGGGCATATTCGCTCACCTGAGAATAATTGGAAAAATAGAGATATTGATTTATGTCCAGGACTGACCTAGATATGCAACAGACCGGAACAATTTGAACAAAATATGTAAAGTATATTTAAAAGTGTCACCATACAGAATATAAAAGCTCTAGCCATATTAGAGTCAGAGAAGAAGACGTTTGAAATTTTCTCTATATAACTCTATGTAAAACAGTGACCCCCGGGGTGGGCCAATTTTGACCCTAGGGGCATAATTCGAACAAACTAAATAGAGGACCTGTATGCGATGATATGTGCCATATATCTAAGCTCTGGCCCTTGTAGTTTTAGACAAGAAGATTTGTTAAGTTTTCATTGTAAAAAATCTATTTTTAGCTCCTGTGACCTAGTTATGCAACGGACCAGAACCATTTGTACAATTTTGGTATAGGACATCTAGAAGTGTCACTATGCCAAATATCAAAGCTCTGGCCATATTAGTTTCAGAGAAGAAGACGTATGAAAAATTCACTATATAACTCTTTGTAAAACCGTGACCCCTGGGGCGGGGCCAATTTTTATCCCAGGGGCATAATTTGAACAAATTTGATAGAGGACCTGTAGGCAATTCTATGTGCCAAATATCTAAGCTCTGGCCCTTGTAGTTTCAGACAAGAAGATTTTTTAAGTTTTCATTGAAAAAATCTATTTTTAGCTCCTGTGACCTAGTTATGCAACGGACCACAACCATTTGAACAATTTTGGTAAAGGACATCTAGAAGTGTCACCATGCCAAATATCAAAGCTCTGGCCACATTGGTTTCAGAGAAGAAGACGTTTGAAGATTTCATTATTTTTTCACTTTGGTTGCCATGGCAACCAGAGTTCTGCATTGTTTTTAATTCTTTGAACAAATTTGAAAGAGCTTGACCCAAGGAACATTTCTGTAAAGTTTGGTTGAAATCTGTTCAGCGGTATAGGAGGAGATGTCATTTGAAGCAATTGTTAACGACGACGGACGACGGACGACGCACGACGCACAACGCACGACGACGGACGCCGGACACAGGGCCATCCCAATAGCTCACCTTGAGCCTTTGGCTCAGGTGAGCTAAAAATCAGGTTAGCAATAGCAACGTCATCAATGGCCAGCTTGGAAAAGTTATGGAAAAACAACATTAGCTTCCAAACTAAGTACAAGCTGTACAAATCCCTAGTGCTATCCACCCTCCTATATGGATGCGAATCATGGACGCTACTTGCAGACACAGAGCGAAGGATCCAGGCATTTGAAATGAAGTGCATGTGGAAGTTGCTCCGAATCTCTTACCTCGACATAAAAACCAACGAGTTTGTGACCCAACAAAAATAAATGTGAATACTAGTATTGACTTAATTATTGACTTACTTTTTATCTTTTCTTTATTTTTATCTTTTTTAATTGGCTTTGTTTTTATTCAATTTCCAAATTAAATTGTATAATTATATTAACTCTTTCCTCCCTGAAACTTTAAATGGACAATTCCAGTTTCCATTTTAGTGAAGTCCATTTCTAACTTTGAAGGGTTGTTTTTGTCAATGTTTGGCATCATGACAAACAGTGAAGACCCTGATCAGAGGGCTCCTTTCGGATCCCTCTGATCTTGGTCTTCACTGTTTGCACAGGACAAGTGTACAATTCACATGTTCACTGTTTGAAAAGGACGCCTATATGCGGGACTAGGGTTCAAAGGGTTAATATTGACTCCAGAAATGAAACAGACAATTATAAGTCAATACCTTTATTGCTGACAATATTTCTTTTTTAAATAATAAAAGGAATGAAGCATTAGGTATGCCAATTTGTTTTAAACATGCAATTATTTTCATCATAAAAAATAATTTGTTTGGCAAACTAGACTCAAATTTTGGCCAAAATAACAAAGCCAAATGGAATGCCAAAATCACTCATGGAAAAGTTACATTTGGATCACAGTATATATCACGTTTATTTGAGATACTTTCCAAAATATTAGTGTTTGACAAAACTGAAATTCCAAACTGTATCAAAAACAATTTTTGTTGTTTTGAGTTTAGCTCTTAAATGTGGTTATGCATATTAACTGCCAAGTAATATTATTGTCTACAGGACTATATGCAAAATATTACTAAGTTCATGCACAACCTGCCGTAATTCCAGGGCTCTAGATAAGGGGAGTATTTCAAAAACTAAAACCTTTAGTTCTGCTTTAAACCCTATGGTGTGACACCTCATTAGAATCGTCTCTTTGAGACGATTCTAATGAGTAGTCACACCATATGATTTGGTGCTGTATGAGTGAGAACATGTTGGATTTGTTCAGATTACTCCCTCTTATCTTGAGCCCTGCGTAATTCTTTGAAAAATTGAAGCATATCAAAATCTTGATGATAAGAACATCTGTGGTTATGTAAAAACATCCCGGAAAATAATCAGGTTGTAGCTTGAAAACTGTAGGAGAATTTAACTGAGAAACCAATTATTTTTATGTACTGTATTATAGATGGAAGGACAGACAGAAGAATGGGTGGAGGAAAGATCAATTGAACTGACAGACAGGGATAAAACAGTATAACCCCCCAAACTAATTGTCACCAAGGCATAAAAAGTTAGACTATGGTTTGACAATGAGAAACAGTGAATAAATTAAAAACTTGACATCCATGGAGTTATCGTAAATCTAATGATGACATGGCAGTGGCGGAATTGCTCGTGATATATATTATTACAAGCAATACCATAAAAATCCTAAATATCGGGACATCCTGTAGAACTTAAGTCATTATCCTAAATATAGAACCAATTGCTTTTATCACACAGTAATTTGTCGAATAGGATCCTAATCAGTCTGCTCTTGAGGAAGCATCTGATTGAGGGTCTACACTGTTTGATCAGGCCTGTCTGTCCCTATACTTAGGGTCATTACCACCGGTACCTGAGACCTTGCTTTTGATCCTTCATTGTGGCATGACAGAAATCATGTTTACATGGTCATAACTTCTAACTAAACTTTTAAGGTTTAAAAAAAAACATCTTCAAATCTGGGCAAATCTGTGAGAACCACGGCCCTGATACTGCCTTAGCTAATTTACATATTTGCACAACCATTACTCAACCACTTAAAAAGTCAATCCACCCCAGCAGCCCCTAATCTGATCCCTTGCTATTATTCCTAATCGAAAGGCTTCACCTTTCAACTACAAGACCGACCAGACACTTTTTGAAGGGTTAATGTTTGTTAGTTCCTGTTTGAATTGCATAAAAACTACTTGATCGCAGTGCATTCTTGTCAGATTCGATTTCCCCATACAATGACTCCTGGGTCCTCCTTAACAACCCCTTTTTTGGTTGAACAATAAGTCCTGGGCCCTCCTTAACCCTTCGCCTGCTACATTATCATCTGCTTAAAATCATTGTCTGCTGTATTTTTCTCAAAATGAAATTTTAAGTATTTTGACTGAAGAAACATTGAAATGAATGTCAAACAGTTTTGATCCTGATCAAATACATCAAGCTGCTCGACAGCTGATCAGAATCCAAACTCTTTACAGAACCCAGTCAAACAATGATTAACAGGGGAATGGTTAACAACACCCTTTTTATCAGCTACTTTTCTGAATTACCAAACAAGCAAATGTGAAAAATAACCTATTAAAAGCCTCCCATTTAAAAAATTCAAAAGGATCTCAACTCTTAAGCCGGGGCCATGTGGGGCTAATTTGCACCCTCACATTTTTCTGATTTGCCTCCGTGACAATTGGTACCAGTGACTGAGGGGCTACTTGACAGTCAAACTACCTGTCTAACTTGTATTTTTCTTTGCATGCTGGGTAAAAAGAAGTTCTGCAACAATTGTCATCTGCTATTGTTCTAAAGTTAGAATTGTCAAAATCTCTACAGGGTCAAAGTGTCAAACAGTTTGGATCCTGATGAGATGCTACTTTACAGGGCTGCCATAAGTTGACATGAAAAATCCTAAGATTTCCAAATTTGCATTTTTCAAGTGCGAATTTACGAAGCGTACCTTTACCCCATAATCTGTTTCTAGTTTTGATGACACATGACTACTTAAAGCAGGCTGGAAGTAAAGCAGAATGCGCCTTATGGCGCATTCTGCTTTACTTTCAGCCTGCTTTAAGCTACCATGTTCTAGAAAAAAATCCGAAGATTTTGGAAAAATCCGGAGAAATGGCAGCCCTGACTTTATATGAAGTCTCATCAGGATATCAAACTGTTTCAACAGATAGTCACAAATCCCCCGCTAGCATGCAAAAAGTTAAAAGTTAACTACAATTCAATAAATATATAGCGCTGAAGGAGTCTTTAATACAAGTCATTGCTTAATGCAGGATCAAAATAATGCAGAAAGCTCCTGCATTAAGTAGTCAGCTGTCTTTTAGGATCACTTCAATGAGCAATACAATACCTGTCAATACTTTATGACCGATGTTGACCTCTCTGGCCAAGGCTTATTGCATTTAACCAAAGCATCACTCCCCCTGATGACCAATCCTTTCCCTTTTTATTCCAACCACAAAAATGCTGGCAGTTGCAATCCATCAACAGGACTCTGTGATGGCAAAACATGTAGACTATGCTAACCCATTGAAGATGTAAATACACAGCCTATCATGGTCTGGTTTGATTTGTTTTTTAACGTCCTATTCTGCCATCTATGGGCTAATTGGACGCCCCAGTGAGAGAGGTGTGGATACAGAGAACCCGGGCACTATACCTTACTCTTATTATTGACAGAGTTCTCTGGTTCTTTTAGATACACAGTGTAAAGCACTTATATATCAGACCTCGGTTTATAAAGTCTCATCAAAAAGACTTGATTTCAGCAGGGGATCAAACTCAAACCCCCTGGTATTGTAGTCTAGAGCAGTACCACTTGACCACATCAGATGGTCATGGTTTATGATGTAAATTTCTCTGTAAATGGTGTTTAAGAAATGTGGCTATTTATAACAGATTGATACTCTTCTTTAGGACCTTTCTACTTGACTTTCATTAACTGTCTGTCTTCAATACTGGAAACAAGCTATTGGGGAAGAGAGTTGACCCATTACCCCATAGCCTGTTTCAAGATTTAACATAAGTGACCACTAAAGCAGGTTGAAAGAAAAGCAGAATGTGCTTTATGAAACATTCTGCTTTAATTTCAGCCTGCTGTAAACTACCATCTACTAGAATACATGGATATAGATAATAGTTCTTATGGTACGTATTCATGACTGTATAAAGTAGAACTGTTTTCTCAAGTGGAGGAATAAATTAAAGGCTTAAAATTTGTATTTAGTGGGTAATGCGTTAAGTTGATACTCAACACAAATTTGCCATACAGTTAAATAGTCCACTCAAAGCCATAAATTAATGCACTCTCCTCTGCCTTGCGGTCTTCAGGTCAACTTCAGCTCACTTTCGTTGAGACGTCAACTACCTCTGTCCTGCATTAAGCAGCCACTATATATCAATGCTTGTTCACTGTAATACGGTTGTTCTATAAGTATGCCTGTCTTTGCCTGTGTTTTACGGTTTAATTAGTGTGCTGTTAATCAAGGCTGACATTAAGTGTGCCCAGAGCAGGCCATAACTTCTAACCATAAACCATGCAACAGGAAAACTTACAGACCAAAAAACATCTCAACTCTTTCCATGCTAGCCTCTGAATCATAATTATCTGTGAAAACAGTTTGGATCCTGATGAGACGCCGCGTAACGCGGCGTCTCATCAGGATCCAAACTGTTTGACAATGTTACTCTATTTTAAAAAGAAATTTTGAAAAATCTATTTTTAGAACAGTAGCAGACAACAATTATTGTTGCAGACAAAAAAATTACCCAGCATGCCAAGAGTTAAGGACTCCAGCAACACCTGTCTATATTCATAGCATATACTTCAGCAACAATACTTAGAGTAATGTTTTCTCTCATAAAAACAAGCTTAAGTTACCAGTAGTTGGCAATGAATATGCTTAATATGACACTTATTTTGTTGGCTCAACTTTTTACAGTAAAGAAACAGGGAAGAAGAAATTGAATGATATATGTTTTTACATTAAGCTGTTAATGTTTTTTTCAGTAAAAGACAACATAAAACTATTTTTTAGACCATGAACATACAGTCAATATTGTATTAACCAATTATGCCATAGTCTGTTTATAGTTTTGAAAACAGGTTACCACTTAACTGACAGACATGGTCCAGTGGTATATAGCACACTTGGCTGCGGTACAAGGGGTCTAGAGTTCAATCCCCCATCAGACAAAGTCCTTCAGATGACACTTTATAAACGGAGTACAAATGTATCAGTGCTTTACTCTGGGCATCAAAAGAACCAAAGAACTCTGTCGATAATAATAGTAGGGCATCGTGCCTGGGTTTTCTGTATCTGCTCCCCTCTCTCTTGGGTGTCCAGAGATGGTAAAAACGGCGGTAAACAAACAAACCAGGTTACCACTTAAAGCAGGTTGAATGTAAAGCAAAATGCTCCTTAAGGATAATTCTGCCTTACATTCATTCTGCTTAAATAAGCGCTGATCTGGAAAAATACGGGAAATGTCTCTTATATTTTATGTTCAGAACTAACCGTGTAATGATCTGTTTATTACATTTGTGAAACAAAATTATTTGGTTGCACTTCATCAGCAGTACATTTATTTTCTAAGGTTCTTACTAAGGAATTTGATAGGTTTAACTCCAAAAAAGCGTGCTATTATATAGATGAAGTCAGTGACGTCACATCCAGATATATGTTGTTATTACTATTTTCGTTTATACGTTTCATTTGAATAGAAATGTAAAACCTTATTTAAATCTTCACTCCAGCTAAAAGATAGACAATTATAGAAGTATGATCAGCAAGCAACTAGCTGTCGCATACTCTCCAACACTTTGATTGCAACGAATATTTCAAATAACTGTCGTCACTGTGGGATTCAGTTGCTATAGATTTAGAGCATTTTACCATAGCAGCGGGCATATTTTCTATATGCCCGCAGCTAAATGTTATTGGCCTGCTACGACAATGTTACTAATAAGAAAAAAAATAGTAACAAATTGAATATAATAATCTTAAATATAAACCGGCAATTTTTCAAATTTTAAAAGAGGAAATTCCCATATGAAAAATCCAGCGCAGAAGGGGAAAAAACAAATTCTGTTTTTACTCATGAGACAGGGACAGATCTGTCTGCAGGGCTCCATAAATTGATAAAAAAAATCCTAAGATTTCAAAATTTTCAACTTCTTCAAGCGTGATCTTCCGAATTATACCTTTTACCCATAGTCTGTTTTTAGTTTTTTAAGACACGTGATGCTTAAATCAGGTTGAAAGTAAGGCGCATTCTGCTTTAATTTCAGCCTGCTTTAAGCTACTATGTACTGGAAAAAAAATCCGAAGATATAGGAAATATCCGGAGAAATGGCAGCCCTGTGTTTCACACTGAATCACCCTGGATACAGAACACAATGTCTCTTTCCCTTAACCCCATAGAAGTGCCTTTTAGCACATTTAATTTATTCCTCCACTCTAGAAAATAGTTCCAATTTATACAGTCATGAACATGTACCATAAGAACTTTTTTCTAAATCCTAGCTGATGGTACCTAAAGCAGGTTGAAAGTAAAGCAGAATGCACCTTTACTTTCAACCTATTTTAAGTGATTTCCTGTCTTCAAAACTAAAAACAGGCAATCAGGTAAAAGGTTAATTAACCCTTTACCATATATAGGTTTTGAAGACATTGTGACTTGATTTGAACAAGCGTTTTTACGCATTTATTTCATTTCTCCACTGAAGAAAATAGTTCCATTTTATACAGTAATGAATATGCATCATAAGAAATATTTCCCATATCCTAGCGGGTGTATATTAGCTTAAGCAGGCTAGAATTAATTATGCTGCATTCTGCTTTACTTTCAACCTTCTTTATGCAGGGGTGTAAATTTTTTTTCAAAAGCTGCTCGCCCTGCAGGACTAGTAACCATTGAAATCCACTCACCCTTCTGCAACTTTTACTCGCCCTTGAATTTTCGTATATAATTCATATGTACTAAAACTTTCACAATTTTCTTATTTATTTATCTAACCCCCAAAATATCAATTTATAGGAACATACTGTTTAACTCTTTCAACACTTTAGTAATTTGTGGGTCTTGTCATTGTCTCAACACCCCTACTTTACTCCGAAGAACGACTGTAAGATAGTTTTGTTAGTTTGTTTACATTTTGACATGTAGTGGGAAAACTAACGATGCTTCCGGTTTTTTCGGCATGTAAAATTTTGACTCGTTCAAATTAGGTACAAAATCGTCGAAGCTTTATATTAAGAAATGATCACAGTTTGACAGATTATTGAGCAAAAAAACACGTTATAACACTGTGATGCATACTTTAATTTCATAATTCGAATAAATATTTGAACCATTACTGGAAATTTTTAACACAAATAAACCTTTTTGGGCCGATACTTTCGTACTTTGAGGACCGAATAAAGAGAAAACAAGTAGGTGCCCGTGAATCGGAACGCCTCTAACTTCTCCGTTGATAATAGTGAAATGTACGACATTGTAGAAAATTGACACTCGCGGAGAATTTCAGCCGTTTTAATTTGCTATTTAATTACATTACGCAAAGTAAGTAGTTAGTAAAATACCAGACCAAAAGATCCACTCGCCCTGAAGGTTGAGCATACATTTGAAAGCACTCGCCCGACTTCAAAACCTACTCGCATTGGCGAGCGGGTGAGTGGAATTTTACACCCCTGTTATGGGGTCATCTGTCTTCAAAACTAGAAACAGGCTATGGAGCAAAGGGTTAAACTAAATCTGTTGTACTAGAATATTGGAAATATTTTTTAAGGTGTATAATATCCTAGCTGTAAAGGAATAAATCAAAGGCGTAAAAAGGCATATTTATTCAGTAATGGGTTACTTCTTGCCTCCACAACCAATAGTGCTAATCATCTATTTCCAACCAATACAGTATTCAACACCATCTGAGTAAAATAAACTGTTAACCATAATGTCCCCATAGCTTGTTTTCAGTACTGAAGACAGATAGATGCTTAACCCATTACCCCATAAATACGCCTTTTTACTCCTTTAATTTATTCCTCCCCTGAAGAAAATATTTCCATTTCTTACAGTCATGAATAAGTATGATAAGAAATACCTTCTATATCATAGCAGATGGTAGCTTAAAACAGGCTGAAAGTAAAGCAGATTGTTACTTTCAACCTGTTTTAAGTGGTCACAGGTCTTCAAAAGTATAAACAGCTGGGATAATGGGTTAAAGCAAGTAAAGCAAAATGCTCATCAGGGAGGATTCTGCTTTTCTTTCAGCCTGCTTTAACCAGTAGCCTGTTTCTAGTTTTGAAGACACCAGGAGAACAGGTTGAAAGTAAAAGCAGAATGTGCCTAAAATGAAGCGTAGTCATGCAGCTATTCTATCAGCTTGCATTATGCTTCCATCTGCTAGGATACAGAAAATATTTTCTTATTGTGCATATTCATGGCTGCATGAAAAGGAACTATTTTCTTGAGTGGAGAAATAAATTAATGGTGTGAAAAGACGTATCTATGAGGTAAAAGGTTAAAATGCATCTAATATATTGGGACCAAAAATTATGTTGGGTTTTCAGAAGTCCTGTTTTCAGAGGTTGTATACACAGCACTGTAACTGATCGAAGCAAGGTCAAAGTCAAGATATCATTTTCTAAACCCAACTTCAAGGTTTACTGATAACTGAAAAAAAACTGGGATTTTATCATCATTTTAAAAAATAAACCTGAAAAAAATGGTACATATCCATGAGAAAAAACATGTTCCATAAATCTTCATGAAATATAAACAGTAAGAAATTCTGTCAGATTGTAACCATGGTAACCGCAACTTGATATATTTAGAACTTGCATACTTGAACAATTTTTTCCATGAAGAAAAGATATGATTTTTTGTTAAATAAAGAAAGATGGTTTTTTTCTTAAACTTTACTGCTTAAACAGGCAACTGCTTTAAACTGGCATAAAGCTGAAATCATTCATAGAGAGCTTTCTGCTTTAATCACAGAATGCTTTAACCTATTACTCCATAAATTTGCCTTTTTACGCATTTAATTTATTCCTTCATTAAAGAAAATGTTTCTAATTATATACAATAATGAATATGTATCATAAGAAATATTTTTATATCTCTTTGCAGAATAATAGCTTTTGACTTTTGAATACTAGAATGGAACGATTAAGACACATTCTGCTTTACTTTCAGCCTGCTTTATTAGGTACCATCATTCTGATAGGATAAAGAAAATATTCTTATGGTGCATATTCATGACTGTATAAATAAGAACAATTTTCTTAAGGGAAAAAATAAATTGTTGTAAAAAGGTATACAGTAAAACCTCTCTATTACGATCACTAAATTGTGTTATTTGTTAGGTGTTAAAGGAAGGTGACTGCATAAAGCAAGGTGACAGTAAAACAGACAGCTCCTAAAGGAGCTGTCTGTTTTACTGTCACCATGCTTTAAGCTGTCACCTGTATCTCATAAAATCAATTAGCCTTTGTTTTGGAGGTCGTCATAGAGAGGTTTTACTGTATTTATAGGGTAATGGGTTAAAAATGTGTACATCTGCAGTTGGCTTCAAACACCTGGGATAACGAAAGACATTTCAAGTTACCAACACTTTACATACAGTCCTACCAATAATAGCGGACTGTTGCAAAGTTTACACTACTTGTGAAGTCTTAGAAAACAGGTGACAGCTTAATAAAGTATGCACATAATGTACTATTATTCAAGCTTTGTGCATTACCTTTTTGCTACATTAATCTGTAACTTAGGTTTGAAGAGATCGCAGTGTTTCTTCATTGAAGTACAGGTTTAGCCCGGTCTGACTGCACATAGTTTATGGCTTATAAGTACCCATAAATAAGTCCAATTGCCTGTAATAAGTCCAGAGAAAGACAGACAGCAATTTCTTATTGCTCATTTTCAATTACGTGTTCCCCAAAAAAATATTTAATTAACCCATTACTCCTTAAATATGCTTTTAATTTACACCTTTGACTAGCTATTCCTCTACAGTTAGAATATAGTTCCACTATTAATTACACAGTTATAGATATGAATATGCACCATAAAATCTATTTTCTAGATCTTAGCAGATAAGCTTAAAGCCTGCTTAAAGAAAAGCATCATGCTTCTTAAGGAGCATTCTGCTATACTTTTAGTCTGCTCTAAGCAATGACCTGTTTTCAATACTGCAAAATAAAAACTAGGGGGAGGGGGTGATTAATTGGCATGAGCCTGAAACTATTATATGTCCCCTTAGCATACAGAATTCAGACTAATGAAGTCTTTCCTATAAAATGTGCTTGAATCCTTTAGAAGATTTTACTCTCTCTCAGCTTTATAACCCTTTACACTATAGTCTATTTCGAGTTCTGATTCGGCAGGTGACCAGGTAAAGCAGGTTATACAGTAAAACCTTAAGGTGCATTCTTTTTTGCTTTTAACTTGATTTAAGCAGTCTTCTGCATGAAACATTTGATCATCTTCTTTGATTTCAGCCAAAGCAGCAAGTACAAATTAAATAACCTATGAATTTGTGGTCATTATGATAATTTTTAAAGGGGTCAATTCACCAAGAAATCTTCCTGGAAGATTGAGCTGCAATCTCACTGTGAGGCTTGGTTGAACTGAGCCTCGACCTAAAAGTCCAAGAAACGACCGAGAGCATTGAAAGAGCAAGCAAATTCTCGAAAATGACGCATTGGTCAAGGGACAATCGAGATTATAGTCTTCTAGAGCAAGAACTGAATGTGCACATGGTCGTGCTGCTGGACACGTCCTTGATACTTGCTCGATCTGTGCCATCTAGCTTTGCTCTTTTGCAATCAAGTGTCGCTCTGTGTGACCTGTCCAAGACCTTCACTAGACCCATAAGTCCCCTTATCTTTCCATTGAATCGACAGGATTATGATAAGTGAGTAAAGGTGCGAACTAAGTGCGCTTCTAAGCTTCAGTGTAATCCTCGCTTAAGCTTCTACCTTAATTTTTGGGGGTATATTTCATTCTCCTCTTCAGTTGGTTAGTAGTCTTGCTGCAGTTTCAGGACATGCTGCTGCAATAAGATAGCATAATGCCGACCTTTTGGGACCATGCTGTCCCAACTGAGGTTGGTAAAATAAGAGTTGTCAGAGAGACAACAAAGCTCGCCACCGGCACCTTTAGAAACTTAAAAGCACACTCAAGGTCACAGAGGTCAACCTTTTTGCCTGCATGGAAAGGTCTTGTCCATATACACTGGCAAATCAAATATGAAAATAACACCTCAAGGGACATAGGAATTATAAGCATTTTTGAAACCTAAACGCAGATTTCGAAACCTGAAACCTTTCGCGACCTTAGATCAAGGTCAAGGACGCTGGGCTAATTTTTTTGCATGCATTGAAAGGTCTTGTCCACATACACATGCATGCCAAATATTGAAATTTTGAGAAACTTAAACGCAGACTTTGAAACCTAAACACGGGTCCTAAGTTCAAGGTCAAGGTCAGAGGGCTCAAACATTTTGCATGCAAGGAAAGATCTTGTCCATATACACAAGCAAACTGAATATGAAAGGAATATTTCAATGGACATAGGAGTAATAAAAATTTTGAGAAACCAAAACACAGATTTTGAAAACTAAACATGGGCCCTTAGTTCAAGGTCAAGGTCACAGGGGTCTAAATTTTGCTGTGCCTGGAAAGGCCTTGTCCATATACACACTTAAACCAACTATGAAAGCAATACCTCAAGGGACATAGAAGTAAAAGGCATTTTTCAAAACCTAAACACAGGCCATAAGTTCAAGGTCAAGGTCACAAGGGTCCAAATTTATCTGTGCATGGAAAGGTCTTGTCCATATACACACACATACCAACAATGAAAGCAATACCTCAAAGGATATAGAAGTTAAAGGCATTTTTCGAAACCTAAACGCAGATTTCGAAACCTAAACACAGGCCCTAAGTTCAAGGTCAAGGTCACAGGGGTCTAAATGTTTCTGTGCATGTAAAGGTCTTGTCCATATACACATACATACCAACTATGAAAGCAATACCTCAAGGGCCATAGAAGTTAAAGGCATTTTTCTAAACCTAAACACAGATTTCGAAACCTAAACGCAGGCCCTAAGTTCAAGGTCAAGGTCACAGGGGTCTAAATTTTGCTGTGCCTGGAAAGGCCTTGTCCATATACACACTTAAACCAACTATGAAAGCAATACCTCAAGGGACATAGAAGTAAAAGGCATTTTTCAAAACCTAAACACAGGCCCTAAGTTCAAGGTCAAGGTCACAAGGGTCCAAATTTATCTGTGCATGGAAAGGTCTTGTCCATATACACACACATACCAACTATGAAAGCAATACCTCAAAGGATATAGAAGTTAAAGGCATTTTTCGAAACCTAAACACAGATTTCGAAACCTAAACACAGGCCCTAAGTTCAAGGTCAAGGGGTCTTAATTTTTCTGTGCATGTAAAGGTCTTGCATACCAACTATGAAAGCAATACCTCAAGGGCCATAGAAGTTAAAGGCATTTTTCTAAACCTAAACACAGATTTCGAAACCTAAACGCAGGCCCTTAGTTCAAGGTCAAGGTCACAGGGGTCCAAATTTTTCTGTGCACGGAAAGGTCTTGTCCATATACACACACATACCAACTATGAAAGCAATACCTCAAGGGACATAGAAGTTAAAGGCATTTTTTGAAACCTAAACGCAGATTTCGAAACCGAAACGCAGGCCCTAAGTTCAAGGTCAAGGTCACAGGAGTCTAAATTTTTCTGAGCATGGAAAGGTCTTGTCTATATACACACACATACCAACTATGGAAGCAATATCTCAAAGGATATAGAAGTTAAAGGCATTTTTAGAAACCTAAACGCAGATTGCGAAACCTAAACACAGTCCCTAAGTTCAAGGTCAAGGTCACAGGGGTCTAAATTTTTCTGTGCTTGTAAAGGTCTTGTCCATATACACATACATACCAACTATGAAAGCAATACCTCAAAGGACATAGAAGTTAAAGGCATTTTTCTAAACGTAAACACAGATTTCGAAACCTAAACGCAGGTCCTAAGTTCAAGGTCAAGGTCACAGGGGTCTAAATTTTTCTTTGCATGTAAAGGTTTTGTCCATATACACATACATACCAAATATGAAAGCAATACCTCAAAGGATATAGAAGTTAAAGGCATTTTTCTAAACGTAAACGCAGATTTCGAAACCTAAACACAGGCCCTAAGTTCAAGGGTCTAAATTTGTCTGTGCTTGTAAAGGTCTTGTCCATATACACATACATACCAACTATGAAAGCAATACCTCAAAGGATATAGAAGTTAAAGGCATTTTTCTAAACGTAAACACAGATTTCGAAACCTAAACACAGGCCCTAAGTTCAAGGTCAAGGTCACAGGGGTCTAAATTTTTCTGTGCTTGTAAAGGTCTTGTCCATATACACATACATACCAACTATGAAAGCAATACCTCAAAGGATATAGAAGTTAAAGGCATTTTTCTAAACCTAAACACAGATTTCGAAACCTAAACGCAGGCCCTAAGTTGAAGGTCACAGGGGGTCCAAATTTTTCTGTGCATGGAAAGGTCTTGTCCTGTACACATACATACCAACTATGGAAGCAATACCTCAAGGGACATAGAAGTTAAAGGCATTTTTCGAAACCACAACGCAGGCCCTAAGTTCAAGGTCAAGGTCACAGGGGTCTAAATTTTTCTGAGCATGGAAAGGTCTTGTCTATATACACACACACACCAAATATGGAAGCAATACCTTAAGGGATATAGAAGTTAAAGGCATTTTTCAAAACCTAAACGCAGATTTCGAAACCTAAACGCAGGCCCTAAGTTCAAGGTCAATGTCACAGGTGTCAAACTTTTTCTGTGCATGGGAAGGTCTTGTCCATATACACACACATACCAACTATGAAAGCAATACCTCAAGGGACATAGAAGTTAAAGACATTTTCTTAAAATTGTTTACGCCGTTCACAACGACGCCGACAACGACGACTACACCGGGGGTATTGCAATAGCTCGTCATGTACTACGTACAGGCGAGCTAAAAACTTATGCTTGGTCACCTATCTCAGGGCCTTTCATTACCGTTTAAGTCGTTTGTGCGCAAATCCAAGCAACACTGACAAATTTGCACCCAGCGCGGGCAAGAATCTGTCAAGAAAAGAGTGTCAGAACAAAGCTAGACCATTTACCGTTAGTTCAAATTGATTGAGGGAACGTTGAAACTCATACGGAGCTACATCGGCCGAGAACAAGTCTTGGTCGGCCGAGATTGTGCGCTTGCAAGGAAAGATCGCTGCAATGTCTCAGATTAGTCAAACAAAACGAACCTTAGTCGCATTAAGATCGCTTCAGATCGAGCGGATACACAGATAGAGCGTTTAAAGAGTGTGTGTAGAGTATATAGGAAGCAGATAGAGCGTTTACATGGTGTGTCATACGAGCCAACATAGAACATAGAGCGTACATAGAAAATTATGGGGTAGGTCGCACAGTTTTTGACCGCGACTAAGGAAAACAGAGCCGGGCGTGGTCGCATGTGATTTTCCAGGTTGTACTTGGCAAAATGACTCCATACAGCAGATGTCTACTTAAAACAAGGTGAAAGTAAAACTGTTACACTCCAACCTTGCTTTAAGCAGTCACCTATCTAAATTTATGCAATCAATTAGCCTTCATTTTAGTGGTTGTTATAGAGTGGTTTTACTGTATGATCATATAAGGATGATAATACGACAATCAGACAATCAGTTCTGGAGCTTGTCTTTAACTCTTTCGACACAAAGTAACTCTTGTGGATTATTAGGTTCACTTGTGGATCTTTTTAGTAACCAAAACCTGAACCTGTCTACTTGTAATTCTGGGTAGTTTAATAAATATTGGTCTAAATGAGCAAACAGTGAAGACCAAGATCAGAGGGCTCCTAAAGGAGCCCCCTGATCTGCGTCTACACTGTTTGTAAATGTAATGAGTACGCTTTAACAGGTCCATGGTGTTGAAAGAGTCAATGCCATCATCAAGCATGTTTCTTTGTGGTCATAACAGTCAGATTTAATTGCATTGCACAAGTGCATTTGAAATGTTCTTAAGATGTTCGTCCCATAAATTAAAATTAAAATTACATATTTCTGGACCCCTGCAGTCATTAAATTATCTTAACCCCTTAAATGCCTTATCCCCAGTACTCTCATATCTGCCAACAATTTTGATCCTGATCAAATTCAAAGTAACTCATTATCTGATCAGGATCCATACAGCTTGCTTTTCATATTGATATTTCTTCTTATTAACTGCCTAAAACTTGAAATGGGAAAAGTTAAACCAGACAGCAGTTATTAAGCAGACCATCATCTTGGCAGTGAAGAGGTTATGGAAGCAAAAACACAATAACAGCCTGCAGATCTGAACATTATTATAGGATAATAGTCAGAAGTAGGAGTGAGACATGTAAATGCCCTAAACCCTTCTCCTGATATTGGCATATACCACAGTTATGCATTTTGAAAAAAAGTGCAGACCCTGATCAGACAGCTCCTAAAATATGAGACATGACTATGCATGTACTATTTTCTGGGTAAAAATTTCCTTATCTTATTAGCTAACATAGTTCACATGATTAGATGTTCATTGAGGCCGGAGTTTTACATATGAATATTCAGCAGGAGAATGCTTAATTCAACTTTCCTTGCTACAAGACTGCCATTTGATATTTTATCAAAATCAGTTTTTGAAAATAAACAAAATCTTTAAAAAATATGAGTGCCAACCTTGAATTGATTTTAGAATTTCAGAAACCAACATTTAGAAGCAGATGACATTTATTCAAAGTTACACATCATGTAATCCAAAAATATATATTCTGAAAAAAACAAAAAACTCTTTGCATTCTGCTTTACTTTCAATCTGCTTTAAACAACAATCAGGAAATTCACTGGTAATGAGTTATGTGTTTCAAATTCAGGACTTTACAGGTACATTTCTAAAGATGTAAAAACGAAGTATTTATAAGCGTGATGAAAGTAAAGCAAAAAGTTCCTCATTGGGCTAACCTTTCATGTTGCTTTAAACATCCAAAGCATGTTTTTAGTTTTCATAGCTGGGTCTACTCAAGACTATCCCCTGCGAAACCAAGTTCTTGATTTTAAGAACTGTTCTTGAACAGTTCAAGAACATCAAGAACTGTTCTTGAACTGTTCTTAACTAAAAATGTACTGTGTTCTTGAACTTCAGTTCTTGAAACTGTTCTTGAACTATTTAAGAACAGGTCAAGAACTGCTTAAGTTCTCAAACTGTTCTTGAAAAGTTCAAGAACAGTTTCAAGAGCAGTTCAAGAACAAAAGTGTTCTTAAAATGTTCTTAATGTGTTCTTGACAAGATTTAAGAACGTTTTAAGGACAGTTCAAGAACAGATGTGTTCCTGAAATGCTCTTAATGTGTTCTTGACAAGATTTAAGAACATTTTAAGAACAGTTCAAGAACAGATGTGTTCTTAAAATGCTCTTAATGTGTTCTTGATTATATTAAAGAACATTTTAAGAACAGTTCAAGAACAGACAAAGGGGAATAACTCAAAACATGTTGATGTCAATTAATAACCCTTTTAATGGCACTTTCTCTCATCAAACTCTGTTCATATATGAAATTTCATTCCATTAGCATCAGTAGAACTTTAGTTATCTGCAGGCTAAGAACAAATGACAAAGGCAAATAACTCCCTCAATATTGATACAAGAGTTATGACCCTTGCAAATGGCACTTCCTCTGATTAAGTTCTTTCCAAACATGAAATTTCATTTCCCTAGCATCAGCCAACAATTGGAGATATCTTCTGGACAAAAAGTGTGACAGACAGACTATCTGTAATATATGTGCTAAAATTGTAAGTTTCACAAAACAGTGAATATTATAGACACCCAGGACACCTGATATATCCACAGTCATGAAGGTCACAGATTTAAAGTTTTCTGTTTATCTATACTTTAAAATGTGAATATGGCAAAAATTAAAGACTCCAAACCAGTTCAAACTCCTGAAAACAGGTTTATGGTAAGTTACATAACTTACATTTATACATTTTTATCATGAGCATAATATATTTTTGATATTTACGTGACACAACTAAAAGCATGTGGTACCCCACCCACTAGTAGTTTACTATGACACAAGTATTATTACACATGATTTGTATGCCTTTGCAAGCAAAGTACTAATGCCAGTTTAGAAAACTGTTAAAAGTATTTCTGTTATTGGAGTTTATTAGTTTTTAACTTGACTTTGTATTAATTTGGAAATATGATGTTAAGGAACGTTGAAGGATAATATGTTCTTGAACATTTCAAGAAATGTTCTTGAACATGTTCTTGAACATTTCAAGAACTATGTTCTTGAACATTTCAAGAACTGTGCTTAAACAGTTCTTGAACGTTAAATGAGACAATGTTCTTGAATTCCTCATGTTCAAGAACAGTTCTTGAACCGAATGAATCAAGAACTGTTCTTGAACTGTTCATGAACAAACAGTTCTTGAACTGTTCATGAACAAATAGTTCTTGAACTGTTCTTAAACAAATGGTTCTTGAACTGTTCTTGAACAAAAAGTTCTTAAAATTTTGTCTCATTTAACGTTCAAGAACAGTTCCTGAACTGTTTAAGCACAGTTCAAGAACAATTCTTTAACATAATTCCAGAACAGTTCAGGAACATTTCTTGAACTGTTCTTGAAATTTTCGCACGGGATATATATGAAATGGAACCCTCATCTTCAGCCAAGACTTATTAACCCATTTGTACTTAGTGTCCCATAAAAGAGAAATAGGTAAACACAGTGGAGACTCTGTTCTGAGTCTACACTGTTTACTGATAGGAGTTTCAATATAAAACAAAATGAAATGAAGACAAACTGGTGAGGCACCCATTAGAAAAAACTAATCAAATATAATATAATATAAGCATGGAAGAATCCACTGGGTGCAAATGGGTTAATTTACTTTACTTACCTACCTAAAAGAGCAAGAAATCCTACAAACTATAGCATGTTCCCTCCAACATTTGTTCAATCTGGACTTGTTCATAACGGTTGCAGTCAGTTTTTTTCTCCCATTTCCCCCTAGGGCTGATATTTTATCACACATTAAGACCTCCTGTACAAACTTTACATTATTCTACAGATGTAGCCCTACAGTTAACAAGTTCATAGACAGATGGATGTTTGATGCAAGACAAAAGGAATGCAGAAAGCTTCTCATGGAGCTTTCTGCAATACTTTCCTTTTGCATTCAGACAAGAAGATTTTTGAAAAGTTTAATTAGCTCTATTTCAGCAAAATGGTAACGGAAATCTAGAAGTGTCACCATACCAAATCTCAAAAGACTATGGTTTCAGACAAGAAGGTTTTTGAACTTTCACTATATATAATTCTATGTAAAACTGTGATCCCTGGGACTTGGCCAATTTTGATCCCCATGGGGCAAAATTTGAACAATCTTGATAGAGGACCAGTCTGTAGATGATGCTATGTACCAAATATCTAAGCTCTGGTCTTTGTAGTTTTTGACAAGAAGATTGTTTAAGATTTCCTTAATTTTTCACTTCAGTTGCCATGGCAACCAGAATCCTACATTGTTTTTAATTCTTTGAACACATTTGCAAGAGCTTGACCCAAGGGACATTCCTGTAAAGTTTTGTTGATATCTGTCTACGAGAAGTATACGAGAAGATGTCATTTGAAAAAATTGTTAACCACTACACACAATGGACATAGGGCCATCAAAATGTGTATCTATGGAGTAATGGGTTAAACACAGTCATTTTATATAATAATGCAACATTATATTGATATGTGTTTGCAATAATACCTATAGAAGAAAGGGTTAAGAATAATTACTGTTTAAAGTGAACTGAATTTTTTTAAAAAGACAAACTTGTTTAGTAGGGAAGGATTAATCCAAACTTTGAGCAAATCTTACAGTACACATACTTGACTTCAGCAAATAGCTTAATAGGATACAAATCACCGCCCTATCTCCTTATATAGACTGCTGAAATACAACTTTCACCTGAGTTTATCTGTCATATCTTTATAACAAATTATGATTTCCTATGAAAATACAGCAACACATATATACAGCAGCCATTCAATAAATAAGTATAAAGATCTCCATAGATAGACTGCTGCATATTGTTTAATGCAGAAAAAGATAAATGCAGAAAGATCCTGAATGAGTGACATTCTGCAGCAAACCTTTATGAAACAGGTTTTACCATAATAAAACGATATTATTTCAAAGCAGGCAAAACATATAGTGGATTTTGATTTAAATTATATTTTTTCCCATCTATAGACTTTAGATAAATATATAGCCAAATTAAAGTTTGAATTTTAAAACACTGGTACACTCAGAATTTGAAACAGTAAAATCTATGAAAAGTAATCATTCAAAAAGGATGTCAAAACAGTCTGGAAGACAGAAGTTGACAGATTAACTCTTTGCATGCTGGGTATTTTTATTTGTCTGCAACAATAACTTTTTGTCATCTTCTATTGTTCTGAAATTAGTTTTTTCAAAATTTCTTATCAAAACAAGGTCAGTGTCAAAAGTTTGGATCCTGATGAGACAACACATTATGCGGCGTCTCGTCAGGATCTTAACTGTTTGCACAGATAATCAACACCCCCACACTAGCATGCAAAGAGTTAATGCATGTCTACACCAACTTCGAAATGCACATCTTGTTATTATAGTGTCTCTGTTGCTAGCCTATAGAAACAAGCTGACTTTTTCTTGTATTAAGTTACCATCTGTATTAACTCTTTCCCCCATAGAAGCACCTTTTAGCGCCTTTAATTTATTCCTCCACTGAAGAAAATAGTTTTAATTTTATAATACAGTCATGAACACGTTCAAAAGGAAATAGTTTATATCCTAGAATATTGTAGCTTAAAGCAGGCTGAAAGTAAAGCCTTAAAAGCAGAATGCGCCTTATGACGCATTCTGCTTTACCTTCAACCTACTTTAAGAGATCACCTGTCTTCAAAACTAGAAACAGGCTATGTAGTAAAGGGTTAAAGACTAATCCAATCATATTCTATTGACCCAAGTTTGACTTCACTCAAATATCAACGTCATAAAAATTGTCATTAACAAAATTTAACCACAAAATATTTTTAAAACTGCTTCATCATATGATTATCAGATCTGTAGTACATATGAGTACATTTAAAAGTGTCTTAAATCTAATTGCACGCTAGCAGTGGAACCAGTAAACTTTGCAAACAGTTTGACTCTGATGAGACGCCGCTTAATGCTGCATCTCATCATGATCCAAACAGTTTGACACTCTGACTCTGCAACTTTTGGAAAGATATTTAGAAAATCTGATTTTTAGAACAGGTGCAGACGACAATTTTCACAGACAAAAAAAAATACCCAGCATGCAACGAGTTAACATTTTAACACTAAGTAAAACTGCCATCTGCAACAGTTGTTCTCTGCTATTGTTTTGATATCAAAATATTCTATTATTTCTTTTCAAATTTGATCAGAGAACCAAGCAGTTTGGATCCTGATGAGATGCTAAATTACTCAGAATCTCATCTAGATCCAAACTGTTTGCAAAGATAATCACAATATTGCTGTTAGCATGCAAATAGTTAAACATCCACTAAGAAAATTCTTGATATCTGATGTGGATCCAGACTCTTTACAAATGCAATTCAAGTCCATATTTAACACTCCAAAAGTAGCCCTCTGATCTGGATTTACACCGTCATACTCTTAACCAATTCCCCCATAAATATGCCTTTTTATGCCTCTTATGTATTCCTCCACTGAAGAAAATAGTTCAAATTTATATAGTCATGAACATGCTACGCTGTACATAAGAAATATTTTTTACATTCTAGCAGATGGTAACTTAAAGCAGGCTGAAAGTATAGCAGACCAATGCACCTTAAAGCGCATTTTGCTTTACTTTCAACCTGCTTTATGCGATCACATAATTATCCTCAAAATAAGAAATGGCTATGTGGTAATGGGTTAATATATTTGGCTGACAAATTCCTGATGTTCAATATGAATGGATCATTTGAAAATTCAGCATAGGAAGCGGATTACAAGTTGAGCAAACATGCACAACGTAAACAAGCATTTTCAGATCAGAAGCTTTGTTGAGAGCAATATCAGTCTTGGTGTAAAAAACTTGGCATTCATTCAAATAGCAGGGTCACCTTGTGTTTAATTTACATCCAACACTAAAACAGTTTCTATTTCAAAGGTGTTTTTTTCAAAGCGTATCTAATTTCCAATAATGCAGTTTGCTCCACGTGTTATAATGTACAGTGGAGAAGACGTTATTCTTTCCCGTTTTAATGCAAACAAAACAAAAACGCATTGCAACCAAATATAGAAAATGACAACTTGTTGACAATTCTGACTATTCATTTTAATCTGAGTGGCAAAATTAGTTTGGTGCCCGGCATCTGATCTACAATCAAACTTGTTTTCAGTTAGTCAAGACGCAGAGAGATCTTGAAAGACAGGTGACACGCTAAATGCAGAATAAAAGTAATGCAGTAAGCTCCAAAAGTGAACTTTCTGCATTACATGTACTTTTTTTCTGCATTAAATCAGTCCTTTCTTAGTGGCTATTCATGGATGTGATTGCTGGCTTTCAACCTTTAAAATGTGGAAAACTTATTCTCTATTCCTTGGCAAACAGTTTGGATCCTGATCAAATGATTAACCTCTGCATAATATGGTCAGGAATCATACTGTCAGCTGTCCATGGGATCATATATCCCTAAACAGAGTTAAGAAATGTCAATTTTAGAATTTAAGCAGACAAAATTTTGAACAGACAGTATATTTATCTAGCACTGAAAGGGTTTAAAACAATCTGCAGTTTCAACTTTCTTTCAAATGAATTGTATATCTCTTGCTCCAAGGTGTGCGCTCCTTTATACCTCACGAAAACAGAACAGAACCTATCAATTTAGCAATAAAAATTCGCTGACCCATAAAAGGAAGGTCCGAACACAGCCCTTAATAAATCATAAACTCACTTTGATCACCTGAAAAGGCAATCAGAGGGGCAAAGCCCAGACTTCCTACAAACCCCTCAGAAACACAAAACCCCTAATTACATCCCCTAAATGCCCATTCAGTAGAGGAAACTTTTGTTCAAAAACTTCAATTTCTGTCACAAATTTCGAGCGAAAAAAGCTTGTTGTTGTTGAAATTAAACTTTCAACATCCTTCCCAGGGTATTAGATGTCCTTTGAAAATACAACCAGACTTTTATCAATAATTGAAATTATAGATTAGAACTCTGCAAACCTTGACCTCGTTTCCTCCTCCAGAGAAGAAACATTCAAAGATAAACAACATATCTTTAAACCATTACTCCTTATATACTTATTTTAACACCTTTAATTTATTCCTCTACTGGAGGAAATAGTTCCAATTTATATAATCATGAAATATGCACATGTAATAAGAATATCTTCTTTATCCTAGAAGGTGCATTCTGCTTTACTTTCAACTTGCTTTAAGCGGTCCACCTGTCTTTAACCCATTAGCCCATAAATACGCCTTTTTATGCCTCTATTTTATTCATCCACTGAAGAAAGTAGTTCCAATTTATACTACTACAAATAAGAATCATAAGAATTTGTTTCTATATTCAAGCAGATAATAGCTTAAAGCAGGCTGAAAGTAAAGCACCTTATATTGTCAACCTGCTTTAGGTGATCATCTTTCTTTAAAACTACAAACAGGCTATGGGGTAATGGGTTAAACTACAAACAGGCTATATATTATAGAGTAAAGGGTGGTCATCTGTGATCAATGGTCATCTGTCTTCAAAATAGGAAACATGCTATGAAGTAAAGAGTAAAGTACAGTTACTGTAAGTCATAATCTCCAGACAAGGAAAGTATTTCAAATTCTAAAATCTTTATTTCTGCACAAAACTCTTTATGACTACTGACTAGAAACTTTTCTTTGACGAAATTTCCTGATGAAGGTCTGAAAAAACCCAAAACCGGCAGAAACAACAAATAAATTGTAAAACCAATATCTGCTTATTGTTACTTACATCTATACCTAGCCATTTCTGAAGAGATGATTGAAATTATAGTAGTCACAACATAGGACTTGGTGATGAAAATGCTGAAAATTATTAGTTTACTCACTCATATCTCTTATTTACCAAAACATTCTCTGGTTTGAGACTCATGTATAAAACTGAATTGTTTCAGCACTAGCAGTAACTGGGAGCCAACCCAAAGGATATGAAAGTTAATGGAGTATCACACTACAAAGAGTGAGTTGGACAACTTAGTCGAAGATATTGAAACAGGTTGTCAATAGCAACAAAAATGTAATAAAATGACGATTAGTATAAGAAACTAGACATTCTAGCATTTTTTACGCCAATAGCATGCCCATAACTTAATTTCTAATATGTATTTAGGCTTTGCCTATGGACGGGAAAAAACAAAATTATACTAATGAAAACGGAATAGATCTATCACCAATGTGTATCAGTTCGTTGTGTATTCCAGATCACACTCGAGGCTACGCCTCTCGTGACTGAGATCTGGATTACACAACCGACTCGAACTTTTATTTTATACCTAAATTGTTTGGGACAAGATCTATAATTATGTTGTTAAACCAAATAATCAAATAGATCTATAAGCACCCATGTATACAATGTTAAAAGTTAAAACTCCTCCGTACACCTATAATGCAATCTGAAACTATTTTTGGAAGTCATATGACCACCAATAATGACGTCATTATTTATATTGATGGTGTATTGGTAATCCGTTATTTTTATCGGTTCGATTGAGAAGTAGATTTTTGTAAATAACATTCATTTAAGCGTTTAAGGGTATGGATTGAACTGTTTGAAGCTTTGTCCTTTGGAGAAAATCATTTCAAGTGAGTGTTGGGGGTTATTCATGCTTAAAATGATTTAAAAATAGCACCGAAATCGGGAATTCCGAAACGTCACGCACAACTCTTCTTAAAAGCCGTGACGTCATCATCCAAGATGTCAGCCCCCATGTTTTGTAGTTGCCTAGTGTTGAGGAAATTATTCACGCGCAAATCAAACACTTTTCAAAGTCTTTCAGTGATTGAATAAAATTGGAATACCTTTGATTTTATCATGCATTACTTAAGAAAGGAAAAAAGGCAAGCCTTTTTTCCGTATTAACCTTTAGAAGTGCAGATTCAGACATATAAATCACTTGTGAACCAGTCTGACAGGAAGGTGCATAAAAAGGCAGACTGGTCCACCAGTCATGTTATGAGGAAGATTGATAGAGACAGGAACAAGCATGTGTTGGTTGTCTTTCATCAGCCAACATGTCAGATGGAATTATCAATAGACATAATACCAAAATATATATGTGATAACAATTTGACTTCACCTAAATCATTTCTCCTCAAGTTTAACCCTTTCCTCTATATCAGCACCAGTAGACGGCTGCCATTTCTCCAGATTTTTCACAATTCTTCTGATTTTCCTGAATTTCTCCAGACCTACGGATTTTTTCCCGAATTCTGCTCTTCAAAAGTAACTTTTAAAATTTTGAATTTCATGCATTTTTCTTATACTTAGAAAACATTGATATCCTGTCAAACAGTTAAGAACAAGATCAGACACTGCATAATGCAGCATCTGACCTGGATCCACACTGCTTGCATAATTATGTTAGTGTTATAGAGCATGGCAGCAAAAGGGTTCAAGGTACAATTCCTAAAATCACGCATGAAGATTTGGAAATGAAGATTTGCTACCCATTCCTCCACAATCATAATGCCTATCTCTACTACCCATTCCTCCACAATTATAATGCCTATCTCTACTAACCATTCCTCCACAATCATAATGCCTATCTCTACTACCCATTCCTCCACAATCATAATGCCTATCTCTACTAACCATTCCTCCACAATAATAATGCCTATCTCTACTACCCATTCCTCCACAATCATAATGCCTATCTCTACTACCCATTCCTCCACAATCATAATGCCTATCTCTACTACCCATTCCTCCACAATCATAATGCCTATCTCTACTACCCATTCCTCCACAATCATAATGCCTATCTCTACTACCCATTCCTCCACAATCATAATGCCTATCTCTACTACCCATTCCTCCACAATCATAATGCCTATCTCTACTACCCATTCCTCCACAATCATAATGCCTATCTCTACTACCCATTCCTCCACAATCATAATGCCTATCTCTACTACCCATTCCTCCACAATCATAATGCCTATCTCTACTACCCATTCCTCCACAATCATAATGCCTATCTCTACTACCCATTCCTCCACAATCATAATGCCTATCTCTACTACCCATTCCTCCACAATCATAATGCCTATCTCTACTACCCATTCCTCTACAATTATAATGCCTATCTCTACTAACCATTCCTCCACAATTATAATGCCTATCTCTACTACCCATTCCTCCACAATCATAATGCCTATCTCTACTACCCATTCCTCCACAATTATAATGCCTATCTCTACTACCCATTCCTCCACAATTATAATGCCTATCTCTACTAACCATTCCTCCACAATTATAATGCCCATCTCTACTAACCATTCCTCCACAATCATAATGCCCATCTCTACTAACCATTCCTCCACAATCATAATGCCCATCTCTACTACCCATTCCTCCACAATCATAATGCCTATCTCTACTACCCATTCCTCCACAATCATAATGCCTATCTCTACTACCCATTCCTCCACAATCATAATGCCTATCTCTACTACCCATTCCTCCACAATTATAATGCCTATCTCTACTAACCATTCCTCCACAATTATAATGCCTATCTCTACTAACCATTCCTCCACAATTATAATGCCTATCTCTACTAACCATTCCTCCACAATTATAATGCCTATCTCTACTAACCATTCCTCCACAATCATAATGCCCATCTCTACTAACCATTCCTCCACAATCATAATGCCTATCTCTACTAACCATTCCTCCACAATTATAATGCCTATGTCTTCTCTATAGGTATGCATATGTACAATCCATAATGACATATAATATTACTTTATTTATAATATATAATGGAACCTAATTGGATACTTGTAATCTTGTTTCCTCTATAAACACATGTTTCCATCATTCAAAATGCGAAGATGTAGTGTAACAGAAAATACTTTTTTCACTACACATGCAGATTTTGCGACTAAAACGCAAACATTTGGAACACACACTAAAACTTGTGTAAGGCAGACGCTCAAAAATGAATTGAAAAACAGCCATTTTTTAATAGTGCAGCATGATGTGGGATAAAAGTAATGCAGAAAGCTCCTTAATAGGACCTCTCTGCATTTCCTTTGTCCTGTATTATTAACTTGTAATCTGTCTTTAGCAATCATCATGTTTTTTATTGAGAGGCCACTGAATACAGGTTTTATTGTATACACAGACTATACCAAGATTCTTAGGTTAATGTCTACCTAGTTCTTAATTTGCTAAATTACCAAATTTTTAGCCCCTGCTCAAAGAAACGCATAACATTATCCAGCGAAAAACACATTTAGAAAATTCGTTTATCCATTTATTACCACGACGATAAGCCCCATTGGCTCAAATGCATTAAAAGAACATTCTGATAATATATAAAATCATGGAAAAACATTTTAATGGCCTCAAATTACCATCTCCTTTGCTCTATCCATTTGAAAAAAATCAAGTCTTATGACATTAAGAAATGATTTCCTGTAATTCTGTATTCTCAGAAAAGAGACCAAGGTTGGCAAACAGTTATGATCCTGATTGGATGCTGAGTTACTTGACATGTGATCAGGATCCAAACTGTTTGCATAGCTCTGTGGAACTTATTTCAAACAGACAAAGGGTTAAAGTCCCTATAACCCTTCACTAAATGATAGCTCACCCCCATTTTCTCTCTGCCTAATAACCACAAGTATGAGTCATATGGGGCAGAAAAATGTCAGACCATTTTACAAAGGCAATATATTTTTTTGGAGGGTACTTTAACCTGCTTCTAAATTTTCTGTTCATTTTTTATTAAAAACATTTTCAATACACTTACATTAAGTAGATTCAAATATGAGCAAAACAGATTAATAATTTTTTTAATATAACTTGCTCAGTATCTGATTTGGATCTTGAGGTAACGTCAATTTAAATAGATTTGTCATTAACTTGTGTTTGTGGGGATGTCTTTTGGTAGGTATGAAGGGAGAGCCTCTTATGACAGCTGTTTCCCAGCCGTGTGCTCTGGTGGTCATAATGGGAACCAGGGATACCTTAACACTCCCTCCCATTTCCTTACAATGACTAGAAACGTTGTCTGCTTACAAAGCATCTTCTGCTCAGAAAATTAAAGTCCCTGTAATATATTATTCTTTTAACAAAATCTGTGTAAAGTTTTGAAGCATCTGAATACTGATCAGATAATGGGTCCCTAAGATCTGGATTAGAACACTAAAAGTAAATATAAATTACGGAATGATAAGCAACTCAATCAGCGAAAAAAACTTGTCATTTCAGGTCAAGCGTGAAACTCAGCATGCCACAAAGTAGGAACTGTTAGTACAACCTGTTACTGCCCATCCTTCAACACTGAAACCCTTCTCATATTCAACAAGTTTTCTTTTTCAAATATGTGCTTCACTTTCTTGAAAAGTGTTGCATTCTACATATTAAATTATCTGAAAGTGTCTTTTCTTTCCCCAAAAGATGAGATGATTTAACAAGTGCTATTATCACAATGTTTAACCCTTTACCTCATAGCCTGTTTCTAGTTTTGAAAAACAGGTGACCACTTAAAGCAGGTTGGAAGTAAAGCAGAATGTGCCTTAAGGCACATTCTGCTTTATTTCCAGCCTGCTTTAAGTTAAAATCTGCTAGGCTATATAAAATATTTGTAATGGTTATTGTTCATGAGGGTATAAACTGGAACTATTTTCTTCAGCGGAGGAATAAATTAAATACGCTAAAAGTCGCTTCTATGGGGGAAAGGGTTAATACAGGGTGTGGAGAAAGTCTTATTAGTATATATAGTCTTTATTTACAAATACATAATATGGTAGTCAACAAATACTCGGTGGGAGCAAATATCAGACACTCCTCTCTGGATAAGTAGCAAATCCGAATATGAGTATACATTTTAATAGACTGATCCTAGTTGGAGACATGTAACAGAGTCGAAGAAAAATTTGAATTTGTTGTGAAGCTGTTACTGAAAACACCAGCCCGTTGCCTATTTCAGGTGATTATTTTTTTAAATTCTATTATGGATATCGAACATTTAGTGATTTAAATAGGCAACACATTATGCAAGGATTGTCATTATAGTTAATTATGCACTAAAATCTGTCAGCTATCAGTCTAGAATATAGTGGTCAACTGCAACCTCCACCGTAAGCATTGACGGTAGTCTAGAAAAGGACTCTGAGGGCACAAAGAGTTAAGGAGCATTCTGCTTTACTATCAATCTCCTTTAAGTTATGCAGCCACCACATGGTGCGACTACTCAACAGAATCATAAGGTTTGTTGGAGGCATAAAGAAGAAAACGAAAAATAAGTCCTAATACCCACTCATATTTGGAGCCCTGCATATACAAAATTTGTGCCCACACCCAAAGATCAGGGCTCTAGATAAGACAGAGACACTCAACAAATCCAACATTTTTTCATTCATGTCGGTGCCAAATCCTATGGTGTTACTACTCATTAGGACAATTCTAATGAGTAGTAACACCAAAGGGTTTAATCAGAAATAAAGATTTTGGAGCACTCTTCTTATCTGAAATGCTCTTCTTATTCCTCTAGGTGCAGATGGAGATGGTCAGAGGTTCATGTGAGGTCATATTGCTGCAGAAGCCATGACTGGGAGAAGCCTGGGGGAGTTTAAAGAGGGCTGTTTGTAAGTCATACTGATAGAACTGTAACCCAATACATGGTGCTTCCTGTTCTCTGCTGGTATAGGGCACTGATTTACAGTAACAAGGTAAGACACTAATGGTGACACTGGCACTACATGGTGTCAACAGTTCAAATCTAGTTTATCTCTGAAACTTCAGAAATTTCAGTTAAAGCTAGTCCACTTTTTTTTTTACAATAAACCTATTTCCCTATAAATATGTCTTTTTATGCCTTTAACTAATTCCTCTACTGGAGAAAAGAATTCCAATTTATACTGTTACAAATAAGAATCATAAGAAATATTTTCTATATTCTAGCAGATAAAAGTTAAAGCAGGTTAAGGCACATTCTGCTTTACTTTCAACCTGCTTTTAATGGTAAATTATCTTCAAAACTAGAAATAGGCTATGAGGTAATGGGTTAAGGTTGTGTTTACATTATATTGTGATTGATAAACATTGCAGACCCTGATCAGAGGTCTCACAGAGTATAGGAAAAATCTACAACTCACAGGAACACTTTGTATAGCATGTGTAAACATATCATTAGTGTTCAATGGATAAAAAAAATAGCTGTTTACAACATACTGAAATCAAACCAATATGCTCCAGTTTTCTGTTTGACTTTCAGCCTACATTTTGAACCCATTACTCCATTATAAGATTGGTATTTTTACGCCTTTACTTGATTCCTCTATTAAAGAATAATAGTTCCACTTAATATAGTGATGAATATGCACCATTAGAAATATTTCCTTTATCCTAGTAGATGGTTGCTTACAGCAAGCTGAATGTAAAGCAGAATGCTCCTTACAAGCATGCTGCTTTACTTTCAGTATGCTTTAAGCAACCATCTATCTTCTTTACTAAAAACAATCTATTGGAGGAAAGATAGTTAATCATGCAAGCATGGGGAGGGAATATTTACAAATTAGCTCAAATTTACAATATTACCCAGTATTAAAGAACATAGCACTCGTCTTGTGAAAAGACTGGTATTGGGTGGCTTATACTAAAACCACAAAAAACAAAAAAGAACACTAATTGACAGCATAAAAGATGGGTGACAACTTAAAGCAATGTGAACATAAAACAGAAAGCTACTTTTTTACGTTCGCCTTGCATTCAGCTATAGCCTGCCTTAAACTCCTGATAATCAAAACAATTTAGATGTTGTAATAGAGAGGGTTTACTATAATTTGGTGTGCACCTAGCAGGCACTGGCAAGGGAAATTAGATCTGATTATCCTAATTTAAAAGATAAAACACAAAACATGCAATACCATGCCAGAATTACAATACACATTCTGCTCAACTTTCAACCTGCTTTAAGTGGACACCTGTCTTCAAATTAAGATACATGCTATGAGGTAAAGGGAAAATTAGATCTGGATCTAAACTTTTCACAGAATCTTCGATACAAGATTTAAATGTTGTTTGGGGTTACTGTAAATAAATAGTCTGTACAAAAAAAACACAAATTGACGAGACAATTGGACTTCTTCAGTAGCATAATTTGAACGATTTGCATGGGTCAAATGAAAAATGCTTCAGATCTTTAATGAAGAATGTTTCCCGAAAATGCCACAAAACAATAAAATATGTGTTGACTTGGCAATAAATTGACTTTACAATGCTTACCAAGTCTGCTTGGGTCAGTGAATATGGTTTCAACTAACCCTTTTTGTGTGGAACTTTGATATACCCATCTTTTGTCAAAAGTGTAGCTTGTAGACACATATCAAAGGGTTCCTGAATGAGCCCTCTGGACGGGGTCTGCACGGTTTGTCTTGCTTTAAAATGTTTTTATGACAAACCCCTCAGTAGTCAATATAAGCTAGGCATTTATAAGAAATCAAACGAGTTCATTTGAAAATTCAGGATAAAAAGGGTTAAAAATATCTAGCACAATCCAACTGGAGAACTTCCAACTGGAGGAAGAACAAATTGTTTGCTTAATTTTAACCCTTTACTCCACAACCTGTTTCTAGTTTTGAAGACATGTGACCAATAAAAGCAGACTGAAAGTAAAGCAGGATGTGCCTTAAGGCACAGTCTGCTTTACTTTAAGCCCGCTTTAAGCTACCATCTGCTAGAGAATAGAAAATATTTCTTGTGATAAATATTCATGACTGTATAAGAGGAAATATTTTGTTCAGTAGAGGAAAACTTTCAAGGTGGAAAAAGGTGTATCTATTTGGTAATGTTTTAATCAGTCATATTGTCTTTAGAGTCCTCCATGCATCCCAAGTTTATATCGAACACATTTTCGTGACATTTGCCATACAATGATGTCACTGATTTATCGATTTGAAGTCATCGGAATTCATCGTTACTTCCGACCTGGATTCATGTTCTTTCGTTTAGTGGTTCTCGACAAATCGGGCTGCCAGAATGAAACGATAGGACACGATTGACTATGATTCTTGAGGAGCCCTACTGGGAAATTCATAAAAGAAGTACGCGTGACGATAATCCCACTGCTTGAAACAGTGAAATTATCAAGTGATAATCCACTGCTATTTCCTAGTAATCCGCTGAAAAGCATAATTAAAGAAAAATATTTCTTAATATACATACTCATGTATAAATTTTCTTCAGTATAGAATTAATCAAATGCATAAAAAGGTGTATCTATGAAGTAAAGGGTTACCTTGTTACATCAAAGCAGAAGGCTGTTCCATATAGTAACTTCATTAACCATTTGAGTACTGCTCAAGTGTTGTATGCTGTAAGTCAGAAAACTATTTTATTTCCCATCTAATTTTGACAAAATACAATCCAATGTACAAACTGTTTGGATCTTGATCAAAGGCTGAGTTTGATTGACATTTGATATGAATGTAAACTATTTACAAATGACTAGAAAATATTTTTGTGCTCAAAGGTTAATAAATTTATGCTTATTATTTTAATAGGACCACCAAGCATAAAACAGTAAAACACAGTAAATTAAGCTTTGTTAAACAAATGGCCATTCAAAGAATTATAATTTATCCACAGACAGATACGAACATGGCACTTAAATAAAAGACAAAAGTAATGCAGAAAGCTCCAATAGGAAAAGGACCTTTCAAAATTGCTTTTATCCTACATTTAATTGTTATTTGTCTTAAAGTGAACACCATACTTCTGAATTTAACCGATTTTAACACTAATATTAACTTTCAACACCATGGACCTGTTTGAAATATGCTCTAACATTTGCAAACATTGTTGACCTAGATCAGAGGGCTCCTATAGGAATATAGGCTAATTTTGACCAGTAATTATCATATTACCCAGAATTCAAAGTAGACTGGTTTTGGTCACTTAAATGATCCACAAGGGAACCTAATAACCCACAAGAGTTACTTAGTGTTGAAAAGAGTTAAATACATACAGAGACCAGCAAAGGTTATCTTGCTTTAATCTAATGTGCTTAAAGTTAAGATTTAAGCAGCATGCAAAGAATTTAGTACATGTATTTGAAATATTCTCTTATGAGGAACAATGCCAAAGTCTGCAATACTTTGTTAACAAACAATTCCAAAGAAAACACCTAAGAATTGTTTCATATAATGACCTAGCTCAGAATTAAAAAATCCCAGTATGAACTTGGCTCACTGACAGCCCAAAGAAAAATACTCCAGATTGTTAAAAAATATCTCAAAACGTAAATTGATGGCAGATGGCTCCTATTTCCACGGTAACCTGATCAGATTTACTGCTGGCAGGACGCAAAATGTTTGCTTTTTTCCTGGCGCCCGGCAAACTCTCTTCAGTATGTATTTTATCTCATAAACTACAAATATATACTGAATTCTTTTTTACATAGAACAGAAGGCAGGATAAATATCCTTTTCATGTCTGAAAAATATTCTTTAACTCTTTGCAAGCTGGGTAATTTTTTTGTCTGCAACAATTTGTCGTCTGTTATTGTTCTAAAATATTAATTTTCAAAATTTCTTTTAATTTCAATGTCAGAATAGCAAACAGTTTGGATCCTGATCAGACGCCGCATTACGCGGCGTGTCATCTGGATCCAATCTGTTTGCAGACGTAACCACTATGGCAGGTATGTCGGGAGCTAGCGTGCAAAGAGTTAACTCATTTCCCCATAAATACACCTTTTTACACATCTAATCAATCTCTCCACTACAGAAAATAGTTCCAATTTAAACAGTCATAGACATACACCATAAGAAATATTATCTTTAATCTAGCAGATGATGGTTTAAAGAAGGTTGAAAGTAAAGACCAGTAGTTTTGGAGAAGAAGATTTTTCTAGTCTTGGTGCTTGGTTGCCATGGCAAACAGAAACATTACCCCACCCACTTTCTTTGAACAAAGAATGGTGCTTCTGATGAAGTTTGATTGAATTTCGGCCACTGGTTTGAAAGGAGATGTTCTTTAAAAAGTGTGAAAGGTTGAAGGACACCAGACAGTGGGCGATCCTTGAATAACATCTTGAGCCTTTGGGACAGGTGAGCTAAAAAGCATTGGTGTATTGAATGCTTATATAGTAATAGCAGGACAACTTAGGACTGAAGGCTAGCTAATAATTATTGGAACATATTGCACCTTAATTGTAACAAGTGATTACACACTAGATAGCAGGTTTAGATCAGGCTGCAGACATGATATGTGGCTCTCACTGCTACCTCAGGTGATAATGGACACAATGTCTCGGCCCCATGTCTGAAACAAACCAGGCTCATTCCACACACATTGCTCACATTCTGACCTCACTGGTTTCATTTTCTGATATCTGATTTCTTATCTTCTGTGTCTCCTACAATATACAGGTAATTTCCAGTAAAACCTCTCTTAACCAATAACCAAATGCTACACCTTTTATTCCTCCACTGAAGATAATAGCTAGGTCCACTTTATAAGTCATGAATATGCAAAATAAGAAATATTTTCTGTATCCTATCAGAATGGTAGCTTTAAAGCAGGTTGAAAAGAAAATAGAATGCTCCTAAAGGAGCATTCTGCTTTACTTTCAGTCTGCTTTAAGCAACCATCTGTCTTCAATACTGACAAGAGGGCCATGGCCCTTAATTCGCTCACCTGATGTCATTGTGCCTTAGCGTAATAGACAAGACAACATTTTAATATAGCTGTAAATGGAATTATCTTCCAGACAAAAAACCCATGACAAATTGGAATAACTTAAAAAAATATTGTTGGCAGAGTTATGGCCCTTATCCATGACACTTCTTCTTATCAAGCTACATGTATTTCCATATGATTATTTATTGCCCATTCTGCTTTACTTTCAACCTGCTTTAAGTTATCATCTACTAAGATATAGATACCATTTCTTATATCTTACATTTTTATGACTGTATAAAGTGGAATTATTCTCTTTAGAGGAGGAATAAATTAAATGCGTAAAAAGGCATATGTATGGGGTAATGGGTTATCATCAGTAGAACTGGAGTTATCTCAAAGACAAGAAAATATGACACTGGGAAATAACTCAAAAATGACATTGACCTTTGCAGAACATGACTTAAGTTATAAAGTTTCTAACTTTAACAAAGTTATGGCTAAGATTAAAGTTGTGGACTGACAGACAAACAAATTGACAAACAGACAAAAAAAAGCAGACAGACAAAAACAATATGCCCCCAACTGCAGGGGCATAAAAAATGTAGCGGACAACACCATATGCTGCTGTTTATTAAGTGAACCTCAGCTGACCTGAGTTCAGTTATGTAACTCTGCCAGTAGGAAATGTGGCTAGGGTCTAACTCTTATAATGCTGAATTGCTGTCTGCTATACATATATTGAATGTGAATTATGACCTAGATATTCAACCGACCAGAACCATTTGAACAAAATAGGTAAAGGACATTTAGAAGTGTTACCATGCCAAATATCAAAGCTCTGGTCATATCAGTGTCAGAGAAGAAGACATTTGAAATTTTCACTATATAACTCTATGTAAAACTGTGACCCCCGGGGCGGGGCCAATTTTGACCCCAGGGGCATAATTTGAACAAACTTGATAGAGGACCTGTAGGTGATGCTATGTGCCAAATATCTAAGCTCTGGCCCTTGTAGTTTTTTACAAGAAGATTTTTTAAGATTTCCTTATTTTTTCACTTTGGTTGCCATGGCAACCAGAGTTCTGCATTGTTTTTAATTCTTTGAACAAATCTGAAAGAGCTTGACCCAAGAAATATTTCTGTAAAGTTTGGTTGAAATCTGTTCAGCGGTATAGGAGGAGATGTCATTTGAAGTAATTGTTAACGACGACGGACGACGACGGACACAGGGCCATCCCAATAGCTCACCTTGAGCCAAGGTGAGCTAAAAACAAGATATATGGGGGAAAAGATCAAATGACCACTAAATATGGCTGGCATTTTATCAACATGCTTATAATGTTTAACTCATAATTTAAAAAATTATATTAAACCTCCTCCCCATTTTCTACTGTAATATTTTATTGGTTAGTAAAATAAGGACCCCCCCCCACCCCAGAAAAGACTGCATACTGAGTCTCAATTAACACACAGAATCTATAAGAGAACAGTACAGACCAAGATAAGCTCTTTTGGGAACTGTCTGATCAGGGTCTACACTCTTTTCAAACAGCACAAATCTAAGCTATCAGCAACAGATATAAGAGTTAAAGAAATGTACCATAATAGTTCAGATGATAAATATTGATAATGGGCGGAGTCTCATAATGAATATTCAGCAGGAAAAGGATTAAAACATAAGCGAGGGTACAGTCACAGGTCTGGCAGTAACTGTTTTACTCATAACAACCCTTCAAAGACTGTTGTAAATTACTTCAACTATTGTGTTCTCTCCAATCATCCCTATCTTTTAACATCCCTAAAATAAACTTCCCAGCTACCTTGTCTGCAAATTAAGTAATTACCGGTACCTGATCTACCCTTAACCTCAACTCTAAGCATGGTACCAGCCAAACAATATTAACCTCTACAAACAGTTTGGATCCTGATGAGACGCCGCGAAATGCGGCGTCTCATCAGGATCCAAACTGTTTGACACTCTGACCATGTTTTAAAAAGAAATTTAAATCATTCTATATTTAGAACAATAGCATATGACAACTGCTTCAGACGAAAACAACTATCAAGCATTCAAAGAGAGCTGAATCAATTCTGCCAAAATTGTCGTCTGCTCAAAATGTCTGCTTTCATTCTGAATTGGGCTCTTACTTCTCTATTATTTGCAGATACACCATTAGAGTTCAAACAGTTTGGATCCTGATCAGACATCAAATGAATCAGCATGTGATCAGGATCCAAACTGTTTGTTTGGAAAGGTGGCGGTATTTGTTTCCTGCACTAAAAGTGTGTTAACCTTTTCAATGCTGTACAATGTGCTATTGTATGCTTCAAATTGTTGTCTCCAAACTTTATCTAACTTTTGCTTTTATGTCACTTTGGTATAGAAATATAAATAATGTGTAGCAAACAACTAAGATACAGAATTATTGTACTGATGTTTTTTAAGTCACAAAATTTATAAGAAATTAAATTAAATTTATAGCAGAAAACAATTTTGAAGTGACGGATAATTTAGCAGAATTAATTTCAGAAAGAACCAACACTAGTTTTCACCCAAAATAACCTTTTCACATGCTAGCCATCATACATTTAAACCGTTATTGAATTACCACTCAAAATACAATGTATGGACATTTCTTAACCCATTACCCCATAAATACGTTCTTTACGCCTTTTATTTATTCCTCCACTGAAGAAAGCGATTCCATTTTATACAGTCATATATTTATATTAACCATAAGACATTTTTCTATATCATAGCAGATCAGAAGGCAGCTTAAAGCAGGCTGACAGTAAAGCAGAATGTGCCTGAAGGCACATTCTCCTTTACTTGCAACCTGCTTTAAGAATTCACCTATCTTCAAAACTAAAACCAGGCTATGGGGTAATGGGTTAAGACAGATTACTGCTTAATGCAAAACAGAAGTAAGTAGAAACAATTCTTTATACATCTCAAAGTTGATTTCTCCAATGTTCACTTGATACAAGTATATCAAGACAAAGAGATCATCCCTCATAGAACCAGTGCAGTTAGCAAAACAAATCTAAAACATACTGGATCCTTATCAATTTCCCAGAAGCTAAGACACAGAACTGAAACAAAACTGTGGTTTTTTCACAACTTATCAGCCATTAATAAAATGTGCTTGATAATAGGGGGTATGTTCGTAATTTGAAAGCAGGGAACACATTACATACTGAAGGGTTCAGGAGATGGCTGTTTCATGAGGTGTTTTGTTACTCTGTCTAACAGATGGGGGCTTATGACCCAGGTAACTACCAATGATACCTCTCTTAACCCTTTCCCCAAAAGAAACTCCTTTTAGCGCATTTAGTTTATTCCTCCACTGAAGAAAATAGTTCCAATTTATACAGTGATTAATAATTTAATATGTGTTATAAGAAATATTTTTTATATTCTAGATGATGGCAGTTTAAAGCAGGCTGAAAGTAAAGCAGAATGTGCCTTAAGGCGCATTCTGCTTTATTTCCAACCTGCTTTAAGTGGTCATCTATCTTCAATACAATAAAAAGTTTATGAGGTAAAGGGTTAAACACATTACCCCCATAGCCTGTTTCTAGTTTTGAAGACTGGTAACTACTTAAAGCAGGTTGAAAGAGAAGCAGAATGTACTTTACTTTAAGCTTGCTTTAAGCTACCATCTGATAGAATATTGTAAATCACTATTGTATAAATTGGAACTATTTACTTCAGTGGAGGAATAATTTTTAGGGGTAAAAAGACATGTTTATGGTGTAATGGGTTAAAACCATTGATCAGTAGAACAGCTTGCAAAGAAGATATAATTCTTCATCATTTTCATTCCAATATGTTTGACAGGTAAATAAATAACTGATACAGAATAATGCAGAAGTAATGCAGTTTACAGCTCTTTTACCTATCTTCTATATTGCAAACAGGGAAGACCCTGGTAAAATGACTCCTTAAAATCTTAAAATATGGCATTGTTTTAACTTTTATTTTGTCTAAAATATTTTCTAAAACCATCATTCTGTAAAAATCAAAATAAACAGGTCACTTTTCGAAAGTGGAACGCTCCATATGAAACCTTCAGCATAGAATGGATTAAGCCATTTATGCCTGGATATTGCAATGCATTATCTCCTTGCACTTGCTGGAAGAGTTCACTATAGATAAACAGGAATGATCTAAAGACACTGCAGTGTTTACCCATACAGCTGAACAACTCATATGAAATAGCAAACAGTGCAGACCCTGATGAGATGCCAGGTAATAGTGTGACGTCTCATGAGGGTCAAAACTATTTGCCTATGTTCTCTTAACCCTTTCCCCCATAGAAGCGCCTCTTAGCCCATTCATTTATTCCTCCGCTGAAGAAAATAATTCCAATTAATACATTCATGAAAATGTGATATAAGGAATAATTTCTTTATTCTATCAGGTGGTTGCTTAAAGCAGACTGAAAGTTAAACAGAATGCGCCTTAAGGCGCATTCTGTTTTACTTTCAACCTGCTTTAAGTAGTCACCTAATTTCAAAACTAGAAACAGGCTATGGGGTAAAGGGTTAAAGTAGACACAGGGCTTAAATGGGTTAAGTTTTTCATTGTCTTTACTATTTTTCCTTGCTTCATCACTATAAATGGTCACACAATGTCAGAGGAGGTAGACCACAGACAGGTAATATTTCACCACAGACAATATACTGGTAAACTTATCATCACCAGCTTTACTTAAGTTTCACTCCTTCAGTAAGATTATATCTGCACTTTAACTCATTCTAGCATAAAAACCCTATTTCCAGTGGCATTTACTTGTAATATTCCTATCCATGCTACTGCCCTCAGCCCTGATACAAAGACAAAGTTGAGTTTTCCTACATCCTAATAGGTTGCTACTTAACACATTACTCCATGACTCTTTACACTTCTAATTTATTCCTTCTCATACAGTCATGAATATGCACTAAATAATTAGTTTCTATACCCTAGCAGATAGTAACTTAAAGCAGGCTGAAAGTAAAGCAGAATACGTCTTAAAACTTGATACTGACTCAAGTCCGCTTCCCCTGCAGAACCATGTCAGACAGATCCTATCAGAAAACAGCTCAGACCCAGATCAGACAGTTACTTTAGGAGCTGTCTAATGTGGGTCTGCATTGTTTTAAACAAGAGCCCCATGGGGCATAATTCGCTCACCTGAGAATAACTGACAAAATGGAGATAATTATTTATGTCCAGGAAGGGGTAATTTTTTACACGAGGGGCATAATTTGAACAATCTTGTAAGAGGACCTGTAGATAATGCTATGTGCCAAATATCTAAGATCAGGGTAGTAGGGTTTTAGACAAGAAGATTTTTGTAAGTTTCCATTGATAAAAAATCTATTTTTAACTCCTGTGACTTACATAATTATTCAACAGACTGAAACCAATTGAACAACATAGGTAAAGGATATCTAGAAGTGTCACCATGCTGAATATCAAAGCTCTGGCCATATTAGTTTCAGAGAAGAAGACGTTTGAAAATTTCACTATATAACTCTATGTAAAACTGTGACCCCCGGGGCGGGGCCAGTTTTGACTCAAGGGGCATAATTTGAACAAACCTGATAGAGGACCTGTATGTGATGCTATGTGTCAAATATCTAAGCTATGGCCCTTGTAGTTTCAGAGAAGAAGAATTTCTAAGGTTTCATTGAAAAAAATCTATTTTTAGCTCCTGTGACCTAGTTATGCAACCGACCAGAACCATTTGAAACAAATTTGTATAGGACATCTAGAAATGTCACCACGCCTAATATCAAAGCTCTGGCCATATTAGTTTCAGAGAAAAAGACATTTGAAAATATCACTATATAACTCTATGTAAAACAGTGACCCCCGGGGCGGGGCCAATTTTGACCCCAGGGGCATAATTTGAACAAACTTGATAAAGGACCTGTAGGCAATGTTATGTGCCAAATATCTAAGCTCTGACCCTTGCAGTTTCAGAGAAGAAGATTTTTTAAGTTTTCATCCAAAAAATCTATTTTTAACTCCTGTGACCTAGTTATGCAACCGACCAGAACCATTTGAACAATTTTGGTATAGGACATCTAGAAGTGTCACCATGCCAAATATCAAGGCTCTGGCCATATTAGTTCCAGAGAGGAAGACGTTTGAAAATTTCACTATATAACTCTATGTAAAACTGTGACCCCCGGGGCGGGGCCAATTTTGACCCCAGGGGCATAATTAGATAGAGGACCTATAGATGATGCTATGTGCCAAATATCTAAGCTCTGGCCCTTGTAGTTTCAGACAAGAAGACTTTTTAAGATTTCCTTATTTTTTCACTTTGGTTGCCATGGCAACCAGAGTTCTACATTGTTTTTAATTCTTTGAACACATTTGAAAGAGCTTGACCCAAGGAACATTCCTGTAAAGTTTGGTTGAAATCTGTCATTTGAAGCAATTGTTAACGACGACGGACGACGGACAACGACGGACGACGGACACAGGGCCATCCCAATAGCTCACCTTGAGCCTTTGGCTCAGGTGAGCTAAAAAGCGTCAATTTATGCATAAACAGGGCTCCAGATAAAAGAGAGTAAACTGAAAGAAATTAATCCAACATATTCTCAAACATTACAGCACCAAATCCTATGGTGTTTCTATCCACTAGAATCGTCTAAAAGAGTAAATTCTAATGAGTAGTAACACCACAGGGTTTAAAGCAGAAAATAAAGATTTTAGTTTTTGAAAAACTCCCTGGAGCTCTGCATATAGCATTAGAGAATGGTTAAGTCATAGATATTACATATTCCTGTATTGTATTGGCCATGAACATTGGGAAGACTTATCACTACCATCAAGATCTACTGGTATTTATCACATATCTATATATATATAACTACTTATGAATATTTATGCATTGCTGATGCTGATATCATTTTTGAGAGCATTCTAAACCATTTATCTTGTAAACTGAAGAGGGTCGTAAAGCATATCTTATGTCATAGGTTTGACAGATGCTTTCCTAACTCTTTCAACACCATGGACCTGTTTAAAATATACTCCTTACATTTGCAAACAGTGTAGACCCAGATCAGAGGGTTCCTATAGGAGCCCTCTGATCAGGGTTTACACTGTTTGCTAATATAGAGCAGTATTTATTAAACTACCCAGAATTCCAAGTAGACTGGTTCATGTTTTGGTAACTAAAAAGGTCCACAAGGGAACCTGATAACCCACAAGAGATACTAAGTGTTGAATGAGTTAACTCTTTGAATGCTGAGATTTCAAATGGACTCTTCTGCTTCCTGATAAAAGACTAGTTTACATTGACCCTTGGGGGTTATCACATATATAAATGTTTGACAAACAGTGTACATCTGATCAGAGGGTTTCCTTGGGGTGGGGGAGGGATGTGTTGGAATCTGATGTGGGTTTTCACTGTTCACAAAGGATGGCTATATCCAGTTCCAGCACTGTGACAGTTAAGCCTTGTTACTTGCATTCCCTTGTAGGACCAATGTTTGAAATCCTAGTTAATTCTGGATCTATTTATATGTTACTAAGCATTATATAATAATTGAGCCGTGTCATGAGAAAACCTGCCTTATTTCATTGCAAACAGTGTAGATCAAGGCTAGCCGCAGCGTCAAAGACGCTACGGCTATAGCCTTGATCTACTCTGTTTGATACCTACAATCTATTTAGCAGTATTATATACGGTATTTGGTAGTGTAGACCAACCTCAAATGCAGAGCCTGTGATGACAATGGTGCTTGGTCTGTACAAAATTACAATGCAATAAGCTGCAGGTTTTGTCATGGCACGGCTCATATATATAACAGTATCTACACTGTTCAACATACTGACTCCAAGTTTACAGTAATTACTACAGATCTCACACTCTTCATTAATAATCAGGAAACCAAAGAGGCTTTAACAATTCTTAGTGTATAATGTTGCTTTTTGAAAACAGTGTAAACACTGATTGGACAGCTCCATCAGAAGTTGTCTGATCTGGATTGCACTTTCTTATAGGATCTGACATGAGTCTGTACCCATTCCTGGGGTATTGTTTCCTTATTTTATCAGTCATCATTATAGTTCAAAATGCTAGATGTTCATAGTGGGCGGAATTTGAAATATGAACATTCAGCGGAAGAAAGGTTACCACCATCAAAAAGTTTAGTGACACAAGGGTTTTGTCCCTATTCTGCAACACAATTTATTCTAAAAGTTAAATTTATTACCTGCAATCAATCTCCAAATCTATAGCCCATGTCTTTCCTAGAAGACATTAAACAGCGGGGCAAATTCTGAGTTACTCAACATCTGGTCTGGATCAAATGCCGCTGTAACAGTGTTAGGGTGACAGTTTAAGGGTCAACCCTTTCTGTGCTAGAAACCAGTATAATGTATAATTTGCAAACAGTGTATACCCTGATCAGAGGGCTCCTGAAGGAGCCCTCTGATCAAGGTCTGCACTGTTAGTATAACTTCTATTTTTTCTGAAAAAAAAAAACCCAAAACAAATCAACATAAACTGGTCAATTTCGAAAATGAAACAGTTAATTATCAAGACTGCAGCTTAAAAAGGGCCATAACTGTTCCACACCTGTGCAGTAGATATGTATCAGGATTACACCAGCCATAATTCAAGGTAATCACAACGTTCCCCTTTACACCACTAAGTGCAAGATTTACTCAATTAACCAAGTCCTTTAGAACCAAATCAGACTCCAAGAAAATAAAGATGTCTTGCAACGATATGTTCTCTATAGACCACACTTAAATTAGAATAGTCATATTCAGATGAGAAAAAAAATCACTAAAATTGACCAAAAATATGCAGACAACAATTTAGAAGAAGATGACACCATAGGATGATAAAAGGTGTCATTTATATAACAGGAGAATCTCATACATCATTGCTTTATCTATCTCACTCTGTCATGATGCTCATAAATGTACAAGCTTGGTGAACAGTTTGGATCCACATCTTATTCTTTTCTATGCTGATTATAAATAGAGGATAATTATATTCGTTGAATGAGTATGTTTTCAGTATTGAATTTATTGAACGAGTTGAATAAAATTATAGATCTTACTGGTATCCCTTTCTATGCTGATTAAAAACTAGTATATCATGAACACTTCACAAACAATCAATGTTGACTCTGATCAGTGGGATTCTTAATGGTGAGTACTCTGCTCAGTCTGCACTATTTGTTGTCTGGTTGATTTTCTAACAGCTCTAAAACAATAACTTAAAATGACACTTAACCCATTACCCCATAGTATGTTTCTAGTTTTGAAAATAGATGACCACTTAAAGCAGGTTGAAAGTAAAGCAGAATACGTCTTATGGGACATTCTGCTTTACTTTCAGCCTGATTTAAGCTACAAGCTCAAAGGATAAAGAAAATGTTCCTGATGGGTAATATTCATGTCTGTATAAATTGGAACTATTTTCTTCAGTGGAAGAATAAATCAAAGGTATAAAAAGCCATATTTATGGGGGAATTGGTTATGCTTTTTCAATTTCAAAATGCAAAAATATAATCCGACAAATTTTGCAGACTACAATTTCAAAGCAGAGTACAATTTGACAGACGAAGAGTAGAGTTGTTCATGTTCATGATAAGGTTTCAGCGTCCCATGAAGCCTTTTCAGATATGGCATATCCTACCTGATCATCCAAGTTTGATAATCATATTCAACAGAACAAATCCAACCTTTACTCATCCATTTCAACATCAATTCCTATGGTGTGACTACTCATTAGAATAATTTCGAAGTGACAATTCCTAAACGAGTAATGATACCATAAGGTTTAATGCAGAAAATAAAGATTTCAGTTTTTGAAATACTGCCCTTATCTGGAGCTCTGCAGTCAATGGTCAGCATCATGCCTATTGTCATTACATTGTTAAGCTGCGGATGATCATAAGGAATATTTATAGCACTGCTGCTGCTGGTGATGATATTTTTGGTGATATTTTAATGATATTTTTTATGAAGAAGCCTAAAAAGCAGCCAAATTTAAATCAGCACATAAATGAAAGTTACAATGATGACAAAATGGATCTAGATTGGAGAGAGTAAACTGTTTATCTTTAACATTATTCTTTATGTCTTTATGTTGTGCCCAGGGCTCCAAATAAGGTGGACTAAACTGAACAAATCCCAACATTTTCTCACTCATTTTAGCACCAAACGCTATGGTCTTACTGCTCGTAAGATTCTAATCAGTAGTGACACCATAGGGTTTAAAGCAGCTTTGCTTTCATCGGCTTTATGAAACCATCTGTGACCTATCAACAAAACAGAAAACAAGTCACTTGTGATCAAATTTGCAAACAGTTTAGATCCTGATGAGATTCAGAATAACTAAAAATTTGCTTCTCATCCTGATCCAAACTATTTGACACTCTTATGCTTATTTTAGAACAGTAGCAGACAACATAAAAGTTAGTTGCAGACAGCGATATTACTTCGCATAAATCATAAATACTTAGCAATCAGATATTGTCAAAAAGCAAATTAAGTTTGGGATGACATTAATATATCACTAGACTTAATCTTTACTCTGATCGAATTTTGAAAAGAAAAATTAGAAAGATTTAATTTAAGAATAGTAGCCAATGACAATTGTTGCAGACGGCAATATTACTTTATAGCATTCAAAGAAATAAATTTGATACTTGTCAAAATGACAAGTATGTTTGGTGTGTCATCAATCTTACCTCTTTGCATGCTGGGTAATATTTTCGTCTGCAACAATTACTGTTGTCTTCTACAATTCTAAAAATAGACTTTTCAAAACAGAACAGATTAGGTGGTGTCCCATCAGAATCCAAGTTGTTTGCACAGATAATCACAATTCTGCTGCTGGCAGTTGGTCTCAGAGATGGTAAATACTTCTTTGATTTATAGGTTACAGTACCAAAGGTACACCAAATTGTATGCATATTTCAATCATTTTTTTATTTATTTTTTTTCAGTTCTTTGTGTTTATTAATTTTGTTACGACAGAAACTCTATAACTCTTTTACTTCAAATTTATCTTCTGCTTGTAAATTGTTGTCTGCAATTTTATATCAAATTCAATTTTTTAAATTCAATTTTTGACTGAAGAAATATTGATCAAATGTCAAACAGTTTGGATACTTTTCTCAGCATCTGATCTGTATCAAAACTGTATGCAAATGTCACAGGCAGAGACACCACAGGTGAAAGAATTTAATTTCTCTCAAATCTTGATAGTGTCAATTATTATTTCTTTCTATAAGTGCACTTCATAGAAATATCTCATTAACCTCGGATGTGACCAAAAAAGTATTTTCAACATTCATGATTTACGAGTTATAGAAAATATTCTGGCTACAAATATTGTTGGTACTAAAAAATAAATTTATTGGGCTGCATATCTCTTTCTATTAGTTGGCACTATGGGTAGTTTAATAAATACTGGTCTAAATGAGAAAACAGTGCAGACCCTGATCAGAGGGGCTCCTAGAGCCCTCTGATCTGGGTCTACACTGTTTTCAAATGTACTGAGTATATTTTAAACAGGTCCATGGTGTTAAAAGAGTTATTGCATATTTTAGCTACAGTGAACCATATTTTTTTTTTTCTGAATAAGTAAAGTTTGAAACTTACGAGTCCTATAACGATACTGTAAGGGGGAACAATGTATCCATCAGCTAGCCACACTTCATCATTATGACTGGGGTGACACTTACAATCCTAAAAAACAAAAAATACAAAAATTGACGTAAAAACTTCAACATGAATAAAACGACATTACAGTTCAACTTGGGATGAGGAGTCAGTATGTGACTATGTAATGTACTATCTTGATTAGCAGGTTGCTTAATGCCGGACAAAAATGATGCAGAAAGCTCCCACATCACTTTTGTCGTGCACTGAGCTTAAAGTGCCTATATTACAGACTGCCTATCATCCTATGCATCTTTTTCAAGATGACAGTTTAGCACAAGGTTGACTGTATATAATAGAAGGGGTTACATTCAACATTGGGGAAATGAAGAATTTCAAACCCCAAATTGAGAAAAGTGGTTATATATGTCTCCAATGACAGGGGATATATTTCAACAAAGCCCACCTTCAGCTATAAATTACAGGTGAACCTTTATATACAGACCACTTACAACAGGCATACATTTGTAGCCTTTAAGACAGATGGCAGCTAAATGCAAGACAAATGTAATGTGAACAAAACAGCTCCTAATAGAGCTTTGTTAATTTTGTCTTGCATAAGCTGAAATTGCCCGTCATCAAAGATAAACCTGTTTCATCTTTTAGTGGTTGTTTAGCACATGTTTGATTGTAGAGCAATTATGTTTTTGTTGTTCAAAGTAGCCATAGAAATATCTACGGGTTTTTTTTCCTAAAAAGGTTATATAGTACAGTATTAGAATCGGGCAATTACAACAGTTAAAAATAAGACTGTTTCAAACAATAAACCCTTTACCCCATAGAAGCACCTTCTAGTACATATAACTCTTTCAACACCATGGACATGTTTAAAATATTCTCATTACATTAATTTTTCAAACAGTCTAGACCCAATCAGAGGGCTCTTATTGGAGCCCTCTGATCAGTGTCTACACTGTTTGCTAATTTTGTTAAGTATTTATTCTACTACCCAGAATTCCAAGTAAACTGGTTCATGTTTTGGTAACTAAAAAGATCCACAAGGGAACCTAATAATCCCCAAAATAGTTACTTAGTGTTGAAAAAGTTAATTATTCCTCACAGCGATACGCATTTATGCTTTTACCATGCCAGAGAAAATTTTGTCATCATCCTGAAAGGTGGATGCTTAAAGCAGGTTGAAAGTAAAGCAGAGATGGTATAGGAGCTTACCGCTTTATGTTAAGCCTTCTAGAAAGACCACCTGTCTTAAACACTGAAAACAAGCAATGGGAAAAGGGTTGACCATAAATACACCTTTTTATGCCGCAAACTATATACACTAAAGAAAGTAGTCCCCACCTAGGAAGTCCAGAACATAAGACAGAAGGCATTTCAGGTATATTTCTAGATGGTAGCTTGAAGCAGGTTGAAAGTAAAGCAGAATGCTCTTTAATTATGTGATCACCTGTCTTCCAAGCTAGAAACAGACTATGAGGTATTTGACTAAACCAAAATGTGACCAATAACAAAAAACAATTTGCTGCAACAGCAAGACACATCTTTTATATGCTAAGATTATATTTTTTTAAAGATTATTTTCTAATATATCTATTTTCATTTGATAATCTTTATCAGACTTGTAAGATAAGTTTTAAGACTCACAAAACACCTCAGTGGGGTGTGCATGTGTTGTGTATTAATTGGTTCAATTATTTGAAAGCATCACCGAGTGCAGGCGTGTTTTATGTGTTCATGGTTCATGAAATACATTGCAACTTCCAACGCAGATAGTGCAACATGCAGCGTGTCTGGTAGACATTGAGGAAAAACACACAGAAAATATCAGACATCAGTATACAGTCAAACCTCTCTATTACAACCACTAAATTGTGATTACTATTTGCTGTTTGCGACAGGTGACTGCATAAAGCAAGGTGACAGTAAAACATAAAGCTCCTGTAGGAGCTTTCTGTTTTACTGTCACCTTGCTTTAAGCTGTCCTTTATACAATCAATTAGCCTTGGTTTTAGTGGTCGTAATAGATAGGTTTTACAGTATAGTCAAACTTCAGTGAAGAAGCTTCAGGGAATCTATTGACAGGCAGCTGCACCATGCAAGATGAACATACAGTCAATCTTGCGTTACTGTATATTATTATTATTATTATTATTATACCCGATTTATATAGTGCTCTTTTCACACAAGAGTTCGCATTCAAAAGCGCTTTATATGAAATTAAATAAGTGTACCTACAAAGCGAGAAAAGACAAATAACTACATTCACAATAAACATGATACATTATGGAAACATGATAAACATGGTTCAAAGGTTGAAATATCCCACATTTAAGCACCCCCTTGGGCGATAAAAAATCCCAAAAGGTTAAAGCAGGCTGAAGGTAAAGCAAAATGCTCTATAAGGAACGTTCTGCTTTACTTCTAGTCTGCTTAAGCAACCACCTGTCTCAAATACTCAAAACAAGCTATAGGAGAAAAGGCTAAAAGTTCTGAATTAAACTAAAACTATTGCACTATCTTCCGCAAGGGTAGTGCACTATATATTTTCAATTAAATTGGAACTATTTTCTTCAGTGGAGGAATAACTTAATTGCGCTTAAAGGCATTCTATGGGGGAAAGAGTTAAATAAACTGGTGGCTCTACAGAGTGCAAACAATCTTCTTTTGAGTGACAACATTAATGGGAGACAACTGTGTTTCCCAGAGATTTGTTAAAACTAACTCTTCTAACTATTTGCACACTGACAATTAACTTTTTAAAAAAAATCCAAAAAAAAATCAGAATTGTTGGTAAGATAACCAAACAATAAAGACCTAAATCATGCCAAACAATTTTAAGGTCCTGATCTGGATCTAACCAGCTTGACACTGCAAATCTAAGGTTGAAAGCAATACCCTCTTTTAGAAGACATCAACCCTGGCAAATTGAAACTTGAAAACTACAGTGTAAAATTAGTTGAAGCATCAGTGTGACATACGATATGTTGCATCTGCATGTTTTACATCTGAGCTAATTTTCATGCACGAACATAAGTGTATCGCAGCTTGATCAGAAGCATATTCAAATTATAATTTGAAAACAAATTGAAAAATATTTATCAGATGAAAGAAAATTAATCCAAAAATTAAGTGACAAAAAATGTCCCTCAAGCTATCAGCATGAAGAATGGAGGCTAAAATAACTTGACCCTCCTCCTGCTAATTAATGTTAATTATCTGCTTTACTGTGATAACGAGCTTTTCAACCTGTATCTCTACAATAAGATACAAGATTCTGTATCTATAATACACCTTGTAATTTACTGTTTGTAGTTTACTCTAACCTCATTTTCAATGAGCGTGCAGGGCTCAATCAGATAAGAGGGGGTAAACCAAACAAATCCAACATTTTCTTATTTATTTTAGCACTAATTCCTATGGTGTTGCTACTTATTTGAATCGTCTCTTCGAGACGATTCAAATGAGTAGTGACAACAAAGGGTTTAAAGCAGAAACGAAGATTTTAGTTTTTGAAATATTCCGCTTATCTGGAGCCGTGGCGTGACATCATGTACATGTACATGTGTACAAGTTAAACATTATTCTTTGTGGCATAAAAGAATTCTTGTTCTGCTTCAAAATATCAAATGTTTCTGTATATAAAATTATTTCAACAATTAGGTCTATTTAGTTGTTGCTGGTGTATTATTGAAGGCATATAAAACTAAAACGGCTATCACTAAAGGTGATAAATACCCCCACTATGCAGCACTCTGTCACACTCTGCAGACGTTTTCAATGAGGTTTGACAATGGCAGGGTGCTGCCACCATCATAAAAACTTGGAAAATTTATGGCAAGTATCAAGTAAATCAGGTTGAAAGTGAAGGAGTTCGCCGTACAAGATTTTGCCTGCTAATTTCAAGACCAATATCAAGGCCAAAGGTCAAGGTCACAGAGATTTGAAATGTGTGTCTTGCACATCTACCACTCCTGAGTAACATTTATGGAAAGTATCAAGTGAATCGGGTTGAAAGTGAAGGAGGAGTTGAAAGTACAAGATTTTGCCTAACAATTTCAAGACCAATTTCAAGGCCAAAGGTCAAGGTCACTGAGACCTGAAAATTGTGTCTTGCACATCTACTACACCTGAGTAACATCTATGCAAAGTATCAAATGAATCGGGTTGAAACTGAAGGAGGAGTTGAAAGTACAAGATTTTGCCTGCCAATTTCAAGACCAAATTTAAGGCCAAAGGTCAAGGTCACAGAAACCTGAAATTTGTGTCTTGCACATCTAGTACACCTAAGTAACATTTATGCCAAGTATCAAATGAATCGGGTTGAAACTGAAAGAGGAGTTGAAAGTACAAGATTTTGCCTACCAATTTCAAGACCAATTTCAAGGCCAAAGGTCAAGGTCACAGAGACCTGAAATTTGTGTCTTGCACATCTACTACACCTGAGTAACATCTATGCCAAGTATCAAATGAATCGGGTTGAAACTGAAGGAGGAGTTGAAAGTACAAGATTTTGCCTGCCAATTTCAAGACCAAATTTAAGGCCAAAGGTCAAGGTCACAGAAACCTGAAATTTGTGTCTTGCACATCTAGTACACCTAAGTAACATTTATGCCAAGTATCAAATGAATCGGGTTGAAACTGAAAGAGGAGTTGAAAGTACAAGATTTTGCCTACCAATTTCAAGGCCATAGGTCAAGGTCAAGGTCACAGAGACCTGAAATTTGTGTCTTGCACATCTACTACACCTGAGTAACATCTATGCCAAGTATCAAATGAATTGGGTTGAAACTGAAGGAGGAGTTGGAAGTACAAGATTTTGCCTACCAATTTCAATACTAATTTCAAGACCAAAGGCCAAAGGTCAAGGTCACAGAAACCTGAAATTTGTGTCTTGCACATCTAGTACACCTAAGTAACATTTATGCCAAGTATCATATGAATCGGGTTGAAACTGAAAGAGGAGTTGAAAGTACAAGATTTTGCCTACCAATTTCAAGACCAATTTCAAGGCCAAAGGTCAAGGTCAAGGTCACAGAGACCTGAAGTTTGTGTCTTGCACATCTACTACATTTGAGTAACAGCTATGCCAAGTATCAAATGAATCGGGTTAAAACTGAAGGAGGAGTTGAAAGTACAAGATTTTGCCTGCCAATTTCAAGACCAAATTTAAGGCCAAAGGTCAAGGTCACAGAGACCTGAAATTTGTGTCTTGCACATCTAGTACACCTGAGTAACATTTATGCAAAGTATCAAATGAATTGGGTTGAAACTGAAAGAGGAGTTGAAAGTACAAGATTTTGCCTACCAATTTCAAGACCAATTTCAAGGCCAAAGGTCAAGGTCACAGAGACCTGAAAATTGTGTATTGCACATCTACTACACCTGAGTAACATCTATGCCAAGTATCAAATGAATCGGGTTGAAACTGAAGGAGGAGTTGAAAGTACAAGATTTTACAGACAGACCGACGACCGCCGGACCGACGGCCAACCAACCGACCGACCGACAGGCTGATTCCAGTATACCCCCTCAAACTCTGTTTGTGGGGGTATAAAAAACATATCACCAGTTGGTGCAGGCTACAGGGCATTGTATTCAGCTCTCGAAAATCTTGAAGGAGACCCCATTATAAGGCGCTCCTTAGATCAGCTGTTTCCGCAAAGAACGTCTCGAGCTGAATACATCCTCATGTACAGCACCTCCAAGTAGTAAAGTTTATATATTTTTTTTAAAACAATGTAGACCAAGATCAGACAACTCCTGAAGGAGCTGTCTGATCTGGGTCTGCACTGTATTCTTATAGGATCTGTCTGACTCAGGTCTGCACTCTTTCTTGAGGAAAACGTTCGTTAGTTTTTAGCCAATTTAATAGCAAATGTACATAAAGTTTAACAAGAGCCACTATTGCCCTAAATCGTTCACCTGATACACCATGTAAAACTTGACCTATAGTAACCTAGATTTTGACCCGACATGACCCACATTCAACTGTGGTCTAGATTTCAATGAGGCAAACATTTTGAGCAAGTTTCACCAATCAATAATTATAATGCTAATGTTTCTCACTATCCGTGGGACTTATGCATATGTAAATAAAAGTTGAATGAAATGTATAGCTTCTAGAGCATTAACTATGTATATTTTATGATTTGACCTAGTGAGCTAGTTTTTGACCCGACATGACCCACATTCAAACCTGACCTAGATACCAATAAAGCAAACATTTCACCATGTTTCATTCCATCTAAAGAGATTTGTAGCCTCTAGAGTGTTTACAAGGTTTTTCTATGATTTGACCTGATGACCTAGTTTTTGACCAGAAATGACCCATATTTGATCTTGATCTAGAAATCAATGACGCAAACATTTTGACCAAGTTTCATGAGGATCCACTGACATTTGTTGCCTCTGCAGTGTTAACGAGGTTTTTCTATGATTTGACCTTGTTTTTGACCCGACACAACCCACTTTCAAATTTGACCTAGAATTCATTAAGAAAAACATTGTCATCAAGTTTCATGAAGATTGAATGAAATGTGTGGCCACTGGAGTGTTTAGACCAATTTGCCCCTTTACCCCATAGCCTGTTTCTAGATTCTGTTTACTTTCAGCCTGCTTTAGATTCCTTCTGCTAGGATATAAAAAATATTTCTAATGGTACATGCTCATGATGGTATAAATTGAAATAAATTGAATGCTTTAAGTGGTCATTTGTCTTCAAAACGTAAGAAACAGGCTATGGGATACAGGGTTAAACACAGAAGTAGTGCATTGTGGTAATAAGGGAGTTCTACTGAAGGTGTGACTGTATTGTTCACAGGAAGAGAGCTCACAATCGACAAACATACCATTACACCCAGAACCATCTCAGCAGACTCCTGGCTTATGTCAGTAATGTGTATGCACTCAAATTTAAATTAACCAAGAACATCATAGTCCAATCCATGCACCCCTTTATGTAATCCAAGTGTCTATTTCAGGGATTTGGTAATCTTGTCAGACTTGCGTTGTTGCGGTTTCAAGAAATTGCCACAAGGTTATTCTAGTATGATTTCTGCACAGTGAGACCTATATACAAAATGAATGGTGTTTAAGCCATTAACCCATCAATACGCCTTTTTACGCTTTTAATTTATTTCTCAAATGAAGAAAATAGTTCCAAATCATACCTTCATAAATATATAACAAGAACTATTTTCTACATCCTAACAGATGTTAGCTTAAAGCAGGCTGAAAGTAAAGCAGAATGTGCCTTAAGGCACATTCTGCTTTACTTTCAACCTGCTTTAAGTGGTCACCTATCTTCAAAACTAGAAACAGTATATGGGGTAATGAGTTAACAGAAATGATTCCTTGAAAAAGCATGGGGATCACTATGGGAGCTTTCAGCATTACCGGTAGTTTCTGTCTGCATCAATCTAATATTTGTTTTCAAGATCATCTTTGCATCCAACCCATTAGTCTATAAATATACCTTTTTGACACCTTTAATTTATTCCTCCACTGATGAAAATAGTTCCACAATAAAAAGTGATGAACATGTACCAAAATAAATATTTTCTATATCCTAGCAGATGGTAGCTTAAAGCAGGTGTAAAGTAAAGCAGAATGCACCTTAACTCATTACCACATAAATATGCCTTTTTACGCCTTTAATTTATTTCACCACTGTGGAAAATAGTTCCAATTTGTACAGTTATGAATATGTATGATAAGAACTATTTTCTTTTTTCTAGCAGATGTTTGCTTAAAGCAGGTTGAAAGTAAAGCAGAATGCACCTTTTCAGTCCAATCTGCTAGAACAAAGGAACTATTTCTTAAGGTGCATATATTCATGACTATATAAACTGGAAGTATTTTTCTTCAGTGGAGGAATAAATCTAAGGTGTAAAAAGGCATATTTATGGAGTAAAGGGTTAACCCATTACCCTGTTTCAATAAGTGAAGATAGGTTACCACATTAAGCAGGTTGAAAGTAAAGCAGAATGTGCCTGAAGGCACATTCTGCATTATTTTCAGCCTGCTTTAAAGAGGCTCGCAACCGGATTTAGCATTAAAAATGGTAATTTGTAAATATATGTCAAATGATTATATAAATGGGTAAGATTTAGTTTAGGATAATAAATTCTGTTAAAAAATGCATTTCAAAAAAAAAAAAGAAGAATCTCTGGTGGGAGGGATTCGAACCCGTGACCCTCCATTGCGGAGACAAACAAGAAAAATGAGGACACGCCTTTACCGCCTCGACCACGGACGCTCTCTATATATATGGTAGCGAATTAACATACTTCACTGGTAGCGCTAATACTACATTATTCAGCTCCGGTTTATGTCAGAGCCCGAGTAGAGAAGCAACAACAACAGCAAAACCGTCAGCTGACGCTATTGAAAAAAGATGGAATATATCTAACAAGAAATATCTTTAAAAAAGATATTCGGCGGAATGAGTGGTTGAACTAAGGCTATATAGATGGGTGTGCAAAATTGAATTAAATTGAGGTTTTCAAAGAATATATATCTTGGATTGAAAAGCAAAATATACAAGTATTCAATTGAAACAGTAACTTTTATTTAAAATGCAAAACTATCATGTACAGAAATGCAAAACAAAACAATAATTTAACTCATATCCTAGCTACTGGTAGGAGATCCTCACATTAATCTATTGTTCCATTCATAGAGTTTCTTGAAACAAACTATAGCATACACAAATGTACAGATACAACAATCTACTGTACTTCACTCTTGTAAATAATGATGAAACAACACAATTGTGTTTAACTCACTTGAGGCTATTCATATATAAAATATTGCTTTTAATGTATGGCAAATGTGTACAAATAGTTAACAATTAAAACAAATTGGTTGTAAACAATTATGAAACACCTAGCTTCCTCTGTATATCTATAAATAGATTTCAGATCATAGCATAATTTTGTCAATTCTGTGGCCTAGTGTAGTAAACAGACAGCCTGTATCTCTAAATTTTACACCCACAGTCCACATCATGTAAAACTGTAATGGGACATAAACCAGCCTACAGGGCTCCAGATAAGAGTGAGTAAACTAAACAAATCACATTTTTTCACCTCTTTTAGCACCAAACCCTATGATATTACCACTCATTTTGATTGTCTTGAAGAGACAATTCATATGTATAGTGACACCACAGGGTTTAATGCACAAATAAAGATTTTAAGTTTTGAAACAATTCCCTTATCTGGAGCCCTGGCTACTATCCAATCAGACTATTCAGTTTCAACAGGTGCTCTTAATTCTAAATTTCTGATCAAATATTATTGGTTGAAATGTGTGGCCAAATATTAAAGTGTGTCTAAATAGAAAACAGTCAGCTCCGCCGAAAAACAAGAGCCCCATGGGGCATATGTCGCTCACCTGAGAATAGCTGTACATCAAAATGGAGATAATGATTTATGTCCAGGACGGGGTCATTTTTTACCCGAGGGGCATAATTTGAACAATCTTGATAGAGGACCTGTAGATGATGCTATGTTCCAAATATCTAAGATCAGGGTACTAGGGTTCTAGACAAGAAGATTTTTTTTAAGTTTCCATTGAAAAAATCTATTTTTAGCTCCTGTGACCTACATATGCAACAGACTGGAACCATTTGAACAAAATAGATAAAGGACATCTAGAAGTAACACCATGCCGAATATCAAAGCTCTGGCTATATTAGCTTCAGAAAAGAAGACGTATGAAATCTGTGACCCCCGGAGTGGGGCTAATTTTGACCCCAGGGGCATAATTTGTACAAACTTGATAGAGGACCTGTAGATGATATGCAATCGACCAGAACCATTTGAACCTTATTGGTATAGGACATCTAAAAGTGTCACCATGCCAGATATCAAAGCTCTGGCCATATTAGTTTCAGAGGAGAAGACGTTTGAAAATTTCACTATATAACTCTATGTTAAACTGTGACCCCCCGGGCGGGGCCAATTTTGACCCCAGGGGCATAGTTTGTAGTTTGATAGAGGACCTGTAGATGATGCTATGTGACAAATGTCTAAGATCTGGCCCTTGTAGTTTCAGACAAGAAGATTTTTCAAGATTTCCTTATTTTTTCACTTGGTTGCCATGGCAACCAGAGTTCTACATTGTTTTTAATTCTTTGAACAACTTTGAAAGAACTTGACCCAAGGAACATTCGTGTAAAGTTTGGTTGAAATCTTTTCAGCGGTATATGAGGAGATGTCATTTGAAGCAATTGTTAAAGACAACAATGACTGTATAAAGTGAAATATTTTCTTCTGTGGAAGAATAAATTAAAGACATAAAAAGGAATATGTATGGGTTAATAGGTTAATAAATATCATTATTTACATTTTCTAAATATAAGAAACTATATGTAAATGAGTGGCAAATAGTTTGGATCCAAATTAGATGCAGCATTATGTGGCATCTGACCTGGATCCATACTGTTTATGGCCAAGAATTAATTGTGGACTGATAGACAGAAAGATAAACAAACTAACACAAACACAAACAAACAAACAGACAGACCAAAAGTAATATGCCTCGAACTAAGTTGTGCTTGAGCATAAAATAGCAGACATCACTATAATTTCTGTTATGTATCTCAGTGACCTGAGTTCAGAGCTAGCTATGGGTCAGTTATGCAATTGGAGACGGCCTCAGAGAGAAAATGACTATTATCATGCTGAACTGTTGTCTGCTCCAAATGTTTGTATGTGAAATATGTAAAAAATAATGACTTATATTTTCTAAATATAAGAAAATATGTAAATGAGTGGCAAATAGTTTAGATCCAGATTAGATGCAGCATTATGTGGCATCTGACCTGGATCCAAACTGTTTGCAAAAATGTTGCATTTAGTATAAGGGTATAGCTTCTTAGCCTGGAAGATACAGTGGGTCTGTATAAAAACGGATCATTAGAGAGTTTTTACTGTGAGTGTCAGACCTGCATCAAAAAGCACTGATATGGCCAGGGTTGAGTCAAATTTGACCCTAGGGTTTTGATTTTTTACAATTTTGAAAGTGACTTAGTAGAAGATACTATTCATGCAATATCTAAGGTGTGGGAACAGTGGTTTTTTACAAAAAACTTGTTTAAAGTTTTTCACTTTTTTTTAATAAATTTCAATAAGTAGTCCACTTTAAAGTTTCATTTTAACAATTTCTGTAGAGAAGCATCCAAGGAACACCGTGAGCAAATTAGTTTTTTCCTCAGACTCGCGGTTTCAGAGGAGTTGTCGCTTGAAGTAAATTTGAACGGACCGACAGACGGACAGACGGACGGCGGACGGCGGGCGATCATAACAGCTCACCTTGAGCCTTCGGCTCAGGTGAGCTAAAAACTAAGATTCGGTGACGATTCTTCTGACTTTTTTTGGACTGATCATATTTTTTTAATGTCAGAAGACCAATAATGCCACAAATTTGCTTTTATTTGAGTATTTTATTTTATTTTGACAAGTACACCATCCGGTTGCGAGTCGCTTTAAGCTCTACTAAGGATATAGAACATATTTCTTATGTTACATATTCACAACTGTATATATTGGAAGTACTTTTCTTCAGCCAGGAGGCATAAATCTAAGGTGTAAAAAGGCATATTTATGGAGTAAAGGGTTATTAAGACAATAAAGTAGCAGTAACCTTCCATGTGATCATGCCTCTTCAGCTGTAACAAAAATTGAAAGATGACTAGTTTATTACCAAGTTTGCATAAAAAGGCTGTTTGTAGGGGACAAAAGATTTTTACATAAAACTCTAAAAGCTGTGACTTAATGGCAGTTTCTTGACATGCCTCATTAGTTCAACTCCTTGCAATTTAGCTAATATTGTCGTCTGCTACTGTTCTCAAAATAGATTTGTCAAAATTTCTTTTCAAAACAAGGTCAGAGTGTCAAACAGATTGTATCCTGATGGGACGCTGTGTAACGTGGTGTCTCATCAGGCTCCAAACTGCTTGCAGAGGTTACCATGGTTACACAGCCAGCAAGCTAAGAGCTAACTCCCTGAACAACTTACACTCTTAGTTTTCTTTCCAAATAGACTCTTCCATTTTCTACATAATAACCAATTTACATTGACTCTTGAGGGGTTTGTCCCAAAAATACTTCAAATCATGGCACACAATGCAGACCCTGATCAGACTGCTCATTCAGCTATTAAACCCTCCATTCTGTATCTATACTGTTTGCAAATGATGTCAATATGCATCCCACAGTATGGGATAACCCTCATCTACATTATAAAAATAATGTTGATAAAAAAAATTGTTGCCTGCTGAAATTTCAAAACATTTAATTGTTTAAACTCTTAACTGAAGAAACATTGATATACGTGTCAAACAGACTTGATCCTGATCAGCCACAGTATCTCTTCTCTGTGTGATCTAGAAACACTTCTCTGTGTGATCTAGAAACAGTTGATAAATATGTGAATTTCATGCTTGGTATTTAAGCGTTGAAATCAGGGGAAGTTTTATGCTAATCACTATAGAAATGACAGTGAAGTTTAAGGTACATTACACTAAGCACATCAATTTAGTGATTTCAATATCTAAACCCCCCCCCCCCCCCCATTTTGCTTTACTTTCAACCTCAACCTGCTTTAAGTGATAACCTGTCTTCAAAACTAGAAACAGGTTATGGTGCTGTTCCATAGGGGTTAACTATTTCAACACCAAGTAACTCTTGTGGGTTAAAATGTTCCCTTGTGAACATTTTAGTTACCAAAACATGAACTAGCCTACTTGATATTCTGGGTAGTTTAATAAATACAGCTCTAAATTAGCAAACAGTGTAGACCCTTATCAGAGGGCTGCACTGTTTTCAAATGCAATGAGTAGAATATAATTTAAACAGGTCCATGGTGTACGTTGGAAGAGGTTAATCAATTTGGATCAATTTCATCAAAAGGTGCACAACTTTAGTTTTTTTATTTACAAATAAGATGATAATCCACCATTCAACAAGAGAAGTAAAACTGTTTTAAAGAGCAGCTACTCAACTGAAATGATATCTCAATAGACAGTACAGTATAAATTTAAGCAAAACTTATGGGAACTTTCTGTATAACCTTGTTCTGCAGTAACAAGCGTCTTGTTTGCAAGATTAATGGAGAATGTATACATTTCGTTATGTATAATTATGTTATGTTAATAGTAATTATTTGCCAAATTGTGATAGTCTCTTATAGTTCATATTATGAACGGCATGATATACTTTGAAAACTGTTAAATATGTGATATAGATATGTTGTAAATGATGATGAGACTTAAATAAAGAATTAAAATCTTATAATTACAACTTAAATGTATATAAACATTTTATATGATTGACTGTGTGCATAGCGGAAACTAATAAGACTAAACCATTCATGAATTTAAAACAGTTATAAATTAATCAATTATCCCATATTCAATACAGTTTCATTAAAAAAAAAACGAACTTGCAATTTGAAGCATTTCCACGAAACTTTTTATCCAAAATTCTTCAAATAATCCAACTTACTGTTTTCATGAACAGGAATGTCAAATTTAATTGGATAATAAAACCATAAGCCTTATTAATTTAATACAGTCATTAATTAAATGCTTCAGGCTGTGGTACCTAGCTGTGTTAACCCATTACCCCATAAATACGCCTTTTTACTCCTTTAATTAAGTTCTCCTCTGAAGAAAATAGTTCGGATTGGTAGAGTCATGGATATGTATCATAAGAAATATTTTCTTTATTCAAGCAGATGGTACCTTAAAGCAGGCTGAAAGTCAAGCAGAATGCGCCTTAAGGCCCATTTGGCTTTACTTTCAACCTGCTTTAAGTTGTCAGCTATTTTCAAAACTAGAAACAGGCTATAGGGTAATGGGTTAAATTAACCTAGATGTTATCACATAGTCTAGTTTTCAAGACAGGTGACCACTTAAAGCAGGTTGAAAGTAAAGCAGATTGTTTCTTCTTTACTTTCAATCTGCTTTAATTTCCAATCAGGAAAGATACTAGATATTCCTTAATTCTGTGTTTTATGTTTAGGACTTCCTATGTGGGTACTATACTGTCCTTAGTGTAGAAATAATTAGAGGCATAAAAGGTCTCATTGATTGAGAAATGGGTGAACACTTTCTTTTCTTCATAGAAGCACATATTGACAACTCTACCTGTTCCTCATAAAATACCTTTTTTATGCTTAAGCATTGTATAATTATACAATGTATAAAACGCATATAAAGCCAAAGGAAACTTTTTATGCATCCTTAATGTAGATTGACTGCTTAATTTGATCAGGCTGAAAGCAAAGCAGAAGGTTCAAGTAGGAGCTTTCTGCTCTTATACTGGCAGTCTGCTTTTTAGCCTTTACTACATAGCCTGTTTCTAGTAGCATAGAGAGGTGACCATTTAAAGCAGGTTGACAGTTACAGCAGAATTCAGCCTGCTTATAGTTACCATCAAATAAAGAAAATATTTCTTATGATTCATATTTATTACTGTATACATTGGAACTATTTTTTTCAGTGGAAGAATAAATTTAAGACGTAGAAATCTATAGAGTAAAGAGTTAAACATTGAAAAATTGCTATTGGGTTCAAAGTTTTGGGAATTTATGTGTTTCAGATAAGTGATCATTGAATTCATGCACTGGGAGACATCCTCTAGATGTAGATGTTAACTTACTAGTGAGCTATATAATTATGGGAAAAAAGAAAGCTCCATTGTGTGCCTTCTACATTACTTGTTCTGCATTAATCCCATGGCCTATTTCTAGCTTTGAAGACAAATTTTGTGACCACTTAAGCAGGACTGCTTTAATGTAAAGTAGACATCCAGAACTTCCAACTAGCCACCCTTTACTTTGGTAGCCAAGACAGGGCACTCGTAGTAGGGGTGGGCAAAGAAAGACCTACGTAGACGGTCTTTTGGAGGACACCAGGATGAGTAATATAGAGGAAGCTGCAAAATGTATGCTAGACAAAGAAGTTTGGAAGTCCATGTCTACCCGAGGGCGTCAGCGGAAGCAGACAGCTAGACATGTGAGTGAGTGAGTGAAAGAAGTATGCTCCCGAAGGAGCATTCTGCTTTTCTGTCAGCCTGCTTTAATTGGTCAGTTGTCTTTAAAAGATAACCACAACTAGAGTAGTATCAAATACCATCAATGAAACAAGACAGGTTATTCAGCAAGAGAAAGAGAACTACAGTCGAACTTCGATATCTAGAACTTGGTTAAATCAAACATACCCATATTTTAAAGTTAAAACGTGGCTTTGCCACGTTTTAACTTTGAAATATGGGTATGTTCCACCTAACAGAGCATGAAACAATTCAGTTAATGTGTCGAACTATCGGATAATTTGAGTTAAGCGACTTCGAGATATCGAAGTTTGACTGTATATTTAACATTTAAAATTCTAATTATACATATATAAATTTCTCCCTATCTAATACACACAAAAATCAGAAAAACACAACTTTAGCCAATTATTACGGGGACAGGTTTTACTTGTGCTATAACCTTTTCATGCTGAAGTTTTCATACAGAGTATAATGACCAGTTTATGTGAATTTTAAGGGCTGTTTTTAGAAAATGTTTCAGAAAAATAAAAGCTAAACACAAGCTTAACGGTGCCCTCTGATCAGAGTCTACACTGTTTGCAAAATATAGACTTTACTGGTTTCCAGCATAGAAAGGGTTAACCTAGATATGTTTTATAAATCGGGAGTATATACATTCATTTTCAGGGGCTTTTGTACAGTACACAAGTCATTAAAATCTAATTCAACAGAAAACGCGAGTTTTTTGATATGCTGTCGACCAGCGATTTTTTTTCCAACCATTACAAAGGCTGTTCTTATTTCACATACACAGCTGTGACTGAAACGAGATTGTGTGGAACAATTTTCTTTTATCATTTCATTTTCAAGAATAACCCATTACCCCATAGATATGCCTTTTTATGCATTTAATTTATTTCATCACTGAAGAAAATAGTTCCATTTATAACAGTCGCAAATATGTATAGTAAGAAATATTTTCTATATCCTAGCAGATAATAGCTTAAAGCAGGCTGAAAGTAAAGTAGAATGCGCCTTAAGGCGCATTCTGCTTTGCTTTCAACCTGCTTTAAGTGGTCACCTGTTTTCAAAACTAGAAACAGGCTATGGGGAAATGGCCGGGTTAAGACCTAGATTAGGGCCTGTAAAATGAGTGGCTTCATCAGGATCCAAACTGTTTGTCACTTGAATCTGATTTCTGCAATAATTAAATTTTTAAAGAAGTACATATCAAAATGAAAGATGACTTTGAATAAATGCAGAGAATATCCATTTAGCATTCAAATGGTACAAGTAATCTTTATCTATGGTCGAGTAAAATAGTGAAAAAGTCTACTAAAATCAAATTTCTCATAATGTAATAATTATAGTTTTCTTCAAAATTTAGGCTAAACTTTCACATTGTGCAGGATCTGAGCCCTTCATGGTTCCTTATCAGTGTTAACCATTTACTCCATAGATTTAACACCTTTAATTTATATCTCCACTGAAGAAAATATATCCAATTTATACAGTTATGAATTTTCGCTATGATAAATATATTTTATACTCTAGAAGATGGTTACTAAAGCAGGTTGAAAACTTCAAGACTAGAAACAGCAAGGTGACCATTTAAATTAAGCAGGTTGAAAGTTAAGAAGAATGTGCCAAAATGTGCATTCTACTTTATTTTCAGCCATCTTTAAGCTACCATTAATTTTGATAGGAAAAGATTTTCTGGTACATATTCATGATTGAATAAAATGGAACTATATTCTTCAGTGAAAGAATAAATTATGCATATCTATGGAATACTGGGTTAAGGGAAAGGGTAATGGATATTTACATTTAATCTGCTTTAAGCAGCCACCTGTCTTAAACAATTGAACTATGAGGGAAACTAGGCTGAAGAAATATTGATGCAAATTGACAAATTTACTTAATACTATTTTGACTGAAATTTCTTTTAAATCCAATGATCCAAATGGGGCTTTAACTTTACTTGACCTTGTGAAAACTTCCAATACAGATGACCTGGGAGGTCTTTCAGTTGATCTGTAACAATATTTAGATACAATAAATCCTTAACATCAATATTTTTAACTCTTTGCACACTTAAGAGGTGGAATCATGATTATATTAGTGCAAACAGTTTGGATCCTGATGAAATGCCGCAAAAGGCAGCATCTCGTCAGGATCCAAACTGATTGACACTCTGATCCTGTTCAAAAATTCTATTTTTAGAACAGTAGCAGATGACAATTTTTGCAGATAGATAAAAATTACACAAAATTCAAAGAGTTAAAAATCATGTGGAAAAGGTGTTTCAATTTGGCAATGTCTAATATTTTTTGTGTTTCATGAGCTTTGTTAAATATTTTTGTATATATGTCAACATCAAAATGTATTAAGTTTAGCCCAGGTCGGTTCTTTGTAGTGCGTCCTAGGAATTTCTTTATATTCAAAATGCTGGTCAGTGATACATTATGAGACATGCGGTTTAACACATTATACTGATTACTAACGGTTTAAATGCAAAACAAACGCTTTTACAGTAAAATGTAGAAAAGTACAATTTTTTTGACATCTCTATTTATTTCAAACTGAGTGGCAAACAGTTTGGAGCCAGATCAGATGCCGGGATAACAAACTGTTTGCAATGGAATTATAGTTTTAACGTAAACCATTTATTGGGAAAGAATACTGTAAGATCTTCTCCACTGAGTGTAAGAAGGAGAAAACTTCATTCTCACAACTAAAACCTAAATGAGCCTTCTGATTTATTACTGTACTGCATTAAGCATGCTCCTGTCATACATGCCTGCCCACTGAAATTCCCTAACCCATTACTCCATAGATTCACATTTAACGCATTTAATTAATACCTCCACTGAACAAAATAGTTCCAATTCATACAATCTTGAATATGCACCAAAAGAAAAAAATTCTTTATCCTAACTGATTGTAAATAAAAGCATTCTGCTTTACTTTGAACCTGCTTTAAGTTGTCAATTATTTCAAATACTAGAAAAGGCTAGGGAATTAAGGGCTAAATGGCTGCAAAACCTCTGTGACCCCCCCCCCCACCCCCCCCCCCCCCCCCTCCCGTATCGAACATTTTTCAGTCTGAAAGGATTCAGTGTTTGGAGGTTATACTATACCCACACATTATAGCATTTTACGTATGATTATTCATGAATAGATTTAAATACAGCAATAAGTTCAATCTCAAGTATTCAATACTGTTTTTCAACAGCAGACAGCAATCAATGTTGTAATGAAATACCCTTTCAAAGAAAAATATCAAAACCATATGTTCTCAACAAAAGTTGGAAAAAATAAAACTGCAAGATTCTATTCATCTCTTTCCCAAAATATTGAAGACAGATTGCTCAGACGAGCGAAAAACAGTGTAGAACCACAGCACACATCTTCTGAAGCAGAGGTCTGATCAGAATCTGTACTGTTCTCTTATACCAATCTAAAATTCACTTAAGGTTTTGAGTACAGGTGCTAGCTTAAAGCAAGATAAAAGTAAAGCAGCATGAGCTTTCTACTTTACATTAATCTTACTATAAGCACTATCTCACATATTAAATTTGCCCTACTTCCTATTGAGGACATTTAAACAATTAATTTATTCTGCAATGCCAAAATCATTTTCTTTCTGCAATGTTTGACAGAGTGTTGCTTTTATGGAATGTTCTTGCAGATCCTGACCAGGACTTTGACCAGGGTCTACACTGTTTCCAAATGATGGCTATACAAAGTTCTTGCAAGGCAAGGGTCAAGCCGTACACAGCTGGATCAGGATACCTACATACCTTGCAAACAGTGTAGACCCCAATCAGAGGGCTCCTTCAGGAGCCCTCTGATTGGGGTCTACCCTTTTTGTCATATGTATGAAATTCTTGTGAACAAATGCCTTGAGAGTGAATGTAAACTGATCAGACAGCAGGCGAGCCCTTTTGAAAGTTGTTCAGCATTGTAACAGCTACACGACCAAAATTTGTACACTTGACTCCCATAAATTACAGGCAAAGGGTCCAGATTTTTTTTACTCAAACTTTATACAGTAAAAGTGGGTTTTGTAACCATATCCCATAAATAACATGAGTTATGATAGCTGTAAAAATATCGCAAATCATTTACAACAGAATTTAATGCAGAGCAGCTTTTTCTGCAATTAATTTTCAGTAGTTAATGTTCATGGGGCGAAATCATTTGTTAACATATTGGATCCAGATGAAACATCACATAATTTAGTGTCTCAATAAAGTTCATTCTGTTTGGAAATAAAATAATGTCATACCTTTTGAATATTTTGGCAAATATTTCCTGAAGGAAATCTCTTAGCAATTAATGTTTCTTGCAAAGTAACCTGCTGGTGTTTCATTAGACACAAGTGACCAGAAATATCTTTGACTAAAAAGTGGCAGAAGTGATTAGAAATGGCACAACAAACTCCAAAGATACAAGTTTTTACACATTTAATAAATTCATCCATGAATGGGCAACATCAGAAAAATGTCCTATATCCTACCAGATGCTAGTTTTATTAGCAGGCATTCTGCTTTAATTTCAACCTGCTTTAAATGGTCACCTGTCTTCAACACTAGAAACAGGCTATAGGTTAAGTGTTAGAGAAATGCTTTAGATTGCATATTTATGCAGAAGTAAACTGCTTTGTGTGCTAAAAGTTAAATCATAATGTCTGTGGTAAAACAATTAACAGCTAAACAAATATTAAACCTTATTAAAACCATATGTGTACAGAGAGACTCTGATAGCTGGGGTCAAAAACTTCACTTGTCCTTAGCCTGTTTCTAGTTTTGAAGAAAGGTGGCCACTTAAAGCAGGCTGAAAGTAGAGCAGAATGCACCTTAAGGCGCATTCTGCTTTATTTTCAGCCTGCTTTAAGCTATACTCTGCTAGGATACAGAAAAATGGTACATAATAATGACTGCATAAATTAGAACTATTTTCTTCAAAGAAGGATTAAATCAAAGGCGTAAAATAGTGTATATTTATGGGGTAATGGAATAATGCTGGACAAATGATATATTTCTGAATTTTTTACCACTAGCTAGTATGACCACTCCAAAGGAAACTCATTCAAATATAATACTTGTGTATTACCCATCACCCCATAAATACGCCTTTGTACACATTTAATCAATTCCTGCACTGAAAAAGTAGTTCCAATTTATGGTCATGAATATATTATGTATCATAAGAAAGTATATCTACATTCTAGCAGATAATAGCTTAAATAAGGCTGAAAAAAGCAGAATGTGCCTTAAGACACAGACTGCTTTTCTTTCAACCTGCTTTATGTGGTCACTTATCTTCAATTTCAGAAACAGACTATGGGGTAGAGGGTTAAGACAAATGGTTGCTTAAAGCAAGAAAAGAGTAAAGCAGACAGTTCATTATTCATACAGAAGCTTTCTCTTTTATTTTCCTTCTACTTGCCACATACAACAAGTACCAAAGCAAACAACTTCTTTCTGGTGAATTTTAATGCATTTTTTAATGTACTTTTTCTAACAAGACTTTTTGCCATAACCCTTTCCCTCATAAATATGCCTTTTTAGGCTTTAACACACTATTTCTGATAATATATCTACCCTGCCCTGATCAGCAAACATTTCTTTCCAATGATTTTCATATCAGGACTATATTGTGTTCTTTCCTAGACCAGATTTTTGCTTCAATAGGGGAATTAACCCTTATGACATCAGTCATGATTTAATGGATATTTGCAAACAAATTGGATCCAGATCAGACACCCAGTAATGCAGCATCAAACAGTCTGACACTTGTAATTATTTATCTCAATATAAAGATCCATAAAAACTTATATTGAGTCTAAATTTAGCGGGCAACACATATAAAGCAAACAACATTGTGGTTTGAAAAGGATTAATACCCGATGGATTTGATCATGTATTGCTTATTTATGACAATTCTTGCAGAAGGGATATCTTATTGTTTGTAATAGGAACACCTAACAAATCAGGATCATTTCAACGTGTACACTAAACAGCAATGAAAAAATACTCCCTATCATAGTCTAGGCTCAAATGAAATTTATTATTTGTACAAATTAACCAATTATCCTTCAGATATGCCTTTTTACCCCTGTAATCTATTTCTCCACCCACGAAAATAGTTCCACTCAAGTACCACAAGAAATATTTAGCGCATTTCATTTATTCCTCCACTGGAGAAATTAGTTCTAATGTATAGTCATAAACATGCATGTACCAAAAGAAGTGTTTTTTAAATCAAAGCAGATGGTAGCTTAAACCAGGCTGAAAGTAAATCAGAATGCTTCATAAGGTGCATTCTACTTTACTTTAAACCTGTCTTCAAAATTTTAAACAGGCTATGGAGTAAAGGGCTACTTTTCCACCAAATCCTATCTTGTGATCATACATTACAATCATTTTCAAGGTTTTAGCCACTTTGCTTTATTTTCTGCTTAAATACATAATATTACAATATTTCAAGATTTTATAATATATATATTTATAATATATGTATCTTTATCTGTTATGAACTGTATTGTGTTTAATATTCATTTCAACTTTTAGATTACCTTACTAATAAAAAAAATATAGTTTCATTTTTCAGCTTGTGTAATTTCATCATCTTCAAACATTGCAGGTCAACTGATGCTGACACTACTTGCATAATTATGTGAATTAAACGCTGCCAAGTTCTTATAAAACTCACTCTTTGAGAAATATTTTCGTCAGCAACAATTTTATCTGCTATGTATAGTTCTAAAAATCGAATTTTCTAAAATTTCTTTTCAAAATAGTATAAAGAGTGTCTAACAATTTAGTTAATGTCTCATCAGGCAACGAAATGTTTGCAAAGGTAACCAAGATTTTGCTGCTTAAGTGAGCAAAGAGTTTATTAAAGCAACTAAATAACCCTTTCCCCCATAGAAGCACCTTTTAGCGCACATTTTATTTATTCCTCCACTATAAAGAAAATAATTCTAATCTATTCAGTCATAAATATGAACCAAAAGAAATATTTTCTATATCCTAGCTGAGCGTAGCTTGAATCGAAGCAGTTTGAAAGTAAAGCAGAATGAGCCTCAAGGCGCATTCTGCTTTACTTTCATCCTGCATTAAGTGGGCACCTGTCTTCAAAACTAGAAACAGGCTATGGAGCAAAGAGTATTAAAGTTAACTAAATTCTTGAAAATGTGTGAAGCTCTAAAGACAGGTGACAGTTTAATTCAGGGTTAAAATAATGCAAAAATCTCCCTTAGGAACATGCTGTATCATTTTTATCATGCAAGAAGCACCTCTCCAGTGTTAAAGACGGCTTATGAAGGGGCCTTCTATCAAATGGCCGCTAAATAGAAAAGTATGGTATGTATGTTACAATAAAAAAAGTAAGATCTTAAAAAAATGAAAAGAAAATTTAAAACAAAATCAAATACAGTTATTCGCATCCTACCTTTCCTTATAATGAAAAAATCAAATACAGTTTCAGTTCTAATCAGATACTAAATTACTCTGCATATGATACAGATATGATACAAACTGTTTTATATTCCAGTCATGTTACCATACTGTCTTTCTACAATTTAACAAGACTATTTAGGAAATTGATGACTACATCCAACATTATTTTAGAAGAAACAAAACATGGGGATATATTTATATTTCAGCATCAGATAAAAATTGGAGACAAATAGAAATTTATTTAGGGGTTTATAATAAAAAATATTTTTTACATAAAATTGTATGATAACTTTATAATTATACATTTTCTTTCTTCAAAATTATGTAGTTTTCTCATTCGGTCTTTCTATTTCAAAAATAAAAATGAATATACAAATGTTTCAAATACAGTTTGTAACAAATATAAAATGTATTATTTCAAAGTTAGGTTTGAAGCAAACCTTTAGTGTGACATTTTATACTTCTCTGAAAACAGTTACAGTATATTAACTTTTAAATTGCAAACACACTTAACCTTTTCTATGCTGGAAATATGTACATGCCAATGTGATAACCCTGGCTCTATTTAAGGAGCCCTCTGACTTAACCAATTAAACCATTGCTCCATAGCCTGTATTTAGTTTTGAAGATATGTGACCACTAAAAGCAGGTTGAAAGAAAAGCAGAATGCGCCTTAAGGCGCATTCTGCTTTACTCTCAGCCTGCATTAAGCTATTATCTGCTAGAATGTAGAAAATATTTCTTATGATTTTTATTTGCGACAGTATAAAATAGAACTATTTTCTTCAGTAGAAATAAATTAAAGGCGTAAAAAGGCATAGTTATTGGGAAAAGGGTTAGGGATGTGCACTGTCTGTTTTATTTCTATATTTTTCTTTTTTGAATATTTCAGAAAATCAGTCTTAAATTAACTCATTACCCCATAAATACACCTTTTCACACCTTTAATTTATTTCTCCACTGAGGAAAATAGTAACAATTTATACAGTTATGAATATGTATAAAAAGAAAGATTTTCTATATTCTAGCAGAGGGGAGCTTACAGTACACTGAAAGTAGAGCAAAGCATGGTTGTAGTTTTGAAAAGAGGTGACTATTTTATGCAGGCTGAAAGTAAATCAGAATGCACTGTAAGCCTGCTTTAAGCTACTATTTAGGATATTACATAGAAAATATTTTTATGGTGCAGCATGTGAATGACTAAATAAAGTGGAATTATTTTCTTCAGTAGAGGGGTAGTTTAGAGGCATAAAAAGGCGTATTTATGGAGTAATGGGTTAAGCAGCATGTCTTTATATCTCGGCAATGCAGCTACTAGTCTTTATTATTATATCTCTGCAATGCAACTACATTTTGTTATTGTCTTATAGTCATGTGTGTAGTGTTGATACTGATCTTACAAACTAATTGCCAATCAAATGTTACTGAGCACTTTATGATAGTCTATTGTAATACAAGTATTTTAATATCATATATATAGCTGCTGTTTTGCTCTATTTTAATATAGTTACAACTAAACTTACTATACCTGTTACGAGATGATCCAAAAGTCAAACATAATCCGTATTTTAATCCAAAGGATGTTGGAAGAAGTGTTGGGAGAGGGGTTTAAATCCGGTCTGTGAAAGAAATCCACTACCACTTGAAGACACAGGTGAGTAAGCCCCTGCGGACACTGTCCTTCCTGGTCAATCAAACAATCACAGGTGCGCCGTGGTCAGTTTTAATGGTCAGTTTGCCTTCTTCACCTTGCTCTCTTTCACAGAAATGACCAAAGCTCAGCCAGCGAATAATCACCAAAACGCATCTTAAAGATAAGACAAAAAAATTATTTAGTTGACCTGGCATTTTAAATAATCAGATTACAGATCATGTCACTGCTGTTTAAAGAGTTCATTCAAAAGAGTATTTATAATCTATAACAAGGTGTTTGCTTAATGCAGAATAAAAGCTATGCAGAAAGCTCCCTTTGGGAGCTTTCTGCATTACTTTTGTCCTGCATTAAGCAGTTGACTGCCTTCAGGAACATTTATACTAATCTTCATTGCATGATCTCTGAACACTGGTTTGACAGCGATCATATTGCTCATGGTACAGAACTAGATATGATCCTCTTGTGACTTGCAGCTATTTAATCTTTGAATATGAGCTTTGACACAATTTAAACAATTTGCTAAACTCACATTTTGAACACCTAAAGTTATGCTTCTAATTTGACCCATTACTATCCAGCATCTAAACTGGGTTTAAAAACAGCTTGCTTGCTGCAAAATAAATTCAAGAATCTCTTCTACCCACATATTATAACATAAACAATCAGTACGCTCCACATAAACAACAGTCTGTCCGACTTATCCTCATCATAAGAGATGTTTTAATTTGATCCCTTAAGAATCTGCCTCACTTTAATATGATACCTCAGCAATAGGAGCCCCTCATTACTTTTTAACTACATCTACCTATGAGTTTTCTGCAAGCTATAGTACTACTTAAGCTGATGTTTTATAGCTTATTGAGCAGCTGTATGTATATATCATGATAAAAGTATACATACCCTAGGCTTATGCATATAGTTCCATTTTTTGCATGTGTTTAATAATATTCCCTCTCTCTCTCTCTCTCTCACCGGCACAGATTTGCACACACTCCAGGATTCCCCCCTTGGCACATGTACTGTTTTGTGTGTACGGTATAAATAGGTGTGTGTTATAGTCAGGCAGTGGTACACTAGAGGAATGTAGTTGAATGTGGCGGAAACATTATACTCCAGTTTCTTCACGCCTCGCCGCCCCGCCATACATCACCAAACTGTACCACCGCCTCACTCTGCCCCTGTAGATGAAGGGAGGCAAACCCTACAGTAAATAAAACACCAGATCTAGGTTATAAAGATATACAGTTATTCTTGTCATAAGCGACACCTCGATGGTTTTTATCAGAGACCTCTTCAAGATAAGTGACTGTTTAATGCAGGATAGAAATAATGCAGAAAGCCTTCTGTTTTATTTTTATCCTGCATTAAAGCAACAACATGTATCAAATACTGCATGGTGGTATATATTCTACTAAGTAGTCACTTAATACAAAATTGACTGTATGTCATGACTTTAGAAAATAAATTTACTGTGATAATAGTTTTTGCTTTAAAACTTCTGTTTGCTTCTATTTCTTAAATAAAGAATTGTGTGTTTAAAAAAAGGAAAAATAATTTGCATATATAGCAAGGATGCTCAACTGGGCAAGTAATTAGATGGTTGATCTGGATTCAGACTGTCTGCAAATAATGTTACTGTAGCCCAGATTCCTGCTTAAACTATTGTTTGATATTATTCTTTAAATAGATAATTTAAGGTCTGTGAATGAAGAGAAGCATATTGATATACACCTGTTTTATAGTTGATCCTGGACAGTAACTAGATCTCTCTGTTAGATCCAACATGGTTGCAAATGCTGGAGTAGCCCATAGATGAAGGGAGGCAAACTCTGCAGTAAGTCAAACTTCTGGCCCTTTGCTTATAATCGTTTGAAATGAGCCTAGAGTTCAGTCTTAAATTTTTGATTGGTCAGAATTGAGCTTACCAATCAAAAGCTTGAGAACGATCTCAGACTCATCTTAAACACTTTATATAAGTATATAAGGCCAGATCTAGGTTATACAAATCTGTACATGACATAAGAAAATAAATTTCAGAATACATGATTTTCTCACATGTAACCCCTGTTTTCTATAGCGAACAACAATCACAAATATCCTTGTCTCCAACATGTGTGAGATCAAGTTGATGACGTCACTATAACCTCACTATTTATAAAGGAGTTTTGACCTCACCGGGGTTAAAAAAAATGCCTTTTGCTCTGAAAAAAAACTAAAAATCGTTGGTAATATGAGAAAAAGAATCTGTCACTTGTCGATGTTTAAGACAAGTTGATCTCAAACTCGTCCAGAATAGAAAAGTTATTAAGCTCCCCAAGGCTCACTTAATAACATTTCATTTCTAGACTCGTTTAATCAGCTTGTATTAAACATCGACTCATGACAGATCCTAGCTCTCTTAACCCATTACCCCATAGCCTCTTTCTAGTATTGAAGATAGGTGACTACTTAAAGCAGGCTGAAAGTAAAGCAAAATGTGCCTTAAGGCGCATTCTGCTTTACTTTCAGGCTGCTTCAAGCTATTATCTGCTAGAATATGGAAATTGTTTACTAATGACTTTATAAATAGGAACTATTTTCTTCAGTGGTGAATAAATTAAAGGCGTAAAAAGGCATATTTATGGGGTAAAGGGTTAAAGAGACTGAAAACCAAATGGTGTTTTGCAATAAAAAAACAGAAACATACTGAAATAAAAACATTCTTGTGTCATTAGGGTGCATTATTATTGCATTAAAAAGTATATCAGTTTAAAACGAACTCCAGAAAAATCACAGATTTTTTTTCAATCGCTTTTCCTACTCCGTCTAGTAGACAGATCTATGTTTTTAAACTTTGCTCCAAATAATTCTCATATAATACAAATAGGATAAAATAGACCCTATAAAAAGAATCGCCCAATGGGAGAGGGGGTTAGAACCTAGGGCTATATTTTAGGGCATAATCTTGTGTTGGCCTTTCCGCACAGGTTCAAATCACAACGAAACATAGTCCTATATAGTCCTGAACTAATATTTCAGACTTTATAAAGGGGCCTGACATCCATTTACAAACATTTGTTTTAGAACAAATCTAGATTTAAATCTCTTTGAGATAAAAAGTACAGGAACAATTTGCACAGCAGCAATTTGTTTTGTTACAATTTTCTTTTAAACTTTACTTTTTTTTTACATTAGGACAAAAGTGGAAATAACCAAAACAATTGCAAAACAAATTGAATATTCCAGAAGTAAAACTTGATGTCTAGCAATTTTGCTCAACAGGAATATTTTGGTAGTTGCTGTCATAAAAATTAAGGCTTAAACCCTTTCCTCTACAAAAAAGCCTTTTAGTGTGTTTACTTTTCCCTAATTAAGAAGTGGATTCTTAAAGCAGGCTGAATGAGCTTTCTGCTTTACATTTGGCCTGCTTTACTCAACAACCTGTCTTCAACACTGAAAGCAACCTATGGGGGATTATCTGTTACATTTTCATATTCATATTTACCTCTTCTTTTAGATGACAAACCTGCTTTTTTCACAGTAACATGCCAAATTCTGATTCAAATATCACTGGTCCAAATCAGCAACCACTTGTCCCAGGTGTCTCTTACAATTATCTGACAGGTAACTGAATAAAGCAAGCTGAAAGTGAAACAGAGATCTCATGGTGATCACCCTCCATCAGGCTTTAACCCTTTACTACATAGCATATTTCTAGTTTAAAGACATGTGTCTTCTTAGAGTAGGTTGAGAGTAAAGCAGAATGTGCCTTAAGCCACATTCTGCTTCACTTTCAGCCTGCTTTAATTAAACTACCATCTGCTAGAATATAGAAAATATTTCTTAAAAATAATGGTTATGACTGTATATGAATTTGAACTATTTTCTTCCATGGAGGAATAAATTTAATTGCTAAAAGGTGCTTCTATGGGGGAAAGGGTTAAATTATTTTCAGCCTTGCTGTAGACAATGACAACTGCTTCTACCCATTACCCAATTATATGACTTATAGTCTCCTCTAATAATTATTCAACCGCTGCGGAAAAGTTTCACTGAATACCGGAACTTTGCCCCTCCGGCCTTTTGCCCCTTCGTCAAAAATCGCAACACGGAACTTTGCCCCTTCCAACACGGACTTTTGCCCCTTCCAACACGGACTTTTGTCCCTTTCAGTTTTTTGAAAGGACAGACTGTTGCCCCTTCCCTATTTTGGCACGGACAGAATATTTTTTTCTTTTCATCTCGTCATTTTGGTCAAACATACAAAGTAATTAGCAAACAACTTTATTACCAATCATTATTATCCAATTACTTTAACTGAAATCGAATCACTGCAGCAGTCGCTGCTTTGATGTTAACTACATATATAGGTGTTGATTGCTAATTAAAGAGTGATAACTACCGTACAATGTGAACTGTTTGCAATAATAAGGATTAAAATGTTTACGTTGTGGGACTGTCGGTGAAATTGTCCTTTTATCTTTTACAATAGAGACTCTCGGGTATACCAATAAAGCGTGAATGGAAAATTATGTTTGCATAACTTTCACGCGAAAATAAAGCGTGATAGTGATAATGATGATTACATAAGTTTTACGTTCACCTTAACACAAAATCGGGAAAGAATTACCGAAATCTTAATTCAAATGTAAGAAATTGGAAATTTAAAAAACAATAATACTATATAAATCAACATTTCAATATGGAAGGGGTAATATTTGACATTTCGATACAGAAGGGGCAAAATTCTGCTATGGAAGGGGCAAAATTCCGTGCATGAAATAACGGGAAGGGGCAAAAGTCCGTGTACGTAAAATCAGGAAGGGGCAAAGTTCCGTGTTGCAGTTTTTGAGAAAGGGGCAAAAGGCCGGAGGGGCAAAAGGCCGTTTACCGTTTCACTTTATTCAGTCATGAATAAGCATGATCAGAAATATTTTCTGTATACTGGCAGATTTGAGCTTAAAACAAACTGAAAGTACGGCAGAATTAAGGTGCATTCTGTTTCATTTTCAACTTGCTGTAACCCTTTCCCCAATGGAAGGGCCTTTTAGCGAATATGATTTATTCCTCTTTATAAGTAAAGGCCAGTAGAAGCATGAACCTAAATAGCCTTACTGCAAATTTCTCCTGCATTAAGCCATCAGCTGTCTAAACACCTGAAAAGGAGACATAATTTAATAGGTGTCACTGACAAATAAGGCAGCACTGTCAATCTTTAATTAAGTGACCACTAACTGAATTAAACATGGACATCTCTAAAGACAAGTGACTGTATATTGCAGGATAAAATAATTACACAAAGCCTCTATAAATGCTGTCTGCATATTACTTTTATCCCACATTAAGCCCCCAACTGTGCCTCCACTTGGAAATTCAGTGGTTGCTTAATATATACACATTACCAGTTGACAGGGGGATACATAGCTGCAGTACTGTACCTCTAACTCTAGACCAAGGTCTACTAGCTGCAGTACTGTACCTCTAACTCTAGACCAAGGTCTACTAGAGCTACAGATTGCTAGCATCTCTACAGTGGCGCACATTCTGCAGCAGTTGTTTATCAGTTATATATGTTCAAACAGTTGAGAATTAATCTTTAAACTAATATTTAACAATATTTTGATATATAACCTTCTTGTGTTAAGTAATAACCCACTCGAAGACCATTTGAAAACTTTTCGGTGTCGACCCACTATTTGTTTTGATTTTCCAAGCCGAGACAGAACTCGCGCATGCGTAAAACGCTGTCCGGTTAACATATAAGGCTTTCATTCATAATTGGAAAACTTACTGAGCTGTGGTATTTTTTATGAATTCGAGGATTATTTTTGCCCAGGTAAACTAAAACATTTATTTTATTGCTAATATGGTTAAGGGTGGCAGCTTAAAAACAAGTTTAAAGCTTAATTCGTGTATTAGATATTTTCCCGCCATTCGTTGACATGCGCGGCGGTTTTACTACACACTCCATATATGGAATACGTAGTAAGAGGTTTATGGGACATATTTTTTCAAAATGGCCGACCATCCCTCGAAGACCGATGCCGGTTGACAGTAGTAAAGTTTAAATCGGGAGAAACTCAATCTAAGACGTAGGTAACCTGATTTTACACACCCACAGTGTCAAAAAATGCATTCCAAACCGATACCTACCTTTTATTTTTCAAAAACGGTAAAAATTAAAATGTTATGTTATAGAAACTTATTCAAGCGACAGTGAATCACTGTCGGCCTGCGCCATTGTGGAGATCCTAGCGTGTCGTAACTGTATCCGCAATACAGTTACGATATCGCAACTAGGGGATACAGAGTGATGTATTCAGCTCGAGACATTTTTTTTCCGGAAATAGCAGATCTGATGAGTCTGATCGGCTGTTTCCCGCAAAAATCGTCGAGAGCTGAATGCAACACACTGTAGCACACTGTCAACTGGTGATGTGTTTATTATATGCCTTGAATACAAATCAAAAACAACTAAATAGTTGTTTAAATCATTTGATATCCAAAATTTATTAGTTATTTGAAGCAGAACAAGAATTTTTGTATGCCACAAAGAATAACACAGCACTTGTATATGTACGTAAATGACGTCACGCTAAATCGAAAGCGACGTCAGAGTAAAATACAAAGTGGCTGATTACAAGGTGGCTGATACAGACTCTTGTATTTTACTGTGCAGATACATGCAGAAAAACCTGATATCATATGAAGGCATACAATAAAAGATTATCTGTATTATACTCAGTTTTGATAGAGTTTACATTACTATAATTATTATTTCTATTTTTTTCAAGAGATTTAGGGCCAAACTATAAATTTGTATTGCACTTGTAGTGCTCTGTTTACCCATAAACTGCTGACCTTCCAAACTATTCCATTTCCTAAACAAAGTCCACTCTCAAGGGAACTATTTTCAAAATTATTTTAAGTACTGCAAACAGTGTAGACCCAGATCAAGAGCCCTCTGATCTGGGTCTACTCTGTTAGCAAAAGATGTTTATCCTCATCTCCCACAGTAAGGGTGAAACAGGAAAGGAAGTTCACCCACTCAGATGTTTATGACAATATCATATTTTATTGCCCATGTTTTCATGCTACAGACAGGGCATATACAATATGCAGTACAGCCATAACCCGTAACCCCATAGCCTGTTTCTAATTTTGAAGACAGATGACCACTAAAGCAGGTTGAAAGTAAAGCAAAAATGCAAGTTAATTATAGCCAAGTTTAAGGTTTTTGGTTAAAGTTTGATTAAATAGATCAAAGGTCAAGGTCACATAGTCAAATATGTTTGTATGGTTGGAAAGGTCTTGACACAAGAAATATACATACAAAATATAAAAAAAATAATTTAATTCGTGTTGGTGTTGTTATTTTTCTTATACATACAAAATATGAAATCCCTGGGCCTACTGGTGCAAATGTTATAGCCATTTGAAGATTTTTACAAAAGTATGTCAAATGTCAAGGTAAAGGTCACAAGGTCAAAAAGGGTTGTATGGTTGAAAAGGTCTTGACATGAGGAATACACATGCCAAGTATAAAAGGCCCAGGTGCAAAAATGCAAACGTTATGGCCAAGGTTAAGGTTTTTGGTTAAAGTTTGATTATATAGGTCAAGGTCACATGGTCAAAGACATTGGTATGGTTGGAAAGGTCTTGACACTAGAAATATACACACACAATATGAAAGCCCTGTGCCTACTGGTGCAAATGTTATAGCCTTTTAAAGATTTATACAAAAGTAGGTCAAATGTCATGGTCAAGGTCACATGTCAAAAAGGTTTGTATGGTTGGAAAGGTCTTGATACAGGGAAGACACATGCCAAGTATAAAAGGCCAAGGTGGAAAAATACAAGAGTTATAGCCAAGGTTAAGGTTTTTGGAACAGACAGATGCAAACAAACAAACCAACAAACAAACAGGCAAAAACTATATGCTATGCCCCCGAATCATAGATTCTGGGGGCATAAAAATCTGTAATTTTTATGTTTACCTTTAGAATATATCTCTATGATAAAATCTGTCTATTTGAGATGAGTCCTATGAGTAGTAACACCATAGGGTTAGGTGCTGATATGAGTGAGAAAATGTTGGATTTGTTTATATTAGTAATTTACTCCCTCTTTATCTTGAGCCCTGTGAAAAATGAACATTTCTAGACCATCGATGTTGTTTTGACTTGAAAAATGAACACATCAATGTTGTTTTGACATGGAAATTCTTTGAACAACTTTAAAAGTCTATCAATTGAAAAACATTTTGGTGAATTGGACCAGTAGTTTTGGCAAATAATTTTCTAGGTTTTGGGCATGGTTGCCATGGCAACAAGAAGATTCTAACATGACACGTGAATTCGTCTCTATAAACAAAGAACAGGTCGATCGTGGTATACCTGAGACGTTTTACAACGCTCTTCTCTACCCCGCTCCTCCCGCGGTTATATGACATGATGTGACCTCGTGCGTTCATACGTTATGATTTTTAAATTTCTTACGTTATTTATATAGCCTGTAAAGACCATATACTTTTAACCAGTCATGTTACTGTAATTTTCCCATTCTTCTGTCTTGTTTCATGTAATGTTAACACAGTTTGTTCTATGCCAGATTGTGGATCGGTAAATGTAAATTTGCTGTTGGGTGTTAGATTCTTGTAATGCCGCGGGAAAAGTTATTCGGTCGAAAAACTGAATCCGCTAAGGAAATAAGTACGGAACATTTGATTTCCTTTCTAATGAATTTCTTTAAATCTGGTCATGTTAGAATCGAAATAATCTATGTTCTACCGTTGTGAAACGGTATTTTACAACAGTTGGGAGTTGTGGTGCGCAGGAATTGACCACGAAGGCCGAAGTATTTTACAACGGTCGGTTGTTGTGGTGCGCAGGAATTGACCACGAAGGCCTTCGGCCTTCGTCGTCAATTCCTGAGGACCACAACTCCCAACCGTAAAAAACCGTTTCACAACGGTAGAACATAGATTATTTCTTAAATATTCCACCCACAAACTTTTAACAACTTTTCGTTCCCCCACACTATACTGATGCTTCTGGTGAAGTATGGTTGAAATTAGGCCAATGGTTTCAGAGGAGATGTTTAAAGAATATTGACAGACGCCGGACAGTCGGCGATCCCAAATAAGCTCACCTGGCTTCACCTTAGGCTGAGGTGAGCTAAAACGATTTAGAGTTATTTACAAACCTCCTTCTTTACTGTGTCTCTTCCAGGATGCAGCATTTTTCAAAAGCTTTTCCAATATCAAGTAGAATATACAACTAGATATATCGATCTTCTATTCAATAAAGCATTTACCTTCTCAATGACAAAATGGCCTCAGGTTTTCGGCGGGAAATCGGTAACCAAGCCCATGTGCGCTGCAGTCTGAAATGGCGGGTCTCCTAGCGGATCCGCAAATCCCGAAGGTAGTCGCAATTTGCCGAGTAGTTACGATAATTGTTTCATTTTCCGGGAATCCTGCAATGTCATGAAGTGCTCACCTGTGCTGGGGTGAGTTATAAGTTGTGTGACCATACCACGTGGTATGTGACGTCATTTTTCGGTATTACTGTCAGCCAAAATGACAACAAATCCGCTCGATTCAACATTTAAAACAGCTGTAAGTATTTTATTTTCCAGTCGATTTTAACAAAACATAGCCTATGCTTTGGGGGAAAATTGTCTTCTTTACAATATGGTGTTAATAGATTTGTCACTAGATCAATACCTTTTGCCTGAAACCTGGACAACTGTCCAGAAAATGTAAAAATCACTGTGCGACCACGGCAAACCCTTCCAAAATATTGCCGAGAAATGAATGCAGGCGTTTATTACAGTTTGGTAATGTTAACCGGAGGTTCCGGCAATCAAGTAATATAACATAAATAAAATATATGCACGAATAACGTCCTCTGAACAAAGATATAAGGTAGCTAGTAGGTCAAAATGAGACCACGGCAAACCATATAATATATTATATGATAACACCGCAAGCCATATTATGGGAACAACGTATCGATGTTCAAAGAGCGCATGCTTTTTGACGATGTGGTAATGCTATGGGATAAAAACTGTCAAAGAGAGGTACAGTATGTTGTCATGTACATTCATGTACAATCAGACAGCCACAGAACACATTAAGATTATACAACAATTAGGTAACTAATACACTAATCAATCTTGTATACCACAGGTATATCTAACATTATGTAGTATATAAGCTGACAGGCACGGATTTACCGGGGGGGCACAGGGGGCACGTGCCCCCCCCCCCCCCCCAGCTGGCCTGAATTTTTTTTGCAAAAAAAAAATAAAAAAAAATTTTTTTTTTGCTTGATTCATATATTCATCATATAGCTGGGTAAGAAGGTTGCATTGGCATATGACATTACAGGCACAGATCCACTGGGGGCATGGGGGCACATGTCCTGTCCCTCAGCTGGCATGCTTGAACTTATCTGGAGCTGTTGCAATGGCTTGTGTCTCTTATCTCTGGCCATCAAATCCTCAGTATGCCTGGTCTGTGTTAGAACCCGACACAGGCCCATAGAAACAAGGATGGGGGCGGGCGCATGACAGTGTGCCCCCCCTCCCCAACCAAAAAATAAAACTGCATGTGCCTGTGCCCCCAAATTGCATATCCTACAGGCCAGTAAATCCAAAATTGCCCCTGTGCCCCCTCAAATACTCAGTATGCCTGGTCTGTGTTTGAACCCGACACAGGCCCATAGTAACAAGGATGGGGGGCACAACAGTGTGCCCCCTGTGCCCCTCCCCAACCAAAAAATAAAAATGCCTGTGCCCCCAAATTGCATATCCTACAGGCCAGTAAATCCAAAATTGCCCCTGTGCCCCCTCAAATCCTCAGTATGCCTGGTCTGTGTTTGAACCCGACACAGGCCCATAGTAACAAGGATGCGGGGCACAACAGTGTGCCCCCTGTGCCAATAAAAATGCCTGTGCCCCCAAATTGCATATCCTACAGGCCAGTAAATCCAAATTTGCCCCTGTGCCCCCTCAAATCCTCAGTATGCCTGGTCTGTGTTTGAACCCGACACAGGCCCATAGTAACAAGGATGGGGGGGGGCACGACAGTGTGCCCCCTGTGCCCCTCCCCAACCAAAAAATAAAAATGCCTGTGCCCCCAAATTGCATATCCTACAGGCCAGTAAATCCAAAATTGCCCCTGTGCCCCCTCAAATACTCAGTATGCCTGGTCTGTGTTTGAACCAGACACAGGCCCATAGTAACAAGGATGGGGGGCACAACAGTGTGCCCCCTGTGCCCCTCCCCAACCAAAAATAAAAATGCCTGTGCCCCCAAATTGCATATCCTACAGGCCAGTAAATCCAAAATTGCCCCTGTGCCCCCCTCAAATCCTCAGTATGCCTGGTCTGTGTTTGAACCCGACACAGGCCCATAGTAACAAGGATGGGGGGCACAACAGTGTGCCCCCTGTGCCAATAAAGGCCTGTGTTTCGAATGCACTGATGAAAATCTTTGTATGACCCTGGTGTGGAGTAATAGATTTCTGAGAATGGAGATAAAGCTATTTAGTAAGGGCGCACAGGCCAGTGGAAATATTTTTTTGCAAGTGGTGATGCAGAAAATTTTCAGTTGTGTTGCCGAATTCGTAATGCATTTTTATGAAGATTTTATGCGGATGCCAATTTCAAAAGTGGTCAGAATTTTTTCTACAATCATTTTACTTACCCCACCCACCAACGTTCAATGCTAATTCTTATAAACGGAAAGCATGCCAACTAGTTTAAGGGCTGACTGGACCCTAGGTCCCCAAATAGACGGAATTTATGAGACCTATATCATGTTAAAGGTGCAAGTATTCTCTACAGAATGGCACTTGTTTGAAGTTAAACGGCTGCCGGATGACTCGGAAAATTAGTATTGATTATCTGCCCCTGAATACTGAAGTCCAGCTTCTTATTTCCCAATATATAAACTTATTAGTAGACATGATAATTGAAATTCTCTTCAAATCATGATGCTAATGTTACCTTTTGTGTATGGGAATTGCATAAAACCATAGGAAAAATAAAAGTCAAAACATCTAAAAATCCAAAATGTCTGCCGTCGGCCATTTTGACGGCCATTTTGAAAATACCCGAAAATGTTTTTGTCTTGTAACTAGGTGTGACACATGATTTCTAGCTAATTTGTGGTAAATAAATTCATTGCTGACATTAAAATTGCCTTTAGACGGTGTTGGATAGGTCAAATTATCTAATTCTAATCAATTGCCACTTGATGGTATTGATAAAATGAAAAACAGTGTCGACATATATTATTGTCACATAACTTCATGTTAAAATAACATATTGTACTAACATATTTGTCATTAAAGCATCTTTATGGTAATATGGCTGTTCATGGTCAAGCCTTTAGGACATACAGCCAGCATAATCATTCATGTGGCAATTCTCCAGATAAGCGAAGGGCACATGCTGTTGAAACATGTACACATCTTGGCGTTGAAATGGGTCCTTTATGGACTGTTTACTTTGCCAGTATCGCATAAATAATCAACAACCAATGCCATACATGTTGTCTCAGTTCATTGAGTCATCTAACCGTACTTCAATAGTTTGGCAAGGAATTGAAGTCCTCCATAAAGTCAAATAACAACATAAACCAAGGCCAGTCACAAGGTATGGTAGTCGACCAGCCCGTATTCATGTTTTAAAAGAAACTTAAATAGCAATATCCGCAGATAGAACACGATAAGACCATTGCTTCACTTGGTGCAGTGTATACTGAACATAATTATACGCTGCAATGAGTGTCTGGAGATGGGATAGACTGTAAAAGGTGACACCAGCACTCACTAACAGTGGTATCTCGAATAGAGGCAGAGCTCATCCCTTCATTGGCAGCCCTTACATTTGCAAACTAAAATGCGTGCATCAGAAACAAGCCAGAAACACATATTTTATATTATGCCAAACTTGCTACAGACAAATTGTCATCTGACGGGTCGATTAAACATGTGCCATCAGCCATATGTATATTACTGCTATAAACTGAATCTTCTGATTCAGCTGATTTTAGTCTTTATATAGAAGCGGTTGATTCATAGATACTATGAGTCTTCATATGATACTATTTCTAGTATTTTATAAATCTGAAAATCCACCTCCGCCATGTGGAAATACGCGAAAAGAAACATACCGTTGTATCAAGAGGCTGATTTCATGGGTCTAAAAATCAATGGGGGCATTTTTAAACGTCAAACGTGCCAGCTTCGTGATTGATTGGTTGCTTTTGGTTTCATGGGATCGCAAGACATCAAATGGCCATATGGCGAAGAGAAATTATTACGTATCATGTACATATTGAAATATGTCGATCAACGAGTGTGTACCTCAGAAAATAACCCAACACATGTATAAGGATAAAGGCAATTGAAAAACAAAACTAGACATATATGTACAATAAATAGCGTCCTGGGTTACAAAAGCAAATATAATTTCATTCATTTCAATGTGATAACTCTAGTAGATGCCTTTGAAGATTTTAGAAATATCTTTAATGGAAGACAATGGTAAACTGCTGCACTTAGATACGTCAACACATACCCTTATGTGGTGGAGTAGGTTAAATTCTTTGAAATGCAACTAAATATAAACTTTCTAAACAAAAATACATGTTTCCATGAGGATGCATTCACTGTTACACTAACAACAGTTAAAGTGACGTTGTTCAAGAATTTTTTGTCTGAGCCATGTTACTAACTTACTGGCGTTCACCTTCTACAACGCCAGTCCAGATTCTGCCATGAACGATGTGATCCTCCTAGATTCCTCCATCCGTCCATATAGCTTGGTCTGTACAGGTATCGACTCTGGCCACATATGTTTCCTTTTCTCGTCCAGATGTGGGCACCTCTGTAGTATATGCACCGTCGTGTGCTGTGCAATTCCACAAGTACACAAGGGGGGATGGGGCTATCTTCATCTTGGTAAACATATTTGAGTTAAGCCTGTTGTGTTCAGTGCGGAGCCTTATTATAGTCACTTGTTCCCTTCTGTGTCTGTGCGACGTTGAAACGTGATTGGAAGTTGCCAACCCAATATTACTTTCAAGCAATTCTGGATGCAGGTCAAATGAGTATATCCTAACCAAATAAAGGTCTACCTATACACTTACCCTAACGGAGAAAGGGCTTATGAATCACTGGAGCCAGAGTAAATGATTTGACTGTCCCGTAGATCTGGACACTTACAGACCTCTGAGGTGTTCGACGAAACATTTCGTATTGATTGCATGGATCCAATGCCAAACCGAACAACAAGACATTCTCTTAAATGAATAAACCAATGAAGATCAAGACAATATAGAAGATTGAATTCGTTAACATAGATAACTATTCAGTGAGCTGACTGTAGCCGGAAAAAATCGTGAAATCGACGGTAGAAACTTCTAGTTTCATATAAGCTGACCACGTTACTTTGGCACCATTCAATCTAGATGGAAACATGAAGAAAACTACAAAATCCAAAATATTGTCTAGGTTTGAAGGAAAGGTGGAAAAAGCAGCTTGACAAAAAAGAACACACAGGGCTTTTAGTCATTGACTTGATGTTGCTTAGGATGATATGCATCAAAAGGTCTGATTGTAAAACATTTGGTGATGTTTCTAAGAAAGTTGCATCAGTAGTTTTAGGCGTGGCACTCAAATACACAGCTCTGGTTGGGGATAACTACCAGTATGAAAAATCTATCAAGTCCGGAGAAAGGACGAGGCACGGACAGGTAGAGATGCAGGAAATAATATATCAGACAACGAGCACGCCCATGTCAAGGCAAATAACAAAGTTACTTTTAAATCCTGTCAACAAGGTCGAAAATATCAATGCGGATTTCGTTTTGAGAGAATTGACTGATCAGTTTGAAAATTAATTACCAGATTATATGACTGTATTTATCGGTGGCGGTTTCAAAGACACAGATAAAGCAGTAAAAGTAGGCCTACTGAGAAACACTTGTGAAAGTGTAGAAAAACTACGATCTGACCATGAGAAGGCAAACTCTAGAATGATTCCACATATAGATATCGTCGTGAGAGAGCTCCATGTTACAAACATTGTTCTGTTGATTCCGAAGTGGCAGATATTTGGCAAAGAATAGCATTGGATCAAATATTCAAACGCCAAATAAAACGTGTTATTCATATGCACGACAAAAGCATCAGACCTTTGAGAAACATTTTCAAATGTTTGCCGGTCATACATGCGTTGAGGGTTGTGACTCTAATAGTGCATTTTATGGAATGGGGAAGAAAACGTTGGAGCACCACTGTCACGAATAGTGTCATTGCTTGAAGGACATGGAGAAGTTGGAGAGGACCCAGTAGACATATCAATACGTGCAACATAAGCTGTGACACAGGCAGTGTCTGCTTATACAGCGACATGCTAGAAGAAAACATCGACAGTGTCAGGTAAGACCTGCTCTCAAAGAATGCTGTTTTTCAAGTGCAAAATCCCCGACATCTGATGCACTGAATGAACATTTACGAAGAGAAAAAACTACAAACGTACCAGACTTTTATCTGGAATTCTGCCACCAAGCAATACCTCAAACTACCATCCCCAGTTAACGCTAGTTGGGGCACCGTTGGAAATAATCACCTTGTTCTGATTAAAATAACAAAATGCATTCTGCAATAATTGGTTTCAAAAGATGCGCATGCAAAAGCTATTGCTCATCGAGGCGATGCAAATGCAAAAAAGAAAATGTGCAGCCCACTGACGCAAGTGCTTGCGATGACGATATATGTGACAACCGGGTTGGTTATGCTCATGTAGATAGTGACGGAGACGACCAGTAGGCTATAAAATATGTGACAAAACATTCAAGCCATTATGATGGAATTGGGAGCATAGAAATTACCCAATGCTCGATCGGCAGAGTGGCACATTTCCATCAAACCGGACACTTACACATTGTAATTCACACCATACACACTAGTTGCGATATTACTGAACTGCTGTAAAATAAGAATAGACACCACAAAATATTCATTAACGTACGTCAGTATGCGTCAGTAAGACGAAAATGAAATGTCATTCGATTCAGATGAACACCATAGTAAAAGGAAAGGTACACTATCCTACATGTTACATGTGAGCGACATGGCTATAAGCTACATGTATGAATGATATTAACAATAATTATGTAGCTAGATATCAATAGTGATAACTTTTAGCAGACGTCAAATTTTGAAAAGATAACTAATACTCAACTACTCCGATACATATGCTGCTGATTTGCCTTCTAACCAACTCATGTCCATCTGCGTGACCATATTTTGAAAATAATACGAAAACGGCAAAAGATCCTAACGTAATGCAGTTGAATTTAATCATACAAACTCGGAATTGTTAATGTGAGGAACTGGCGTTACGATACACTTAAATTATATATGACGGTTCTGTGTAGATCTATTAAAATGTTTATATGATATTTGGCAATTTATATATTCAACTTAAACAAAGGGAAGCCTGCTCAAACAAACGAGACATCGCAGACGATGCGAATACCCTCGCTCAGTTTATTTATACTTACGATGGCATTTTAAAAGGGCTGATTTCTATGAATATGTGTGTGAAGTTTCGTGGTAAAGGTAATATGCCCCGGAAAAAATGAGTTTCATACATATGCCCATACACACATTTAGGAATTGAGGTCAAGGGTCAAGGTCAAAGTCACAGTGACCTTAAAGTAGTTCTCAACACCCCGCCATCTCATTATGTATTAACACACCAAATTTGCTATTCCTTGCTGATGTGGTAATAGAACTATACTCAGGACAAAATGAGTTACATATTTACAAGCATACACACATTTTACAATTGAGGTCAAAGGTCAAGGTCACAGTGACCTTAAAGTAGTACGCGACACTCCGCCTTCTCATGATGTTCTTACACACCAAATTAATTATTCCTAGCTAACACGGTGCAGAAGATATGCTCCGGACAAGCTCTTTTTAAAACTTGAGGTCAAAGGTCAAGGTCAATGTCACAGTGACCTTAATTTAGTACGTGACACTTTGCCATCCCAAGATGTACTCACACAACAAATTTGGTGTCCCTAGCTCAAGTGGTAAAGGAAATATACAGGTAGTACTAAAATGCAATATATTTGTGGCAAAAATTGAATAATTGAAGGTCAGAGTTATCGCCCTTGTAAAAATGTCCCTGGCCACTTTCAGCCTTGGCATCCGGCCTTTCCAAACTCGGGAAGGTCTATACTATTCAAATATACCATTAGAAATTTTCTGCATCTCCACTTGCAAATCATTGTTAATTAAGGGTCTTTTGAGAGTTGGCGCCCTCACTAATTAAAAAATTCTCCAGATTATGATTTTTTTTCTCTTTGTCTTATGAAACCACTTTTTTGTGTGTTTCATTGGGGGTATTTACATCATTCTATCGATGTTAACTTCTTCTTAGAATGCCCTCAGAATACACCATTTAGTATGCAAGTTTTACAAAAATTCCGGGGGAGGCGAATGCCCTCAGAATGCACCATTTAGTATGCAAGTTTTACAAAAATTCCGGGGGAGGCCCCCCCGGACCCCCACCTATGGGAGGGGTTATACCCCTCCCATACCCTCCCCACCTGTGCCCCCCCCCCCCCCCACTGAAATATTTCTGGATCCGGCCCTGGCTGATTAGATGTTTGTTACATCTGGAGAGGGCCATTCTGCATTTTATGATGTAAGTTGGACAATAAACAACAGACAGTGTTGCAAAACAGCCTGGCTGTTGCCAGGGGTTTCCTATAAATAATGAAAAAATATCAGTTTTAGGGACAGTTTAGACACGGAATTATACAAAAAAATCAGTGTATAATTCTATGGTTTAGATTTAGGCTTTCGGCCAGTGAGCATGTGATTTCAAAATGGCGCGGCGTCGGCCGCCAGGCTTGTTCTGTGAGTAACAGACAAAACTAAATACATTTTCGACATTGGAATGCAGGACTTTCTTAACAAATACCAATATTGAACAGTTAGTTAGTGCATATACTTATGTTATGTTGGATCAGCACATTGTCTACACTGTATGTTCAGGACTTTAATAAACAACCAGAAAATTCAGCAATGTCTTCATTTACTACCCTACACGATGGAAATTCAACAAGGGACATTTTAAACCCCATTTACTACAGTTTGGTAGAAAATCCGAAGCACAATCATATATTTTGTTTGTGCACGATCTTGGACCTATCATCAACAAGCGAGTGGAACTCTACATTTGTGAGCTAACATTCCCCAACAAATAGATGTCGATCATCGATATGCTTGATCACCATGTGGGCTGCTGTTTCGGACGGATGTATAAACTCAGAATGGTACAGATCTCTACAACTTGGAGCCGAACTTCATTCCCCAGAAGATATCATCATGGACTAGTTCGTTTCCTTTCCAACTCTACCTGAGTTTTACAACTTATGTGAGCTCTGTGACTTTCAGTCAGTTGAAATGTTTTAAATGGAAATGAACAATCTGGACTACTTTCCTAAAATTTAATTCACAGTGGGTTTGTTTACGTTTTTACAGTACAGAACACTTTCTTAAAGTCAAATGTGACATTAATGTGTATGATTGTTATGTTTAGATAATCAGAACCTAATACTTAATTGTACAAGTATTCATTCTTCAAGTAAGTTTGCAGATTTCAAGGCTACATGTCATTTTCATGTTGATGTTTCTCGTGTTTAAACTTTACATATTGATACTGCCACTTATTATGTTCATTGTAATTCGCATTTCTTGTTTTAATTCAGTTTGTCTTACTATCTTATTTGTTCGATAAGAATCGGTGCATTCCAATCCTTCAAACGTTTATAGTTGGTTTATTACACCTACAAGAAGTGCGAATATTCAATGATTATGTGTATTGAATGATTTGTAATAACAATGCTTTACATTTTGTCAGAACTAATATTGATAACAAGTTAAACGCAAATGTTAATAGTGTCATTGAACATTAGTTTTTAGACTGTCGGGACGACAGAATTTTTAAGTGTATAAGCTATTTTCCAAGGTAGTGCTCCACTGAAAGACTTGCAACTTTAACCACAGATTCCGTGCTTTAACTATTTCAGATCAATTCGCCAGATGCGTATCCACACTCAAACAATATTGAGTGGAGCAATATAGTGGTTAGGATCTACATGTAGAAACACCACTTACATTTGGACTTTTACTCACATATTATTTTTTAGACGAATTTGGAAGTTATTTACTGAAAAAAATAACTAAAACACGCATAGCGTTTGCAGAATGCGTATTTGATTCGGTACAGGAATTGCTGATCCGCACTTGGGCTTATTACAAGCTGGCGCGCATAATTCTGGTGAGTCAGCGGGTGTAGGCTTACACAGTGAAAAATAGTGCGCGTGATAAAAGTTTTAAAGCAATATTTCAAGAAAATTCTTGCAGTTTTTGCTAACTTCTTTGTAGTAAAACCTAATTTCTTCTATAAAGCAGTGAGTGTTGCCTTACACAGTATATCCCGTGTTAAAATACCAAAAGCAAACCAAGATTATGTGAGGTCAACACCTGTTTATTTCACGCTGGTACCCTAATCGACCTAGGGTCTGTAATAAAGCCTGGTGCCAGATACCCCTGCACATGTCAGTCCTTAGGTTACGGTGATGTCGTCTGCTTCGAAATTGTCGTCTGCAAAGATTGTTTTAATTTAGATTTATACATTTTTAAGTAAAGAAACCTAATGAAGAGTGTCATGTTTAACATCCAGACCAGACAGCTCGTAACGCGGCATCGGATCTGGATCTAAACTGTTTGCGAAAATCAATATAGTCGCGACCAGCAGGCAGAGGCACGGAATAATTCCTGCTTCAGTACATTGACTCTCGGTGCGATTTTACAGTTTGGATTCAGATAAAATATTAACCTTCTGCACGTTACGGGCGATTTCGTGATTATTACTGCAAATAGTTGGGATCCAGTTCAGGTCGTGATATGAACTGTTTGACACTCGGTGCGATATTAGTTTGGATTCAGAAGAATATTAACCTTCTGCACGTTACGGGCAATTTCGTGATAATTGCTACAAACAGTTTGGATCCAGATCAGATCGTGATACGAACTGTTTGACACTCGGTGCGATTTTACAGTTTGGATCCAAATGACTACACGCTACGAGCGAATTCATGATTATTGCTGCAAATAGTTTGGATCCAGATCAGATCGTGATACGTACCGTTTGACCAATCGGTGCGATTTATAAAGATATAAAAAAAACTCATGGAATTGTTAAAGACGTAAAGTTTGCAGACGACAATTACATATCAAGCAGCTAGAGGGCTAACCCAGAGGGGGAGGGTCGAATCTAACGCTGTGAGAATTTGTGATCCGACCCCATTTCAATATGTATATATGGAAATAAAATATGTTTAAAATAACCCAATTGGCAAGAGTGATTATTTGTAAAAACATTTGTTTGCAAATATTTTAGATCGAGATGAGATCTGGAACAACTGCTTTACACTCGGATGCTATTCTATGTTGATATGAAATGCATTACAATCCACTAAGACGAAATTTGCAGACGAAACTTTCATACTTGATCAAGGAGAAGGCTAACTCAATTTGGAAGTATGATTATTGATGGAAATAGTTTGAATCAATACGATTATTAACCTTATACACGATACCGCGAATTCATTATTACTGTTGCAAACAGTTTGCATCCAGATGAGATCTGGATCAACTGCTTGACACTCTGCATGCTATTTCATGATGAAATACAATGCATAAAAATCACTCGTGTAGAAACATTAACTTTTAATTGCATCATGTATATAAGCCAGTTCTTAAATTAACACTTCTGCATTTATTTGTTTTTTAATTATCAAATACTTATCGAGTATTAGTTACAGACTGTAAAGATTGCAATGGGTGTCATTATGATATATACTTAACTCGCGGCAATACATTTTTTTATACATCAAAGTGTTAGCAGTGTGAACTAAGATCTCGCGTAACGCTGGGTCTAATCAATATCCAAACTGTTCGACATATTTTAGATCAGACAATGTCATTATGACATTCCATACATTACATTAAATTGTTGTTTTGACAGTTTGCAACAAGTACATGTTTTACTCAGCGGGTACAAGATACAAGATTTATTTAACGTCGGATACAATAAAACAGTAAACATTAGCTGTAACAGCCTTATTCCGACAAACACAAGTATAATATAAACAAGAGTAAAAGGCTGTAAAAAGTAGAACTGTAAAAGAAAGGGTTTACATATACAGTGGATGCAAGATAGGACTACAAACTATCAAAGGGACTCACAACCGGGTGGTGTACTTGTCAAAATAAAATAAAATACTCAAATAAAAGCACATCTGTGGCATAATTTGGCCTCTGACATTAAAAAAATATGATCAGTCCAAAAATAAAGTCTCAAGAATCGTCACCGAATCTTAGTTTGTTTTTAGATATTTTCCATCGTTTTTCTATAGCGTTAGCTAACGGTATAGTTGTTGTTGTTGCTTATCTACAGGGGCTCAGACATAAACCCGAGCCAAATAAAGTACTATCGATCGCTACCAGTGAAGTACGTTAATTCGCTACCATATAGATATAGAGGCCCAGTTGCCGCGTGGATAAAGGCGTTTCCCTTTTTGTCATGTTTGTCTCCGCATGGAGGGTCACGGGTTCGAATCCCACCAGAGTTTCTTCTTTTTTTTTTTGAAATGCTTTTTTTAACAGAATTTATTATCCTAAACTAAATCTTACCCATTTATATAAGCATTTGACATATATTTACAAATTACTATTTTTAATGCTAAATCCGGTTGCGAGCCTCTTTAAGGTTGTTTCGTTTTGTTTTCCAGGGCTGCTATTTCTCCGGGTTTTCCCTAAATCTCCGGATTTTTTCCCCAGTACATGGTAGCTTAAAGCAGGCTGAAAGCAAAGCAGACTGCGCCCTAAGACGCATTCTGCTTTAATTACAGTCTGCTTTAAGTAGTCACATGTCAACAAATTAAGGAAAAGGCTATGGGGGTAAAGGTACGATTCGTAAAATCGTACTTGAAAAATTCAAATTTGGAAATCTTAGGATTTTTTATGTCAACTTATGGCAGCCCTGGAACTAGGAGCTTTGATTCATTAGTCTCTGCACGGTAAGTGTAGTAATAATTGATCAGGCACTAAATCATCGAGAATCAGAATCAACTTTGGAACTAATTTAAATAACACGTACTCAATGATAGGTCACATTTGAAGAGAAGTTGTTGCTTAATGAAGGGCAACAGTAATCATCAATACTTGAAACAGACTATGGGGTAAAGGGTTAAATGACCGCTTAACACACATTTTAAAGAACAGAACATCTTTAATACGCTCAGGCATGCAAGCAGCATTTGATGAGTTATGAATAGTATAGCATGTACATATAATATCACGTGACCACAGTGAAACTAATATTCGTATTGTATCAGCCTGAAAATGGAGTGAACATTCTAAGCGTTTAAGCGGGGACTGGGTCTATTTACGTGCGCTGTCGAAACCTTCGAAATATTATAGGCATGCATTATATTTAGCTTAAATCAGACTGACGGTGAAGCATACTAAGGTGTACATTGTATTATGAGGTCACCTCTCTCCAAAATAAACTTAGTATGAGGTGATGATCAGTTAAACAATAGATGTTTTAGAATATAAAAACGTTTGAAGTGTTTGCTGTTACGAATAAAAAGCTCCATTTTCCACATTTTACAACAACATTCAAAACTTTTCATAATTTTGAACAATTTAAAAACATTTACGACGTCGCGGAAGAGAATGATATAAGTTAAATTGAGCATCGGCGACTCGGAGGAAAATAATTGATTGTCGACCATCTAGCGATAATCGGTACACACCTAATTTTTATACTATATAGATATAATAATAGTATATTGTTTTACGAGAAGAAATTGCCTTCATCTTAAAACTCTCCTGGTTTGTAACAGACCAAGTGTTCCAATCGTAATCTGACTAAGAATAGATTAAATGTTGTTGTTTTTGCTAGTTGTTAATTTTTAATTGAATGAACTTGCAATTGGAAAGGAATAAAGGACATTTTTGCCCATTGTTTTTTTAGTTACAGTGAAGAAGGCGTTATTATTTACCGTTTAAATGTTACAGAAACGCACACGCAAGACACTAAATGACAACTTTTAGACAATCCTGAATATCCCTTTAAATCTGAATTGCAAACGGTTTATAGCCTGATTACACACCGGGTTACTCAGCGTCTCCAACCTGTTTGCAATGGAAATAATAATTAAGAGCAATTTTTAGTTTTTTACACGTTTATTGAAAAGAATAACGTTTAATCCACTGCACATATCCCTTTATGTAGCTGGTTTGAGATTATGTTGAAACAGATTGATAGACTTCGCTGGCTGGCTTGATAGCTCAGTGTGTAGAGTGCTGGCATAGTAAGCCAAATAATAATAATAATAATCTTTATTTCCTCCAGATAAGGAGAGCATAGATCACAGAATACAAACAGTGCAAACGTGTATATCGTGACAAAACATGGACGACATAAGAAAATCAACAACAACAACAAACAAACAGACAGACAGACAAAAACAAACAAGAAGAGCAACATATGAAGTCATTATGAGGTGAAGTATAGTTGCCTGCATTTGACCCCCATGAAGAGACAAATGCACACAATTATACTTCCTACTATTCATTCATGTCGAAATAATATATACAGTCAATCTGACAGGTGAGTCTATCACAATAATATATATATATATATATCCTTATTTCCTCCATATTGAAGATTACAAAACATAGATAAGTATATACAGCATGTGACAAACAACAATCAATACAATATACATGAAAAGAAATGAAGTATGTGTCAATCTAGTAGTAGAAAGGAAAACATACTTATGCAAACATGATAACCATGTTTCAATGCATCAACTATACTTCATTACGTGATAAAGTTTCATATGTTGAGTTCGGTTTAATAAAACTACCTTAGCGCCAACGGTATTAATTTAGTGGGGTTGTAGAATATTCACTTTAAATTACAAATTACATTTTGCGCACGAAGTAAACAAAACCGTTATTCTTCATTACGGGAATTTGCATGGAATTATCTCAGAACGTTTAATAAATCAGAATGGTACAACTGGAAGCAGGTGTTATTTTCTCCGACAGTCTTCCAGCGCCTTCAGCGCTTTGATTAAGTTATGTTTTCCAACTCAATAGATAACTATGCGTATTTGCAATTCCGGTTTAGTGCTGGGAAGGTATACCTGTTCCCAGACTATTTTCATACGTCCAGTTACGGAACGATGCTTACAGGGACAATTTTTTGCATGGCCCATGTGCAGGCCAATTACTGTTAGGTTGTTGGAATTTGCAATACAGGTTAATTTGAAGGGAAAACATGACTGATTTACTAAGCGTTCATTTAGCAATAAAATGCGTTATTTATTAGGTTTTAATATACACAATTCTCTTAAAAAAGGTATTTAGGTTTGTATTGATCAGATAACAAACTGTACTTTATTGGTATCTGCATCAAAGTTATGTTTTATATGTGGGAACGCATTTTTTTTCTACAACTACAAAATTCTAGAATGCATTCAATTCTTATAATTTTCAATGAAGCCGGTGGCTTCATTTTTGAGGGAGGATGTGGTGTTGTCATGTACATTCATGTACAATCAGACAGCCACAGAACACATTAAGATTATACAACAATTAGGTAACTAATACACTAATCAATCTTGTATACCACAGGTATATCTAACATTATGTAGTATATAAGCTGATTGGATGTTTGTTACATCTGGAGAGGGCCATTCTGCATTTTATGACGTAAGTTGGACAATAAACAACAGACAGTGTTGCAAAACAGCCTGGCTGTTGCCAGGGGTTTCCTATAAATAATGAGAAAATATCAGTCTTAGGGACAGTTTAGATTTAGGCTTTCGGCCAGTGAGCATGTGATTTCAAAATGGCGCGGCGTCGGCCGCCAGGCTTGTTCTGTGAGTTACAGACAAAACTAAATACATTTTGGACATTGGATGCAGGAATTTCTTAACAAATACCAATATTGAACAGTTAGTTAGTGCATATACTTATGTTATGTTGGATCAGCACATTGTCTACACTGTATGTTCAGGACTTTAATAAACAACCAGACAATTCAGCAATGTCTTCATTTACTACCCTACACGATGGAAATTCAACAAGGGACATTTCAAACCTTATTACAAGTGTTCCCTCCCTATGTAACAACGGTCCTCCAAACACAGAATTATACACTGACGGAATCGAAACCTCGCGCTATATCGTAAATATCGTGCGGCGGATACGAGACTCGCAAGACTTGATAAGAGACTGTCTATCGGTAGTCAATATGATAAATGTGTGTTTTCGAAGCATTGTTCACGGGTTTATATTCCCGTGAATTGATAGGAATGTCCACCAAGTCGTTTAAATCCTATAAAATGTCAATAAAAACACTCGAGTCGGTACATTTCACCCCAGAAATGGCGGACAACGAGGCAAAAAGTGAAAATGTTGTCACGTGACACATAATCTCGCAAAATTCAACCGCCGCGAGAGCTCAGATACTCGCCTATTCAACTTCGCTTAGTTGCTATTCCGTTTTGTATAATTCCGTGCTCCAAACAACGACTCCCTCCGACAGTCATTGACAGAGGTCTCTTTTTCAAGTCTAGTAGATGCTTCTGTAACATAAACTGACCTTCGAACCTTTTTGGGAAGTGGAGACTTTGATGGAGTTGGTTTGTCAGCTCTGGTACTTGATTTGACTGTTCTTGTGAATGGTGTTACTCTTTTTAATTGTTTTGGTGTTGCTGTTTTAAAAGGCGAAGTCAAATGAACTGGACTGAATGTTTTGAATGTTGAAAAACGTGGTGTTACATCCCACACATGTGTACTATAAATATTATAGCGACGCGGCGAATTACATAATGCGATACCTAGCACCTGCGCTAGGGAGTAGACTCTTTGCGGCTCAGAGGTTATGGTATTGGACTGTCACGCGAGCGCACCGGGTTCAATCCCCGCCCGGGGATTCTCAATATCCAATGTGGAATTTTCTGTTATGCTTCGTTACGGGAATGACTCGTAAGAGTGATGACAATGGCTGCTTTGAAGATGTCTTGAATGTAATTCTGTTGAATATTTCGTCCTCTGTTTGAATCCATTTCGTTAAAACATTTCTATTTGTGAGATATTTTGCATCTTCTGTGTCTTTCTTTTTCTTTTGCATCGAACCAGTGAGCTTTTTGATGTCCGCATTGTGCTGAAAAAAGAAAAAGAAGATGCTTAAGTGGCATGATTTCGCTAAGTTGATTAACCCCTTCACTGCCTTACCCCGAGGTACGCTAAGTGCAAGAGTAATTTGCAAACAGTTTCATTCCTGATCAGACGCGGCCTCTGATTAGGATCCAAACTGTTTGCCAATCAGTTCCATATTTCTGATATCAAGTTACCCAAAGTTAAATTTTAGAAACAAAAGAAGACGACAATTGTTTTAATTGGTGACGTCACGGCAGTTAAGGTGTTAAAACTGTAACATAAACTAGAGGGAAGGCTATGTCTGTAAGACAAATATGAAGCCACCGCCGGCCAAAATTTGACTAAGTTTAACCGAGTGTGTTTTTGTAAAAAAATAAAGCAGATCAAATTTCTATTCACATAAACATCTATGGTATATGTGTAACACTTTGCCAAGTAGGAAGGTTTTAGCTTGAAAACTGTAGGAGGAGTAAGCCGGACAAAGTATATACTGTATATCGGACGGACGGACCAACGGACAAACAGACATACAGGGGTAAAAGAGCATGCCACCGACTGATCGTTGAGGGGGCATAAAAACGTGAAATTGGAATATGCTACCTAGTTTAAGGACACAATACATTTATTAATGTTCATGGACGACAGACGTCTGTGTATGATGAAAAGTCAGTTTGTTCTTTAAAACAATCAATGCATCACATATACATGTAGATGAAATAAATCATGATAGTAAGAATAGTACTGCGCGGAATCTAACCTTAGCTTGCTTATGAATATACATGTACATTTCTTTGACACAATTTTTATCCCAGGGCATTGACACCATCTTTTATTTTTTCAGCACAATGCGGACATAAAAAAGCTCACTGGTTCAAGGCAAAAGAAGACGAAAGACACAGAAGATGCAAACTATCTCACATAAGGAAATGTTTTAACGAACTGGATTCAAACAGAGGACGAAATATTCATCTTCAAAGCAGCCATTTTCACCACGTATTCCAACATTCAAAACATTCAGTCCAGTTCATTTGACTTCGCCTTTTAAAACAGCAACACCAAAACAATTAAAAAGAGTAACACCATTCACAAGAACAGTCAAATCAAGTACCCGAGCTGACAAACCAACTCCATCAAAGTCTCCACTTCCCAAAAAGGTTCGAAGGTCAGTATATGTTACAGAAGCATCTACTAGACTTGAAAAAGAGACCTCTGTCAATGACTGTCGGAGGGAGTCGTTGTTTGGAGGACCGTTGTAGGGAGGGAACACTGTACCTCTCTTTGACAGTTTTTATCCCATAGCATTACCACATCGTCAAAAAGCATGCGTTCTTTGAACATCGATACGTTGTTCCCATAATATGGCTTGCGGTGTTATCATATAATTATATGGTTTGCCGAGGTCTCATTTTGACCTTCTACCTTATATCTTTGTTCAGAGGACGTTATTCGTGCATATATTTTATTTATGTTATATTACTTAATTGCCGGAACCTCCGGTTAACATTACCAAACTGTAATAAACGCCTGCATTCATTTCTCGGCAATATTTTGGAAGGGTTTGCCGTGGTCGCACAGTGATTTTTACATTTTCTGGACAGTTGTCCCGGTTTCAGGCAAAAGGTATTGATCTGGTGACGAATCTATTAACACCATTGTAAAGAAGACACTTTTCCCCAAAGCATAGGCTATGTTTTGTTAAAATCGACTGGAAAATAAAATACTTACAGCTGTTTCAAATGTTGAATCGAGCGGATTTGTTGTCATTTTGGCTGACAGTGATACCGAAAAATGACGTCACATACCACGTGGTATGGTCACACTGTTATTGTGATGCCGCTCTGTCCGTCGCCCGTCTGTCCGTCAACAATTGAAACCAATATAGCCCTAATATAGTGTAACCAAACTTGGTCAGATGACTCAGATCCATGCTGTTGGTTTGAGCAGGAACGTATTATTATATTACATCTATATACGTTCCTGGTAATAAGTAGGCCTTTAGGTCAAATCATAGTTCTAAATGGCTTCTGAACCCTTTAATTTTATCAAAATCGTTTTGACCTACAGACAGGTTTCAATCAAGAAATTATACAACACACATGCATGTTGTATAAGTCCGTGTTTCATTTAAGTATCTGAAAAGCCACCTTCAATACTAGAAATTTTCCAGTTGAATTTTTCATATCATATTATGGAGTAGTACACACATCAACATTATCCTGAAACATTTGCTTCAAGTCTAGGATTTTTGTACTCAAGGTGAGCGCCTTAGAACCCTTGGGCTCTTGTTTATCATGTTTTCAGGATGGAAACTTTGCTGGGAGCTTTGTTTCGTCCGTATGTTTGCTGTTCTAGCCGCGTGTTGTTTTAGGATGAACAGTTAATTTTGTCGCGAGAATTTATATACCTAATAATCTATGATTTGAAATCTAATGTCCCTATTCCACACCGACTACTAATCCCACGAATCGCCACGAATTGATAATTGTTATGATTCGTGGGGATTCGGGGATTCGTGGAATTCGGCAAATCTACGAATCGGCTACGAACGAGTTAAGAATATTCGTGGGATTCGGCTCGAATCTTACGAATACTGTCAGGAATTCAGTACGAATTACAAGAATAAACTACGAATACTGCACGAACGCTAAGAATCAGTTACGAATATGCCTAATGCATCTGCGAATCAGCTACGAATGAAGTTTGATTCTTGACGGTTCGTGGGGTTCTTTAAGGTATGCAGTGTTCCCTCCCTACAACGGCCCTCCCAATAACGATTCCCTTCTTACAACAACACTTGTCGTTGTTTTCCAACCACAAACAAATATGTCCAACCTTTTCACGCCTGCTTTATTGTTTGCTTAAAATTGTTGTCTGCTGTTTTTCACAAAGTTACATACTACAGTGCTACCTCCCTACAACGACACTACCAATAACGGTTTTCTCCTTACAATAACGCTTGCCGTTATTCCCAAAAACAATGTCCAACCTATTCACGGCAGCAATGTCGTCTGCTTTTAACTATCGTCTGCTGTTTTTCTCAAAGTTACATAATTGAGACTTTGATGAATAAAACTTAATGACGAGTGACAAGCAGCTTGAATCCAGATCAGACGCAGTGTTATGCGACATCGGATCTGGATTCAAACTGTGTGCAATTGTTAGCCAATTTCCCTCCCAATAACGACTCCCTCCGAACAACGAACCCATTTTTGTCTCCCATTTGGTGTCGTTGTAGAGAGGGAGCGCTGTAGTTCCCGTTTCAATTTGGGTATCAGTCCATAAATGGATTTTTAAGATAGAGCAGCAATAGCACTGGATTTGGAACTGGCGTATCAACGCTAGCTGCATGCTATTAGCAAAAATATACCCCGAAGAAGATGGAGAAGACCCACAAGGTGGTGGGTTAGACAATGGCTGACTCCAGCCACAAGTACTTGACACATACATCTAGATCTATTACCCCCCCCCCCCTTTTTTTTTAATATTTTTTTTTTTACTATACTTCTATTATAGATTTTTATTTATTTATTTATTTTTTGGTAATATATCTAGATGTATGTGTCAAGTACATGTGACTCCAGCTAGAAGGCTAGAACATGAGCTTAGTGTGGTAGATGAGAATGCATTTACCAACACTATGTAAGAATGCCAGGATTATAGGCCAGTCATCCATGCAGAGGAGGGACACTTACGTGAGCCCAAATCTATATGCCAGAGTGAAGCTGGCATTGCCTCTCAGACTCCTGGCTACAGGAGAACGGTATCAAACTGGTACTCACGAATCCCACGAATGAGTAAAGAATACCACGAACGCCCAAAAAGGCCGTTTACGAATCAGTTAAGAATCCTTAGAATCAGCTACGAATCCTACGAATGCACTACGAATTTGTTACGAATTAACTACCTATTGTTCCATTCGTGGGGTTCTTGGTCAAAACTTTGAACAGCTCAAAGCTTTTGCCACGAATCCCCGACCGCTCACGAATTGCAAGAATTGACTACCAATCAGGTAAGAACGCCACGAATTTGTTACGAATCCGAGAAATTGAAAAATGGAATTGTCCATTTGAAGATTCAGGGAGAAAAGATGTAACTAATCCATCCATATAACTTAAAATTCCAGATACCAATACGTCCAGACCATTTTGACTTTATAGGGTTGATACTTGTCTTGTACAATTTATAAATATATTGCGAAATGGCAAACTTAATTTTAACTGTGCAGACCATGATCTGAGGGTTTGTTTGCATAACATAAGTGTACTTTTCACAGATACACAGTACATGCCCAGTATACGTGCCACTAGTATGTTAAGCCTACAGATAAACAACTGTACCTTAATAATTCTTCTTGTCATCCTCCAAATACAAAGAAAGGCATAGCGTATGGTTTGGGTTTGAGAATTTAACGTATATGTGAAAGAGAGTCGGATTACCTTCGGGAAAGAGGTAAACTTAAGGGTCAGTTGAGAAGGAGAGGGTATAGCGGTAGAATGATAGAAAGTCAGTTAGTAAGGGTTGATAAGCTTAATAGATCAGATACTCTTCTCAAGAAACAATCAGATAATAGGAAAATGAATAGGGTTCCTTTAGTTCTGACTTATTCAAATCTTCTGCCAAACATACACGATATTGTAAAAAAGCACTCAAAAGTTTTACACCAATCTGAGAGACTGAAAGAAGTTTTTGAGGAATTACCTATTGTAGCATTCAGGCGAGATAAAAATCTCTGTGACACACTGGTACATTCTAAGACTAACCGCATTGTTAAACCTAGCACTGTGGTTTGTTCACAAGAATGTACTACTTGTAGTATTCTTGAAATGTCAAGTCTTAAAGACACATATGAACAATCAATTTTCAAAGTGTGTACTAATATTAACTGTAGGGAGAGAAATGTCGTGTATGCAATAAGATGCAATAAATGTGATAGGATGGTGTATGTAGGCGAGACTGAGAGAGAAATCAGAGAGAGAATGAAAGAGCATTTGAGTGATATAAGGCATGAGAGAGAGAAGCCAATTAATAGGCATTTTGGAGTAGGAGGACATAGTAGTGATGATGTTAGATTTGTCATTTTGAAGAGGATGTTTAATGGAAGCAGAATTGAAAGACAGATCTATGAAACCGATTGGATTTGGAAGCTGAGAACGTACATACCATTTGGCTGTAATGTCAAGGAGGATAATGCGCTAATTCATGCATGACGCCATTGCACACATGACGTCATCATCATGGCGTCATGATGACGTCATGACAACGGCAATAACAAACAAAGTTGTAAACATTATTCTCTTTGATTTTATGGCTGAATGCATGTAACAAAAATGTGACGTGTGTTTTGACGTGATTTTCTTTGAAAAAGGCCCTTAGTGGTCGAAATATCAGAAAAGAGCAGTATATATATTAACATTATTTGTTGTTTAGAACTACAATAATGGAATTTATTGAATACTAAATAACCCCAATAGTACTGTTCCTCAATTGCACATATAAATATATCTTTCACGATCTTGTGATTGAGTTATTTCCCTTGGATATTATAACCCCGGAGCGCCAACCGCGAGTGCAAGGGATTCGCCCTGTATGGAACGAATGCAATTCTATTTGAACTCAAATTATGCAAATGATTTCAAGATTCAAATAAGTGTACTGTATTATTTTTGGTTCTGGTCCTTTCTGAAAGTTTCCATAGCAGTCATGGGCCAATATTGTTGACCTTGACCTTTGACATTGACCCTATTGAACGTTGCCCAACGAGGTCTGGTCGGTTGGTATATAAGGCGTCTATTTAAATGCTTCATTGCCATTTTTCAGTTTATCAGATTCAACTATATAGCTACAGGGGAAGAAAGACATGCCCCCATTATATTAGGAGGTTTGGCAAATGCTTGTTCAGCAGTGGCTTAACCTAATGTTTGATACAATTTCTTGTTATTTCATTCATGAATAAAAAATAATGTAATAGATGATGAACGCTGGAAACCTCATATCATAATTCATTACAGTGATACAAAAATCTGGTGTAAACCATTGACCAAACGGACCATGGTTACACCTGTAACTGCACCTGTAACTGCGTCTAAGACACTATCATGCAGCTCATCAGACATGTGATGATGTGACGCAGACATAGTTATGAGAACGTACTCAAGACATGGTGTTAAGCAATTGAAAACTCTTACATCTTTACCATTGTAAGTTATGTATGTGTTACTTTCATTACATATTATGTTTACCATACTTAGTTTTATCACATACATATATTTGACATACCACTGTCTCATTGTCGGCATCATGAATCCTGCTCGGAGCTAAGACATGCACGGTGACAGGTCAAATAAATTGGACAACTATTGCCATAAATAATTGGAAGCAGAGACAAAGCTTAATAAATTGACAATATTCATCAGCTTGGAAGCTGTTTTGGTTACATATGTTCCATTAATAAGGTTTTTAAATCATGTTAAGACGCATAAATATTATTTGGGGTCCACTGGACCTCAACCATATTTTTGTCATTTTCTTCTAAATGTTTAAATAGTTCAGTAAAAGATACACCATTAATGTAACAAAAGGTTTATCTAGTCATAAATATATCCACATTTCCCCATCTGTACATTTTCTACACAAAATTCGATTTTACAGCAAAAAACGTAGTTTTGTGTGTTACTTTGGTCACTGGTTGGTTGCCATGGTAACAGTGAGAGCAATGTTTCGGGTTTATCATTACACTATAGAACAAACACATTAATTTATAATGCGGCATCAGTTATGTCACAAATGCCTATCTTGACTTAGAAAAATAACAAAAATGCACAATGGGGTCCAATGGACCCCAAAAGTATAAAAACGCAAGTTTTTGCTAGGTCCGGATGAGGGTTAAGCAACTCGTTTATTTCTCAAATCTTAGGTAGGTAAATTGACTAAAGTAATATCGTAATGATTGTCTAACAGTTTGGCTCCTGCATGCAGACGCCGCGAAATGAAGCGTTTTATCGTGATCTAAACCATTTGCTGAAAACAACTGTATCCGGGCTAAAGTTGTGATCAGCTGTCATTTTTACAGGTACGCCGTTTGTAAAGTACGAGTATACTAGTCGCTAGGGTTAATGATAGGGGAAAAGGATATTTGGGGAAATATGGACGACCAATTTCCCAACAGACGACAATCATTATCCTTTTACTCCACATGTAGATACGCATTTATTTTATTCCATTAAGGTGGTTCGACAGCGGGCGGCCCGCATCTCGAGTTACGGAAATGCTGATGACTTTCACCTGATCTTTGCGGCACGTGCTTATAGTAGAAAATTTAGATAAAGAAAAGTTTGATCTGATTCAGTGTCTTCTCTGTTAGCGCAGTTGGTACGGTGATTAACTTGCAATCCAAAGGTTCTAGGTTCGATTCCCACTCGCTTCAAAAACTTTTTTTTAACAAATTGTCCGATTTTAGTGACTAGTCTATTCATAACGCAGTGATCAAAGGACAGGCTATGTTTAGTCTAGTAATAATGAATAATATCAGATGCAAGTATAGTCAAATGACAGCTAAATGTGTGAGGAGTTATAGCCTATATAACAGATGGCAGCTTAACACAGTACAAAAGATATGCTAAAGGAGCTTTTATGCATTACTTTTGTTATGCATTAGGCAGTCACTTGCCTTTAAAGATCTACAGGCTACCGTATTCAATGGTCCCTTATTACAGGTTTGACTTATCATATGGTATTATTTAGAGCTGACGGCATTTTAAAGTTGAACTCAAGGGAGGTTACTCGTTTTGTGTTAACATTTTGTCAGAATTTCAGGAAATCATGTATAAAATGTAAATTCTACTGTAGATTTTCATTAAATTTTTGTGACTAGTAGAATTAAGTTATATCTATCTAATAAGAGTAAAATTAGTGTATGTTAAACAGCTAAATTTTTTGTAATTTGAGATTTTCAGAATTTGACTTTTTTAAAATATTGATATTTCCAGAAAATATGTCATGAGATACTTTTGTTTGCCCAATATCTTATAGTCTATGTACAGTTTTGAATGTACAGAAATTATTGAGTTATATCATTCTATAAAGAAAATATTCCTGTTTATTAAAAAAGGAGCTTTTCTCGACAAAAGGTCCTGTCAGAAAAAAACGGCACTGTAACTTTTTTTATTTTAACGATTTTTCACTCTGCATATGGTATATTTCAATTTAATCAAGATTTCAAAGAATTCTGACACAGAATAAGCTGACCCGCGAACCACCTTAAAGAAAATAAACTCATCCAAAAAAGAAAGTATCCGCTTTTATATTCTAAATTATCAGCGTCTCAAATTTTATTTTATAGAAAGTGGAAGGCGACATGAAATCTTCTTCTTGTAGCGTTTTAACGTCTCTCCTTAGCGGATTTCACGCTTTCCTGGGGGAACACGTGAAATCAGTGTGGCTAAATACTAAATAACTGGCACGAAAGGTTTATAACTCTTTTTCTTGAAAACAGCATTTTTGCTTAGAAATGTCTTCCATAGAAGAGAAACGATGTTGCTTATATCCAGCTGCTAGAACTTCTTTTTTAAAGAAAATAAACTATTCATTCTTCACAATTTTCACGGCGTTTTATAATATCATATTGCCTCCCTTTGATTTGAAATAAGAATGAATTTTAAGTGTTTCATTTTCGTTACATGTATCGTTTTACTGGAATACATTGGTGAACGTTAGAGCTTTTAAAGTTTCAAACAAAACTGTACATAGTTGATAAGGTACTGCAAAAGATATGGAGCTTCAAAATTTATTTACTGTAAAGTAAATGTAAAAAGTGGGTACTTTCTTTTTTGGCTGAGTAACAGTTCCAATTCATTCAGTCATAAACGTCTATCATTAAGAAATATCTATATATTCTAGCAGAAGATAGTTTTCAAAACATAAAACAGACTATGGTGTAAACTTAAAAGGGTTATGACAGCGAAACAGGATCCTTTCCAAGTGTTGTTATCTAGTGTAGCAGAACGTTCGCACCTTAAGGACTGTTCTGCTTATATGTTCGATCTGTTTTAGTCAATGTTTGTCAGGATGCACGAACATTTTTAAATAGCTGACTATGGTAGGAGTTTGAATGGGCATTTTTATGAGGATGAAATGGGGCATATCTATTGGGAAACATACTTGTGAAATGTTCGCGATTTCTATCCAAACTATCCAAAAACAATTATATATTTAACCTCTAGCTGTGCACATTTTGAAGACGTATACGACCAATGTTATATTCACGAGTATGGGACATACTGTTCTGTTCTGTTCATGACATTTTAAACGCATACTCACGTGCGTCACGTCTATAAATAGCAGCACACTGCACCTGACTAGTAATCATTGTATTATGGAAATGGAGCATACCTACCTGAAGGAAATTAGGTGCCAAATATCTCAAATGTTGTGCATGCACAACGTGCTGTGCGGATCCAGAGGGTTGGGGTCGGGTGGTCGAACATCTCGGATACAGTAAGCACTCTCTATAACGAGCAATAAACAAGGCTATTGATTGTATTGAAGGCAGGTGACAACTTATCTTTTTAAAAAGTCGCAGAATGTGAAAGTAAAACAGAAAGCTTCTTAAGAAGCTTTCTGTTTTACTTTCACATTGCTTTAAGCAGCCATTAGTCTCATCGATGAATCCCTGTGACGGCATGCTAATATTGTGACAGGTGCATATTGTTGGGGATATGGCCGAATAAAAAAAATAGCTCCATATTAGCTAGCTAACTGTACACACGTGGACTAAGCAGTCATTTGCAAACAAGAAATATCTTTAAAAAAGATATTCGGCGGAATGAGTGGTCTAGTTGAACTAAGGCTATATAGATGGGTGTGCAAAATTGAATTAAATTGAGGTTTTCAAAGAATTGTAATATCTTGGATTGAAAAGCAAAAAATACAAGTATTCAATTGAAACAGTAACTTTTATTTAAAATGCAAAACTATCATGTACAGAAATGCAAAACAAAACAATAATTTAACTCATATCCTAGCTACTGGTAGGAGATCCTCACATTAATCTACTATTCCATTCATAGAGTTTCTTGAAACAAACTATAGCATACACAAATGTACAGATACAACAATTTACTGTACTTCACTCTTGTAAATAATGATGAAACAACACAATTGTGTTTAACTCACTTGAGGCTATTCATATATAAAATATTGCTTTTAATGTATGGCAAATGTGTACAAATAGTTAACAATTAAAACAAATTGGTTGTAAACATTTACGAAACACCTAGCTTCCTCTGTATATCTATAAATAGATTTCAGATCATATCTTAAAATAGAAGCATAATTTTGTCAACAGTGGAAACTTCTGTGGCCTAATTCATCAGCCCAGTGTAGTAAACAGACAGCCTGTATCTCTAAATTTTACACCCACAGTCCACATCATGTAAAACTGTAATGGGACATAAACCAGCCTACAGGGCTCCAGATAAGAGTGAGTAAACTAAACAAATCACATTTTTTCACCTCTTTTAGCACCAAACCCTATGGTATTACCACTCATTTTGATTGTCTCGAAGAGACAATTCATATGTATAGCGACACCACAGGGTTTAATGCACAAATAAAGATTTTAAGTTTTGAAACAATTCCCTTATCTGGAGCCCTGGCTACTATCCAATCAGACTATTCAGTTTCAACAGGTGCTCTTAATTCTAAATTTCTAATCAAATATTATTGGTTGAAATGTGTGGCCAAATATAAAGTGTGTCTAAATAGAAAACAGTCAGCTCCGCCGAAAAATTAACAATATCTGATAATTAACACAATATTCTGGTCGTAATAGAGAGGTTTTCACTGCGTTTTTTACTCATGTTGCCTCGGATTTGTCCCTTATTTAGTAATCCCTGGGACCGTTCGGCTTTACCCTTTTTCTCAATATAGTCAAAAATGCAAGTCACCTGTGTGTTTGCCTACAGTATTAAAAAAACTCTTGTCATTATTTCTTATACAGTGAAACCCCTTTAAAGCGGACATGTGTGGGGACACAAAAATGTTCGGTTTAGAGGGGTTTCCGGTTTAGAGGGGTTTTGACTTGTTTCCAGTATGAAAGATAGCTGGCCACTTAAGGCGCATTCTGCTTTACTTCCAACCTGCTTAAAGCTATTATCTACTAGAAGGTACAAAAAAAATTCTTCAGTGTAAGAATAAACCAAAGACGTAAAAATGCGTATTTATGGTGTAATGGGTTAAAATAAAGAAGGGCTGAAATCGGGACCAGAGTTTTTTGTCCGGTTTAGAGATAATTCCGGTATTTAGAGGTTCCGGTTTAGAGAAGTTTCACTGTATTGATATATTGCTTAACGTTTTAGGGGTAAATGAATTGAGAGGTTGAGTATTAGATATTTTTTTCAGAAGTTCAAGTTTTGCGATTATAAAAAAAAAAAGAATAAAATAATAATAAAAAAGTATGTTCCGGTGCCGGGAATCGAACCCGGGCCGCCTGGGTGAAAACCAGGAATCCTAACCACTAGACCACACCGGAAGGTTACATTACGGTATATCTAGGAACATTATATAGATAAGTAAAGTTAACTATCCTAGTATTTATATTTTATCATTGTGCTGTATATTTATTACATACATCCAACTATTCACCTTGATGAAAGCAGAAATTATAATTCTAACACTCAACGTAAATGCATGTACAATGCTTTGTTCTTTATATATTTGTAGCCTTCAGTCAAAGGGAAGTAATCCAATAATCTATATTGATCGATTTTTATACGAGTTATTTCCCGTAAGCCTATGAAAACGGAGATTCCAATTTACGTTGAACCTCTGTTAGTCGCCTCTTAAGGGTGTATCAATGTCATGAATTTGGGAAATTTTCAAAGTATATGAAAACACTCTATGATGGTTTTGTATTGAAGAGCTATTTAAGATGAATGAAGAAATAGAAAAGTGTACATTTTTGGTGAACAACAGTTGGCTCTACAGCCATGTAAAATTTACCCCACCCACTTCCTCTTATTTTGTCCTTTTCAAACAACCGGCTTCAATAAAACCCATTTTAAATGAAAACAAATATGATAATTTGGTTTTGTGTTATTTATTTCCTATCTATGGTAGTATTTCTTCATACAAAAACTAATTTAAGAAAAAAAAGGCACCAAATGTTTATAAAGCTCTAAATATCATCGATATGGTACTTTTTTGTAAATTGTGTAAGGGGCGATCACTCTTTTTACTTTAATAACTCAAAATTTTCAACACTGACCTTTCAATTTCTTTTCATATTTTGAACTGTCTTAGTATGGGCTTTCATCTGGTAGAATATAAGAAAAAGTTTAATACTAGAACTATTTCATTTTCAAACTTTTTTACTTTTTTTCATAAAATAAAAAATCTAATAAAATCATGCCCTTATATAAAGCATATTTTTGATATTCAAGGATCCATATTGTTCAAACCTGGTGCCTGCTTTGTCTAAATTTGGGTTTATATATGTGAACATACCACCATAGACATGAAATATATAAAGAAAACCCAAATTAACATTTTTGTTTTGTTTTGAAATAGATTTTACTGTTCAAAGCTTGTACTCTGAATGGGTAAAATTTGAAGAAAAAAATCCAAATTTGACATACCTTTTTCAAATCGCTGTAGCTCAAAAAAAGGACACCACCATATATTTTTTTTTTCATTTTTTCATTCATCATAAATAGCTCTTCCAAAAAAAACAATGATAGAAAAAAAGTTTAATACTTTGAAAAAAATGGCTCATGACATTGATACACCCTTAACCCTTTCCCTTATAGAAGCGACTTTTAGCGCATTCATTTTATTCATCCGCCAAAGAAAATAGTTCCATTTTATACCGCCATGAATATGAACTATAAGAAATATTTTCTATATACTAGCAGATAGTAACTTAAAGTAAGCTGAAAGTGAAGCAGAATGTGCCCTAGGGTACATTCTGCTTTACTTTCAGCTTACTTTAATAAGTCACATATGTTAAATACTAGAAACAGACTATTGGTTAAAGGGTTAAGACTTCATATGCAAGGGTAATGCAGTGGTCTGATGTGGCATACATTTACATACTGACAATATATGTACATGTACATAGGGACTTAATTTACATTTACCCTTATCTAAATGGTTTTCTAAATCAACGTGAACACAGGACAGACGACAAGACATTTATCTTATCTTGTAACGTACGGTTTGACACCCACCATGCTCAAATACGGAAATTATTATACATGTGTATTAACATTATTTTGGTTATTCTTCAGTAGAAAACCATTTACAACTCACGAAAGAGTGCGTTATACACTGCTTCACTTTAAAGGCGTTAGACTTTATTAGTTATTACAGTCAAACGTGTTTTCACCGATTACACCTTTATTAATATTAATCTTCATAATGCAGAATGAAATAATATAGAAAGCTCTTTTCTCAGATGAGTTCTGAATTACTTTCGTTCTGCATTAGAGTCTGTCTGTGCACCTTTATGTGACAGGTCGCTTAACACAGGTTTGACTGTCACGATAGTGTGATATACAGTGATGCCTCTCTACAACGGCCCGAACAACGATTCCCTCCTTACAATAATGCTTACCGTGTTCCCCAAACAAGACAAGACAATTATGTCTAACGTTTTTACTGCTGCAATATCGTCTGCTTAAGAATGTCGTCTGCTTTTCTCTCTCAAAGTTACATATTGGACATTTTGACAGAAGAAACACAAAGACGAGTGACAGACAGTTTGAATCCAGATCAGTTCTCGAAACAAGACAATTAAGTCTAACGCTTTCTCTGTTGGGATATCGTCTGCTTAAATTTGTCGTCTGTTGGACAACATAAAGACGAGTGACAAACAAACAGTTTGAACCCAAATCAGACGCCGCGTTACGCGGCGTCTGATCTGGGTTCGAACTATTTGCATATATTATTTAAAGTTATGCTCAGCAGTTCTAAGAGTAATATAATAATTTGCCCTCCCTATAACACATGCCTCCGAACAACACACACAATATTTATTGTCTCCCATGGGTGTCGTTGTAGAGAAGGGTCACTGTACAGTAGTTCTCAGTTGGCCATGTAAAGTTATTGTCAGTGTTGCAAACATGGAGAAAAATACAGTCGTTATTTGTATGGATGGGAGCAGCTTTGCGGATTATGCGTTCGATTGTGAGTATACATTGTTATAGTACGAGCATAGCCTTGTCTGGATCCTGATCGAGACGCCGAGTATTTCGACGTTTGGTAAGGATCCAAATTACCTGTCATTCGGATTGATTATCTACAAGCCTAGAGAGAAGCCTTAGATATGATCAGGTGTTTTACTGTTTATTTATTTTAAAATTTATTGTTACAAAAACAAAAGAAGCTTTAGTCAAACTTGGACTAGACTTTATTTGAAACTGGCTCCGAGGTTATAAAGCGTTTTAGTTGAGTCTGAGTGTGTTCCCAAGCATTTGATTGGTCAGATTTGAGTCTAGGCTCAAATCTGACCAATCAAATGCTTGGGAACAAGTTTAGACTCAAGCCAAAAGCTTTATAACCTCGGAGCCTGGACTTGCCCATTTGAATTTTCAGATGGCCGAGAAGGAATTTAATGAGTTTGAGCTATAGTTGAACGCCTTTATAAATGTATGTGTTTCTTTTTAAAGTTATTTAAATACAACAGCAGAAAGAAGGTAACATGGCGTATTACCAGGGTCTTCCCTGTTGGCAAATGTCGGTTTTAGACGACACTAGGCATGTAAAGATTGTCCTGTTAATAGTTCGGCCGCGGCTTTTTGAAGAATCAAATACCCAGTTGATTCGGGTGAAAACATCACAGAAGAGAGAAAATAAGTTTTAAGTTTAACAAACATACGTGGTGATAAGAAAACGATCCCTGATTAGACCTACTCGGTCTACATTTAGTAGTCTAGTGTACGTGAACACATACATGTATAGTGCATCCTTTTATCAGTCTGGCGTATCTTATCAGTAATGTCTGTTGTATATGCATCGTCTACAGATTTTTATTATTATTATTTATATAGGAAGAAACGTAAAGACGATTGCCAAACAGTTTGTATCCTGACTATAGACACTGAGTAAAGTTTTTTTTTTAAATGTGTGTTTGATCTGGATCCAACTTGTTTGTAATTCACAGACTAATGGCATGAAAAGGAATAAGTATTTATCGTGTATACATACATATAAAGACAGTATTCCATGATACATGTTGGTCAATAAATGACATCTGCCCGATTCTCGATTAACCCATTACTCCATAGATACGCATTTTACGCATTTCATTTGTTCATCCACTAAATAATATAGTTCCGTTTGTTAAGTACTTAATATGCATAATAAGAAACATTTTCGATATCCTAGATTATGATAGCTTAAAGCGGTTGGAGAGTATATAAAACAAATGCGTCTTAACGCGCATTCTGCTTTACTTTTAAGAGGTCACCTGTCTTCACAACTAAAACAGGCGATGGTATAAAGGGATACACAATATTAAATGCAAGTAGTATCTTAATGCAGGATAATTAAAACAGAAACACATATTCTTCCGTATATAATACAGTACTGCTACATGTAAATACAATGCTTTAAATGCATGTGCCATGGCATGGGTGTCAAACAGTATAGACCAAGACCAGCCGCTGTGTCTTTGACGCGGCGGCTGACCTTGATCTACACTATTTGCAATGCAATAAGGCAAGTTTTGTCATGGCACGTCTCATATAGTAGTCAAACAGTTTGGATGCTGAAATGTTTGGTGTCCGATCTGAATCAATCTGTTTGCCCGTTCCAACGACTTCGTCATTGACTGTGAAATAGTTAACTCATTCAGCCCCGACACTTCAAATGGGCAATGCCAGTTTCCAATAACGTTTAGTCCATTTTTTAATTTTGAGGTATGTTTTATACAATTCATTACAAAATGACAAATAATGCAGACCCTGTTCAAAGGGACCCTTATGTGCCTTCTGATCTGAGTCTACTGTTTGCATAGGACAAGTGAACTATTCGCAGCTAAACTGTTTGTAAACGACGAGTAATATACTCGTCGCTTGTGTTAGGTGTATTATAATATATTAAGCGTTTGAACGGTGTATGGTGACCTTCTGCAGCTTATGATAGTATCAGTAAAATTAACACATTATCTCTCTATCTCTATCGTCTGCTTCAGCCTTGCCGTCTGCAAATGTGTTTTTTTTTCTTTTATAAAAATGTTAATGCAACATTTAGCTTAAGACATGTAGATATAAGGGTCAAACATTTTGGATCCAGATCAGACGCCGCGATTCGCGACGTCTGATCTGAATCTAAACTGTTTGCAAGCTCTAGAAAGATCGCGACTAGCAGACGAAGGGTTAATAATGATAAAGAGCTGCTATTATTTGATACGAGACCCTTCTGCTGCTACCTTGCGACTGGCATAGGTGTATACGTGTAGTTTGGATCAAGACTAAACACCCAGTTACTCGGCGTCTGATCAGGGTTCATTTAAGCTGCTCCACGCCCTTATTGATGTTGCTGCTAAAACGCATAGAGTACTGATTTATAACAGTTTGCAGACGACAACTGTGTTGGAGAAAATATTATGACAATATCAAGGTAAAGTTCAACACAGCTTGTTGAAAACTAGCTTAGCAAAGCAATATTGTAGATATGTAAAGATTCATGTCATTTCCATATGAGCAGTGTGACGGAAAACCGAACAGACATTCCAAATAATGTAGACCAACATTAACACTGTGTTTCCCTGGAGCGGCTTATATCTTTACGCTATGCGGATATCGGCAGGCTCTGTAGACCTTTGGTCGACATCGGCCCGGTATTGGAGTGAGCTATGTTATGTATTATTATAATTATTAATAATACTAATGATGATAATAATAATAACTTATACTTTATTTCAAAGTGTAACACAATTAGTACAGAAAGCAAACAATTCTCCCTTGTGGTCTCCAAAAGAATGTATAGTATTTACAAGAATGCACAAACAAAGAACAACATACAATGTATTTACAAAGTATTTCAATTATAAGAAACATGGCTAGTATTAACTGTATTATTTACACAAATATTACACACAATATTATTGAAGGCACTGATTAAATCAGTCATGAACAAGTGCTATAATAAATATTTTCTATATTCTAGCAGATGGTATCTTAAAGCCATAATGTTGCTTTCAAGTTAGAAAAATCGAGCATTTGTCTAACGTGAAATTTATGGCACTGTCGTGAATTTAACATTGACCATAACTTTGGAATTACATGTGACAAGGATCACACAGTATGCATGTGTACTGAACCGAAGACAATCTTTGCTCAGTACAAGTTAGGTCATGTCAGACAAAGGTGAGGGTCATTTAGAGGTAATGGTCACATCAGGGGGCATAGTTTTCACTAATACATCTTATTTTTTCTAAAATCGTTTATGAAACTCGATGTAAGTCAATAAAGGGTTTAATTTGATTACAAATGAAATATGTTGTGACGCTACATACGTTATTTTAACATTTGGATCGGAGGTCTGGGGGTTTGAATACTCAGAAGATATTGAAAAGGTACAAGTTGAGTTTTGTAAATACTTGCTAGGTGTAAATAGATCTGTAAATAATAGCGTAGCGCTTGGAGAATGCGGAAGACTACCGATTTGTGTTCAATACCATGTTAAGTGTATAAAATACTGGTTGAAATTACTCGCAATGCCAGATTCAATATACCCAAAAAACTGTTATAAAATGTATTAAAATAATTAGCGACGCTGGTAGACATACATGGGCCACACATATTCAACAGTGGTTTCGGCCATGTCTGGGTATCTCAAGAAGTAGGTGATGAAAACAGTTTTATTCAACTATTTAAGCAAAGAATTATTGACTGTATGTCGCAAAGCTGACATGAAAGTAGGATGGATTAGTCCAGGTGCGATTTCTGCAAAAAAAAATAAAAAAATTGACTCCTGAGAAGTACCTTTGCATAGACTTGCCATTTTATTATAGGAGAGCACTGGCTCGTTTCAGATGCTCCAGTTATAAGCTTCATATTGAAGTTGGTCGACACTTAAAGTTAAATAGAGAACAAAGAACATGTACATTCTGTCTCCACCAGTCGGGCGTTGTTGAAGATGAGTTGCATGTCTTTTTTGAATGTCCCAAATACGTAAGCGTGAGGGATGATCTTTTATATAGCTGGTACTCTGGTAGGCAAAGTAGAAACGAACTATATATAGGTTAATGTCAAGAGAACCACGAGAACCACGATATTATAAGGAAACATTTTATCTTCATTGCAGCCGTATGAAAATACTAGCACTGTAGCACGACCGTGTGGCGGTTGAGTTTGTGTTGATCTACCACATATTGAAGAAAGTCTTTACGCTTTTGAGACTAGTGAATGTCCGGTGTAGAATGGGAATGATGCTGAAAGTGCCTTTCTGTTTCATTTTTGTTCTGCTCATGACAAACGCTGCTGTTATTGAAACTAGTCATGACTTTTCTATATTTGGTGGTCGATAAATATAAGATTAACTGTTTATTGATTTAAATAAGTCGTGTTTTTCGAATAAGGATCAATACATGTATAATTGTCCTTACAATATATTTCATAAGGACAAGCATGGCAGATCCTGATCTGAGGGCTCCTTCAGGAGCCATCTGGTTTGGGTATACACTGTTTGTATAGGAAATTGTTAATTTTCGTGTTGTAAAATGTAAATAATACTCATATATACATTGAAAGGGGTCGGTACAGGATTTGATTATGTGTATTTGACACAACTCTCAGTAAATTGTATAAATGTTGTATTTTGGGCCGGATGCCTATAGTTACGAATAAAACGTATTGTATTGAATTGTATTTGATCACGATCTTAACTGCCAGACAACAGTACATGTAAACTAATCTTATAATTGGCCTGTTGTTGTTTGTTTGATGATAGAAACATTTGACTATCAGAGACTGAAATTTGGTATAATTTATATAGGCACGTGAAAAATGTAAAACATTTTAACAAGGGTTTATAAAAACTATGACAATTCGAATTCCCAACTAGTGACCTCCCTATTTGTACGCATTTTGTATTTGTACATTGTTAATGTTGTCCAGGATGGTGAACCTTATCCAGTTTCAAAATTTCCCTTTTTGTCTTACAGACTATCTTAAGTTTCAAAGTTTCTTTTTTTGTCTTACAGACTATCTAACGTTTCAAAAATTCTCTTTTTGTCTTACAGATTACCTGAAGAGCATACATCGTGCCGGAGATGACGTCATTCTCGTACACTGTGTCGAGTACCTCGTGCCACCGACAGTTCGTAAGAACAACTATTTTATTTGGCGTTGTCAAATTCTAATTCACATCTTGCCATACTTGTTTTATTAAAACTCATGTAAATTTGATTGTCTGGCTCTTGCGCAAGTGAACAATCACTTGTATGTGTTCTGATGCAATTTTTATTGGAGACATCTCAAAACTCGACAGCTGTTTGAGGTAGGGTAGAGGGAGTATACAGAAGGCAACCTCCTCACCTCTAAAAAAAAGTTGGTTTAAGCGCACCTATCAAGAGCCAATAAGTTTAATCTAATGTATGATACTTTTGTCTCCTTGTCAAGTATCCACATTTGACAATGCGGAAGAACAATACCTGGGCTCTCAACATTCGGGACTCCAGAACTATAGATCTAGTAAACTTGTGTTTCTAATGACCTAACCAATATCTTCCATGGAGAAGACGCCATTCTTACCCATTTTAACCCATTGCCCCATAAATAGGCCTTTTATTTATTCCTCCACTGAAGAAAATAATTCCAATTTATAAAGTCAAGAATATGTACCGGTATCATAAGAAATAGTTTCTATATTGTAGCACATAGTAGCTTAAAGCAGGCTGAAAGTAAAGCAGAATGTGCCCAAAGACACATCCTGCTTTACTTTAAACCTGCTTTAAATGATCACATTTCTTCAAAACTAGATACAGCTATTGGGTAATGGGTTATAACACGCAAACGCTTCGCATTAAAATGTAGACTAACAACGTTTTGACAATTCTAGCTATATTCATGTTAATCTGGGTGGCAAACAGTTTGGATCCTTATCAAACGCAGGATCTGGTTCCAGCCTTTTTGCAATATAAATAATAGATTTAGCATAAAGGCGTTTATTTGGGAAAGAATACTAACGCCTTCTCTACTGTACCGTGTTTTTATCAACAGCTATAGGGGTTGGAAGTGGGGAACTTGTTGCAAGAGTGCTGCAGGACGAGAAAGACAAAGCAGATAAATTTAGCAACGACCTAGTGGAGAAGATGAAGAAAGCAAACGTAAGATGCAGTGGAGAAGACGCTAAACTTTCTCGTTTTAACGAAAACGAAACGCAAATGCATTGAAACAAAATGAAGAAAACGACAACGTTTTACTATTCTTACTAATCATTTTAATCTGAGTGACAAACTGAAACAGTTTGGAGTCTGATAAAGCTCCAAATTGTTTGCAATAGAAATAACATTTTTAGCGTTAACGCATGTATTGTCTTCTCCTCTGTACCATGACACTCTCAAACAAATGAAAATAATAATGAGCCTAATATTCTGAATGTTTCGATCTGTCTTGACCTTTTCTACTCTAAAACTTCAAATAGAAATTGCTAGTTTTTAATTAATTGGGGTCCATTTTTTATTCGTTTCTATAAGAATTGGCAAATAACAAACAGAGCAGACTTTAATCAGATGGTCCATTTAACCTGTTTGCAATGCCCAAATTACCCATTTTTGTGAGGTGGGTCAACTATTGGCGTGGATTAATTCAGTGTTAGTTCCTTGTATACGTTCTGTAAGGAACTTGTGATGAGAGTTGTCTTAGAGAGTTAGATTTCACAACTATTTGACGGTTCTTTTATTTGTAAAACAGTCAAAACTCGATACTTCGAACTCGCTTTTAAAAGTCGACCTTTCCAAGATTTCATAAGTTTAATTTCTATAACGCGATCTCTCTTGCGTCGAACATACCCGTATTTCAAAGTTAAAACATGACTAAGCCATGTTTTATCTTTGAAATATTGGTATTGTTAGGTATTGTCAAATTATCGAGTTTCGGGTGTATTTGCTCTTTTCTGGTAGATCTAGCCTATATTTTAGAATTCACTTGAAAAAGCACCGTATAGCGTAGATCTGTGTTTTGTTTATGTTGAACTCGTTCTTTTGATATATTTTATGATGAGTAATGATAATAATTGTCTGAATCGATTTCCTTATTCCAGCTCAATGGTAAGGTCGAGCAATGCAACGGAAGACCCGAAGTTGAACTTCTTCGCATAGCAACGGAGCAGAAGGCGACATTGATAGTCACAGGGACCCGAGGCCTTGGAACAATCAAGCGGACGTTGCTGGGTAGCGTCAGTGATTACCTGTTACATCACGCCAAAGTACCCGTGCTAGTGTGTAAGCACGATGACGTCACAACTAGTTCATAGCACTGATGGACACGAACCTTTATTTACCCTTCTTTGGGATAGGAGTCTATATGTAATTACATTGCAAAAAGTTTGGATCTAGATCAGACACCTAATAACGATCCAATCAGTTTCACTGTTATTGATAATTCTTCAAACATAATGCTAAAATTGAATTTAAGGCATTTTGATTGAAGGAACATCGAAAGTACCAGTAAGAGTACCCCCAACAACAAATGGGCAAAGACGTACCAAGGCGCAAACAGTTGCGAAACAATTATTCTTTCTCGTGTCATCGAAAGAAAACGCAATGCATTAAACTGTAGAAGACATTTTTGACAATGTTAACGATGTACAATTGAAACTCGACAATCGAACTTTCGTTATTTCTAACATACACATATTTCAAGTTAAAACGTGACTTGTCGGAATTCAACTTATGAAATACTGGCACTGTCGATTTAAGCGAGTTAGACATATCTAGTTTCGACTGTATTTAAATCTAAGTGACGAATAGTTTGGAAGTTCGTCAGACAGACTCCAAACTATTTGCACTGGAAGTAATTGTTTTAGTATAAACGCGTTTATAATATATCGGAAAAGAATAAAACCTTTCCGACTGTATAAAAGTAGTTCGAGGCGGCCTGACCATATTTAACCATATCGTCGAGTATACTCGTCATTACCAGTGTACCTATAAATAGTACGCTTGTCCCGTGCAAAAGCGTAGACTGTGATCAGAAGGCTCCTAAAGGAGCCATTTGGTCAGGGTCTGCACTGTTTGTAATTTTGCAATTTACATGTATTGTTAAAATCGACCCCAAATAATACAAAATGGACTGTCCATTAAATGTTTCAGGACTGAATGAGTTAAATATAATATACATACTTCTGTATAGGAAAGGGGTGACTCACGCACGTATAATTATACAACTGTATTTACAATGAACGACATTATTTTGCTACTTAGATATGCGCATAATGGGCAATATATTATGATGTTATAAATACACGGTATATATGACTGTGTTTTATTTGCCAACTAAAAAAATATACAACAATTCTGGACCGGTCATCGAGAGTTAATACATGTACATGTACATGTATATGAGACATGGCGTAAAAAGTAAAACCAAACGCCACACATGTTCCATATGCATGTGTACATAAAATATGGCGAAAATGTTGGTTGTTTCCTCTAACGACAAAAAGAAAGTACATGTACATGTATGTATGTGGTTTGTGAGACATTTAAAATATCTTTATTTGAGACATATTTGAGAAATTCAAAGGTGATTGATACTGTTATTGTGATATCAGAATTTTTTTCAACCCTTTGAACCATTGTCACACTTATACACGTCCTTAAGGGTGTATCAAACTCATGAATTTAGGAAATTTTCAAACTATATGAAAAAACTCTATGATGGTTTTGTATTGAAGAGCTACTTAAGAGGAATGAAAAAATAGAAAAAGTGTACATTTTGGTGAACAACATTTGGCTCTACGCCCATGTAAAATTTACCCCACCCACTTTTTCTTATTTTGTCCTTTTCAAACAGCCCGCTTCAATAAAATCCATTTCAAATGAAAACAAATATGATAATTTGGTTTTGTGTTATTTATTTCCTATCTTTAGTAGTATTTCTTCATACAAAAAACTAATTTAAGAGAAAACAGGCACCAAATGTGATATTTATAAAGCTCTAAATATCATGGATGTGGTACTTTTTTGTAAATTTTGTAAAGAGAGATAACTCTTTTTACTTTAATAACTCAAAGTTTTTAACACTGACATTTCAATTTCTTTTCATATTTTGAACTGCCTTAGCATGGGCTTTCATCTGGTAGAATATAAGAAAAAGTTTAATACTAGAACTATTTCATTTTCAAACTTTTTTTTACCTTTTTTCATAAAATAAAAAATCTAATAAAATCATGCCCTATAAAAAGCATATTTTTGATATTCAAGGATCCATATTGTTCAAACCTGGTGCCTGCTTTGTCTAAATTTGGTTTTCATACGTGAAAATACTTCCATAGACATGAACTATATAATAAAAACCCAAATTACCATGTTTGTTTTAGTTTGAAATAGATTGTACTGAAGCTTGTGCTCTGAATGGGTAAAATTTGAAGAAAAAAAATCCAAAGTTGACATACCTTTTTTCAAATCGCTGTAGCTCAAAAAAGGGACACCACCATATATATATTTTTCATTCATCATAAACAGCTCTTCCAAAAAACAATGATAGAAAAAAAGTTTAATACTTTGAAAAATTCGCTTATGGATTTCATACACCCTTAACAAACAGTGTACTTGTGTAAAGTACAGTTGTCCTATGTAAACAGACTACAGAGTATATCCTGATCTGCAGGAGCCCCCTGAGCAGGGCATGTAATATTTGTAATGTAAGTAGCTTTGCCTTAAAATCCTTGTTCAAAATTGTTCAAAACATCTCCCCTGCTCGAAAATGTCCCCGCCATGGCGCTTATCAGTTTTACAACAGACTTATACAGGAAACACATTAATAAGAGCCGTATACAGCCCTAAATCGCTCATCTGGAACCATTGATGTAATAGGAATATATCTTGGAAACCTGAAAAATTAGGACAATATGATTGTGGCAATTTCTGAGTAGATGATGCAAAATATCTAAGCTAAGGGTTCTGTTGCTGCAGACAAGAAGATTTTGGATCCAAACTGCTTAAAAATAAATTCAGCACACTATCACACATTATCTTTGAATATTCAGTTCTCAAAGTTTCGAAATATTAATATTAGCGTCAACAAGTGTGTGGATCCTGATCCTTCGCCGCAATACGCGGCATCTGAACAGGATCCAAACAGTTCAAAAAGTAATCTAAATATATAAAATATACATGTTCCTGGTATATAGTAAAACAAATATCGTCTGTTCTAAAACTAAGTGTCAATCATTGTGGATCCTAAGTAGACGCCGCTTTATGCAGCTTCTAATCAGAATCTAAAATGCTTGAAAGTAAATATTTCATCCGTGAAAAGGAAGTGGTTACGCGGCTTTGAATCAGGATCCAAACTACTTGAAAAAGAAAGTTGTCTGTTCTAAATTTAAACCTAACAAGGGCCACTATGGCCCTAAATCGCTCACCTGGTACATCATGGCAAACTTGACCTATAGTGACCTAGATTATGACTGGAAATGTATACCCACTATCAACCTCTAGAGTGTAAACAAGATTTTCCAATGATTTGACCTAGTGACGTAGTTTTTGACCGGACATGACCCATATTCAAACTTGACCTAGATATCGATGCGACAAACATTTTGGCCAAATTTCACCAAGATCCAATGAGATTTGTAGCCTCTAGAGTGTTAACAAGGTTTTTCTAGGATTTGACCTAGTGACCTAGTTTTTGACCAGACATGACCCACATTCGAACTTGACCTAGATATCAATGAGACAAACATTCTGACCAAGTTTCATCAAGATCCAATGAGATTTGTAGCCTCAAGAGTGCTCACAAAGTTTTTCTATGATTTGACCTAGTGACCTAGTTTTTGACCAGACATGACCCATATTCAAACTTGACCTAGATATCAATGAAACAAACATTCTGACCAAGTTTCATCAAGATCCAATGTGATTCGTAGCCTCTAGAGTGTTCACAAGGTTTTTCTATAATTTGACCTAGTGACCTAGTTTTTAACCGGACATGACCTACATTCGAACTTGACCTAGATTTCATCAAGACATACATTGTCATAAACTTTCATGAAGATCCAATGACATTTGTGGCCGCTAGAGTGTTCACGAGCAATTGTGGACGGACGACAGACGACGGACATCCAGCGATCCTAAAAGCTCACCTTGGCACTTCGTGCCAGGTGAGCTAATAAAAAGATATCAAACATTGTGGATCCTGAACAGACGCCGTTTTACGTGGCTTCTGGAAAAGATCCACAATGCTTGAAAAGAATCTTGCATCCGTGATCAGCATCCAAACTATCTCTAGCTGCTAAATATCACAATGTGTAAATCGTGTTTAAACTTTACAGTATTTATAGGTGTGAAATAAATGTTTTACGGGAAAATCTTTAAGGAAAGTAGATCAATATATCGGCGAGTATGCATATATTATCAGGATCGAAACTGCTTAATAAAATACATTTATACATGTGAATTGCGTTTTTACACTGATTATAGGCGTGAAACAGATAAATTGCCAATAGTTATCACTTATAACGTATTGAAATTTCCCCCTATATATCCTATATCGGGTAAGCTAACGTTTCTTGAATTGTCGGTCTTGGTTACAAGTTTCTTTATTACCAGGTGTCGCACGAATTGGTAGCATATGTCCTCGAAGGTCACTTTGGAATGGGTTATCAATGACGCGGTGTCTGATCAGGATCAAAACTGTTTGCAAATGACGTCATTGAGAGTGTAATGATTAACTTTTTAAGCTAGTGGTGAAACTCTGATTACCGTCTCATTCAGTCTGGGTTCAGATGAGAAACGCTTCATGAGGCGTCTTATCAGGAGTTTAAATGACTGACATACATATCCTAATTTGAAGAAATGCGCTTTCTGTTTTACATTCACCTTGTTTTAAGCAATCACATGCCTTAACACCTGATAATTAACATAAATTTTGAGAGATTTTACTGTACCGTATCATTTAATCACGTGCTAGGTGTCACGTACGCCGTAGTATAGTCACGGTGTATAAACCTGTACGTGTTGTTTGAGTTCCGTACTGGTAGCTGCTGAGCACTGAATCGAGAAATGTCACAATGGCGGACTTGCGAGACCGCTAAGGGGTGAGTAAATTCCATTCTGCAGACATTCAAACATTGATTTCAATGCTGAACCTATGACATACCTGTTTAGATATGTTGCAGGTGTGAAATTTTCAACGTATTGAGTTGGTGTCTTGTATTTATCTTGTTGAATATTCTCGGATACTGGCGATGGCTCACCTTGTTTTCGATAGCGTTGTCATAAAGACCCAGTAGTTTTTGCCATCTAAACGACAGTTACTACAGCTTAAACAACACATTCTATTATCAAAATATATTTTATATCTACTGATACGATTCTGTGGAAATGATATATTTAAATGTGCAGTTTAAACGCCAGAAATCATGTAAACAATGCGAAGCAAATTGTACGGTCAGCTCTAGAGGAAATGTATCATCAGCTGTGAGAATGAATGAAAACGTTTGTACGGTCAGCTCAAGAGCGTTTTCTTTCTTTTTATGCGAAGCTAGATTTAGCTGTTATTACTGCGACCAAGTTTTCGACGTTTTCTCTGCAGCCGTCAGTCACCGTGCCAAAAACCATAAAGCAAAAACTCTTTAGGTAAAAATACTTAATTTGGAACATTACCAGGGCAAACAATACACAAAAAACTGCTAAATTAACCCATCTGAATTCGAAAAAGAAAACCAAAAGTGATTCCAAACAACCAAACAGTGACAGTAAAAGTTATAAGAAAACCATAAATAACACCAAGTCCAGTAAAATACAAAAAAGAATAAAGCTCCACGTCACCCAAATAGCACTAGATTTCTTGGCTGCAGACACTTACGGAGATGGTGAAAAAGAAGAAGAACTTTCGAAACTTAGTTTGCAAACACCCACAGGCAAATTACTCGGAAGAAGAGAGTCATTGAGAAGTAAGAAATGATAGTAGTACGACTAAAACATTACTTGACTTGTTGCCAATGGTTGTAGAGAACATTTACGAGTGCAGGCATCTAGAAAATAGTAATCCGTCTTTTTTTTGAAAACTAAAAAAAGTTAAGAATTATCATAATACATGTACTATAGGGCTAACAAACGCCTAACTTCGCTTTTTAGTACTGAAGTCCAATAAAGGACAATAACTTTGTATTTTTTGGAACCACTCGTATGAAAAATATAACACCCACATATCTATTCAATAATTAATCACCTTCACCTATCCCGTAGTCATGTCGGACCGTTGGGGCACCATATATTTCTTGACAACCAGCTTTCTCCATTCCCCTCTGTTTTCTGCCATCCGCACCCTTTCCTTTAGACTTAAATCTGTCCACTCTGTTATGTTATCTTTCCATCGCTTGCTCTGTCTGCCTCTCCTTCTTCCTCCCTGAATTGTGCCTGGTAATATTGTCTTTGAAAGCCCTGTTGATCTCGTCACATGCCCGTACCATCTCATTTTACGTTGCTTGACAATTGTTAATAAATCTTCGAGAGGTCCAATGGCTTCTTTGATCCTGTTTCGAACTACTTCATTTGAGATGTGTTCTTTGTATGATATGAAAGTGTTTTTCTGAAACACCTCCCTAACGAACTAATTCTTCGCTCCAAGTCTTCATTCAAGGTCCAAGTCTCGCTGGCATATAGGAATATGGACATGACAAGTGAACGCATCAACCTTATTTTCGAGCTGAGGCTTATATATCGATCATTCCATATTAATTTTACTTTGCGAGTGCTGCTGTGGTCTGAGCGGCTCTTGCAAGTATCTCGGATTTCGACCCCTTGTCAGAAACTGTCGCACCCATGCAGGTACTTAAAACTATCTACGCAATCAAGCTTCTCCCCATTGACCATGAATTCAGTGCTGATACCAATGATGTTGTTGGTCAGCAGTTTTGTCTTTTTTGCGCTGATTTGTTGCCAAATTCGGTAGATGTCTTGTAAAGGCTTTCAACTAGATTGGATAGCTCCTCTTCCTTCCCTGCTATACCATCTATGTCATCTGCAAAGCGCAAGTTCGTGATTGTCCTCCCACCGATGCTAACCATTCCGTCGTGGTATGCCAAAGCATCCGACATAATTCTCTCTAGGAATATGCTGAAGAGTGTTGGGGAGAGTAACCAACCCTGTCTCATCCCCACTATTATGCAAAGTTTGACGTCAATCGGTAAGGAAATGTAAAAGAAGTTGCATCAAAAATATGTGTCAAGGGCAGACCAATGAACGAATTAACCAACAAACTGGCTCCTCTACCCTTCTAGAGATTCGTTTATTGGGCATTAAACCGAGATAATTAATGTCTTAACATCTCTCAATTTCTAAATTGAGAGCTTCTGTATAGCAGAAGTTATCCACCGGAAAAGAAAGTGCTGCACTGGGGAATGACTGAATGGTATTGATGCTTTTCAGTAAATTATGTGAAGGCACTTTTAATGCTAAAACTTTTCATAAATGAAAATTAATCCTGAACAATGTCAGTCAAACATGGGTTTTATGCAGAACACAGAGACTTTAAAGTCTCTGGCAGAACAATAGAAAATGTTTTAAAGCGACTCGCAACCAGATGGTGCATTAAAAATAGTAATTTGTAAATATGTGTCAAACGCTTATATAAATGGTAAAGAATTAGTTTAGGATAAGAAATTCTGTTTAAAAAAATGTATTTCAATAAAAAAAAATATTGGTCTCTGGTGGGATTCGAACCCGTGGCCCGGCATTGGCGGACAGAAGGCAAAATAGGGGAAACCGCTTAGACCAATGGACCACGGAACTATCCCTTTATCTCGGATCGATTTAACGTATTTCAATGTGTAGCGATCGAAAGTGCATACAACTTCACAATTCGGCTCGTGTTTATGTCTGAGCCCGTGTAGAGAAGCAACAACAACAACTATACCGTCTACTAGTCGGTATAGAAAAACGATGGAAAATATCTAAAAATCTAAGATTCGGTGACGATTCTTGAGACTTTTTTTGGACTGATCATATTTTTTTTAATGTCAGAAGCCAAATAATGCCACAAATTTGCTTTTATTTGAGTATTTTATTTTATTTTGACAAGTACACCATCCGGTTGCGAGTCCCTTTAAAGGGGGATAACTCTTAAAATATTAACTCAAAGTTATTAACATTGTGCAAGGCACTTTCATTCACCAGTCGCTTTCCATTAATATAGGTATATTTCATATATGGCTATTCAAACTCTGACAAGAATGGATGGGTCCAATGATTTTTAAAATATCTTAGATTTACAGTGATTAATACAGCTGTGAGTTCCGAGACCTATACTCATTAAAATTGCCAAAGACTCACTTGTCAAGACTCATAATAGTTTGGGCCATTATATAATATTTAAATCTGAAAAACTAAATGTTTTGCCCAAGGAGTCCCTTTGTTTTACAAATTGTGCACCCCAGGAGGTATTTTTAATATTTTTAATTGCAAACGACTTAAATTACCACAGAATTAGAAATATTCTTGTAAAAAACACTTTAATGTCGTCTACGGAATAATGGATGGTTTTTGACAGTAGATCAATGTATATCTGTTCGAAATAGAATGAAGTGGGAAAAGATTATTTATATGCAATATCTGTGTTTTAATAAATGTATATAATAGTTTGGTACATTTTCTTTATAATGACTTCATAATTTGAAATTTAAGGCATTTTTTAACAGAAGAACACATAAACAGAAAATTCTGATTTTGAGCTGACGGTACACATATGCTCGCAGCTGATAATACAGTGTCAGCCGTGTTTGAAATAGCTGACCGTACAAAACAGCATCAATTCTTCTGATCAAAAATGCAAATTGCGACCATACTTTCAAAAAACGAATAAAGCTATCACATCGCATCAATTGGATTTACTCTGGAAAGCATATTTGTTTTGATAAAACAGTATAAACAAGGGTAGATGCTGTATAAAATGCAATGTTTTGACGACATCCAAAAGAATTCCGAGTGAGCCACCAGTTGATTTATGCCTCGAAATAGATATGTAGATGTATAGATTGTACCAAAGACGGTCGCGATTGGTTTATCATTCTCTCCGGTATTTGAAAATCATACTTACCGACAAGACTTTTCATTTAAAGAGAGGAAAATAAATAGGAACTCATGTCACATACCTGTTGTTTTCCTCCGTTACGTCGCTTCGAGGCTCAAAAACAACCAGTACAGAGCTCAAAGTATCCGTACAAAGCTCAAAGTACGCATACAGGTTTATACACCGTGATAGTCGTCTGCATCCTACCCAAGGAACCCCCTAACCCGGGTTTTCACAGGGCTGCCATTTCTCCGGATTTTTCCTAAATCTTCGGATTTTTTTCTAGCAAATTATAGCTTAAAGCAGGCTGAAGGTAAAGCAGAATGCGCCTTAACTGCTTTACTTCCAGTCTTCTTTAAGCAGCTACGTGTAAAAAAACATAGAAACAGGCGATGGGGTAAAGGTACGGTTCGTAAAATCGCTCTTGATAAATGCAAAGTTGGAAATCTTAGGATTTTTCATGTCAACTTATGGTAGCCCTGTTTTCACTGTTTGACATTTTGCAATAAATTGTAAAACAACAACCATAAAGAGTCAAAAATGGACTGGACTTTATGAGAAACTAGAATTGTCCATATTTAGCTCACCATATATAGCTCAAGGGAGGCTTTTGTGATACCCCTACGACGTTGTCGCGCCGTCTGTCGGTCAACAATTGCAAACTACTTCTTCTCTGAAACCAACAGTCCCATTGTTACCAAACTTATTGAAGTTTCAGGGGTGCTTATTTACTAATTCACCATTGGACTACGGTACCAGGGGTCGTGAGTTCGATCCCCCGTCGGACCAGCGGTCTGACTAGCTTTTTTTCTGAATCCCCGATGAAGTACATGAATGTCCTTGAGCAAGACATGTACCGCGAATTGCTCCTCTACTCCACCCAGGGGTTAAAATGAGTACCTGTCAGGGGCGTAGCTTGGCCAAAATGAAAGTGTAGGCATACCTTTTCTAGGGGGGGTCCGGGGGCATGCCCCCCCGTGAAAAATTTGAGTTCTACAACACTGGAGACGCATTTAACGAGGTTCTGGGGAGACATTTATACGAAAAATTAATGAGATGAAAAGCTTAAAAACCGGACAATTTTATTTTATTGCAAAGGAATATGTCTGCATATATTTTCTTGAGAAAAAAGCAAACAAAATAAAACAACCCCCACCCACCCACGTCAATCAGTATATAATAGGGTCTGATAACTACCGTAATCTTTTATTTAACAGACTCGCTACTCGCTAGGCTGTGAAGGGTCTGAGTCGGTACTGCGGCTGCATTTGACTGCGCCATATGTTAGCAGTGCTCAATATTGTAAGCAAGATGGCTCAATGATCAGGGGAGTATATGTACAGTCGGCTGAGCGGTCATTCGGACTGAAAGTAGACTTTAACTTGGTATACTTTATCAGGATCAAACTGTTTGCCATTTGTTTTGAAATTACGTCAATTATAGTCTTAAACGATATTGCAGACAACAATACTGAAGCAGACGACAATATGGCGGTGAAGGGGTAAAAATCGCACGATAATTTTTATCATGAAAGGATTAGAATTCACTGGTATATATATATTCGAGGTCATTGTCACACCTTGGAGTTGAACAGTATGAGCGCTGTCTTGCAACAATTGTTGTTCAAGTTCCAAGTTCACTTGTTTTTATTTCATGTTCCATTAGTTAAATTCTTTCCTGTTACTATAAATGTTCCTTGCTGTAACACCAAGCACTTTCTCTGAACCAACTCTTTTCGATGGTTATACATGTAATTCATAACACAAGTACAAAATTATAATCTCAACATCAAGTTCAGGTTTGACTCAGAGTGAGAAATCGTTTAAGTAAAGTTTATGTTCATTCCATATCATTGTTATCCTTCATGTAATAGATGCATTCCTTGATGTAACACTCATGCTGATTAAATGAGCAATACCCATACCAAAAACACTTTTAACAATCCCTGTGTTAACCAGGTTTGAATCTCGTTAGATTGGCTTCAAAATAAAGTCTGCTTTGAAATTGAAGTTAATAATAAGTTTTGAAAGTTGCCATATCTTTTTGTGTTTTCCTTACTGTTACAAAATATGGCCTTGATGTTACATCGTTTCCTTGCTGTTACAAGATGGGAAAATGACATTTTAAACTTTAATGTTTGGATTGTAAGTAACCAAACTTGCTTTTCCGATAACAGTACTGCATTCAATAAACACAAACTATCAAAATATCCTATATTGAATAAAATATTGTGTGCATTGTATATGTAGATTTGTAGAAATTTTCCACTTTACGACAGTTTCTGTACACCATGTAATAGTACATGCATATTCATACATTTGATAAATTGAGGGGTTTTCAAGAGCATCTGTTATTGTTTGTTAAGTGCAAAACATCTGGCAGAGTATCCGTGTTGACTAAATATTCAAAATGTTAAAATACAAAATCGTTACAGCAAGGAATTGATTCTCAGTGCCTTGATTAAACCAATACTTACCTGCTTCTCTCATAATAATAAGGGTCACTAATACTCGTTTCATGGACTGAAGACATTGATAAGTAAGACATAACAGAAAACAACTGATTTGAATAACATTATATTTGATGATATCTACCCACTGAAAATGTGGCAAAAATATATATTGACTCATAAACGTTTTGCAGGAGAAACAGTTAGTACTAAAACTTGTATCCAAAACCAGGTGCCAAATAAGCTGGAAACTGATGATCATGATCCTAACTGAACCAAACACTTGTATCCCCTTTTCGTTTTAAAAACGCTATAAAGCTTATTTTTAAGATTGAGGACCCTTAATGAGATCGGGCCAATGTTGGTAAATATTAGTACTCTATACGGAGAACGATCGGCCATTTTTCATAAACTGTCGGCTCGTTCCGAATCATGCTAAAAGCAAAGTTCAGAACCGGGTCCGACAGTTGGTGAAAATCGTCGATCACTGTTAGTAAAGTACTGATTTTGGTCCGATCCCATTTGGGGTCCTCAACCAAAAGAAAACTACAGCTCCCTCTCAACAACGGCTCTCCGAACAACGATTCCCTCCTCAGAACGACGCTTGCCGCTGTTCCCCAAACAAATCTTTTTAATAATTGTATGTCCAACCTTTTCATGTCTGCAATATCGTCTGCTTTAAATTGTCGTTTGCTGTTTTTCTCAAAATTTTGACAGAAAAAAACCCCATAATGATGAGTGCGTTAGTGGCATCTGATCTGGATTAAAGCTGTTTGCAAATGTAAGCGAAGTTCACTCCCTTTAACAACTCCCTCCGAACAACACACACAATCTTTGTCTCCCATTGGGAGTTGTTGAAGAGAGGGAACACTGTTTATGGCAATTAACTCATTCACCCCTGAAACGTTCAATGGACAATTCCAATTTCAAAATAAGTCTAGTTCAATTTTGACTATTTTACAATACATGTACATGTCAAAATGACAAACAGTATAGTCCCTGATCAGAGGGCTCCTTAATGAGCTCTCTGATCAGGGTAAATACTGTTTGCATAGGACAAGCTTAATTCTAACAGGTATCATGGGTATACTGTTCGTAAATGACGAGTATACTCGTCGCTAGGGTTGAATGTGTTCAGAGTTGATGCTGTGACATAGCACTAGCTGATAAAATCTCGGGTTACTTTCCCCTTTATAGTCATGACATTGAGTTGAAATTAGTCCAACTAAATAGGTTCTGTGTGGTCTCTCAAGTCATGGCGGTAGTATATATACATGTAGAAAACAAGAGGGCCTTGAAGGACCTGATATCGCTCACCTGTTGTAATGAAGCCTGGTAGATTTACCTTTGAGTTTCACCCGTTTTTATTCTAAATCCAATCAAATTCATAGTTTAGCATGTAAACAATTTTGGAATACAACCTTATAATTCTAGTATAGTAGAGTGCATCAAGGGCAGATAACTGGAGCCTAAACAATACTGAAATGAAACATTTTCTAGAGCATTTCAAAGTATATCCAGGACATAACTATTGTCACAATTATTAGAGTTCAACAATAATTGCACTCCTTCGAGAACTTAAAGCTATATACTTTATGTGCAAGTACATGTATAATCAAAATCCATCGAAAACTGTAGTTGCAAGAGTGTAAACGCTGTTAGATATGGCATTTTCAGCAATTTGAGGGCAGATAACACTTGACCTATTGGTCTGATTTCAACCATATTCAAACTTATTTGAACTCTAATGGTCTTATACAATCTGAGCGAGTTTGAAATAGACTGGATAAAAAGTGTGGCCTCTAGAGTGTAAAAACCATTAAATATGGCATTTTCAGCAATTCCAAGGTAAATAACTCTACCTATTAGTCTGATTCTTACCATAAGCGTACTCATTTGTACTCTTACAGTCATATACAATCTGAGCAAGTTTGAAAAAGACTGGATAAAATTTGTGGCCTCTAGCATGTATGTCATGTTCAGCAATTCAAAGGTAGATAACTCTTAATATATTAATCCGATTTCAACCATAATCCAAATCCTCTGATCTCTTGTGGTAATACACTCTTGGCAAGTTTGAGAAAGATTGTATAAATAGTGTGGCATTTTTAGCAATTCAAAGGTAGATAACTCTAAATCTATTGGTCCGATTTCAAACATAATCGAACTCATCTGAACTCTAATGGTACACCAGGTAATAAACAATCTGGGCAAGTTTGAGAAAGATTGGATAAATATTGCGGCCTCTAGAGTGTAAACACTAAAATTGTTGATGACGAACGACTAACGGCGGACATTCAAGGATTGCAAAAGCTCACCTTGAGCTAGTTCAGGTGAGCTAATAAAACAACAGGTTTCCATCTAACCTTTTCCATATAGGAGGGTATTTTAGCTCATTCACTTTTTCCTCATAGAAGTGCTTTTTAATGCATTCACCATGCCCTGTTTTTTTAAAGAGCCATTGGAATTTGTTCCAGCATTCTGATAGGATTCCACTGAGGTTTTGTATGTGAAGCCAATGTTTGTTATGAATAATACTACATGTAACATGCTTGTTAGGTATTTAATGGAAACATATCAGACATCATTGATGTTCATGCGTTTTCAATTCATGTCTCGTTTAACTCATTCACCCTGAAACTTTAAATGAACCTTTCCAGGTTCCCTTTAAGTTTGTTCCATTATGGACTATTTATGGGTGTTTTTATTAACAAATTAACAAGTTATTGCTAAGTAACAGACAGTGCAGATCCTGCTCAGAGGAATCCTTAAGGAGCCATCTGAAAAGGGTGTTTGCATTGGAAAAGTTTACTCTTCACAGGCACACTGTTTCTAAATGTGGAGTATTCTCGCCGCTAGGGTTGAAAGTGTTAATAACAAAGGTGCATGTATACAGAAAAAAAATTTCTTAATTTTATTTCAAACTTTATTTTCCTTTTCTATTCTTGTAAGCTTTTAAATCTTCCCCTCCATTGTAGAAGCTTCTGATCTTACTGTACATGTATGTGAAGAAGAAGAGCAGATTGTCATATTGGCCAGCATAATCTGACTGTATAAAATACTCATGGAAATCACACACAAAGTAGTAGATAGCCTCTATGGTAGACAGGTAGGTGTCAGGGATGTCTTTCTGGTGGCGCCAAAACCTCGTCTTTCTTGTTTGTAGTTCAACATGTGTTAGGCCTGAAAATAAGACACTCACAGTTGGTATAATGTCTTGAAGATTCTATTTGCCATTCTTACCCCTACCTTCAAGTTTTTCAATGCTTAAGACAGGTGGCTGATTAAAGAAGACTGAAAAGATGCTTTCTGTTTTACTTTCAACCTGCTTCATGCAACCACCAGTCAGGATATAGGGAACTTGTGCCTCATTTATCAGGGCAAGATAGAAATGTGAAAAAGAAAGTTCTTCGGAGTGAAGGGATGTTTTTAAGGGAGAGAATGTTAAACTATCAAGACAAATTCAATTAGAAACCAGAGGGCCATAATTGCCCTAACCATATCTCCTCCTAGATATACAACTTATCCTGTCACATGCCTATTTTCCTGACGGATAAAGGGGTGACAGATAAACTTTGCTTTATTATGCTAGTTGGTCACATGACCGATGTTATTATGTCAGTTGGTCACATGACGTGTAGCCGGAACTATTTTTTTCCACCGAGACGCTTATTTTTCCCGCTGTTAGGAAAGGTATTCTAAAACTCTTTAAACAGAATCCGACGTGTAACGACGTTTATTCGAACTATTCGATGCAATCAAAGCGTAATAGAGTACGCGCCACCAGTCGCTTGCTGAGATACTTCTATACTTATCCACCTTTTAGATTTCCTGAGTGAAAAACACTAGATTTTTAAAGGTTCTTTTATTTCTTTTCAAGGTAACTAGGGTATGACGTCACTGATGTCATCTATATAATAGCGCACTTTCCTAGAGTAACATAGTTCTTTAGTGATTCTCTTATGTAGACCAAAAATGATTATAGCCTTTAAAAAAAGCATTCTCTATTTAGTTTACTTTTGTGACAAGGATAAATAGAATATTTGGTTCCTAGCTTTGAGTGAGAAATGTTATCTGGCTCGGCTTCTGAAAATATCAGGTGAGCCTGCGGCTCACCTGATATATTCATCCGCCTTGCCAGATAACATTACTCATTCAAAGCAGGAGCTCTTATATATAATTTAATCTCCCTGTTCAAAGCTAGTCACCAACTATTCTCTATATACCAGAACCATTTGAACAATATTGGTATAGGACATCTAGAAGTGTCACCATACAAATATCAAAGCTCTGGCCATAATATTATTAGTTTCAGAGGAGAAGACATTTGAAAAATTTCACTATATAACTCTTTGTAAAACTGTGTCCGGGGGGGGGGGGGGGGGGGGGCATAATTTGAACAAACTTGATAGAGGACCTGTAGGTGATGATCTGTGCCAAAAATCTAAGCCTTAGCCCTTGTACTTTTTGAAGAGAAGATTTTTTAAGTTTTTATCGAAAAAATATATTTTTAGCTCCTGTGACCTAGATATGCAAAAGACCGGAACCATTTGAACAAAATACTAAGGGGATATTTAGAAGTGTCACCATACCAAATATCAAAGCTCTGGCCATATTAGTGTTAGAGAAAAAGACATTTGAATTTTTCACTATATAAATCTATTCAAGAAGCGAGGCATAATTTGAACAAACATGATAGAGGACCTATAGGAGCTGCTATGTGCCAAATTTCTAAGCTCTGGCCCTTGTAATTCCAGACAAAAATATTTTTTAAGTTTTGATTGAAAAAAATAATCTATTTTTAGCTCCTGTGACCAAGATATGCAACAGGCCAGAACCATTTGAACAATATTGGTAAAGGACATCTAGAAGTGTCACAATACCAAATTTCAAAGCTCTGGCCATATTAGTTTCAGAGAAGAAGACATTTGAAAAAATTCACTATATTAGTCTTTGTAAAACTGTGACCCCCGGGCTGGCCAATTATAACCACAGGGGCATAATTTGAACAAACTTGATAGAGGACCTGTGGGTGATGCTATGTGCCAAATATCTAAGCTCTGGCCCTTGTAGTTTTTGACAAGAACTTTTTTTAAGATTTCCTTATTGTTTACACTTTTGTTGCCATGGCAACCAGAGTTCTGCATTGTTTTTTAATTCTTTGAACAAATTTGAAAGAGCTTGACCCAAGAAACATTTCTGTAAATTTTGGTTGAAATCTGTTCAGTGGTAAAGGAGGAGATGTCATTTGAAGCAATTGTTAACTACGACGGACACAGGGCCATCCCAATAGCTCACCTTGAGCCTTTGGCTCAGGTGAGCTAAACAAGAGCCCCATGGGGCATAATTCGCTCACCTGAGAATAACTGACAAAATGGAGATAATTATTTATGTCCAGGAAGGGGTCATTTTTTACCCGAGGGGCATAATTTGAACAATCTTGTAAGAGGACCTGTAGATAATGCTATGTGCCAAATATCTAAGATCAGGGTAGTAGGGTTTTAGACAAGAAGATTTTTGTAAGTTTCCATTGAAAAAAAATCTATTTTTAACTCCTGTGACTTACATAATTATGCAACAGACTATAACCAATTGAACAACATAGGTAAAGGATATCTAGAAGTGTCACCATGCTGAATATCAAAGCTCTGGCCATATTAGTTTCAGAGAAGAAGATGTTTGAAAATTTCACTATATAACTCTTATGTAAAACTGTGACCCCCGGGACGGGGCCAGTTTTGACTCAAGGGGCATAATTTGAACAAACCTGATAGAGGACCTGTATGTGATGCTATGTGTCAAATATCTAAGCTATGGCCCTTGTAGTTTCAGAGAAGAAGAATTTCTAAGGTTTCATTGAAAAAAATCTATTTTTAGCTCCTGTGACCTAGTTATGCAACGGACCAGAACCATTTGAAAAAAAATTGTATAGGACATCTAGAAATGTCACCATGCTAAATATCAAAGCTCTGGCCATATAAGTTTCAGAGAAAAAGACATTTGAAAATTTCACTATATAACTCTTATGTAAAACAGTGACCCCCGGGGCGGGGCCAATTTTGACCCCAGGGGCATAATTTGAACACACCTGATAAAGGACCTGTAGGCAATGCTATGTGCCAAATATCTAAGCTCTGACCCTTGCAGTTTCAGAGAAGAAGATTTTTTAAGTTTTCATCAAAAAAATCTATTTTTAGCTCCTGTGACCTAGTTATGCAACTGACCAGAACCATTTGAACAATTTTGGTATAGGACATCTAGAAGTGTCACCATGCCAAATATCAAGGCTCTGGCCATATTAGTTCCAGAGAAGAAGACGTTTGAAAATTTCACAATATAACTCTATGTAAAACTGTGACCCCTGGGGCGGGGCCAATTTTGACCCCAGGGGCACAATTTGAACAAACTTGATAGAGGACCTATAGATGATGCTATGTGCCAAATATCTAAGCTCTGGCCCTTGTAGTTTCAGGCAAGAAGGTTTTTTAAGATTTCCTTATTTTTTCACTTTGGTTGCCATGGCAACCAGAGTTCTACATTGTTTTTAATTCTTTGAACAAATTTGAAAGAGCTTGACCCAAGGAACATTCCTGTAAAGTTTGGTTGAAATCTGTCAAGCGGTATAGGAGGAGATGTCATTTGAAGCAATTGTTAACGACGACGGACGACGAACGACTGACGACGCACGACGACGGACACAGGGCCATCCCAATAGCTCACCTTGAGCCTTTGGCTCAGGTGAGCTAAAAACTAGTGACCCTTGGGGAAGGGGCTTATTTTAACCCCAGGGCAATGATTTTAACGAACTTGGTGGAAGTCTACTTTTCAATGCTATACACCAAGTTTCTTAGCGCTGGGTCTTCTGGATTTTGACCAGAAGATCTTTTCAGTTTTCCTATACATGTATAAGTCTATGTAAAACTAGTGACCCCCAGGGAAGGGCTATATCTAACCCAATGGCTTTGATTTTATATGCTTTATATAAGGTCATGCAACAAGTATCTACGCTCTGCACCATCTAGTTATTGACAGTTTTTCAGCTTTGTTGCCATGGCAACCCTTTCTTTAAGAAAAATGTTGTAGGAAACCCCCAAGGAACATTCATGCTAAACTGCATCAACTTTCATTTATTAGTTTCAGAGTAAATGTCATTTTAAACTTTGAATTCAAAATTACCATATACAGAAAATGACCACGCCCCTGGTGGCCATGTTTTTTGACGGAATCAAATATTTTTAACAACTTTGAGAGACAGTCTCAATAAAACTGTCTCTTGGAAATTATTTTAACCCCTTACTCCAAAGATTCTTATATTTACGTAATTAATCTATTCCTTCACTGGAGAAAATAGTTCCTCTTTATAGTCATGAATATGTATTACAAGAAAAAGTTTCTAAATTCTAGTAGGTGGTAGCTTAAAGCAGACTGGAAGTAAAGCAGAATGTGCCTTAAGGCACATTCTGCTTTACTTTCAACCAGATTTAAGTGATCACCTGTCTTCAAAACTGGAAACAGGCTATGGAGTCAAGGGTTAATGAGTATTTACAACACACATCTTCCCTGTAAACTAGCTATGACTATGGTTGAGTAAATTCTATATCATATAGTTAACGTAAAATACCTTTCAGTCTTTCATCATTACAAATAGTCTTGGTCTGGTTCCAGGTACTGTCTACAAAAACTACCCTCTCTAATGGACATCCGGGTACCAGCTTGTGTCTCTCACTTTCTCTTGCCTCAGTCCTTTGATCTTTGACCTTTCCCTTGTCCTCAATTTCGCTCCGAGATTCTTTTATATCTTTGTAAGACTGTCTTTCCGATTGATTTTTAAAGGTAGACAACTCATCTTGTGCGTCATGCTGTGGTGTTGAGATTTGTTCATTAGCAGTGCATTCCCTTTGGGAATCTCTATATTCTTCCTCCTCTACTCTCCTTATTTTTGAGCAACAGTTTTCCTGGCCATTCTTCTCTGCGCTGCCTGTGTTTTCACAAGTGTCTAAACTCCTTTTCAAGCTAGACGACCCCTGAGTATCTTGTACTTTACTGACATTCCATCTGCTTGCCAAGTCCTCCAATGTCACAGCATCCTTTCCAGGGAAGACAAGAACAACCTGAAAATAGAAATTCAGTCAAAATTGTTTTTACATCTTGTTTTTAATGGACATGACAGATGGCTGCTTAGAGTAAATGGAAAGAAGAGCAAAACTTCCCCTTCTATACTTTCAGCTTGATTTACGTTTTCCCTCATAGCTGGTTTTAAATAATTAAGACAGGTGGTTGCTTAAAACAAGACTTAATTAGCTGAAATTCAAGCAGGAGCTTTCTGATTTACTTCCAGCCTGTTTTAAACATCCACCTGTCAAGATGCATGAAATGTGAGTGAGTTGGATTTATGCTACCATCAAAAATATTTCAGCTGTGTGGTGACGGTATCTACTTGAGATAGATACCAATTACCCTATAGCTTGTTTTTAGTTTTGAAGACAGGTGACCACTAACAGCAGGTTGAAAGTAAAGCAGAATGTGATTTAACGCACATTCTGCTTTACTTTCAATCTGTTTTAAGTTTCCATCTGCATCCTTGACAATATATTCTGAATCTGAACAGGGATAATATATAACTAGACTTTAGTATAGATTATCCCTGATCTGAAATAACTCATTTGAAATATTCCAACATTAGTCAATAGTTCCTGTTCACCTGCCAAAAACAGGGGAGTGATGCGGGGTGTGCGTGTTCTTGTCTGCAGGCACAAAACAGGGGGGTGATGTGGGATGTGTGTGTTCTTGTCTGCAGGCACAAAACAGGGGGGTGATATGGGGTGTGTGTGTTCTTGTCTGCAGGCACAAAACAGGGGGGTGATGTGTGTGTGTGTGTGTGGGGGGTTCTTGTCTGCAGGCACAAAACAGACGGGGGCTCCTGTCCCATGTCTGCTTCCCTAGTTGTACATATCCTTTTTTTTAAAGTTTAACCCATTTACCCATAAATACACCTTTTTACGCCATTAAAGTATTCCTCAACTGAAGAAAATAGTTCCAATTTATACAGTCATAAATATGTACTCATTTATTAGCTCACCTGAGCCAAAGGCTCAAGGTGAGCTATTGGAATGGCCCTGTGTCCGTCGTTGTGCGGTGTGCGTCGTCGTTAACAATGGGGCCCTACGGCATTACAGAGTTATCCCAATTTTCCTCCAGAGTGAACTCCCCTGATAAGGGCTAGGTCGTTTCCGGTTTAGTTAATGCATCATTGAGAAGGTGTCGATAACGGTCATAAAAGATTCGGAAAAGAATAGATCGAATGCGGTTAATTAGTTTGATACCTATATCTATATGCAGTCAAGCTCCAATTTAACCCTTTGTATTTTAATGTATTAATTTTGTTTACTGTCAAATGCGACGGTTATTTATTTCGTCCTTTTTAGCAAACCGAAAGTAGCCCTGATCATACTTGGTCTATATTACAAAGAAGCCGACATTTAACATACTTAACAGACACGGTATTTCACCTCCGTAAAAGAACGTTAACATGGATAAATATTTGAAACAATTGTCAATTTTTGTACCGTATTCTATACTGTTTATACCGATGGAGTGTGATACCCTGCATCTTACCTGGACCCAAATTGTTTGGCAAAAGCCGTCATGAACTCTGTTGAGTTGCGCTTAGTGCTAATCCTTTCTTTACTTCATAGGAATGTTTTTTCACACCTTTGAAAACATAATAGAGTAAATAGACCCTGTTCAAAGAGCTCATTTAGTTAAAGGAGCCATCAGATCAGGCTCTTATCTGTTAGCTTGTAAAAAGTATTGGTCTTAATCTGCAAAAACGTCAGTGTGACATAAATCTTTGTTGCTCATAAGACGAAGTGGCACATTACTTCTTATCTTCCTTTTTTTACATCAGTAGTTGTGCCTTTCTTAATAGTTACTACGTAAGTAGATCCTGATCAGATGGTTCCTATATAGTGTAACTTACGTAGTACGTTGGTACATGCAAATAAGGCTTCCCAAACCGTTGTATGTTGGGAGTCAATTATATAGCACAACAAACATCTCTTGGTGTGAGCTTAAGCTTTGCACCGACGGGGTTTGTTGTTGCTGGGTCTCTTGGTTTGCACGTTACAATAGGAACAGTCTCTATAATCAATGACTGTCCTCTCTGGTTTTTAAATGACATTATAGGTCTTAATCAATGCTACCTATTACAGGTGAAAAAGTGGATATTTATTAAGACATTACCGGTATTAAACATAAACTTTGTATTATTCAGTTATTAATTATGATATGAAAATTCATTAGGCAAAGGGTTAAACTGATCTTATAAAATATGTTGAATGGTTAACAGTTTCTTCAAAAATGTATATTTTGTTTGTTCATTATATACCAGCAGATTTTAGTTGACAGAACTTTCATAGAAATAGTTCAGCCGGTAATAAGTAGCTGTAATGCTCATAGCGCACATGGATTTTACCTCTCAGGGCTTCTGCCCAGGGGCCATAAAGCGCAAAGCTACAGCACAACTAACAGCAGGAAGTAACCAATTAGCTAGAAATCAAATTGTATACTGTACCCCCACCGGGGTGCAGCTGCTGTCCCATAAGAGTCATAAATACACAATGCCCCATGTGAATCCCTGCTAGGACAAGCCAATAACTAGTGATTGGTTCTTGTGCGATTTAAAACGGAAGCTTAAGTCTTGGGTACACAGGTTGGATTCAAATCACACCAAAGTAAATATATAGGATCCACATTGTTATTCAGTTGGGGAATAATTTATAATCTCCTATACCTTGCACTCCTTCATGTGCAAAAGCTTAACCCATTACCCCCATCATTATGCCTTTTACTCCTTTAATGAATTCCACCTTCATAAGCAAATAAATCCTCTTTAAGCACTAAGCTGTCATAATTATGAATCATAGGTGATATTTATGTCCTAGTGGATGGTACCTAAAAGCAGGATGAAAGTAAAGCAGGATGCACCTTAAAGTGCATTATGTTTTACTTTCAACCTGCCTTAAGTGGTCACCTATTTTCAATACTTAACACGGGATTAGGGGTAATTGGTTTAGGTAATGGGTAAACCCATTACCCGATCGCCTGTTCCTACCTGGAAAGACAGGTGTCCATTAAAAGTAGATTGAAAAGTACACACTTTACTTTCAGCTTGCTTTAAGCCACCATCTGCTAAGATATTAAATGTTTCTAATGTTGCACATTCATGCTAATAAATACTTTGAATTAGAACTCATTCCTTCAATGGAGGCATAAACCAAAGGCGTATTTAAAGGGTTAATAGGAAATACATACAGTTTTAACAACATAAATACTTTAGAACCTCTCTCCTATTATAAAATGTGTACCGGTGTGAGATATTATTTTGACCCGGGCGGTGAAATGACCCCCCCCTGCGGTATTTTTACCCCCCTAAAAAATGGAAAAAAATGGAAAATACCATGGCTTATCTACAATGTAAAAGTCATATAAATAAAACCAACAGCAATTCCATGCCCATTACTTGAAAATATTGTTTTCTATATATTAACAAAACAATTCAAATTATTTATGTTTTAAAGTCATTTTGAGGAGAGTTTCATCTAATTTAAAGGGGGGGGGGGGGTTAAAATACCATGGCTAATCTACCTGCGGTATTTTGACCCGCAGGTCATTTCACTGCCATGGTGAAATGACCCCCCCCCCCCCTCACACCCAACTTCAAAATCATAGTAATGGACATGGATTTGCTGTTGGTTTTATTTAAATGACTATTACATTATACTTTGGTTGAAAGATGTTTGAAAAAAGATAAATCTGCTTCAAGGGGGGATGGGGGTCAAAATACCATGGCTAACCTACAATGTAAAAGTCATTTAAATAAAACCAACAGCAATTCCATGCCCATTACTTGAAAATATTATTTTCTATATATTAACAAAACAATTCAAATTATTTATGTTTTAAAGTCATTTCGAGGAGATTTTTATCTAATTTTAAGGGGGGTCAAAATACCATGGCTCATCTATCTGCGGTATTTTGACCCGCGGGTCATTTCACCGCTATGGTGAAATGACCCCCCCTCACACCCAACTTCAAAATCATTGTAATTAGCATGGAATTGCTGTTGGTTTTATCTATATGACTTTTACATTATACCTTGGTTGAAAGATGTTTGAAAAAGATTAAATCTGCTGCAAGGGAGGGGGGTCAAAATACCATGGCTAATCTACCTGCGGTATTTTGACCCGCAGGTCAAAATACAGCTATGGTATTTTGATCCCCCTACACCCAACTTCATTGTAATTAGCATGGAATTGCTGTTGGTTTTATTTATATGACTTTTACATTATATATACTTTGGTTGAAAGATGTTTGAAAAAATATTAAATCTGCTTCAAGGGGGATGGGTTCACAATACAATGGCTAATTTACAATGTAAAAGTCATATAAATAAAACCAACAGCAATTCCATGCCCATTACAATGATTTTGAAGTTGGGTGTGAGGGGGGTCAAAATACCATAGCGGTATTTTGACCTGCGGGTCAAAATACCGCAGGTAGATAAGCCATGGTATTTTGACCCCCCCCCCCCCCCCCTTGCAGCAGATTTAATCTTTTTTCAAACATCTTACAACCATAGAATAATGTAAAAGTCATATAAATAAAACCAATTCCATGCCCATTACAGTGATTTTGAAGTTGGGTGTGAAGGGGGGGTCAAAATACCATAGGTAGATTAGCCATGGTATTTTGACCCCCCTCCCCCTTTGAAGCTGATTTAATCTTTTTTCAATCACTTTCAACCAAAGATGACCCTTTTGTTTAGATTATGTATAGAAGTTAAGATATTCCAGGTCCTGGCTATGATATTTAAGGGGAGATTGAACTTCATGCACTGTGAATCAAAATACCATAGCAGAAAAAAAAGTATTTTAATGGTCAGGTCCTGCAATACCTTACAACAAGTTTCCTTCATTAATTATCTAATCATTGATTATGCAGTAGAATGTTAATTTTTAGTCATTTAAAAAAATAAATTATGAAGGGGGGAGGTCAAAATACCGCAGGGGGGCGGGTCATTTTACCCCTGGGTCGAAATACCATATGACACCGGTACTCTATTGAAGACTCAATGTTGAAAGTAAAGCATGTATTCCATCGTTTTAGTAGATTAAAACTTTATTTCTGTTTATCGTTTACCAGTTCACTAATTATAATAGGCTTAAAACACTATCATTTATAAAAAGTTTGGAACCAGATAAGATGCAGTATATACATGTATAATAACAGGCTGATCATGGGTAGAACTGTTTCACACTCATATATGTTTTAAGTCAAAATTAATATCTCATGTTCTAAACTTTTATCATGAAAGTAGGCAGTCTTTTTTTTCTTTTTTTTTTCTAAATATTAACCCTTATCATGCTATTAGCATAATTTATACATTTTGAAAACAGTGTTGTACCAGATCAGACAGCTCCTGAAAGTGAATTCACTGAGTCAAAACAGTTTTGTTCTAACATACGCATGTCATCATTCCTACGGTATTTTTCCTTATTTAATCAGCTAAAGTAATTTATTTAAGGGGGTAGGTGCACCTTGGTAAAGTAAATACCAAATTCTTCAAACTTTGCATACTGATAGTAAAATTAGTTTGTATGACAAAACTGGTGAAAAAAGTGGGGGTACCGGACCTTTCTTTTTCACAATTTGAGATTTTTCAAGGCTACCCCCTAAAATTGAAGCTTCATAAAAACTCCTACTTTTTTGTACTACGGTTTTTCAATCTTTATTTAAACAATCTATTTGTACCAAAAGTATCCTAATTTATATTACCATAGTAAACCCTGAAAATGTTTTTTCAAGATCCAAAATAAAAATATTTGATTTCACAAGAAAGGAGTAAAATTTACCCCACCCACTTTTTTATAATGGGAGAATAAGGCACTGTGAAAATTGCCCTACAAATTGTAGCAAACTAAATACCAAATTTTTTATTTGTTGTTTTTAGCCTTGCAAACAAAATGTTTTAGTGAAATAGCAAATAAAAACACAGGGTCCCGTATCTTTTAAAAAAGATATAGATCATTTTATCTAAAAAATCCATTTTTTCTCATTTTTTCAATTTTGTGTGTACTTTTACCAAAAAAATTTTTTTCCAAAAAAATTCATTTTATCTATTGATTTATATATAATTTATACTAAAACTGTACTACCATGAAAATTTCATGCTTATATTCTGAGAAATTGAAATGAAATCGGATGTAACAAAATACAACCTACCTATGAAAACAGTGTATGCTGTTAACTACGAATAGGACATAAAACTTAAAAAGTCCCTTCCGGAACGAAAATCCAAATTTTCCCCGGGAAAATAGTGTTTTATTACTGTATGCATTCACCAAAAATGAGTTCTTACCATTTTTTTGAAAACGAGTTCGTAAAATTTTTAGGAAATTTCATAATGCTCAAAAAGACAGGCCGACATCCTTAAGTCAAATGATAGCGGATAGGGTTTATGATTAACTATTCATAGAGGAGATAATGAAGTCATTATATCAGTCAAAGAGATACAACTTCAGTGTTTAACAGGAACAAGAATGTTGCTATGACACATCCATGTAACAGGGTTTAAGTAACCCTTTACCCCATAGCTGGTATTAGTTTTGAAGATAGGTGACCACTTAAGGCAGGTTAAGGTACATTCTGCTTTAACTCTTTCCTCCCTAAAACTTTAAATGGACAATTCCAGTTTCCATTTAAGTCTAGTCCATTTCTGACTTTATTAAGGGTTGTTTTGTCAATGTTTGGCGTTATGACAAACAGTGAAGACCCTGATCAGAGGGCTCCTTTAGGAGCCCTCTGATCTGGGTCTTCACTATTTGCATAGGACAAGTGTACTATTCACATGTTTACTTTAAGCAAAGGACGCCAATATGCGGGACTAGGGTTCAAAGGGTTAAGCTATCATCTGCTGGGAGGTATAACATATTAATTAAGGTGCAGATTGATGACTTATTTTAATAAGCATATGAATAAATGATATGCATAGAACGGTATATCTATTCAAGTTTTTGTAAGTTTTATTGTAGGCAAAGTAAATGCATGTCTTAATTCTATTTTTGAACAATATGAGAGATTGCGCTTTCAATAATGTATAGCCAGGTTCTACTGTATATAATATAAGCTCTACACAAACAAGCAGACGATCTCCTCAAATTTGTGTTTGAGGATAAAGGATTCACTATACTATGTGTACTTCACTATTGAACCGGAAATTACTTCTAATTCAAGGGGCGCTACTCTAAACACACGTTCTATGCGGAGTAACTCTGTATATCGGTAGGGCCCCATTACTTCAAATGACATCTTCTCCTATACCGCTTGAAAGATTTCAACCAAACTTTACAGGAATGTTCCTTGGGTCAAGCTCTTTCAAATTTATTCAAAGAATTAAAAACAAAGTAGAACTCTGGTTGCCATGGCAACCAAAGTGAAAAAATAAGGAAATCTTAAAAAACCTTCTTGTCTGAAACTACAAGGGCCAGAGCTTAGATATTTGGCACATACCGGGTAGCATCATCTACAGGTCCTCTATCATAATTTTTCAAATTATGCCCCTGGGGTCAAAATTGGCCCCTCCCCGGGGGTCACAGTTTTACAAAGAGTTATATAGTGAAAATTTCAAATGTCTTCTTCTCTGACACTAATATGGCCAAAGCTTTGATATTCGGTATGGTCACACTTCTGAATATCCTTTACGTATTTTGAACAAATGGATCCGGTCTGTTGCATATCTAGGTCACAGGAGCTAAAAATAGATTTTTTCAATGGATCTTCTTGTCTAACACCCTAGTACCCTGATCTTAGATATTTGGCACATAGCATCATCTACAGGTCCTCTATCAAGATTGTTCAAATTTAATAATGCCCCTTGGGTAAAAAATGACACCCCCTGGACATAAATCATTATTTCAATTTTGTCAGCTATTATCAGGTGAGGGAAATATGCCCCATGGGGCTCTTGTTTTATAATTTTTTAAAAGATTTTATCTTAAAGCAGGCTGAAAGTAAAGCAGAATGTGCCTTAAGGCACCTTCTGCTTTACCCACTAACCTGCTTTAAGTGGTCACCTATTTAAAAACTTGAAACAGGCTATGGGATTATGGGTTTTTACAGTTTTTACAGTTTTTACTTAGAAATACAGTTATTTTTTACTTAACTGAGTTTGAGATAGAGAAGTTTGACTGTAGCTACCTGTCTAAAGGACATTTCATGCATTGTCAATACCCACTTATCACAGGTTTGACAACATCAGTGTATTATTGTTTGTGCAATTTGAGTTTGGGTCAGGCCAATATGGTGTCGGCCTGGTCAGGAATCACTTCCGGGTCGTTGTAGTCTTGCAAGTAGTACCTTGAAAAATACAATTTCAAAGATTTGCACTGTTTAGTTTTGCCTGTGGGTGAGTTTGAATGGTTTTCTTGATGAAAACTGGCTATTTGTGGTCATTTCCACCCAAATGGCATTGTTTTAGGCATCTCATTTCAGGACTTTTTCTCCAGGCGGATGCATATGGAAACACAGTGAATGGGATAGAGGTGAAAGTTGTTTACCTTTATTTTGACAGTGACCGTAGCAAATCATTGATAGCAAAAAATGTAGACGGCGTTATAGGTTTAGTGGCCTCACTCAACAGGGAAATGTCTATAGAATTGAAGGGTATGTCTTTTATAGCCTAGAAATAGTTTTGGAGGGAGCTGTTGGCTCTGAAAGTTAGGCATTTTACTATAGATTATATAGGGCGAAATTAGACCAGGCCGACACCTATATGAATTTTTTCATTTCCCAAAGTACTGATCAGATCTACTTTAAACGTCACATGCATGTAGTTTTGGACCATATAAAGCACAGTTTAAATTATCTTTAGAATCCAAGCTGAAATGGTATTTTATTACAATTTTAAATTTATTGAAGGATATAAATATTATGCCAAATAGAGTAGTCTCCCTTTACTAAAATCACTAAAATATTGCCGGTTATTAACCAAACGTCGGCTGCCTTGCTTTCAAATACCCAAACTGACTGGGAAAAGGGTAATTTATCCTTTTGATTGTAAATTTGACTTGAAATTGAAATTTTAAAATTGAATTTCAGACTGAAAATATCATAATTTTGTCTTTTGACGCTATACCGTGCCTTCATCAATGTATATAATGACAAGCAAATTGAAGTTTGAACAATTTTAACAGATGCTATGTAGGCACAAACTAGTGACAGGGTGTTTCTTTCAAACAAACAGTGTCATGGTGGGAATTATTATGTCAGCCAGTTCCAAAACAGAGATCCTATAGAGTGGTATCACAATTAATTGTTACAAGGCTCGAACCGCTCACCGGGTGGATGGCATGGTGGTGTAGACCTTGGTGTCCCTGCCGAAATGAAGGCTTCTCAGTATTTGGGGTCACAAACTTTGCATGAAATGTTGAATTTTACCTTTTAAGACAACATAACCAATAATGTGAGGAAACTTTGATTTTAAAGTGCTAGATGCAATGGTGATGTGAATGCAGTGCAGGGGAACAGAGTTCAACAGATCACAAGATTGTCTTTTTGTAACTCTGAGCAGACAGATGGGTGAAGAGGTTAGTTAAAATGCCATTTTCTTACTTTTTAGGGAGTGCAGCAGGGAGAGGCACTGTGTGTATATGCTTTTTTTTCTTTAAAAAACCCATTAGAGTGTTGGAAAGGAGTAATACTGTCCAAAACAGTCTTTTTTCAGTAGTCAATGGTACAATAAATGGTAGCTTGTCTGGGCATAATTCTCAATATCAATTCAATAGGTCTGTGAAACAGCCAGCCCTGTATTTTAGGCTGAAAGTTCATATGTTGCATCATAGCAGCTATCAAACAGTATATGTTTGGAGTTAAATTAATTGTTTTAATAAGATTTAAACATTTGGATCCTAATGAGCAGTATCATGAATTCATGATCAAGTAAATTATTCGGTTCCCAACAGATGACTGAATTTGTTTCGCCCGATGTCTTTTAGCCGGTCTGTAACGCAGACCCTCGGTTTGTGAAACACACTGTCAGGAATAACTTTTGATGCTGGCCATTGATTGACACTGAATCAAGTTTCATTTGATGTGCAAATTGGACTTTTTTATCTGTGATGGTGGAAACTGACTTACAAGGCCTGGTTTTTCAATTTTCCTGTCACCATTGTAGTTGAAATGCCCCTTTGGATATTTTAAAATGTGATTTGTATGCCCAATCTGGTGTCTTTAGAACTTATATGTAAATGGAAGTGTATACTGTGTCTTTTAATGCATCTCCTGTCATTGTAGAAGCTAGTATTAGGCTCTTGTATGACCTAAGACTGTTTCTACAAGGGTTAAGCTGTTTGCAATGGGTGGGTATAGTTAATCTCTTGTTCAAATATATTGGCACAGAAAATCTGCTTTTAAATACTTCTTAGGACTACAGACTTGTATATTTGACTTTATTCTGATTTTTGTTACTGACAATAATGCTTATTTTCCCTTTAAATATCTCAAATTGTAAAAAGAATAGCGGAAATTTAAATTTTTGGAATTAAAATTTTGCGGTGTTTTAATTTAATTTACTTAAAATATCCCTTTGAATATTCATAAATGGGCAATATAAGTAAAGCAAAGTCATCCCTATATTGTAATTTAAATTTCATGCAAATCCAACAAGTAGTTTGCAAGAAATAGCAGTTTAAGTGATATGGGTAGGGGAGGTAAATTTGCACTGTCCGCAGCAGTTAAAACACAGCCCGGTGTCTTATGTTTGAACCTCTACAGTTTCCGTAAAAAATAATTGAATCAAGTTTCAAATGTTTTTTGGCAGTCGTCGCATATGAAATAACAGCAGAAAAGAGTTTTCGCTAGGATTTAAAAAAAATGGGGGATATTTAGGTGTCGGCCTGGTCAGGAATCACTTCCGGGTCGTTGTAGTCTTGCAAGTAGTACCTTGAAAAATACAATTTCAAAGATTTGCACTGTTTAGTTTTGCCTGTGGGTGAGTTTGAATGGTTTTCTTGATGAAAACTGGCTATTTGTGGTCATTTCCACCCAAATGGCATTGTTTTAGGCATCTCATTTCAGGACTTTTTCTCCAGGCGGATGCATATGGAAACACAGTGAATGGGATAGAGGTGAAAGTTGTTTACCTTTATTTTGACAGTGACCTTAGCAAATCATTGATAGAAAAAAATGTAGACGGCGTTGTTATAGGTTTAGTGGCCTCAATCAACAGGGAAATGTCTATAGAATTGAAGGGTATGTCTTTTATAGCCTAGAAATAGTTTTGGAGGGAGCTGTTGGCTCTGAAAGTTAGGCATTTTACTATAGATTATATAGGGCGAAATTAGACCAGGCCGACACCATATTAAGCACTGCTAACATATTCAGCCTGAATGATCATTCAGCCGACTGTACATTCACTACCCTGATCATGGAGCCATCTTGCCTACAACATTAAGCACTGCTAACGTATGGCGCGTAGGCAGCCGCAGTATCAGCTCAGACCCTTCACAGGTACCCATTCTAACCCCTGGGTGCAGAGGAGCAATTCCCGGTTTATTATCTTGCCCAAGAACATTCCAGTACATTAGCGGGTATTCTAAAATATTCCCTAGTCAGGCCACTGGTCCGGGATCAAACTCACGACCTCTTGTACGGCAGTCAAGTGAACTACCACTGGACAACTACCACTGGTGCCATTATAAACAGAGCTCCAGATAAGAGGGAGTAAACTGATCAAATCCAACATTTTCTCATTCATTGCAGCATCAAAGCTTAAGTCATTAAGAGACAATTCAAACGAGTAGTGACAACATAGGGTTTAATGCAGAAATAAAGATTTTAGTTTTTAAATACTTCTCTTATCTTGAGTTCTGTATAAAGTTTGGACATCAAATGACATTTGTTGGTATAACTATCAGTACCTTGTTTTTGTCCTCATAGTCAGGTATACATGGGTATGTGTAGATGGTCACATCATCAGGGGCAATAACTCCTGCATGGATAGCTGTGCTCTTACCATCAACCTCACTTGGGTGTTTGATAATGTCTATCTTTATTGGCAGCTGAAGTGATGGACAAAGGCAGAACAACTTTTATTCTTGAAAGTAAAACTTGCATGAAATGTTTGGGGGAGTTAGAGCATAAATAGTGTGTGCTTCAGTCCAAATTGTTAGGTAATTAGGTACCCAGTAAGGTCAAGAAACAAGATGGCCCTAGAAACTCACCTGGAAGCACCATGTAAAACTTGACCATGTGATCTACCTTTAAACTGACATAACCCACAACCAACCATGGTCTAGATTTCAATGAGGCAAACATTTTGATCAAGTTTCATTAAGATCAAATAAGATATTAAGCTTTTAGAGTGTTAACCAGGTATTTTTATGATTTGGCCTAGTAACCTAGTTTTTGACCAGACATGACCCATATTCAAACTAGACCTAGATATTATTCAGGAAAACATTTTGACACAGTTTCATTAAAATCAAATGGGATTTGTGGCCTTAAAGAGGCTCGCAACCGGATTTAGCATTAAAAATAGTCTGAGCCCGTGTAGAGAAGCAACAACAACTATACTGTCAGCTGACGCTATAGAAAAACGATGGAAAATATCTAAAACAAGAGCCGCATGCGGCCCTAAATCGCTCACCTGGTACCCACGGTTAGTCATGGTGACGTCCAATTAAGCAAGTGGTTTGGGAAAAAGAAGATTTGTATCTAGCTTTCATTTAGATTATTTGAAGAAAACTGGCAAAGGGTCACCCATGAATCATTTCTGTCAATTTATTCTTAAATCAGACCAGTAGTTTCAGAGAAATAGATTTCTAAACTTTTCCTATACAGTAATATAAGGAAAACTTTCCCCACCCACTGGCGGCCATGTTTTTTAAGATAACAAAAATATTTCAAGAAATCTGGTAGAAGGTCATCAATGAATCATGCATGTAAAATTCTTTTCAATTTGGACAAGTAGTTTCAGAGAAAAAGATTTTTTAAAAATTGACTATACGGTAATATAAGGAAAACATGCCCCACCCACTTGCGGCCATGTTTTTTTAGATAAAAAAAATATTTTAAGAAATCGGGTAGAGGGTCATCAATGGATCATTCGGGTAAAATTATTTTCAATTTGGACAAGTAGTTTCAGAGAAGAAGATTTTTAAAAATTTGACTATACGGTAATATAAGGAAAACATGCCCCACCCACTGGCGGCCATGTTTTTTTAGATAACAAAAATATTTTATGAAATCGGGTAGAGGGTCATCAATGGATCATTCGGGTAAAATTATTTTCAATTTGGACAAGCAGTTTCAGAGAAGAAGATTTTTAACAAGGGTCACCATGGCCCTAAATCGCTCACCTGGTTCACCATGTAAATCTTGACCTATAGCGATATAGATTACGACTGGACATGACCCACAATAAACCTCTAGAGTGTCAACTAGAATATTCTATGATTTGACCCAGTGACCTAGATTTTGACCAGACAAAATCCACGTTTGATTTTGATCTAGATTCGATGTAGGCAAACATTCTGACAATATTTCATTCAGATCTAATGAGATTTGTAGCCTCTAGAGGGTTAACACTGTTTTTCTTTGATTTGACGTAGTGACCCAGTTTTTGACCAGACATGACCCATATTTGAACTTGACCTAGATATCAATTAGGCAAACATTCAGACCAAGTTGCATTAAAATCCAATAAAATTTGTAGCCTCTAAAGTAATCACAAGGTTTTTCTATAATTTGACCTAGTGACCTAGTTTTTGACCGGACATGACCCACATTCACACTTGGCCTAGATATCAATTAGGAAAACATTTTGACCAAGTGTCATGAAGATCGGATGAGATTTGTAGCTTCTAGAGTGTTAACAAGGTTTTCCTATAATTTGACCTAGTGACCTAGTCTTTGACCCGACATGACCCATGTTCGAACGTGACCTAGATATCAATTAGGCAAACATTTTGATGAAGTTTCATTAAGATCCAATGAGTTTTGTAGCCTCTAGAGTGTTCACAAGGTTTTTCTATAATTTGACCTAGCGACCTAGTTTTTGACCCGACATGACCCACATTCGAACTTGACCTAGATTTCATCAAGACAAACATTGTCATTAAGTTTCATGAAGATCGGATGAAATTTGTAGCCGCTAGAGTGTTCACAACCAATTGTGGACGGACAGAAGACGGACGACGGACATCCAGCGATCCTAAAAGCTCACCTTGGCACTTCGTGCCAGGTGAGCTAAAAAATTGACTATACGGTAATATAAGGAAAACATGCCCCACCCACTGGCGGCCATTTTTTTTAAGATAACAAAAATGTTTTTAAAAATCTGGTAGAGGGTCATCAATGGATCATTTGCGTAAAATTACTTTCAATTTGGACAGGTAGTTTCAGAGAAGAAGATTTTTAAATTTTTTTACTATACAGTACTTAATATAAGGAAAATGTGCCCCACCCACTGGCGGCCATGTTTGTTAGGATAACAAAATTATTTTAAGAAATCTGGTAGAGGGTCATCCATGGATCATTTGTGTGAAATTACTTTCAAATCGGATAATAGGTTTCAGACAAGAAGATTTTTAAAGTTTTCACTATATAGCCATATAAGGAAAATCTGCCCCACCCATTTGCGGCCATGTATTTTAAGATAGGAAAATTATTTTAACAAATCTGGTAGAGGGTCACCCATGAAGCATTTGGGTAAAATTATTTTCAATTCGAACCAGTAGTTTTGGACTAGATGATTTTTGAGTTTTTTCAATTGGTTGCCATGGCAACCACAATTTCAACTGGAGGACCTATATTTCAAGAAATCTGAGAGAGTACCCTACAATGAACAATCCTATGAAGTTTTAATGAAATTGGCCCAGTGCTTTCTAAGAAGAAGATCTTTAAAGAAAAAGTTTGACGACGGACTGACGACGGACACAGGGCAATCACAATAGCTCACCTTGGCACTTTGTGCCAGGTGAGCTAAAAACTAAGATTCGGTGACGATTCTTGAGACTTTTTTTTTGGACTGATCATATTTTTTTAATGTCAGAAGCCAAATAATGCCACAAATTTGCTTTTATTTGAGTATTTTATTCTATTTTGACAAGTACACCATCCATTTGCGAGTCCCTTTAAGAGTATTTGATAACTGGCAAAATATTTCTATGTTTTGACCTAGTGACCTAGTTTTTGACCGCTGGTGACCAATATTCAAGCTTGACCTAGATTTCATCCAGGGCACAATTCATTTAAAAGATAAAGTGCAAAATTCAGTCTCTAGAGTGTTCACAAGGTTTTTCTACAACTTCACTTAGTGACCTAGTTTTTTAATGTAACATGACCCGCATTCAAACCACAGGGACAGGACACAATAGATTTTCAAAATATTTGTGACAAAAGTAATATACAGAGACAAGGGGTACAACTGATTTTCAGTTAATTCTCATCCTTCGTCATCAAAACTTGTCATTTCTTGAATAATAATTGATAAAACAACACTTTTGTTGCATTTCTGACTAGCTAGCATAATGCTTTTCCATAAAAACATAACATAAGAGCAACTGTAATCGTGCAATTTCAACAGTAACTGCGACCACACACTGAAACAGCAGATTTTTAGGAATAGGGACAGGGACAAGGGTGCGTCCTGTGCCGATATACATGTAGCATTGGCTACAGTATCGAGCATAACAGTCATACAATTCCATAGATATACACTTTTGGCACAAACTGAATCTGCTTTCCTCTTGAATCATTGTAACCAACAAGGACTTCACAGGTTTACACCTACAGTAAAGTTTTTTGTATGAAGACGGCCATCTATGTAACGTGACTGTCTACCGTATATATACTATACCACCATACGAGAAAGCTACACATTGTGACAAAACTTTACTGCCAACTAAAATGTGCTTTTGAGAAAATGTCTCCCCCCACGTACCCCTATCCCCCCCCCCCCCCAAAATGTTACCGTAATGTGTGATTGTTTGGAGCAAATTAGGAGTTAGATGCACAAAATCTAGGGTTAGGGATATTTGTTTGCACTACAAGTGACCACTTTACTACTTTTATTGAAAGTTTCAAAGGGCCATAACTTTTGTCAAAAAAATATGAAGCTCAAATTCGAAACCACATGAACATCTTCCCATTTAAGTTGTTAATGTGTGAATGTTTGGAGCAAATCCTTTAAGTGGTGTAGGAGGAGTTAGCTGCACAAACTTTCCTACAGACTGAGTCAGACAGACGGACGGACGGACAGACAGACAGAAACCACAACATCAATATGTCTCAGTCCCTCTTATAAAGGGGAGACATAATAAAACCTGTGATTCTCTTGTTTGTTACACTGATTTGAGAGGCAATCAGATTTGATCAGTGCCAAAAGTGTATATCTATTTGAACAGTATGACTATTATGCTCGATATTAGGTTAGCCTAAAGCAAGGTGACAGTAAAACAGAAAGCTCCTAAATGTCAAGAATATATAGTCAATGATGAGCCTTGAGTTAACGGTATGTCATTCCAAGGTTTTTTTTGTCGTCAAGTTTTATAACCGATATTTGGCTATATTTTCCCAATGGCAAAAAGTATCTTTTCCCCCAATTTTCTGCAAAAGAAAATTCCGAATTAATTGAAGAACAAAAGAATTCCAAAGCTATGGCACAATTAAGGTCAAATCAGAAACACTATACAGTAACAGTTACATATGTGTATGACTATAGTGTTCCTGGTCAAACTTCACAACAGCAGATGTTAGTGCTTGTGTGGCGGCTGTAAAAAGTCGCCCCGTACTTCATTCTCAGTGTTGTTATACTTTCTGGTCCTTTGGAATCATTGATTTCAGCGCATTTACAGTTGAAAGTTGAATTCCGCTTAAGCCGGTGCTAGGGGGCGTGAGCACTGTTGCATATTTCAGTATTGCTCATGAACAGACTCAATTAAACCGAGTCTGCAATTTTCAGTATTTGCTTTGTTTTCTGTGATTTCAAAGGATCTCCCCTTATTAAGATTTTTATAATTCACAACAGCAGATGTTAGTGCTTGTGTGGCGGCTGTAAAAAGTCGCCCCGTACTTCATTCTCAGTGTTGTTATACTTTCTGGTCCTTTGGAATCATTGATTTCAGCGCATTTACAGTTGAAAGTTGAATTCCGCTTAAGCCGGTGCTAGGGGGCGTGAGCACTGTTGCATATTTCAGTATTGCTCATGAACAGACTCAATTAAACCGAGTCTGCAATTTTCAGTATTTGCTTTGTTTTCTGTGATTTCAAAGGATCTCCCCTTATTAAGATTTTTTTGAAATTAACATCATGGTTATGTCAAATAAATAATTACTGAAAATTGGGAATTTTGCATATAACAAAATGAAACAAATATAAATTATTTATTTCATTTTGTTATAATATTTATGCAAAAATCCCAATTTTCAGTTATTTGATGCAAAAAGGTATGAGTCATATTTCCAAAATGGTGAAAAAAGGCAAGGCCCTATATCATACCTGGATGTTTGGCACCCGGCTAGCAATTTCTGGCACAGGGACATAGCAAGTGTAGCAGTAGTATTTACGGGACTTGGAGCATTTAGAACACTGGCTGCGACCACTAAGCTCATCTAGAAAAGCAGTTGAATCTATAGAAAGGTCTGGGAAAGGGTTCTTCTCCATTGGAATTCTGAAAATCAGACCACATGACACATGTCCATGTAAATTGCACATTTCATACTTCAAAGATTTATATAACTTATATCCTCTAGTCCTGTATCTTCGGTACCCCTAATTTTTTTTTTGTAATTAATTTTATTTCCGTCAAAAATACAATGCATAACAAATACAATAATCATGCTATACATCAGTTATACAGAACATGCAATATATCGTCAAGACATGGCATCTACATTAATCAGTTTTATGATAACAATATATTACCGAATAACGAACAATAAACATGAAAATTGCATTTGAAGAAATTGTCGATTAAAAAGTATCGACATATTCTGACGGTCATAGTTTTTTGGAGGGTATAGATGAGAAAATGGTGGTGATTATGAAAATAATAGAAAAAAGTAAAAAGAATAGGTGAGTAAAAGGAAAGGAAAGAAAAGAAATGGGATTTTTTGTCAGTAATACATTAAGAAAAAAACAAAAACATGTTTAGTTAAGCATTTCGGATACTTGTATAAGCTAATAAAAATGTCTCCATTTTAATTCATATTGTTCTAATTTGTCTTGGTTTAGAGCAATATGTTTTTCAATACTAATAGCGTTTTGAAGATTTTGTTTAAAATGTAATATATTAGGTTTCGTTTTAAAAAGTTTGCATCTGTAGATGAAGTATTTTGCATATATAATTATAAAGTTGATTTTGTCGAAATATGGTCCATTTTTTAAAATTCCGAATGAAATTGCTTTGCAAGATAATTCTATGTTAATATGTTTTGATATTAAATAGGTGTTTAAATATGTCCAAAAAGTCTGGGTGTGGTAGCATTCCCAAAATAAATGTTCTGGCGTTTCGATGTGCATACTACAAAACTCACATACATTTGTAGATACCACATTAAATTTGATTAAAATATTATTTGTACGTATGATCCTCATAAGGTATTTATATTGAAAGTTTCTTAGCTTAACATCTATTGTGCTTTTAATACCTATTAGATATATTTTTTGCCAATCAAGATTTTCTTCTTTGGTGATATTTTGCCATTTTTGTTGTGCGGTTATTTCATTTCTTGGTCTAATTTTCTGGCTATAGTTATATAGAAATTTTACTGGTTTTTTGGTGTTAAGATATTGACTAAAGAGATTTTCTGCGTTGCCTAAGGACATGGTATCATGTTTGATTGCATCTTTCCATGCTTTAGGTATACACGATACCAGTTGATTATATTTTAAATAATCATTTTCAGGAATGTCATATAAGTTTTTTAGTGCGTTAAATGTAAAGAAAGTTTTGCTTCGAAAATCGTATAATTGGTTAAAGTATTTAATGCCTCTGTCGTACCATGTTTTGTAGAATACAGTACATGTATTTGAATTGACTTTTATATTTTTGTTGTTCCATATAATTTCGTTTGAGACTTGATCGGGGGGTTTGAGTTTTTGAAAATTATTCCATGATGACAGTACATGTTGAAGAAAGGTATTATCTTTGAAAATTTTATTAATATCAATATTTGCTAGGTTACTTTCTAAAATTAATTGCCCTCCATATTTGTTCAGCTTGTTAATATATGTATGTTTCCATTTACCTCTATTGTTTTTATCAAATATTCTACTTATCCAGCTTGCTTTCAGAGACGATATAAACGTGTCAATATCAATCATTTTTAACCCCCCGTGTTCGTATGTTTTGATGATCGTTTCTCTCTTTATTTTGTCTGTTTTTTTGTCCCAAAGAAATTCAAAAAGTTTGCTTTTAATAAAATGTATAGTTTTCGATGATGGGTTTGATAATACTGTTAATGGATAAATTAATTTTGGGAGTGCAAAGGTTTTAATTACATTAATTTTGCCCATTAAGGTTAATTTTCTGTGTTCCCAGCTTTTAAGACAATTTACGAAATTTGAAAGTTTTGCATCGATATTTTTTGAAATAGTATTTTTTGTGTTTGAACTAAATATTATTCCAAGTGTACTTGCGTTTTCCGAATTCCAATTAAAGTTCTTGTTTTCTAAATATTTTATGTGGCTTTTTTTAAGAACTCCAGCTCGAAGAGCATTACATTTCTTACTATTAAGTTTTAGACCAGATATAAGTGCAAAATTGTCAAGTGTTTCTATTAGTGTTTCAAATGACTTTCTCGATCCATCGGTCATAAAGGTACCATCATCTGCATACAATGTTTGCTTAAATTCTAGACCACACATATTAACCCCTTCACTGCCCTATACATGTTCACGCTATATGCCGGGAACTACCATTACGTAATATTGCAAGAGCTACCTGGCTACATAAAAAATGTCATAACTTCAAATATAAATATCCAATATGCACAAAATTTCACAAGCCCCTCAAAAACACCTATATTGACATTTTCTGAAACTTTGACTGAGATATCTAGTATAAATACTGTTTTTTAACATTTTTTTATACACAGACTGTAAAAAAAATGTGAAAATTCAACTTTTGTTTACATTTCGAGAGTCTAATTTAGAGAAATGACATGCAAAAAAGCACAAATAACTGTAACAAACTGCATATAAAATGCAACTAGCAACATTTCTAACCTTTTCCTTTTTGTTGCTTTTGAGCAGGTTCATAAACATTATCAGAATCATTTTCCACTTATGATACTTCTTGTTCAAGCGAAACATGGCGGTGCATGCTTTCCAGGACAGGTAGCCATGTCAGAAATTAGGTGTTTACACATTAATTTTAGATTACACACTCAAAACATGACATATTTAGGTAAGGGAAGTCAATCTAATTGATTTTCAATGAAAACTAACCAGAAGAGTTTCTTCCCTTACACCAAAGACTCTTATATAGCAGGTCTTAAACAGTACCTAATTACCCCGAGCCACGCTCGGGCTATAGCTCACAGCAACATCGATTCACCCCGAGTCAGGCTCGGGGTAAGGCAGCGAAGGGGTTAATACCCTTAATATCATTGTTATTTGATATACTGTAAGAAAGAAGTTCTAAGCATGTTATAAATAGGTAAGGTGATAAAGGACAGCCCTGTCTAACCCCTCTTTTAATATCGAAGAACTCAGTAAGGAACCCATTGCTTATTACACTGCTTTTTGCATTATTGTAAAATAATTTTACCCAACTTATGAATGAATCACCAAAATTTAAATGTTTTAAAACTTGAAACATATATGTGTGGTTCAAGCTGTCAAATGCTTTTTCGAAATCTGCAAAAAAGAAGATAGAGGGTAAATTATGTTCATCGACATATTCAAGTGTTTCACAAAGAATTCTAATATTTTCTCCTATATATCTACCCTTAACAAAACCTGTTTGATCTTAGCCTATTATCGAATCGAGAACTGTTTTTAATCTATTTGCAATTGCTTTTGTTGCTATTTTGTAATCTGTGTTTAAAAGACTTATTGGGCGCCAGTTTTCTAAAAATACTGAATCCTTTCCTGGCTTCGGAAGAAGTGTGATTAAACTTTGAGTTTGAAGTTCTGTTAATTGACCGTTAACATAGGAGTAATTTAAAGAGTGAAGAAGGTATTTGCTTATATCTTTCCAAAATATTTTATAAAATTCTGTTGTTATGCCATCTGAACCTGGGCTTTTTCCATTTTTCATATAAAACAGTGCTTGTTTACATTCGTATTCAGTCAAATTACCATTACAAATTACCATTACACTTCTGTTTGTCTTCTTGATTGAGTTTTTTTTATATTTTCATACTTCAAAGATTTATATAACTTATATCCTCTAGTCCTTCGGTACCCCTAATTTACCCTCAATGAAAAACGATTATATAGAGGATAACTGTTTTTTTCAGTGTAAGATCGAAATTTAAACCATTGAGTGAACATCAGACGTTATGTTTTCACGAGTGGCGAAGCCACGAGTGAAAATATAACAGTCTGATGTTCACGAAATGGATTAAATTCGATCTTACACTGAAAAAACACAGTTATTCTATTTATTTATGCTTTTAAGCCACTTTTTAAACGAAATTGTTTAAAAATTGAAAGCGAACGTACATTATTTATCCCGTGTTGAGCCCCACGTTTTATGTCGAACACATGCGCGTGACAGTTGGCGGTATAATGACGTCATCCGAATGACTTCGTTGCTCCCGAGTTTGGATTCGTGCTCTTCCGGTGAGTAGTTCGCGACAAATCGGACTGCCGGAATTTAACGATAAGACACGATTGACTACGATTCTTGGGGAGCCCTACGGGGAAAATTCATAATACCGGTAAAAGCGATTGGTGATAATCCACTGCAGTGGATTACCAAGTGATCATCCACTGCTATATCGTGGTAATCCACCGAAAAGCATAAATAAGCAGGAATCATAAGAAAAAGTATTTTTCTAACTGAAAATAACACTTATAAATAAGGAAATGCATGGCTAACCGTCTGGAATATATTTTTGTCAGCGTATATCATTCATTCTTCAGATAGGGAAAGAATTTCAGATTGGAAAATGGACCTAGGTTCGACACTCTCAGATTAGAGCAAAGACCTTGTTTTGTGAAAATTTGAATAATAAGCTACGAAAAATACAAAGTCTATACGGTTGGGGACTATACCATCCAATTTAGCGGAACAGATACGTTACATATAACATTTTAAAATGGTGCCAGACAACTTCAAAATTTACCATACATGCAATTTAGATTGTTTTCAATCAAACTAAGTCCATGATAAATATATTGTAACGAATCTTAATGACAAAATAGTCAATTGACAATGCATCAGATTTGCATCTGCACATATATGTAACGTACTGTTTCTAAATCGTTAGTGAGAATCAACCGCATATATAAAAACTTAGAGCACCTTCATTGAACTACAAATATTGCATTTTAAGGTTGCTATCACTTTTCTGGGAATTGATATATCTATAGACACCCGCATCGCCCTTAATTTTTCAATCGTTACATATCTGTTTTTGTAACGTATCTGTTCATGTTTAAATCAATTATGTACGTGTGAGAATGAATTTACGTCTCAACCTCTCGATATTTTCTCTTGGGAAATAGTAAGAAGGACAGATTTGAATTGCAAAGTAAGTAAACACGTGTCATACGATTATAAGGCAGTTACAGGAAATATACGAGAAAATGTAATAAAAATCGATATTTTGTTTGTTGCCAAAAATATCGTAGATTGATTACGGCACCATGTTCTTATTGTTCATGTTAGTGGAGACAGGACAATTGACCCTTATATTGGATACTTTCACTACCATAAAATAGACACAAACAATGACACAATCTCAAAAATATATCATGGATGTAGACTGGTGATCCTACTTATCTGTGAGTAACAAAATCAGAGCATATCACCGTATTTTATTCGTTTAAGGTGCCTGCGAAACTGTTTTTGTGGAATTATATCCTTATATGAAGAATGAGTCATATATACTGCTTAATTTACGCTGGTTAGTGTCTGGATATATATGGCAAACAACCATACATGCATTTAAACTTCAAAAATTCAATGAGAAGAAAAATAAATCAACGTAAAGGAAATAATTTAAATTCACTAAAACGACTTTTGTATCCGCCATTGTTGTTGTTGTATTCTTTCCCTCCATCGTAGGAGAACGGCACTTTCGAACTCATTTTAACCTCAAATCTATTACTACTTCGAGTTTTAATTGATAACTGAATACCTGTACGTTTCGTGATTTCCATGCTGGAATTTTTATATTTTTGATTGAGCAAACTATTCTGAAATAAAACAAGAGGGCCTGAAGGCCCTGATATCGCTCACCTGTTGTACTTATTAATAAGCTTGATAGCTTTACCTTTCTGCTTCACCCGTTTTAATCTAAATCCATTCAAGCATGTAAACAATTTTGGAATACAACCTCATAATTCTAGTATAGTAGAGTACATCAAGGGCAGATTACTTGAGCCTAAACAATACTGAAATGAAGCCTTTTCTAGCATTTCAAAGTATATCAAGGGCAGATAACTATTGCCACAATGATAATTTATTAGATTTCAACAATAATTGCACTCCTTTGAGAACTTATAGCTATATTCTTTGTGTGCAAGTATAATCAAAATCCATTGAAAACTGTAGTTGCAAAAGTGTAAACGCTGTTAGATAGGGCATTAAATCAGCAATTCAAGGGCAGACAACTCATGACCTATTGATCTGATATAATCACACTTATTCAAACTCTTATGGTCATATACAGTCTGAGCAAGTTTGAAAATGACTGGATAAAAACTCTGGCCTCTAGAGTGTAAACACAGTTAAATATAGCATTTTCAGCAATTCAAAGGTAGATAACTCTCAACATGTTGGTTTGATTTTCAACCATAATAGAACTCATCTGAACTCTTATGGTCATATACAATCTGAGCAAGTTTAAGATAGATTGGATAACAATTGTGGCCTCTAGAGTGTAAACACCCTTTAATATGGCATTTTCAGCAATTCAAAGTAGATAACTCTAAACCTATGAATCCAATTTCAACTTTAATCAAACTCATCTGAACTCTTATAGTCATATACTATCTGAGCAAATTTGAGATGGTTTGGATAAAAATTGTGGCCTCTAGAGTTTAAACACCCTTAAGTATGGCATTTTCAGCAATTCAAAGATAGATAACTCTGGACTTGTTGGTCTGATTTCAACCATAATCAAACTCATTTGAACTCTTATAGTCATATACAATCTGAGCAAGTTTGAGAAAGATTGGATAAATTTTGTGGCCTTTAGAGTGTAAACACTGTTAAATATGGCATTTTCAGCAATTCAAAGGTAGATAACTCTTGACCTATTGATTCGATTTCAACCATAATCAAACTTATCCGAACTCTTATGGTAATTAACAATCTGAGCAAGTTTGAGAAAGATTAGATAATTTTTGTGGCCTCTAGAGTGTATAATGGCCATCATAATTATTTTCTTTTACTCCAAATGCTGTTGATATACCCCTTTAGAGTGTGAAGCTTTTTTGCATGGCTTTGTAGCTACCGATGTGTTCAGAGTTTAAATTGCTGCTAGCAACAATACTGGAGAAACCGGCCGTGATGATAAAAAAATGAACGTGTTGCTATTTATATGCACGGAGTTATAAATAGTTGTGTCACTTGTGTGTATAATTCCGTGATATGTGTACGATCAGTTTGAAATTATTTTGGCAAATGATTAGTCTAATCATCATTATCACTTGTAGCATTTCAATCTTAAACCCCCAAATTGGTATTTATGTACCGTGATACCGCATATACAGGATAAAGGCCTAAGCCTGTGACTCCCGCTCATGTCTTCTTCAAAATACACTCGTGGCATGCGTGGGGCGAGTGTTATATCGTCTGTCTCTCATATAATTGTCAATCTTGTCTTTGAAGTTATTTACGTCCTTGGCACTAATCACCCAGTCTGGCAAGGCATTCCACCCATTCACCACACATACAGGGTGTCCCAAAAAAAACGGAACCCTAGTTCAAAGGTATATTTTTCCTAAAGTAGACATATATTTTAAAAGATAAATATGCAGTTTTGTAGATACATTAGTTTGGCATATTTATGCCAAATTGTATTTAGAACTATACATCGGTTTTAAAGTTATGAGTATTTTAATGAAGAGCCCTAAAACCCGTTTGACCCTGATATTGGTTTTTGTGATTACACACGGCGGCTTTTTGCACTGTTAAAGCATAGTCAAAACAATCGTGCAACTGTTTATTCTTTACCTGTATACGTATCAATTGTCCCAGAAACTAACAAATATACATGCTGCACATGCAAATTGAATCTACTAAGTCATCTTATATTTTTTTAAAGAATTTATTACAAATTGCCTGTCATTTGAGCGTATTTCAACAGGTTGGTCAGTGCATGGTTACCAATGGCGATTATGAAACCCTACACATGTTTAATTTATGTCACGCGTCGTCAGATTATTATTGTCAATCATTTTAATTTGCGCTGTTTCTTTCATAACCAATTAATATATACAGTAAAACCTCGCTATTACGACCACTAAAACGAAGGCTAATTGAGTATATAATAGACAGGTGACAGCTTAAAGCAAGGTTACAATGAAACAGAAAGCTCCTATAGGAGCTTTCTGTTTCACTGTCACCTTGCTTTAAGCGGTCACCTATCGTAAACACCCTAATAATTAACATAATTTAGTGGTCGTAATAGCGAGGTTTTACTGTACCTTTTGATTTCTATGTTGGAACCATAATTTAATTTTGTTTTACAACAGAACATTTATCCCGACATTGCCAAGTTATTTTCAAATACTCGTGTCATGCAGATCCACTGTGGTAGAAATGAAATTAGTATGTTTCGGTTTTTTCCCATCTAAAATAGTATAAACTGTTTAAAAACCGATAAAACAAAATGAAATTACATTATAGACAGTAAAATAAATGAAAATAAAATCGTGTGATGTTGACTCCGTATCAAAGACGAAAATGTGGATAGACGTCAAATCACTGTACAGTGACATCCTATTTTTCTATGTGCGCCAAGTGTAAAGAAATATCGAAATCATGGACAAACGGGCTTTTGATTGATTGCTTAAATATGCTTATATATTACAAACTGCGTAATATTTTTAGACCAAATTTGGACGACATACGGCCAAATGTCGTCTCTACTTATTTATATACCTTTTATTTATCGGTATTGATAGAAAATGGATATATTCCATATTTGACCCATGGTTCCGTTTTTTCTGGGACACCCTGTAGACCAAATGAATGCTTCCTGATGTTTAATCTCCCGTGTCGCTTTCCCAGTTTCATCGCATGGCCCCTGGTTCTTGTTTCGTGGGATTGTGGTAGTAAGGCCTCCTTATTTATCCTGTCTCTGCTAGTGAGGATCTTAAACACCTGGATCATGTCCCCTCTTTCGTGCCTGTAGTACAATGATGGCAGGTTTAATCTTTTGAGTCTCTCTTCATAAGGAAGGTCTCTTAGGTCTTTGCAGAGCTTTGTTGCTCGCCGCTGCACATTCTCAAGTTTGTCCATGTTGCCCGAGAATTGGTGTATCCTGGGAGCATTCCCGTATTCCAGGATAGGCCTGACTAGTGTTGTAAATAGCCGCTTGATGATGGTCTTGTCTCTGCTTACAAACGTGCGCTTGATGATGCCGAGGACTCTATTTGCCTTATTGACCGCTTGGCTTACGTGCTGGTGGAATGTCAACTTACTGTCAACGTGTAGGCCTAGATCTTTCTCAAGTCAGGTTTCTTCAAGTTGTCTGAGATGCCCATCGTTGTCTCTCATCTGGTACGAGTGGTTAGGGTTGTTATGACCCAAGTGCATAACACTACATTTATTGGTGTTGAATTGTAGCTGCCACTTGTCTGACCAGGCTGACAGTTGCTCAATGTCCTCTTGGAGCTTAGTTCTGTCTTTCACTGTCGATACACCCCCAAACAGCTTGGTATCGTCCGCAAATATCCTGGTGACACTGGTTACGGCTTCGGGTAGGTCGTTGATGAACACGACGAAAAGGACTGGACCGAACACACTACCCTGAGGAATGCCACTGGTGACATCGGACCATCCAGAGGTGTGACCGTTTAGCGAGACTCTCTGTGACCGTCCATGGAGGAAACTTTTTATCCAGGTTCCTATCTGACCCTCAATACCGTAGCTGTTTAGTTTACTTGTAAGCCTTTCATGTGGGACCGTATCAAACGCCTTTTTAAAATCAAGGTAGATAGTGTCTAGTGGTTCGCCCCTGTCTAGCACATCTGTCCACTCATCGATGCACACAAGCAGTTGTGTCATGCATGACCTCCCTGGCACAAAACCATGTTGTTCATCACAAAAAAGTTCATTATCTGTCATATGGGCCATCACTGCTTTTCTAATAATGGATTCCAGGATCTTGCAAAGAACTGAAGTCAGGCTGACTGGTCTGTAATTGCCTGGTGAACCCCTATCTCCCTTTTTAAAGATTGGTGTGACTTGGCCCTGTTTCCATTGATATGGTAACTCTCCTGACTCCAGTGATTTGGAAAATATAATCCTTAAAGGCGTTGAAATGCTTGGGGCTATTTCCTTCAGGACCCTTGGATGAAAGCCGTCTGGTCCTGCAGACTTGCTGACTTTCAAGCTCTGTAGCTGCTTTAGAATCTCATCCTCAGATATACTCAGATCTGTCAACTCCGCATCACTTGACCGATCACCCATGTCTGGTACATTTGAGATGTCCTCGTTTGTAAACACACTGCAAAAGAATTTATTTAACAGTTCAGCTTTGGCATCATCTTCACTATACACAGTCCTGTCACTATCTTTAAGATCACTCACTCCGCTTTTGACTGTAAGTTTCGATGTTGAATATTTCCAAAATGCCTTTGGGTTAGTCTTTGTCTCTTTAGCAATATCTTCTTCAAATTCTTGTCTTGCCTTTCTTGTGTGGGTACGCAGTTTATTCCTAGTCTGGCAATACTTCTGGTGGTCATAGCAGTCCTGGGTCTCTATGTATTTCTGCCACGTTCTCTGCTTAGCTTTGAGAAGCTTCATTCCCTGTCTGTTCATATATGCCTGTCGTTTCTTAATGGGTCTATTGTTCACAGTATGGGTTGGTATATGGTCCTTCATAGCACTATCCAACATTTCGCTAAACTTATCCCAAGCTCCTTGTGTGCTTTTTCCTTCCATTTCACTTTCCCAGTCTGTACTCGACAATACATCACACATTCCCTTGTAGTCTCCCTTATCGTACTTGTACTTTATTGTCTTAGACTCTTACTGATCACTGTCTCAGACTTACATGCATAGTCAAATGTCAGCGTGCAATGGTCACTATTCCCAAGTGGGGCTAAGTATTGCAAGTCCTTTATAACATTTTCTTCACTAGTCAGTACTAGATCTAGGAGAGATGGCTGTTGACCGCCACGATACCTGGTGGGCTGGTCCACATGTTGTATGAGGTAACAGTCCCGCACACATTCAGTAAACTGATCACTGTCCGAGTTAACACGGTCTGTAGTTGACACATGATCCCAGTCTATGTTTGGATAGTTAAAATCACCAACTACAATTATGTCCCGCAGGTTCAAATCTGCCACCGACCGAAGTAAATTCTCGAGATTACGACTGTTATCACTGTCACTTGAAGGGCTACGATAAACACATCCCACAACAATAGTCTTATTATCCCCTACTTTCACTTTAGCCCATACTGACTCTTGAAAGTCATTCTCACTCTCACTCACACCGTTAAAAGCCTCCACCTCTAGGTCCCTAGAAACGTATATACATACACCTCTTCCATCTGCATCGAGATTATGTAGCGGTGGGTGATAGCCCTCCAACCCAATTTCTGTCTCCTCCAGCTGTGTCCTGCAATACTTGGGTTTCATCTCTGTAAGCGCTACAATATCCGGCTTGATCTCCTTGACACTCTGTTCTAACTCCAACATTTTGGTGGTTAACACATCAACATTACTCCGCTCTTGTTAAAATTATATACATGTGAATGTCTGTGCTGACTATTCTTCACCCTCTGAGTCTGACGTGGCCCTGCCCCTGAATTGCAAGGCCCTCTGCTGGCGCTGGACAATCTTCCCTCCTCTGATAAAAATATCAGTTTCACCATTATCCCTTCTAGCCCTCAATTCCTTCCTCAGATTGAATTCCTCTGATCTTTGCATCTTTGTGAGATCTGGTCCTATGAAAACGTCCTTGTAATCTATATTGTCTTTAAGCGCTCTAGATCCCCTTAGAATTCTTTTCCATGCACCAACACTACTAACATTCACCTTTGTGATTCTATTTTTCACTGGGTCCTTTTTCCCTATCCGTTCACAGTTTTCAACAACATCCTCCTCGTCGACACCTATCTCACAGAAAAGTTTCTCCACTAACTCGATGTCATCAGCCTTTCGATCCTCGAACTCTTTCCTTTTGGACTCTTGCAGATTCTGGATTATGATGCTTTTCTTGCGAAGTTCTCTTTCTCTTTGTTCATCAATGGTCATTCTCACAGTGTCACTTTGTTTCTGGACATCACTTTGTGTTATTGTGTCGTTTCCCTCCAACTTCTTGACCCGTTCTTCCAGATTTGCTACATCACCTTTATCTGCTTTGCTTTCCAGGTTTCCTTCCAATTCCACAATTCTCCCAGTCATGGTTTCCATGTATGCCGCACATCTCTCTTCAATCTGCTTGTCAGTCAGCACAGCCGTTATGGCAGGCTTTTCACAGTCTTGACAGAACCAGTGGAAATCGTTTCTCCTCCCCATAACTTCATACTCGATGTCCGACAGTCCCAAACACTCCACACAAAACCACTTACTGCATCTTTCACATCCCATAAGTTTATCATTGTCATCCACAAACACATCTAAACACTTACTACAGGTTACCTGTGTATCATTGTCTTCATTCACAGACTGTTTTTGGTCTGTTTTCTTTGATTTACCATTTTTCTGAGGTTTCCCTCGTTTTCCATTTGCACCTGAAGTGGAACTCCGTTTGTTTACTTCCGCCATTGTCCTTTGTCAATTTCACCACGATAAAGAAAGTTGATTTCTAGCAGATCGGCACAACTTTCAGAAAATCTGGTACAGGATCACTTTACATGTCCAAGAATTGATCTATCACAATCACAATTCACTTCAATTTATTCCTCAGAACTTGAAAAATAAATATTTTCACTCGATCACAAACATGTCATGTCACTTTCCCACGCATGCGCATACACCCCATGTACATGCATTAAATAATTGTACAATCAAATCAACAGAAAAAGACCTGCATCCTTATAGTGCCAAGGCACGGAAGAGTCAGGGTAGCGAAGTCAATCACCAATGAAAATGGCAGATGCAAACGTCGCTCTTAAGTGAAGGTAAATTAATTCCTTTATGTGGATGTGATTTGTTTCTGCTCTCAGTGGGGTTTTTAAAGTGCATTTAGGGTTGTTTCAACTTGTTACAGTTATCATATATCTCATAATAATCTCGACGACTCGAATGGTGGCGTATTTGGTCATTTCTGTGGGAGGAAACATGAATACCAAATTGGTAGTGACTAGGGGTACGTGACCATACCTCTAATATTTGAAATTAGCGGTACGGTCACGTACCCCTAGCGAGCCCTGTGAGGGTTGACTAGGGGTACGTGAGTCTTAAATACTATATAGCAACACTTTATTTTGTCTGCAAATACGTTAATATCGATTTTAATGTTAATGATATCTCATTTCTACCTTCTATTCTGACTGTTCAACGCAGAAAAGCAGAGAAATTTCAGCATTTTTTAACGGCAGCATGAATGAATAACATGTGACGGCAGCGAAAACTACTGTACCTACCTATGAATAAAGAATCACGGATTTATACAAGAGTGTATAATTCTGTGAAAGAATGTTAACACATTTTTGCAAGCATGTATATTTATCATATGCCGTCTTTGTTTAGAATAATTGCAAGTTAATTACGTTCCATTGTCAACCGTTTTTTTACGAGTTGATTTTTGTAACAGATCATTGAACAGCAAACTTACATATCTCTCTATGTATCGATACTTGATGGGAGATGAAGCTTCGCTAGTTTCTATACCACTTTATATTGAAAGCTAAGTTAGGAAGCTACAACAGCATGTATTTCGAACAAGCTTACTAAATAAGCAACCTTTGAATCAAATTTATAAAAAAACAACAAAACCTTAACATAGCTCACGGATTCCAGATAACAGGTGTATCGGAAACTAGATATGCGGAACACATCTATTCTCATCGCATACGTGAAAACAAGTTGTGTGGAGAATATTTGTTGAAGTTTCTTTGTTTTTCTCAATTACATATTCATTAGATAAGGTAGAAATGAGAGATTATTAATATTTATTATTACTATCACAAAAATGTATCTGCAGCCAAAATAATGTGTTGCTTCATAGTGTAAATGACTCGCGTACCCCTAGTCACCCCACACAGGGCTCGCTAGGGGTACGTGACCGTACCGCTAATTTCAAATATTACGGTCACGTACCTCTAGTCACTACCTACCAAATTGGGCAATGTACCCTCTCACATACTGCCCCAACCCGGGATCGAACTCGAGACCGCATTGGTGAGAAGCGCGTGCCCTCCCACTGCGCTATCCAAACACCCACAATCGGATCCATACGGTTTGCATATTAAAATTTTGGAAAAATCATATGGAAAGTTCAAACAAGGACTGTCACTATGTAGTGGATTGACAGAAGTTTGGGGGTAATAAATACTATGCGAAACGTGTAATAATTTGAGTCTAGTCGCTGAAATGAAATGTCTGAACATTTCTAAAGGCGAAATTATACGAGGGCGTAACACATTTCATGAAAATAGTTTCATATATCACACATTTATAGTTTCAATATTATAATATATACATAACAGTTAATTTTTACATTAGCATAACATACAAACAACAATTTATTTTGACAGAACTACTCACCAACGGCTTTATAAAAGTTTGTTTTGCAGGGGAACGTCTAATATAGATTAGTCTACAGGTTGTACCGATCCCATTGGGTGAACGGACAAGGGGTACAAGGGTTGATAGTCACAAGGCCGACCCTACCTAAGGCCGACCTTAATTTGTATAGTAGACCTATAGTCACAAGGCCGACCTTATCTTTATATAGCAATTTAGGTTTCACACCTATTTTACAGGTATGTTACGCGCGTGCTGACAATTATCGATAGACGCATAATTATTGTTCAAGATCCTAAAAGCAACAGGTTCAGTGAGTCTGAAAATACTTTTTACTAAGTGCCAACCCTAGGCGAATACTGTCGAATTTTTCGGAGAATATGTTGGTTTTGAGACTTTTTTGTCATGGGTTTTCGCGACCATAACAAACATAAATTTGGCCACAGAGGAATCTGAACGCAGGTCTCCAGATAAGAGGGAGTAAACTGCACAAATCAAGCACTTTCTCACTTATCTAAGCATCAACTACTATGGTGATACTACTCAATAGAATCGTCTCTTCGAGACGATTCTAATGAGTAGTGACACCATAGGGTTTAAAACAGAAATAAAGATTTTAGTTTTTGAAATACCCCCCTTATCTGGAGCCCTGTGAACGTGTGCTTATGTGGATGGTTTATGCTGTTTTGTTATGCCTAGAGATGTATTTACTGATATAGAACTGAGTTTTGATTCTGGTTTGTGCGTGAAAATCAGGAGGAGATAAATGTAGATGTCAAGGAGACCACCGCAGAGACTATACATGAGGAACAAACTGTATCTGGTTTTATCCTTTATAGGATTTAATTTAATCCATTGATAAAACCCTTGAGTGTGAGTATGTGAGGGCCACTCTAGACAACTTGAGATTAGTTACCTGTAATTTCACACCTACTAAGATTGGTATACCCGGTGGCAGCTTATGATTCATGCTTTTTCGCGCCTATCAAGAACAATGGGGGGACTCCATCAATGGACAGTCTGACTGAGGAAAAGTCTTTAAAGTAGAGCTGTCATTGATAGGAATGATATCGATGTATTGCCGATACATATTAGTGTTTTCTTCTGACCTGTCGGAGTGTCAGAGGTATTTTTAGATTGGAACATTCTAAAAAATTAAAAGGGATGATCACCGTACTCGTACAGTTAGCCAGGGATACGGAAAGCTGTGTAATGTACAGTAGTCTAGAGAAGACATTATTATTTCTCGAATAAACACAATGCACTTAACTATAGAAAATTAATTTTATATTTTAATCTGGATGGCAAACAGGTTGGAGCCTGATCAGACGCCGGGTAACCTGGTTTTTGATCTGCCTCCAACCATTTTGCAATGGACATAATAGTTGTTAGCATAAACACATTTATTGAGAATGAAAAGCATATCACTCAGTAAAATTAGGGCAGCGGTCTCGTGCTGCACGAGGATCATACTTATCTCAAGTAGGAAAGTGCACGATTACATATTCGAATCGATGTAACCTTGCTTACCTATTTACTATTATTAGCTATTCTGTTTTAAACATAACTCTGACAGGTCAGAAAAATCAGACAATATTCCTTTCTTTCTATACTGCTACACACCCCTTTTGGGTATTACGAGCAGGGGCACTTTTTAAGTGCATCATTGGGACTGTACCCGGCCGATCACTTTATCCTGACACAGACGAACCAGTTGTAATGCTAACCCGAAATCCTGAGCGTCAAGGAGGGAAGCCATTACTACCAATTTTAAAGTCTTCGGTTTGACCCGGCCGGGGATTGAACCCACAACCTCCCGCACTGCAAGCGGACGCTCTTCCTGACTAAGCCACGTAGTGGGTGCACATACATTTTCAGAGTATCGATACTATCAATAAAATGGAAAATAAAACTGACGAGAAATGTACTGACGAAAAATCCCTTTTCTGATTCTACACTGCTAGCTTTTGCAAATTACACTCATGTGTTCATATAAAAACTTGATTTGTCATGCAAAGAAGTAGTGAGTTTTGCTGAATGTTTATTTACAGGTACATGGTAATAGGTATGGTAAATATAATTATATTAAAATTAAACAGTCAAGTCAAATAAGAAATAAATTCCAATAACCTGTCTCTAGAGTAATTTGAATGTTCAAATTGAAATATTGATATTTGTCTCCCGATATATCGATATCGTCGATATGCCTTTTGCTGAATCAATGACAGCTCTACTTTAAAGACATTACATGACCAAGCATGGGTGGTAACACCTAGCACCGTAGAAAGTTTGAGTCAAAGCATGGAGCCCATGCACTTACTCGCCTAGAGCGTATAAGCAAAGAATCATTCAGGCGTCTCATGTGAGACCTCACCTAATATTTGATAGCTTGGTTAGTAAAAACCCAATGAAAAACCTATTGAGATCTATTATGTAAGGGCCTGAGCCCTCTATTCAAAGCTTCAGATGGCTTAACTGTTGTGTGAACAATTTTCTCATGCTCTACCTGTATTTTGACACCTAGTGTCGTAGTGAGAACAATGGGGGAGGGAAATCAATGAATGGACTGGCTTAATGTCTTTAAACCTGTTTATAAATATCCACTGGAACTGGTGGCAAATACTCGCATTACAAAAGTTACTATTAACACATCTCATCTGAAAGTTTGAAATGACACCCCATTAGCGTTTCCCCTAGGCATTTTTAGCACGGCGCAGCGCCGTGCCCCTTTTTTACCCCGCCATCCTGCCCTTTACAACCGCCGAGCTGCCCTAATTTCATGTTGGTGGCTTTTTTGCCCCTTTGGTCAGGCGGCTGACTTGACACGCGCCGATTAGACCTTGACAGGATACTCGGTAAATTGGTTGATAGATCGCTAATTGACCCCTTACTGGGGCGATATGCATTGAACCATATCGTAAGCGATGCATCGTCACACGAATTGCGATAACGAACCAATGGAATGCTGAGAACTAAGGAAGTAATCCAATCAAAAAGAAGAATTTGTAAAGTAAAAGTCCGCTAATATGACGTGTTATTCAGTTTCCCAAAATGTCTCAGGCGGTTTCACCTTCATAGCACCTGCTATTTATAACCAAAACTAAAGTAATTGACTGTATCTTTCAACTTTACACGATGGCAACGACAATCCGGATGTTATTGTTTCTACTGCCCATAATTTTAGCACATCCTACAATCTGAACGCCTCGCTTATCATCCTTATGATCAAGCGTAGCAATTACGTTTTCGCGACCACACCCATAAATAATCGTAACCCATTCTTAATAGATACTCGGATAGTGTCGGAAGTGACCGAACATTTTCAAGCAATGCTTCCAATAGATCATCATTAATTTCCGTAGTCGATTTTCGAGTTTATTTTTAGCTCATTCCCTGTCATTTACAGCCACTGGAAGTAGCCCCGCCCACATTTCTAGACCAAATGAACTAGCGACAGAAAACTTCCGACGTCCAATCAACTCCAAATCGATCTTATCTATCTATTTCATTGAAACCGTTACGTTACTGTTTTATTGAGAATGGTCGTTTGAAAAAAGAATGTTAAACATCGCGGGGCTGGTAACTTCACAGTTAGCGGAAATAATTTTGTTGGAAAGATTAAACGTACATTCGTACATTTTGTCATCAGTTTTCGCATGGAGAAAGGACAAATGGAGAAGTATCCGGCCTGCTCGCGATTTATCGTGTCGTTCAATCAGCGGCGCTCGCTGGCGGCTAGAAAACAACGTTTTTCCGAAAGTTTGGTGTTAATAGAAATGCTTTTAATGTTATCTTTTCGTTATAAATTTTAATACAGATGTTTTATTAGACCATGATCTCACGACTAGTACAGAATTTGAGGCTATAGCTTATAATTTGTTTGTTTAGTGAGTTTGTGAAAATGAGAGAGAAAACGTACAGTACTGTATTTTCCGTTTTTCCTACGAAAGTTTGGTGTTAATAGAAATGCTTTTAATGCTATCTTTTCGTTATAAATTTTAATACAGATGTTTTATTAAACCATGATCTCACGACTAGTACAAAATTTGAGGCGATAGCTTATAAATTGTTAGTTTAGTGAGGTTTTGAAAATGAGAGAAAAACGTATTTTTTCGTTTACCTACGAAGTTTGGTGTTAATATAAATGCTTTTAATGTCATCTTATCGTTATAAATTTTAATACAGATGTTTTATTAGACCATTATCTTACGCGTAGTACAAAATTTGAGGCGATAGCTTATAAATTGATAGTTTAGTGAGGTTTTGAAAACGAGAGAAAAACGTATTTTTTCGTTTACCTACGAAGATTGTGTGTGTCTATATTTCTCTGCCACTGTCTGTATTTATGTCTCTGTTTCTCTTTGTGACTGTCTCTCTGTCTGTCTGTTTTTCTCTTATCTCTGTCTGTCAGTCTCTCGCTTCTTCTTTTCTGTCTCCATCTTTCTGTATGAATGTCTGTCTGTATGTCTGTCTCTCTGATGATCCTCATGCGGAGAAAAGGTAAAGTGTGTCATAAAGAGCTTAATTTGAAAAAGGGGTAAACTATATTTCAAGAGACATACTCTATGAATCCGACATTTTTGCAGCCTGGTCTGGATTACAACTGTTTGCAATTGCAATAGTCATCATGTTACTGGTATTCAGTAATGAGAGGGTTAATCCAGTCATCAACCAAACCAGGTGCATTGATGTTGTTTTTTTTTTTTTTTTGTTTTTTTTAATTCAATTCTATTATCTTTATTTTTTGTGATTTGTATAATATATAAACATCATGCGGTTACAGAAGTCAAGAACACATGTTCAAGTTACACGCACGGGTAGCATTGATCTTTTTCATTAAAGTAGCAACCCGCTGGTGTGACTGTCCATCTTCATAGATAATCGGCATGTTCAAGAAGCATGGACTTCATGCTGGGACAGTTTTATGACGCTGATAATTGTCCTGCTAATTTGGTGCGGGTTCTGTATACGGTTACGTAATGTGTCACATTCCTTTCTGATGTGTAATATGGTAGACATTTTGTAAGTAAATAAAGCTAAGGACGAGTGTCAAACATTCTGGATCCAGATCAGACGCCGTGTTACGCGGCATCTGATCTTGATCCAAGTTGTTTGCAAAAAAAAAAAGTAAAGTTGCGATCAGCAGGCAAAGAGTTAAGCAGTCAGTAAAATAGATTGCTTAATGCATTGGCTGCTTTATAATTTACTCCGTTATATAAGACATAAGTAAAGCAGAAAGAAACGGAGATCTCATGTTATCATGTTTGCAATTAATTTCTGAAGATAATGCAAACTGTTACCTCTTTCATAGAAATGGGACGGATAATATGTATATTTTAGTCTGGCTGTAAAACTAACCCTAAATTCATTTTTTTGAAGTAATATGTTAATAATTCTAATTTTCCTTTCAATAATAATAATGATCACATACGACATAATAATACAGTTACAACTTTGGCCGTTTTGGATTTTGGCCGTTTGACGCGCACTCCTTTCAAATGTCTCATTACATACAAAATGGATTTTTATTTTTACTTCCAAGGAAATATTTCCTCCATGTAGAACATTGTAACAATGCATGAACACATTTTTAGAAGTTTAGAAGTTTGCTTAAGTTTTTATACGGAAGGAATTCTTTTCTTACGCGAGTTGGTCTAGTCATATCATTAGCCAGCAACCTTTGTAGGTCATCATTACTTTTTTCGCTTCAAGAAAAACCCTGGTATTTTAACAACCGAAAGGTAAGTGTCACGGCTTTATATCAAGACCTTTTTTTTTAAAATATATAATATATATCGGACGAAAATTATGGATTAAATTCAAGTTTTTGAAACGGGACGTAGTATATATTTCGCGATCGCCTGCTCTCGTTTATCGACTATTTCATTTGGCCATCGCTCTTTAACTCGCCATAAAATTTGTCGATTTCGAAAATAAACACTTGCATTTTTACAACTGAAAGAAAAATATCTAAGCTTTCCTTTAAGACCATTTCTTTGAAAATCGGTGGAAAATTGAGGGTTTTATGAAAGGTTTTGTAACGGGGCGTGATATATTTATGCCCGAGTGCTTGCTCCCTTTTATCGGCAAATTCATTTGGAAACCACTCTTTAACTCGCCATAAAACGGATCAATTTTAAAAAATAAAATCTGTTATTTTTACAAGTGAAAGATAAATATCTTAGCCTTCTTTTAAGACCATTATAATGAAAATCGGGTGAAAATTAAGGATTTTATGTAACTTAAACTAACAGTAGGTAACCATTCAACACGATAAAAAACGCGATAGCCCGCTATCGGCGTACCGGTGCAGTTGAATTATCGATCGATTAAGCGTTATCGCACATACAGGTAACGGACGACACCATTTTCGGGAAAATGCAGATTTGAGTATAAGTTACTTCTCCATTTGTCCTTTCTCCATGGTTTTCGCGAATATACGCTAGCGACTTTTTTCAACAGAAATGATATTCCACTTAAAGTAATGTGACCCCAACCACCAAGAGAGAAAACATAGAAATAAAATTACGAATGATTATTCGATTTTATGATTAAAAAGAAGGTTTGTTTGTGTTGCGTTTCCTGCTTGAGTCTTCTTTCGTATTTATTTATTAAGAATGTTTGCCCTGTTTCTATGTGATAGGACAATTGATTTTTTTCCACCAGTTTTCCTCGCCGTCGGCTTGCGTGAAGCGGGAAGAATAAATGTTATAATGTCTGTTAAACCTAATGTTACTAAGTCTGAAGATTGAAGGGGAAAACAAATGACATTCAGAATTGTGGTACAAAAAAGGGCTACATATCTGGAAATGGGAAAACAGTACAGTCCAAGATTAGAGGGCTCTTGAAAACGCCATCTGATCTTATTCTGCACTGTCTGCAATTTTCATTTTTTCAGATTATTAATGCTCATTTCATGCTCATTAACTTGGGAGCTACATGACATAGACTTTATGTTTGGTATTTGTACTCAAGTCAAGATGTGCTTTAGCTCAGTACAACTAGTTTCATGTTCAACAAAGGCCAAGGCAATTTAGAGGTCAACTATGCTACTGTAAAATTAAGCTTGGCAATAACTTTGGAACTACATGTGATAGAAACTTCATATTGGGTATGTGAACTCTATTTAAGAAGCTTCTGAGTACAAGTTGGTCATGTCAGACAAAGATCAAGGTCATTCAGAATAATGGTCACATAATAGGGTATAGTGTTTCACTAAGATATCTTGTGTTCCACCTTACTTTGCACCTTTTTAACTAAGAGATGATTGCCGCGCGTTATAATGTGCCCTTTTCAGGAAAAATTACCATGCCCCTTTCAAATCCTGGGGGAAACACTACCCCTGAAATCTTGTTTTTGAAAAAATTTCAGATGTTGAAACTTCCTCAATTTTCAAGCTTTACCTCTGAAGGTGGTAGGGGAAAGTGCTGCCTATTTTAACCAGTTCCCATAGCCTGTTTCTAGTTCTTAAGACTGCTAAATCGGGTTGAAAATATAGCAGAATGTGCCTCAAAACTACATGTAAATAGACCAGGACTCGAACCTTGGACTAAGTCACTTCTTGCTTATAATAAGTTTTATTACTAGCTAGTACTGCGGTTACTTACTGAGAAACACCTGAATGTACTGAAATATAAGGATCATACAACAGTCGCAGATGATGTACCACTTTTTATGTAATAATTCATTAAAGCCAGAATATTCGTCACAGACAACCAAAATCATGCATTCTTCTTACATGAAATTTATTGCACCTTCGTAATCGTAACATAAAAAGAAGCATTGCATGGTACTTTTTGAGGTAGTGTTGCTTACAAACATGTGAAATTTGTGGAAATAGTTGAGTTTTAAATCCAGTTCATTTACATATGATACAAACAACGACGGTGTCGAACGAGATTTTTCCGTTACAGCTCATTAGCATATTTATTATTATATAGCTATTTTTAGCTCTGAATTTTAGCACCCAGACTGCTAATACAAAGCACTCAACATAAACCATAAACCCAACCCAGCTACATTATGACTACCGTCCTAGAGATACACTTTCTCAGCTACCTCAGGTAGCAAACTCTTAGTCTGAAAAACAAGTAGCACCTGATAATTACCTGGGCCCCGTTTCATAAAACATCTTACGACAAATGTTATCGTAAGTCAGATTATAAAACGCTCAATTATTATTTATTTCTCCATCTAATCCTGTCTTGTGATATATTTTTGGAATCGTCTTGAAAAGACGATTCCAAAAAGATGTCACAAGACAGGATTAGATAGAGAAATCACAAATTAAATGTATTTTAAAGTTTTGACTTACGACAACATTTGTCGTAAGAAGTTTTATGAAACGGGCCCCAGCAGCTTAGATTTTGAAGCATTTTAAATTTTTGTTGTAACCACATCAAACAGGTATAAATAAATCAAAGCACCTAATTAAAGTCTAATTATTAAGACTGCTAATGGGTATCAGATTAAATACAGACTTAACTGTACATATAATTCTTTATTTTACAGTATCCATCAGAGAAAGAAAAGTTTGTGAGAAGGATAGATGTATTACGGAAATCTTCAAGTGAGTATATTAACCATTAACCTCTTACATCATAGATCTATGCACATTTTAATGCCTTAAATTTATTTCTTCACTGAAGAAAATAGTTCCAATATATACAGTCATGGATGTGCACCATCAGAAATATTTTCTTTATCTTAGCAGAGGCCTGAGGGTAATTAATAGGCAGCACAGGGGCCGGACACTTAGATTTTATAAATATTTGTGACAAAAAATATTAGTGAATGTTGGGCACTCACCTAGTCGTCACTCGCAAGACTCCGTCGGAATGATAGGGCCATGATCAAATGGATCTGCCACGTTAAATCTGACCAGACCCAGTATGTTAGGTCAGAGACCTTGCTCGAGACATTGGCCATCCAACCGCTGGACATTATTCTTAGAGCGAACAGACTACGTTGGTTTGGACATGTGGAAAGGAGCAGTGGACCAATCAACACCTGCAGAGATCTGAAAGTGGCCAGTCAGAAGAAAACCGGACGCCCTAAGAAGACCTGGAGAGAAACCATCAGGCAAGACCGCATAAAGTGGCAGATGGTGAAGGTGGACCCCCACGACCGTGACCACTGGAGACTATGTATAAAGACCGCCAGTCAACGTCGAACCCCTGATGAAGGGAACGCGGACGCTAAACTAGGATAGTGAGTGAGTGAAAAGGTTTACATAGAGACAAGGGGAGGCAACTGATTTTCCGTTTACTCTCATCCTACCTCATAAAGTAAAAACTTGTCAACAGTTACACTTTTGTTGCAGTTATGTCTAGCTAACATTATACCCTTCCATAAAAACATAACATAAAACCAATTGTTATCACGCAATTTCAACAGTAACTGCGTCTACCCACCGAAATGGCAGAATTTCAGGCGTAAGAACAAAGGTCGTCTTGTACGGATGTATCGGGTATATGTTCATCGCTATATCAATTGGAACTATTTATTTCAATGTTGGAATAATTTAAAGACTTAAAAATGCTTATGGTGTAATAGGTTAACACTGTTGTACAAAAGAAACAGTCAAGCACTAATCCTTACTATATTTGAACTTGTGTGAAATATTTAAAGGTGTAGCTCCTTTTAAATTTATAGTCAAACTTGTATTAACCCTTTCCTCCCTGAAACTTTAAAGCGACTCGCAACCAGATGGTGCATTAAAAATAGTAATTTGTAAATATGTGTCAAACGCTTATATAAATGGTAAAGAATTAGTTTAGGATAAGAAATTCTGTTTAAAAAAATGTATTTCAATAAAAAAAAATATTGGTCTCTGGTGGGATTCGAACCCGGGGCCCGGCATTGGCGGACAGAAGGCAAAATAGGGGAAACCGCTTAGACCAATGGACCACGGAAACTATCCGTTTATCTCGGATCGATTTAACGTATTTGAATGTGTAGCGATCGAAAGTGCATACAACTTCGTAATTCGGCTCGTGTTTATGTCTGAGCCCGTGTAGAGAAGCAACAACAACAACTATACCGTCTACTAGTCGGTATAGAAAAACGATGGAAAATATCTAAAAATCTAAGACTCGGTGACGATTCTTGAGACTTTTTTTGGACTGATCATATTTTTTTAATGTCAGAAGCCAAATAATGCCACAAATTTGCTTTTATTTGAGTATTTTATTTTATTTTGACAAGTACACCATCCGGTTGCGAGTCCCTTTAAATGGAAAATTCCAGTTTCCATTTTAGTCTAGTCCATTTCTGACTTTTAAGGGTTGTTTTTGTCAATGTTTGGCATTGTGACAAACAGTGAAGAACCTGATCAGAGGGCTCCTTTCGGAGCCCTCTGATCAGGGTCTTCACTGTTTGCATAGGACAAGTGTGCTATTCACATGTACACTGTTTGAAAAGCACGCCTATATGCGGGACTAGGGTTCAAAGAGTTAAACCATCAACAGAAAGCCCATGATGATAAGCTGTCTTGAACCCATGGCATGCTTTTGCAGATGTTCATGATAATACTAAATAGAATGCAAAGCTTTCTAAAGAGTTTGTATTTTGCGATATTTCTATTACCGGTAATAATGTCAAGTTGTGCCCCTTAACAGACATACATTGTGCCCAGAGTGTTGCGTTAGCAAGAATAAATCATTACTTTTATTTGCATAATCATTAAGTACAGTTAAATCTCTATATTACGACCACTAAACTATGTTTATTACTAAGTGGTAACGACAGGTGACTGCTTAAAGCAATGTGACAGTTAAACAAAAAGCTCCTTTAAATCTATTATCATTAGTTTCAGTGGCCTTAAGAGTCACCTATCATTAAAGGCTTATTTTTTTCTGCAATGAATGGTACATGTTTCTTTATACGATTTATATTAATAATACAGGAATAATACAGGAATAGTAAAAAACTATGGTATTCAAACTTTACTCTTGGTGATTGTTCTTGTAGGGTTTGATGTTGAGTACAGAAAAAGTGTTGCCATCTGTTATTATGTCATACCAACGATATTATGAGCTGTAAGTATATCTCTTCATTGCTTGTTATATGCCCATTAACCCATTACCCCATAATTACGTCATTAATTTATTTCTCCACTGAGGAAAATAGTTTCAAATCATACAGTTATGAATGTGTGATAAGAACTATTTTCTATATTCTAGCAGATGGTAGCTTAAAGCAGGCGCGTTCTGCTTTATGTTCAACCTGCTTTAAGGTACTTCGCATATGCGCGTAGTTTCCATACGATTGTTATGAAACTTTTCATGAAGAATGATAATAGCCTAAGAAACAATGTGGGTAAATATAGGCAAAATTTATCGTGTGATTTGTCTTTAAGGTCTTTTTTCTGACAAAAACCTAGACTTTTGATGATTTTATTTTTCTTAAAAATGAATAAAGCTAATGACTATAATTCTCGCCCAATAAGTAGTCAACAACATTCATTACAAGACAAGCTAAAAACATTTTGAATAAAGGTGTTCAGAAAGATGTTATCAGCTATTTAAATTTTGCAAAATGCTAAAAAATTTAATTACAAAAAACTGACTCATTCAATGTATATTTGATTTCATTTTATTAAAATATATGGTTGATGAACTAGTCAGTCTGAAAAAATTAGAAAATATTACAGTCAGGATTTGTTGTTATAACATATTTTCTTATTAAAATGTGGGATATTTGTTGTTTAGATACAGTTACCTACCTTAGAATTAAAACTTTGTCATTAAAATGCATTATTATTTATTCATGGACTTGCATACAAGGTTTATTATATTGTTTGAACATAATTATAATGGGCAATATCGATCTTGAAAAGGTTAGCGTATTGATAAGCTTCACTGTGTGGCTTTATAGTTCGATCAAATCGTTTACATGTATACCGATTTAATTGACTTGTAAGTCATTAAACTAAAACGTACAGGTAAGTTGACATAAACTTGGACCGTAAACATCACTAGTACTAATCAACGAAGACTAAACATAACATGTCTCTTGATTACTGCGTTATGGATTGACAAGTCAATAAATCGGACACTTAAAAAAAAAATTTGGATCGGATGGGTCTCGAACCTATGACCTTTGGATTGCTAGTCAACCACTATAGTCAACCACTATACTAACTGCGCTATGAAGGATTATACTAATTCGTATCAACATTTCCTTTATATAAATTTTCTAGTATAAACACGTACGAAAAAAGTCTGTGTCGTCCAGACGCAGGGATCATTCTGGGCCGCGATATTTCGCACGAAAATGACAGATATCGCATCAAAATTTGTATAACGCGAATATTTCTCGCACTCGTTTCTCAGATACTTGCGAGCGAAACGTAATTTTCTTCTCGATTTATTTCCGATATTTACAAACATTTCTGATCAATTTCGTCGAACGCCTTATCGTAATCGCAGCATCCCGCGCACCAATAATTATAACAGCAAACCAATAAACGGACAGGACCGAGAGTTCCGAAATTTGTATATAAAATCAAAACACATCCGGTTCAGAATAAAACCTGTACCAGACCGCACGTAGACTACGTCCTGTGCGGTTAGAATCTGGATGGGTGACCGGCAGGGATTAACGGCGGCCCGGTACACGTTATGTCCTCTGTCATTGGATCGTACTTTCTTTCGGAAAACAGGAATGTAATTCCCCTTCACTGGATTGATTAACTGCACAATGCACCAAAATACCGTTCATTTTATTCCTTAGTTATCGTCGTAACCGCGCCGATAATTTTTGTCACTAGTTTTCGCGAACTGACCCTCTACAGACGAAAATGAATCTGCCGATAACATATACGCTAATGGCGCGTGCGGTAATGTTTAAAACTATCAATTTATGGTATGGATTAAATCTTTTCACTAGATTTCGATAGGGAGAAGAAGAATAACAGTTCCATGTCATATAAATTTTATTTACACAAAATTCTCAAGCAGTAGATATAGCAGTAGTGCTTGTTGGTACAAACAGACTACCAATTAAAATTTCTCTCATCATCTAAAAAAATCTCTCACTTTTTTTTGACAAATGAGAGAATTTCTCTCACTTGCATTCTCGGCCAGAATAATCCCTGCAGACGCATATCCGCTCGCCCGCAAGACCGACTTCCGGTAGCGAAAGGCCTTAAGTGGTCACCTATTTTCAGAACTAGAATCAGGCTATAAGAGAATGGGTTAACAGAACAGAACATAGCTTAATTTCACCAAGGAATAAGATATACAGCATAGGCATGATGGTCCATCAGGTTTGTTTACAAGATATCTCAAAATAAAATTTGCACGATTTTCATGACACTTCTTAATAGAATGCAAAGTTTCCTAAAGAGTTTGTATTTTGCAATATTTCTATTAATGATGTTAAGTTGTGCCCCTTGACAGACATATATTGTGCTCAAGACTGTATAAGACTATTTATAAGGAGTAAGGATTCGTTGCGATGTTTGATAAGTGATCAATAGTGAGTGAATACAGTGTGAAAAATTGCTAGCCTAAAATGTTATAAATTTCCAAAGAAATTTTTGAATAGTTTTAGTTTACCACCCTTTGTCTGGAGACCTACTATACCTGCTAATAAATGAAGGCTTTGTGTTTTTTACCTGTATTAAGTAACCGTTTAATACAGTACCCATTAAGCAAGTTTCTATATTGGCTGTTGCTAAATGCAGGATAAAACTATTGCCTAAAACTCCTGCAGGAGATTTTTGCCTAAATTTTGTCCTGTCTTTGATTTCATCTATATTTCCTAAACACATAATTCATTACCCCATAAATAAACCCTTTTTACACCTGTAATTTATTCCTACAGTAAAAGATACGTGTAGTTCCACTTTAAACAGTCATAAATATGTACCATAAGAAATATTTTCTTTATCCTGGCAGAGAGTAACTTAAAGCAGGTTAAAATTAAAGCAGAATGTGCACATATCTTCAATATAGGAAACATGTTTGGGGGTAAATGGTTGACTTAAATAGATCTATGTCACTTGTACATTGACTGTACATTGATTTGCTCTCAATATCCTAAATTTAATATCTATCAGATGATACTACATTTTTTAGTTATTGTCGCATGCTATTTTTCCTAGTTATGTTACATTGGGCAGCCTGCATTGGGCGTTCTGCTATTGTTTCTATCAGTCGGCATAAAGAAGCCTTTTCCTTCGTTGCTCTAATAGATTGATGAGGTTATGCAATCGCCGTTTTGTGGGCTGTCTTTTGTATGTTTAGTGGCCTTCATTGGGCGCTCTACTGTTATTTCTATCAGTCGGCATTAAGAAGCCTTTACCTTCATTGCTAATTGATTGATGGGGTAACGTGATCACCATTTTGGGGGCTGTCTTTTGTATGTTTATTCATGTTTATTTTAGATCTAATTGTAGTCATTTGTCTTTTCCTGGCGGCCTGCATTTGGGCGCTCTACTCTTGTTTCTATCGGTCGACAATCAGAAGCCGGTCGCTTCATTGCTGATTGATGGGAGTAATGTGATCGCCATTATTGGGGCCGTCTTTTATATGTTTATTCATGTTTATTGTAGATCTTATTGTAGTTATTTTGTCTTTTCTTGCTTTGTAGGTACATTTGTGTAATTTCATGTGAAGCGCTTTTGAACGCACTACCCCTGTGTGAAAAGAGCGCTATATAAATCTGGTATAATAATAAAAATAATAATAATAATAATACAGTGCTCACTCTCTACAACGGCCCTCCCAACAACGGTTCCCTCCTTATAATGACGATTGCTGATGTTCCCAAAACAAAATAATGAAGTCCAACCTTTTCATGGCTGCAACATAGTCTATTTGAAATTGTCGTCTGCTGTTTCTCTCAAATTTACATATGAGACATTTCAACAGGAAAAAAACCTAATAACATGTGACAAACAGCTTGAATCCAGATCAGAAGCTGTGTAACAGGGCGTCTGATATGGATTCAAGCTGTTTGCAAATGTAAGCCAATTTCCCTCCCTAAAATGACTCCCTCCGAACAACGCACATATTTTTTTGTCTCCCATTGGGTGTCGTTGCAGAGAGGAAGCGCTGTACATAATTAGATTTTGATTTCTGTCACAGTTTCAGGTTTTGGATGAGAAAGCAATACTACTTGAGGAACGTGCATGGCTGGACTTGAAGCGTCAGCGTTTGGAGTTACAGAGTAGAAATCTTACATAGTCCAAGTATGCTGAAATGAAGGAGAAGTCTGTATTCAAGACAGACAATATCAATGCTGGCTGGTACGGATTAGTCAGTTTACTTGCATTGAAAGTTTTGATGGCCTGTTTAACTTTACCATACAGTAAAACCTCACAATTATGACCACTAAATTGTTTTAATTATTAGGTGTTTTCGACAGGTGACTGCTTAAAGCAAGGTGACATTAAAATAGAAAGTTCCTTGCTTTAAGCTGTCACCTGTCTTTTATACAATCAATTAGCCTTCGTTTTAGTGAATGTTAATAGAGAGGTTTTACTGTATTTTGAATTTTATATGCTAATTGAAAATGAGACATTAATAGTTCTGGTATGGCAATTTCCATCTATCTGTCCATCTGGTTTGTTAACACAATTACCCTAAACAATTTTTCCCTGATTTCATCGTACTTGGTAGAATGCTTGGTTGCATAAAAATTTGGAACAAAATTAGAATGTAATTGCGACATTTTGAGTACTACAGTGTAGCTCCATTACTTCGCGGTCCGCTATTTCGCGAAAGCCAATATATCGCGGTCACGGCTTGGACCCCATTTTTTCCAATATGTATACTAAAAGTCAATAAAAGCCGAGTAGCGATCATTTCTGTTTCTTTAATAATTATATCTTCCTTTAACAGGTCGTTATAATTGCGTAATCAGTGTCAATTATCACCATCTGTGGACTGCGCGTGTGTCATCCCGCTGCGTTGATTGACAGGTGCACTAACAAACAAACAATAGGCCTACTGAGTGAACTGGCGCATGCGCGGTTTCCCTCATTATTTAGCAATAATTAGCAAACTAACCTGATTGAGTTATAACTATCAAAGTCGACTAATCCGTATGAATAGCAATGGAAAGATAACCACAGACAATAAAATCAGTCATTCATATTTTGATACATCAATCAGACGCTTACAATCATAACTGCGATTCGTACCAGATAACAACGTACTCGAACAATGTCGGCCAAGAAATAAATTATATTTAACCTGTGAACTGATAATTAGTTTCATTGTTCTTTCAATTTCATATACCGCGCTACGTTTTTTGACAAGTCAATCGAGAAAATCTCATTTTATCCGCGTTCTAATCGCGATATAGACATTAAGTGTGAGTTCCACGATTAACTGATACACACGCACATTTTATTCAAAATGGCGGCCGTTGTCAAAAACGAAACTAGGCATTTGGTATAATACACATGAAAACGCTGATGCTAGATATGACAGTGCATATAAAGACTTGTTTTGACAAGAAATAACAAGGTAATCAACCAAGAAACCGTGTTTATTGCATGACATTGATATAATAGCGTTTGGCAGTGGAATATACAGCAGAATATAGTTCAGCTCAGAATTCGGCTATATCGCGATCCGACCACATCGCGGATTTCATTTCGTGGACCCCAACTTCCGCGATATAATGGAGCTACACTGTATTACAAATGTGTTTAAAGACATTTCCTGACCTAATTTCGGTAAACCAGGTATAAAATCATGCAGCACTGTGCAAGTTGCGCAGTTACTCTTGTCTAGGGATATATACTCATTGAAGCGTCTCATGTTGGGCCCGTTCCTTGAATTTATTAGTTTGGTTAGAAAAACCTATTGAAAAAACTCTTGAGTGTGAGTATGTCAGGGCCACTCTAGACAACTTGAGATTAGTGACATTGGCTAGGCACACTTTACTCCTGCTTTACATGTATTTTCACGCCTAGTGAGAACAAATGGGGGGAGAGTCCATCAAAGGACTGAGGAAATGTCTTTAAGCTACCATCTGCTAGTACATAGAAACTATTTCTTATTATGCATATTCATGACTGTATTAATGTAGACTATTTATACCCCCACAAACAGAGTTTGATGGGGGTATACTGGAATCAGCCTGTCGGTCGTCGGTCAGTCTGTCTGCAAAATCTTGTACTTTCAACTCCCTCCTCAGTTTCAACCTGATTTACTTGATACTTGGCATAAATGTTGCTCAAGAGTTGCAGAGTGTCATACCATTTTTGGCTCGGAGAGCCTATATCGAATCCTTAAGAAAAATATTGGTGCGAGTCTAGCTCCCCCTACAAACAAATCCTGTCATACGAGGTTTACATATGCTATCTAATGGAGCTTCAGTTGCTGGATACGTCACTATCTGATAAACCGTGTAGTAGCAGCACTGAGTTAAAATCAGGATCCTGAGTCTGTACCAGTGGTGATTTAAACACTGTATTTACTCCCTTGTAATAAACATTCACCTAGTAGTCATAGCAGACGATGCATTATAAGACATGCACATTACAAGTTCTTTAGGGTCTTTAAGCGATGCAGATTACTGCTTAATGCATGGCAATGGTAATGCAGAAACTCCATAATTAGCTTTCTGCATTACTTTGTTCTACATTATACTGAAAGTCCGAGCCTGCAGTACTACAGTACTTTGATTAGTTCACCTGAGCCGAAGGCTCAGGATGAGCTATTGTGATACCATTCCGTCCGGTGTCTGGCGTCCGTCGTCCGTTCACATTTTCAAACAACATCTCCTCTGAAACCACTACCAGATTTCAGCCAAACTTTGTCAGAAGCATCTGTGACAAGGGGGAACGAAGTCTTGTTCAAAGATTTTGGCTAGAGTTATTCCCCTTGATGTGGGACCAGATTTTCTAACATGACCGTATAGACAACTTTTAATGCGTAAGAAAATCTTAAAAAATCTTCTTCTCAGAAACCCAAAGGCCCAGACCTTTGATATTTGGTATGTATCATAACCTAATGATCTTCTAGCAAGATAGTTCAAATTTTGACCCTAGGGCCAAAAATGACCCCGCCCTGGGGCTTATCAGTTTTTCTTAGGAAAACTTTAAAAAATCTTCTTCTCAGAAACTGTATGGCCTAGATCATTAATATTTGACATGTAGCTTTGCCTTATGGTCCTCTGCTAAGATTGTTCAAATTATGACAGCCGGGTCAAAATTGGCCCCGCCCGGGGCTTATAAGTTTTACACAGACGTATATAGGAAAACCTTTAAAAATCTTCTTCTCAGAAACTGTAAGGCCCAGATCTTTAATATTTGACATGCATCTTAGCCTTATGGTCCTCTACCAAGATTGTAAAAATTATTACCCCTGGATCAAATTTGGCCCCGCCCCAGGGCTTATCAGTTTTACATAGACCTATTATATATAGGAAAACCTTTAAAAATCTTCTTTTCTAAAACTGTAAGGCCCAGATCTTTAATATTTGACATATCGCGACGTCCAGCTAATTATAGGTGGAGGAAGACCCCAGAATCCCTTTATGCACTGTTTCAGGCACAAATCGGCAACCGGGTAGAACCACCGACCTTCCGCAAGCCAGCTAGAAGGCTTCCCCACATGAAAAATCCGAACGACCCTACTGGGATTCGAACTCACAGCGGTGAGGAGCTTAGTGATGTTAGTCACAGTGACTATACCACTAGGCCACGGAGGCCCCCAAACTTTAACCTGTTACTCCATAGCCTCTTTCTATTTTTGAATATAGGTGACCACTTGAAACAGGTTGAAAGTAAAGCATAATGCACCTTAAGATGCATTCTGCTTTACTTTCAGCCTGCTTTAAACAATTATCTGCTTTATATAGAAAAAAATCTTTATAACACATATTTATAATTGTAACTACTTTCTTTAGTGGACAAATCAATTAAATGAGTTAAATGCATATCTGTGGAGTAAAGGGTTAAACGCAAGAGAGTAACTTAATGTAGAATAAATGTAATACAGAAAGCTCCTCAATGAACGTCCTTCATTACATGTTTCCTGCATTAACCTATCTCCTTTTGAATATTCCTATATTAACTCCACCCACTTTGAACATCTATCATCTGAACATTTACAGTGGCTGATAAAATAAAGAACAAATAATCAGGGGAGGCGATGCAGACGTCAGATGTCACACATACCCTGTATTGCATATTCATGACTGTATAAAGTTTATCTATTTTCTTCAGTTTAGGAATAAATTAAGGGTGTAAAAAGGTGTTTTTATGGGGAAATGGTTAATGTTTGCAATGCTTCTGTAGCTATATCTATGGTCTGTTATATTCTATTTGCAGAGTCTTAGTATAATGGAGGACTTATTGGCCGAGAGAAGTGTGAAATCTGAGTTGGATCGATCATGACAGTGGAGTTTGTTATACAGATAAACTTGTTAAGATTGTTACTCAAGCAGTTTTACACTGACATTTAAATGTGGGTTTAGAGTGTGCATTTTCCAGGTATTGACGGCATTGGGGCCTTATTTATCCATTGTCATCAAACCCTCCACTATAGTTATGTCTCCCCCCTTTAGGGGAGGAAGACATATTGGTGGTGTGCTTTCTGTCTGTCCGTCTGTTAAAATTATTGTGCAGCTAACTCCTCCTACACTTTATGAGGGATTTACTTCAAACTTTAACAAATGAACAAGCTATATGTGAGGATGGTCATGTGGTTTGGAATTTTGGCTGCAACAATTTTAACAGAAAAATTCTTGTGCAGCTAACTCCTCCTACACTATTTTAGGGATTTACTTCAAACTTTTACACATACATGTACATGTACCAGCTATATGTGAGGATGGTCATGTGGTTTGGATTTTTGGCTGCAACAATTTTGATAGAAGTTATGGCCCTTTGTAGTTTTCCTTATATAGAGTATATAGCAAAAAATTCTTGTGCAGTTAACTCCTCCTACACTATTTGAGGGATTTACTTCAAACTTTTACACATGTACCAGCTATATGTGAGGATGGTCATGTGGTTTGGAATTGTGACTCCAACAATTTTGACAGAAGTTATGGCCCTTTGTAGTTTTTCCTTATATAGATTATATAGCGAAAAAGTCTTGTGCAGCTAAATCCTCCTATACTATGTAAGAGTTTTCATTCAAACTTTTACATATGAACCAGCTATATGTGAGGATGGTCATGTATATAGGCATATGGGCTGCAACAATTATGACAGAAGTCACACAGTAAGTATACACACAATTTTAATCTGAAAATTAATTGCTTACAATTTACAATGTCAGTATTTTGACATATGAATTTATTCCTCTTATAACATAACAGTCGGCGTGACGTTGAATAACACCCATTGTTTAAATGTCATATATAACTAGTTAAATAACTATGCAAATGAGGCACGCCACGACATTGTTACTTGTGACGTCATTAAAATGCGTTCTATGCATTCAATTTTCAAAGTCTTCTTTCCATCATGTATATTCAACTTATAGATTTTTGGTATAATTAATCAATATATGATCTACATGAAAGTGCTTATTAATACATATAGTAACATAAACATTATGCAAGTGAACGGGTTAATTTGGAACAATTTTTTTCCTGTATTGATCTACTTATATCGCGCGTAGCATTCACTTGACCTCAAAGGCTGCAATAAATAACTTTATAACATAACAGACGGCGTGAGCGTTCAATAACACCCGTTGTTTAAATGTCATATATAACTAGTTATATAACTATGCAAATGAGGTACGCCACGATGTCGTTTACTTGTGACGTCGTTAAAATGCGTTCTATGCGCGTTCGATTTCCAATGTCTTCATTCCATCATGTAGATTCAATTTATAGATTTTTGGTGTAATTAATCAATATTAGATCTACATGAAAGTGTTTATTAATACATATAACACCATAAACATTATGCTAGTGAACGGGGTTAATTTGGAAAAAACTTTTTCCTGTATAGATCTACTTATATCGCGCTTACAGTAGAGAATCTGTTATTCTTTCCCTATTAAACGCAAACGCAAAGCACTAAAACGTAGAAAATAACAACTTTTGGACAATTCTGATCATTCTTGTTTATCTTGGTGGCAAACAGTTTGGAGCCTGATCAGACGCCGGGTTACCTGGGGTCTGATCTGGCTCCAAACTGTTTGCACTGCAAATAATAGTTTTAGCGTAAACGCGTTTATTGGGAAAGAATAACAGATTCTCCACTGTAGCATTCACTTGACCTCAAAGGCTGCGATAAATAACATTTCTAGGTTTTGTTATAAAAAGAATATAACATTCGTGTTAATAATTTATTGGATTTATCAAACTCGTCGTTTTAGAAAACGATAAAAACTCGGCAGAGCCTCGTTTTTATCGTTTTCTAAAAGACTCGTTTAATAATCCAATAAATTATGAACACTCATGTAATATCCTATATTTATAGTTGCCAGGGGGGGGGGGGGGGGGGGGGGGGGCATGTGTTTTTCTCAAAAACAATCTCTAGTTTGTTTACAATGTTGAAAAAATGCTGTTGCTTAACCCTTTACCCCATAGCTTGTTGCTAGTTTTGAAAACAGGTGACCACTTAAAGCAGGTTTAAAATAAAGCAGAATGTGCCTTAATGTGCATTCTGCTTTACTTCCAACCTGCTTCAAGCTACAATCTGCTAGGATTTAGAAAATATCTATTATGCTACATGTCTTCAGTGGATAAGTAAACTGAAGGCCTAAAAATGTGTATTTATGGAGTACTGGGTTAAAGCATACACCTGTCAGGATGCAGAAAACGATTTCCAATGTCTTTTCAAAATATGACAAAAAGGCATTTCATTTGTCAGAGTAAAAGGGAGGGGTTGGGCAATTTAATGAAAAGTGAAACTGATATTAACATGTGTGCATCTTCCATATTTTGAAGACATTGCAGCCTTATTTATCTTAAGTAATTTTACCCATTACTCAATAAAACCCCGTTTTTACGCCTTTGATTTATTCCCCCACTGAAGAAAATAGTTCCTTTTTTACAGTAATGAGTATGTATTATAAATATTTTCTATATTCTAGCAGAGTTTCAGATGATAGCTTAAAGCAGGCTGAAAGTAAAGCATAATGTGCATTAAGGCTGGCACATTCTGCTTTACTTTCAACTTGCTTTAAGAGGTCATCTTTCTGCAAAATTAGAAACAGGCTATGGAGTAAATGGTTAAACCATTTTACTGCCAAGCCTGACTACACTGGCTGTTTAAAGCAGTTTGAATTCAGTTCATACACCTAGTAACATGGAGTATGAATATAATCCAAACTGTTTAATTCACATGTATGTCAATTTCTCATAAAGTTAAAAAGCTTTAATTTTAACTTTGAAAAATAAAAATAGACAAGATAAAAGCAGATGATGTTAACTTATGACACTGAAAGGATTAAAAATTTGCACAAATTGTCCATAATGTAAACATATCAGAGCCGTGCCATGACAAAACCTGCCCTATTGCATTGTACATTGTCATCTCAGGCTCTGTATATGAGCTTGGTAGATATGCTGCCAAATTCCGTATAAAATACAGCCACATACAATGCCTTTGATGCATGTGGGTGTCAAATAGTGTAGATCAAGACCATCCGCTACGTCTACACTGTTTTGAATGCAATAAGACAGGTTTTGTCAGGCACAGTAGTTGATGTAGCATTGCTCAATAAGTTTTATTGTGAAGTACCGGTATGTTATAGAAGGTTCCGACTGGAATGTCTGTAATATAAGATTATGTACAGAAAATTTCTGTTGCCACAGCCACTTGCCATAATTTTGATGTATTTAAAAACAGATGCCTCAATCTTTCTGCTTGCCTTCACTTTCTTCTTGCTTAAGCAGCAACTTAAAAGAAAATGAAGCTTTAATGAGTGGCATTACTAGCAGGATTTTTCTGTATTAACTCTTAGCATGCTTGCTGTTAAAAAAATGTTAACTTTAGTGAAGAGTCCGGATGAGAGGCTGCGTAACGCGGATCCAAAATGTTTGTTTGATGCTCTGACCCAGTTTTGAAAAATCTATTTTTAGTAGAACAGTAGCAGGCAACAACTATTGTTGCAGGCCAAACATTTACCCAACATAAGAGTAAATGTTTTTAGCTTTAAACTAATGTAGACAATTTACAGTTATACATCTAAACTGGTTAACTCATTCACCATTGTAACTTAATATGAACAATTCCAGTTTTCAATTAAGCCTAGTATAATTTTGACTTTTCATGGTCGTTTTACAACACATTGCAGAATAATAGTGCATCCATAGCCTTATCAGAGTGCTTTTAAAGGAGCTCTCTGCACGTGTTCATTTCCAATGTAACCTAAATCACATATTCATACAGAGCTCTAGATAAGGAGAGTATCTCAAAATTACAATCTTTATTTCTGCATTAAATCCTATGGTATCACTATTCATTAAAATCGTCTCTTCGAGATGATTCTAATGAGTAGTAACACCATAGGATTTGGTTCTGAAATCAGTGGAGAACATGTTGGATTTTTTCAGTTTACTCCCTCTCATCTGGAGACCTGTTTATTCATGTATAACAGTCAAGAATGTGTTAAGCAGCCACTCATTGAAGAAGCTATAGGAGCTGTGTGCATCACCTTTGTGTCGCCACCTGTCTTAATCTATTACCCCATAGGTTGTTTTCAGTTTTGAAGACAGGTGACCTCTTAAAGCAGGTTGAAAGTAAAGCACAATGCGCCTCAAGATGCTTTCTGCTTTACTTTCAGCCTGGTTTAAGCTACCAACAGCAAAGAATGTGGGAAATATTTCTTATGATACATTTTCATGACTGTATAAATGAAAACTGTTTTCATTAGAGTAGGAATAAATAAAAGACGTATAAATGTGTATTTATGGGGTAATGGGTTAAACACTGTTAATGCAATAAAGTTAAAGTGCCTTTACACAATTTTGAATGTACTATCTACGTCTATTTTGTATACTCTTTTCCCTTGATGGGACATATGCATGTAGTACCCTTTTTAGCTCGCCTATTCGGAGAATGGGGGGCTTATGGAATCACGTCGGCGTTGGTTTTTCATGGTTAAAGTTTTGGGGTAAGTGTTGTAATGTACTAACACTACATGAAATATTTGCATTAGGAAGCTGATATTTGGAATGGAGGTGCTCTGTGGGTTGAACATTGATGTTGTATAGTTAAAATTAAAAAAAAAAAGTTAAATTTAGTCAAAATTTCACCTTTTGTGGACTTAGGTTTTTCGGGTGATTTCTCATGGTTAAAGTTTTGGGGTAAGTGTTGTAAAGCACTAATTCTACATGAAATATTTGTATTAGGAAGCTGATATTTGGAATGGAGGTGCCCTGTGGGTTGAACATTGATGTTACGTAGTTAAAATTAAAAATAAAAGTTAAATTTAGTCAAAATTTCACCTTTTGTGGACATAGGTTTTTCGGCTGATTTCTCATGGTTAAAGTTTTGGGGTAAGTGTTGTAATGCACTAATACTACATGAAATATTTGTAATAGGAAGCTGATATTTGGAATGGAGGTGACCTGTGGGTTGAACATTGATGTTTCGTAATTGAAATTTAAAAAAAGGTTTAAATTTAGTCAAAATTTTACCTGTTGTGGACTTAGAGTTTTGGGACTGAAATTTCAAAGTTAGTTATGAAGTAAGTGTTGAAATGCACTTATACTACATGACATATTTGCATTTATAAGCTGATATTTGGAATGGAGGTTCCCTGTGGCTTGAATATCAATGTACTGATACACTTTTCTATTGATAGTTACCTATTTAAGAAAGGTTTAGTTAGGCGAGCTTTGCTGTTCTCCGACAACTCTTTTTCAACTGGCTATTGGGTTCTTTCAAAGTTTTGTACATCTTTAACCCTTTACTCCATTGCCTGTTTCTAGTTTTAAAGACAGGTATCCAGGTAAAGCAGGTTGAAAATAAAGCAGATTGAATGTGCCTTATCGTGCATTCTGTTTTACTTACAGTTTGCTTTAAGCTAAAATTTTCTTGGATGTATAGAAAATATGTTTTATGGTGCATATTCATTTCTGTATAAAGTGAAATGCATTTAAAGGGGTATATGTGGAGTGAAGTTGGCTGTACTATCTACCTCTAGTTTGTATACTCCAATCCCTTGATGGGTCATAATTATACATGAGGACTTCAGAAGTAAGTACCCTTTGCAGCTGGCATACTGGGTTTCTCAAAGCTTAGTAATTATTTCTGTAACATTTTCCTTCGCATTAGCCCAATAGGTCTTCTTCTTCTTCTTCATACTTCTCTCAATCAAGAATGATTCTCCCCATAATCTCAAAAATTAATTGAACATTGATACAGTTGAATCCAATTGGCAGCTGAAAACAAGGTGAAAGTAAAACAGAACATTCTTTAACTTTTACTTTCATCTTGCTTTAAGCAGTATCCAGTCTTAGATATAGGTTGTATGCACTTCTGATTATGGATGTGTTGATACCAAATGAACAGGTACATGTAGCCGTGGCCTTGGACACAGACTTTCCAGCAAATTTAATTTCTCTGTTTTTGACCCGAGTTCTGTATTCATAAAATACACTCACTATTCCTACTGTGTTTGAACGAACAAATGGTTTTTATTGTGTTTTACATTTTTCTATGACCAATACCATGTTATGAACTGACAGTTATACTGTATTCTAACACGACACGTGAATTCGTCTCTATAAACAAAGAACAAATTTACCGTGATATATTAGTACAATAAACAATGACCAGAAACTGATATACAACGATGTGAAAATAGTCCGGTTAAAATGGCTGTTCCTGTGATCATTCTACGATAAATAAGAACGCTCGGTTGAAATAAATATATGCAAATTGTAAAACATTTTGCTAATAGTTTGTAAGGTATAAGTAAACAACGAGCAGTGAACCATAATATTCAGCGCAGTCCACTTTATAGTGGTGTCAGCCCTCTGTCAGCATATCGACAGCTTAGTTAGATGGACTGCAGCAATAAAAACACCCCTAAATCGTGGAAAGTGCCAAGTTGTAAAGTACATTCACGGTTCACTGGTCATTGTTTACCTATAGTTGACATTTTTAGGTGATAAATAGTTTATTCAATGTATTTAGATGTTAAACTTGTTTAAAGTGGGGTTTAAAATATAACTACAAAATGGTTTTAACCCTTTAACCAATAGCCTGTTTCTTGTATTTAAGATATGTGACCTATAAAAGCAGGCTAAAAGTAAAGCAGAATGCGCCCTAGGGCGCATTCTGCTTTACTTTCAGCCTGCTTTAAGTTACTATCTGCTAGGATATAGAAAAAAATTATTATGATACATATTCATGACAGTATAAAATGGAACTATTTTCTTTGGCAGATGAATAAAATGAATGCGCTAAAAGTCGCTTCTATAAGGGAAAGGGTTAAGATACGATTATGTATGATGCATTTTGAATGGGTAGAATGGAACAGCCATAGAAGGGGAGTTCTAATAAAAATAGTCCGAGGCGATTGTTCCCCTTTATATTGAAAACCTAACTGTGTAGACCCGGTTAAATCCTTATTTGTCATGTTAGATTCAAATAATCTTCTTCCATGGTTGCTATGGCCTCATATACCACGATTTGTCTTTCTGACGCGCTGCAAATTAACCACTTGGGCCTTAGTCCCTTGTGGTTAATTTGCTATGGGTCAGAACTCCAATTCGTAGTATATGAGGCAATAGCAAACCATGGAGCGAAGATTATTTCTAAAATAGAGCTCCACAGGCAAGAGTGAATATTATTTGCTTTCTGTCTCCATAAACATGATGGTGTGATTACACATTTGAATTTTCACAAGCAAAAGGTCTTATGTATAGTTACAGCATAGAGTCTATAAGAGACATAAGAAAGTTGCTATTTCAAATGCATCATTTTGTGTTCTGACAGTGATTGACATTTAATGGTAATATCTCATTACCCCATAGCCTATTTATAGTTTAGAAAAATATAATCATTTAAAGCAGTTTGAAAGTAAAGCAGAATGCGCATTTAGGCACATTCTGCTTTACTTTCAGCCTGCTTTAAGCTATTATCTGCTACGATTTAGAAAATATTCTTATGATACATTTTCATGACTGTATTAAAGGGAACTACTATCTTCAGTTGAGGAATAAATTATAGGTGTATTTATGGGGGAATGGGTTAAACCTTACATGCTTCTGTTTCTCAGAAACCCTATGCATTGATAACTTACAATAATCATCTCAAAGAGATTATACTGTTGAGTATGTCACAACATAGAGTCTGGAATAGAGATAAAATTGCAATATTCGTAATACTCGCTCTGAAGCTTCGATTGTTACAATTTTACATGTTGTTTACTTAATATGCAGGCTGTTTACATCTGCATCTGATCCTTAGATGCTTTAACATGTATTGATAAGTACTGAACAATAAAAACTAAATAGCATTTATAGTTTGTATGTTATTCGATCAAAAACCAAAACTTTTTAAGCATTACCCAATAAACTTTGTAAGTATTTAAAGTCTTGAAGAAAATGGTTTCATTTTATACAATCTTATATCCTAACAGATGGTAGCTTAACGCAGGTTGAAAGTATTTAGCAGAATGCACCTTAAGGTGCAATCTTCTTTACATTCAACCTGTTTTAAGTGGTCACTTGCCATCAAAACTAGAAACAGACTATGGAGTAAAGGGTTAACACATTCAATTCTACTCTTCATTAACAAACAGTGTACCTACGAAGAGTACACTTGTCCTATGCAAACTGTGAACCCTAATCAGTGGGCCCTTGCAGGAACCCACTGATCAGGGTCTACACTTATTGTCTTTATGCAATCTGTGACAAAAAGCTATAGCTATATAGTTATAGATGGATTTGACTGTTAAACAAGGGTCCTTAAGTTGTACTCAAAATATACACTTGAGCCGTGCCATGACAAAAGCTGTCTTATTGGATTGTAACATTGTATAGACATTGTGCACCCTTGTCATCCCAGGCTTTGTATCTAAGTTTGGTCTATACTGCCAAATACCATATATAATACTGCTGAATACAATGCTTTAGATGCATGTGGGTGTCAAACAGTGTAGATCAAGTCCAGCTGCCGCGTAAAAGACGCAGCGGCTGGTCTTGATCTACACTGTTTACAATGCAATAAGACAGGGTTTCTCATGACAAGGCTCTTTTATATTTCTGCCATTAAAAAATAATTGTTGCAAAATTTGAAAGTACAAATTTATACTGTATAGATCTACGACATTTTTTAATCAAACGCTAGGACAGACGAAGTGCTAGAGTCACCTAGTCCACGTGCATGTTTTCAGTTTGATGTGGTTGTAATGATGGTTTCATGGACAAGCTCCAAATTGACTTATCTCCAATAAGAAAATAAACTATCTTGCAGCGACAAAGCCTCTGCAGTGTTTTTAACCCCACCACTGCCATGACGTCATCAGTTTAAACAACTGTCGTCTGCTTTCAGTTAATTTAAAATTTAAGGTATTTTGACTTAATGTTGAAATGCGTGCCAAGCAGTTTGAATCCTGATCAGACGCCACATAACGTGGCGTCTGATTAGGACCCAAACTGTTTGCAAATAACTAGGATACTCTGAGTAAGGCAGTAAAGTGGTTAACCCACAGCAGGCTGAGTATATTTCATCTGTAACATATGACGTCTGCAGCAAATGTTTTAGATAATTAATATGTCATTACTTTGAAGAAATAATTAGATTGTCAAATAGTTGGCCTCCCACCTGGATCCAAATGTGTGAAACACGTTAATTTGACCACATTCAGTTGATTGGAGACAGGCATCTATACATCACCTTCAACCTGATATATACTATCGATTTTTTTCAAACACCTTAAAGGGTCACAGAAATCGTTCTAATGTCTTACTATGGGGTTAATAACTTGGCTAAAGACAACTCCTGATCGAAGCACACATTTATTTGACCACAGTGAGTAGATAAGGGGCAGGCATGTCTACATCGCCTTATACCTGATCTATACTATCCAACTTTTTCCAACACCTTAAAGGGTCACAGAAATCGTCCAAACGACTAAGGATGGGGTTAAAAACTTGGTTAAAGACAATTCCTGATTGAAGCACACGTTAATTTCACCACATTGAGAAGATAGGGGACAGACCTGGATACATCGCCTTATACTTTATCTATACTATCGAACTTTTTCCAACACCTTAAAGGGTCACAGAAATCGTCCAAACGACTAAGGATGGGGTTAAATACTTGGTAAAAGACAATTCCTGATTGAAGCACACATTAAATTCGCCACATTGAGTAGATAGGGGACATGCCTCTAAACATCGCCTTATTCCTGATCTATACAATCGAACTTTTCAAACACCTTAAAGGGTCACAGAAATCGTTCGAATGTCTTACTATTGGGTTAATTACTTGGTAAAAGACAATTCCTGATCAAAGCACACGTTAATTTCACCACATTGAGTAGATAGGGGACTGGTCTCTATACATATCCAGGAAACGGATCTATACAATCGACGTTTTCACAACACCTTAAAGGGCCACAGAAATCGTCCAAATATCTTACTATTGGGTTAATTACCTGGTAAAAGACAATTCCTGATCAAAACACACGTTCATTTCACCACATTGGGTAGATAGGGGACTGGTCTCTATACATATCATTGTACCCGATCTATACAATCGACGTTTTCACAACACCTTAAGGATGTCGGCCTGTCTTTTTGAGCATTATGAAATTTCAGAAAAAATTTACAAACTCGTTTTCAAAAAAATGGTAAGAACTCATTTTTGGTGAACGCATACAGTAATAAAACACTATTTTCCCGGGGAAAATTTGGATTTTCGTTCCGGAAGGGACTTTTTAAGTTTTATGTCCTATTCGTAGTTAACAGCATACACTGTTTTCATAGGTAGGTTGTATTTTGTTACATCCGATTTCATTTCAATTTCTCAGAATATAAGCATGAAATTTTCATGGTAGTACAGTTTTAGTATAAATTATAGATAACTCGATAGAAAAATGAAATTTTTTGGAAAAAAAATATTTTTGGTAAAAGTAAACAAAAAATTGAAAAATTGAGAAAAAATGGATTTTTTAGATAAAATGATCTATATCTTTTTTAAAAGATACGGGACCCTGTGTTTTTATTTGCTATTTCACTAAAACTTTTTGTTTGCAAGGCTAAAAGCAACAAATAAAAAAGTTGGTATTTAGTTTGCTACAATTTGTAGGGCAATTTTCACAGTGCCTTTTTCTCCCATTATAAAAAAGTGGGTGGGGTAAATTTTACTCCTTTCTGGTGAAATCAAATATTTTCATTTTGGATCTTGAAAAAACATTATTTTCAGGGTTTATTCTTACTATGGTAATATAAATTAGGATACTTTTGGTACAAATAGATTGTTTAAATAAAGATTGAAAAACCGTAGTACAAAAAAGTAAGAGTTTTTATGAAGCTTCAATTTTAGGGGGGTAGCCTTGAAAAATCTCAAATTGTAAAAAAGAAAGGTCCGGTACCCCCACTTTTTTCACCAGTTTTGTCATAGAAACTAATTTTACTATCTGTATGCAAAGTTTGAAGAATTTGGTATTTACTTTACCAAGGTGCACCTACCCCCTTAAAGGGCCACAGAAATCGTCCAAATATCTTACTATTGGGTTAATTACTTGGTAAAAGACAATTCCTGATCAAAGCACACGTTAATTTCACCACATTGGGTAGACAGGGGCCGGCCTCTATACATATCCAGGAAACGGATCTATACAATCGACGTTTTCACAACACCTTAAAGGGCCACAGAAATCGTCCAAATATCTTACTATTGGGTTAATTACTTGGTAAAAGACTATTCCTGATCAAAGCACACGTTAATTTCACCACATTGAGTAGATAGGGGCCGGCCTCTATACATATCCAGGAAACGGATCTATACAATCGACGTTTTCACAACACCTTAAGGGGCCACAGAAATCGTCCAAATATCTTACTATTGGGTTAATTACTTGGTAAAAGACAATTCCTGATCAAAAGCACACGTTAATTTCACCACATTGGGTAGATAGGGGACTGGTCTCTATACATATCCTTGTACCCGATCTATACAATCGACGTTTTTACAACACCTTAAGGGGCCACAGAAATCGTCCAAATATCTTACTATTGTGTTCATTACTTGGTAAAAGACAATTTCTGATCAAAGCACACGTTAATTTGACAACATTGAGTAGATAGGGGACTGGCCACTATACATCGCCTTATACCGTAACTATACTATCGAACTTTTTACAACACCTTAAGGGGCCACAGAAATCGTCCAAATATCTTACTATTGGGTTAATTACTTGGTAACAGACTATTCCTGATCAAAGCACACGTTAATTTCACCACATTTAGTAGATAGGGGCCGGCCTCTATACATATCCTTGTACCGGATCTATACAATCGACGTTTTCACAACACCTTAAAGGGCCACAGAAATCGTCCAAATATCTTACTATTGGGTTCATTACTTGGTAAAAGACAATTCCTGATAATAAAAAAAACACGTTAATTTCACCACATTGGGTAGATAGGGACTGGCCTCTATACATCGCCCTATACCGGATCTATACTATCGAACTTTTCCAAAAACCTTTAAGGGCCACAGAAGTAGGGCAAAGGTCTTACTATGGGGTTAATAACTTGGCTAAAGACAATTGCTGATTGAAAAAACGTTAACTGGGCCACATAGAGTAGATAAGGACATGTACCTAGAATTCGCCTTATACCTGATCTATACTTTCGAACGTTTTAGTAAAATCCATTGAAAAAACCCATGAGTGTGAGTATGTGAGGGCCTCTCTAGACAACTTGAGATTAGTTACCTGTAATTTTACACCCTACTGAGATTGGTATACCCGGCGGCAGCTTATGATTCATGCTTTTTCACGCCTATCGAGGACAATGGGGTCGACTCCATCAATGGACTGAGGAAAAGTCTTTAAACATGTTGATAAATATCCACTATAAATATATAAACTGGTGGAAAATACTCGCTTTACAAAAGTTGTATTAACACATCTCATCTGAAAGTTTGGAAATGACACCCCATGAAATCTTGTTTTTGAAAAAAAAATCAGATGTTGAAACTTCCTCAATTTTCAGGCTTTACCTCTATATGTGGTAGGGGAAAGTGCTGCCTTTTTCATCAAAAAAACAAAGACGGCGCTCGCCTCGTTAACGCGGCACCATCGCAGACTTCCAGGAGCCCCGGCACCACTTGAATTTAAGCATAGCTCCGGCACCCTCGCAGACTTTCAGGAATCCAGTGCCAGTCTAGTTTTTGCCCTCTCTGAACCCTTCCAAGTTCATTACAACGGTTTGCGACTATCTCCGGCACCCTCGCAGACTTTCAGGATGCCGGTGCCAATATCGTTATGCATAGTTGCTGGCTCTTGCGACCCTCTCCAGTTTAATGAACCGGTCTGTGGCTGTCTCTGACACCTTTGCAGACTTCCAGGATGCCGGTGCCAATCGAGTTATGAATATTTTCGGGCTCTATCGTCCTTTCCGGGTTCAATGAACCGGTATACGACTGTTTCCGGTACCCTCGCAGACTTTCAAAATCCGGTGCAAAACGAGTTATCATCACGTTCCACCTCCCAGGACCCTCCCGATTTCATAAAAACTGTCTGTGACTGTCTCCGGCGCCATCGCAGGTACCCAAAAGCCCCGATGCCACTCGAATTAAGGGGTGTGTCTACTTATAGGCGAAAACTAGGTACATGTCCCAATCTACTCTATGTGGCCAGGTTAAAGTGTTTTTCCATCAGAAAGTGTCTTTAGCCAAGTTATTAACCCCATGGTAAGACGTTTGGACGATTTCTGTGACCCATTATGGTGTTGGCAACAGTTCGATTGTATAGATCAGGTATAAGGCGATGTATAGAGGCCTGTCTCCTATCTACTCAATGTGTTCAAATAAACATGTGCATCAATCAGGAAGTGTCTTTAACCAAGTAATTAACCCCGTAGTAAGTCGTTTGGATGAGTTATGTGACCCTTTTAGGTGTTGGAAAAATTTCGATAGTATAGATGTGCCTGTCTGGTAGATCTTGCTGGTAGGGATTGCCCAATCGCTTTGAAACCATTTGGCTAGGGGTCTATGGTGTAATTCTTGGACAGCTTTATGTTTATGAACTAAGGGTGTACCACGGCCATGGATTGTACAATACTCAACCAAACAACACGGAGAGTATTGTTTTAAACAGTCGTTTTACGACTTGTGAACTGCTCTCCGGCTCTACACTGAAACAAACAAACAAATTCAACCAAACAACACGGAGAGTATTGTTTTAAACATTCGTTTTACGACTTGTGAACTGCTCTCCGGCTCTACACTGAAACAAACAAACAAACAAACAAATTCAACCAAACAACATGGAGAGTATTGTTTTAAACATTCGTTTTACGACTTGTGAACTACTCTCCGGCTCCACACTGAAACAAACAAACAAACAAACAAATTCAACCAAACAACACGGAGAGTATTGTTTTAAACATTCGTTTTACGACTTGTGAACTACTCTCCGGCTCTACACTGAAACAAACAAACAAACAAACAAACAAACAAACAAAACACCACTCTGTTTTTAATCATGCCATTGATCTTTTAATTATTTGACTCATTTTAAAAATGATCTTACAAACTTACTATAACAATTTTATAATCTTGGTAATAATATTGGAAGAAATTCCATGTTTCCATGCATCTCAATATTGTATCATTTTTATTGTGAATGTAGTTATTTGTCTTTCTCGCTTTGTAGGTACATTTATATAATTTCATGTGAAGCGCTTTTGAACGCACAACTCCTGTGTGAAAAGAGCGCTATATAAATCGGGTATAATAATAATAATAATAATAATAATAATAAAAAGGCGGTGTATAGAGGTCTGTCCCCTATCTACTCAATGTGGTGAAATTAACGTGTGCTTTGATCAGGAATTGTCTGTTACCAAGTTACGTTACGCAGAATGGTGGACACTCAGGTGGCTCACTTGCACTCATTTTCGCACATTAAAATAAGAAGGGCACTTTTACATAACTTGTAATAACTTTTTTTCTGGACAGATATCGTTCCTGTGCAAACGGCCCGTGTTAACTTAACCATTTTCCTTTATGATGAAATTTGTTTTGAAAAAATATTTTAATAACATTTTGGTCCTTTTTTAAGTTGAAAAAGACACCTCTTAATCACATTAAGCAAAGAACAAAATGATAAAAATAAGCCTCGACACGGTTAATATAACACGACCTTGTGCATTTAAACAAATCTATATCAATTATGTGCAAACGGGTTCGTATAACTGAATATTTGTTCTTTCTTTTTATATAAATTTAAGAATTGTAAGTTAATGTTAACTTGGTCCTTTTTCAAATTGAAAATAAAATTCACATGTTCAAAAAGTCGTCGGGAGTTTCCGTAAATACCGATCGATTGAGGAAGCAAATATCCGGTAAAAGTCGAACATTGACGGTCTCTCGGGCTATCGTAGAGCAGTTTATCGATAATCTAGCAGTGTCCACTATTCTGCCTAACGGTGGAGCTGATTTGTCAGCCTGAACGTATATTGTAAAACTTCCCTTAGTATTTATAATGGAATAGTGAATACCATACATATACGTCTGTTTTAAAAAAAATGGCTGCTTCCAGTTAAGAAAAGTGTTGAATTGTTGTCGGTTTCAAACCAAACTGACGTCTATTTATTTGTTTTGATTGGTTATAAATGTACATGGTTTATTCGGGTTGTATTTTCTACGGAGACATTGTTTGATTGGTGTAAATAAGGAATAGTCTTTTACCAAGTAATGAACCCAATAGTAAGATATTTGGAGGATTTCTGTGGCCCCTTAAGGTGTTGCGAAAACGTCGATTGAATAGATTGGGTCAAAGGTGATGTGTAGAGACCGGACCCCTATCTACTCAATGTGGTGAAATTAACGTGTGTTTTGGTCAGGAATTGTCTTTTACCAAGTAATGAACCCAATAGTAAGATATTTGGAGGATTTCTGTGGCCCCTTAAGGTGTTGCGAAAACGTCGATTTAATTGATTGGGTCAAGGGTGATGTATAGAGACCGGACCCCTATCTACTCAATGTGGTGAAATTAACGTGTGCTTTGGTCAGGAATTGTCTTTAACCAAGTAATGAACCCAATAGTAAGATATTTGGAGGATTTCTGTGGCCCCTTAAGGTGTTGCGAAAACGTCGATTGAATAGATTGGGTCAAGGGTGATGTATAGAGACCGGACCCCTATCTACTCAATGTGGTGAAATTAACGTGTGCTTTGGTCAGGAATTGTCTTTTACCAAGTAATGAACCCAATAGTAAGATATTTGGAGGATTTCTGTGGCCCCTTAAGGTGTTGCGAAAACGTCGATTGAATAGATTGGGTCAAAGGTGATGTGTAGAGACCGGACCCCTATCTACTCAATATGGTGAAATTAACGTGTGTTTTGGTCAGGAATTGTCTTTTACCAAGTAATGAACCCAATAGTAAGATATTTGGAGGATTTCTGTGGCCCCTTAAGGTGTTGCGAAAACGTCGATTTAATTGATTGGGTCAAGGGTGATGTATAGAGACCGGACCCCTATCTACTCAATGTGGTGAAATTAACGTGTGCTTTGGTCAGGAATTGTCTTTTACCAAGTAATGAACCCAATAGTAAGATATTTGGAGGATTTCTGTGGCCCCTTAAGGTGTTGCGAAAACGTCGATTGAATAGATTGGGTCAAGGGTGATGTATAGAGACCGGACCCCTATCTACTCAATGTGGTGAAATTAACGTGTGCTTTGGTCAGGAATTGTCTTTTACCAAGTAATGAACCCAATAGTAAGATATTTGGAGGATTTCTGTGGCCCCTTAAGGTGTTGCGAAAACGTCGATTGAATAGATTGGGTCAAGGGTGATGTATAGAGACCGGACCCCTATCTACTCAATGTGGTG